>OZ025868.1:6908158-7158158 GCA_964019415.1 Ianthella basta | reverse complement strand
GTCAATGAGGGGGATGCAGTGACCATTCAGTGCAGCTACACTGGAGATATCTCATATCGCGCACCCAACTTCAGGATCAATGGAGTCAACTACAGTAGTGACTCGCTGAGTGAAAGCCTGCCGTTCTACCAGCACCACTATCAGTTTGTCACTATTGGTGAAGCCTATTACAACTTGACTCTTGCTGAAGTCCAGATGTCTCACAATGGCACTACCCATCAGTGCTTCTTCAATGATGGAGACATTGTCAGTAACGCCGTGACCCTCATTGTCATTGGTTAGTGCTATTTATCATCGACAGTAACTAAAAATCATTGTAGGTACTAGACTGACAGATATGGATGCCGTGTTAAGTATGTATGCTTTGAGTTAAGCAGGCATCCGCAGTTAATGCACACGACCCAATGTACAGATACACCCACGAATATACACATACATATACATAGTATACTGTACATTAACCATGCATACTCCAGTACAGATCTATAGCATGAAAACAGTGTACATGCGTATGCATAAACATGCACACCTATTACACAAGAGTAGGTATGATGCAATGCTTCACCTTCCTCGCATGTGCAGGATCTACCACAACTGAACCAAGAACTACAGGTATCTCTGAAACACATCACTTATAATACCGTTTCATAGGCATACATTAATGCATGTTTAAATTGATAGACACTTTCTCAGATATGCACACAAGAACACCAATCCCAATTGTGTACATCACATACGTAAACACAGTACATGTACATACACATACACATTATATTGTATTATTCTAGAGTGCAATGTCATGTATGTATATATTCCACTCTTCTTGCTTGCACAGCATCAACTACAGCTGAGCCAACAACTGAGCCAACAACTGGAGGTAACTAATAAAAGTAGTGAAGCACAGTATTAGGTACATCCAAACCAGTTTATGCAAAAGCGTTGCATGTGAAGCGCTACTGTACATGGTTAGACTGTAAGAACAACCTCCTGCATAGGAGATACTGTTCATTGGTTGATTGATCGATTGATTGATCCGGTGATTGATCATGCAAAATTTGCACATGATGAGTACTACATGGTTAGACTGTTCCTTCTACTTCAACACACTCCTCAGGTTCCACTCGACCCACCTCTGGAACAATTGCATCAGGTAAGCTGTGACAATGCTATCATCTTCGCACACGCAAATTCACTCTTTACCGATCATCGACTAACTTGGCACTAACTTCAGTTAAATCTCTTTTGCTTAATTTTGTGATATGAAGCAATTGCCCTGGAGAGGTAGTAAATCCATGACAGCTAGAGCGAAGTCTAGTAGATTAACGTGCATGCATTTCTTAAACCCAATTCAGATCAGCCACGTGACGAGAAGGTTACCATAACAATCAGCAGTGGTGATAAGGTACTGGTTGGTGGGATAGTGCGAATCCGGTGCCAATATGTTGGCGAACAGCTAGCCTTCAACCTACCATCATTTGTCATCGACAGCAAGACAATCAGAGGTGAAGATGTAGAGATAGAGCTGCCAGACTATGAACACAAGAATTCAGTTGCACTTAAAGACGGAAAGTGGACAGCTACCTACACACTGACACTCAAAGAAGCTAAAATGAGTCACAACAACACAGTTTATCAATGTTTCAGTGAAATCACTAAAGGACGGAATGAAAAATTTTTGAGTGAGAAAGTCACACTTAGTGTGATTGGTAAGTGAATTATTAGCCACAGTCGGATTCTACACTTTGTTTGAACAACACACTTATGCTCACACACACACACACACACACACACACACACACACACACACACACACACACACACACACACACACACACACACACACACACACACACACACACACACACAACACAAACTTACACTCGCCTGGCAATGCATAAACACGGTCACATGCGTACACATACTGTGTAAGTATGTATGTACGTTCATGTGTACATACATCTGCATGCACACACGGACATGTAGAAAACATCCACCTTACACTTTAATAGCAGCACTCAGAAGTCAGTCTGTTCATGTATGATCTTGCAGTTCTTCTGAATCTGCGTACGTATTGAATGACCTGTCTGTTTAGATTACATAGTGTTCTTTGATGCTGATTTGTCCTCTTCTTCTGCTACAGATCTTGCCTCTCTCCAAACGGTAAGCCTTAACAGCAATACACATATAGGGTAATGAATACTTAGCATGTAATTTTACTGTACATTATCTAGTACCGTGAAACCTGTCTAAGATGCATGGTCACTGTGTTAGGCAGCCACCCCTCTAAGGCCAGCCTCCATGACCCCATATAGCACTAAAGCATTGCAGTTTACCTCTCTATAAAGGTCAGTTTGAACAGGCCCACAGGTGGTTGTCTTAGACAGGTTTCACTGTATGATCAACATCCACGTAAGTACACACTATTGGCATTGTACATTTATATGACATTGTGCAGACATATGCACATACGTACACATGTCAGTAGGTACGTATATACACATCTGCATGCATACAGTATGTAGCTGTTATATGTTAGCAATGAGAATATAGGTTGGATAGGGAAGGGAACTTACACAGTGAGACAAAGCCGAGCCACATAAAATTCCCTGAACTTTCCAACCCATTTCCTCCACCTTGGTACTATTATATCAGATTGTAGGAAGTTGTAATTGGATGTGATGCCAGTGCACTTTGTGAGGCTGAAGGATTAAGGAATGTCTCTCAGTTCGCCAGAATCAATCACCTACTGTAGTTACACATTTTTCATATTACACATAGTTTCCCTCTTTCAGACTCTCTCTATTTTGACTAGACTGGCATCATCTGCCTGCCTTGCATGCACTGAGGCTGGCAGCTTCCAGACTTGCACCATTTTAGACAGCTAAAAAAAGGAGTGAGATAATAATTTGGTCAAACTTTAGAAGTGAGAAATGAGTTGATTGACGTCTGCGACAACCCATTTTCAAACCACTGTTCATAACTAATATGCTCAGTCTCTTTCATTGCAGCCTCCAACTAGTGATCCAGTAACCAGGGCCTGTGCCGGGGGAAGTGAAGGTAACATACAAGATACAGTGCCTGTTATGTTTCATGGACCATATGGAAATGCATAATTGTATTCATAGACCCTACAATTATATCTGAGTCTATGCTATTTTGAACAATCCTAACCTACATAGATTGCTTACTGCTAATACGATTAATTCATGCACCCATGGCAATCCTGTATGCTAGATTATACTAGTACATACATAACTCATACTGAACTACAGTATAACACTGAGCCTTATTGTAGAACTTGGTTAAGTTGAACTATTGTTGAGTATGTAATGAAGTACTGCCTTGTCTTCCTTACCTTCACTGCAGTTTCCCTGTGGCTTGCTGTCTTGTTGCCAATTGTGTGTGTCATAGTGATAGTAGTGTCAGCTGTGGTTGTGGGTATTTCTGTGAGAATCGCCATCAAAGGTGAGGATTAATTCAGTCACATATATGTAGTGATAACACTTACCTTGTAAATAATCACTTATGAACATGTACACACACACATTGCATGCACATACGTACATACACCATACCGCATCATACACACACACACACACACACACACACACACACACACACACACACACACACACACACACATGCACCCACCCACACGCACACACACCCTCCGCACACACACAAACACACAAATGAACACAGCCCACTAACTTCTAACACGTAGAGACATCCAAAGACAGACAGAGTGCATGTCATGTGTGTGTGTGACGAAATTGAATGCATGAAACTGTATCAGCGATGGCAATCATAACCCCTAAGACTCAACAGCCACTACCTTATTACTGCCATCAAACTCAGACAAGACATTCCCTTCTCTGCACACACTCCTCACCCCAGCCACAAAGGAGAGCCAGCGAGTTAAAGAGGAAAAGAGCAAAGTATTCCCCTACGTGGACATGTCAAGCAGCCCAAAACCCCGGGGCGTGAGGCCAAACTAGCTACAACACTTGAGTACCAGTTGAATTTTGTATTGCATGCGCAGCTGGGATATGCAGAGCTGATTGATGCATAACATGCAGTTACTGCTGACTAAGCACTTTATACTTGGATGCACATGTAGTGTGTATAAACTTGACATAATTATTATATAGCATGTCGTGACCTACTGTCCAGACACAATTTACTGTAAATTGCTATCTGGCAATTGAAGCATTTCACAACAAAGCAAGAATTCAAATTCACTAGCTTAATAAGCAGGCCTTGTTTGTGAACTGGTTTCTATAAAATTATGCATTCCTTATTAGCAATTATGGGCTGGCTATTACAGAGTATAACAAATTGCAACCATTTATAGCACCTTTCCTGGTACGTGGGATAGGATATTCACATGAGTGAACAATGTCACGCATAATTAGTTAATTCAAACAGGAAATTGGCACAAATTGTCATAGAATGCGGATAAGGCAAAAGAGAAAAATATTATTACAGGTGAAAGGAAATACCATGCATGTACAAACGCTAGGTAATGTGTCAAATTAGCCACTGCACGTAATATAGCTTTGAAGACCCCATTGATCCCAATTGCATTATGATTCGATCAGCTATCCCCCGCACCGCACACAATACGTCAACAATGTATAGAGTGACATGCAAACACACATGCAGCTATAAGGCATGTGCAGTAGATCCCACTTGGGGGTATAAAGTGTTTGTGGCAAGGCTTCTGTGTCAGTACAAGACTGCCTGCTTCTCAGATGACAATGATACCACTGAAGATAGCTCTTTGCCTTCAAATTCTACTACTGAGTGAGTTATGCATTGAGACCTATGTCAATGGGCAGACAGGAATGGCAGCATATAATGGGAAATAGACATTCAGTGGAAATGTGACTGATAAAAGTGTTATGTATGGGATATATATCACAATCCTACCTGGATCTCACTGGGTTCAAATAGACTATATATACAGTACTAAAAATCGAACAATGACTCTTAGGATTGTCGCATACTGAATAACATACCCACCCTATTTACAGGCTACTTCACCAGGGCTGACGATGCTTCTATCTTCATTGACGGAGGCCCCACATTTGAAGTGGGCGACATGGTAACCATCAGATGCTACTACACTGGACCTGATGTGGCATTCAATCAACCACCTCATTTCAACATCAGTGGAATCCTGTATCACTCTGACCTTGTGAAATCCAACCTATCAGAGTACCAGCAGGAGTACACAAGTGGATTTGACCCAATTGCAGCCAATTACACTCTAACACTGCCACAAGTATCTGCTGAGCATAATGGCACTAGTTATCAGTGCATTGCTATTAATGTGTTCAATGAGACAGACCTGTACCCAAGTGGAGTAATAACACTGATTGTAACAGGTAAGACCCACTTCAGTATATGGTTCAAATGACAAAGCGATAATGCCAGCAACTGGTCAACATGAATGTGTGCTGTATGCATCTATTTACTATATAGACCCAGGAGGTAACATGTCCACAAAGATGCCAGATGTTAATACCACAGCCGCACC
This sequence comes from Ianthella basta, assembly GCA_964019415.1. Lineage (NCBI taxonomy): Eukaryota > Metazoa > Porifera > Demospongiae > Verongiida > Ianthellidae > Ianthella > Ianthella basta. Next base: position 7,152,616 of record OZ025868.1, on the reverse strand, counting down.
ACCTACCACAGGGGGCACCCCACTGCTGGGTACAGGTGAGAATGCATCAAAGATGGATCAGTGCCTGGCAATTTGTACAGTGGAACCTGTCTATGATGGTCACTGTGCTACTCAGCCACCTCTCTAAAACAGTTGCCTCCCTGGCCCCAAATAGCAATAACACATTGCAATCTACCTGTGTAGAGCACCCCCTCTCTATAAAGGTCAGTTAGAATTGCCCCACAGGTGTCTGTGGTAGACTGGTATCACGGTATGACCATCAACATGTGCTTGCAATGGCATTTCATACAGTGTGTACTTGTTGCTTCATTCAATCAATGCACCTCTGTGACTGACACATACACCTGTACTTGTTTCAATGGATTTTCTTTAGTGTATGAAGAATATGACCAAGTGGAATTGCTAATTGACGGTGGTCCTTTCTTTGATGTTGGAACTGAAGCAGTTATTAGGTGCCATTACACTGGATTGATTGTGATCGAATATCCAGACTTCATCATCAATGGCAAAATGTACGATTCTGCTAAACTGGAAACAGAGCTCTCTCAGTACAAGCACCAGTACACAACGGGTGTAGAAGGGCCTTACATTTGGGCCAACTATTCCCTGACACTGCCAATGGTTGAGCCAAGTGACAATGGGACAACCTACCAGTGCATTCTTGTGCCGTTTGATGGAATGGGTCGTTACCATAGCAACATAGCGACTCTCTACGTTAAAGGTGAGGTTGCATACAGTGCAGAAGCAGATCAGTAAGGAGACAGGTTTTCATTACAGTAATACTTAGTTTAGGAGAGTCAAAACTGGTCACTTGATCCCCCGATCCCTATGCAATGACTGACAAAGTTAAAACATGATGAGACTCAGCAATAGATTTGGCAATGGGGGCACTTCCAAGGACATTGTACATGCGTACGTACAATTTTCACACAATCCCTCTCATTCATAAATTAGCTATATAATGTATACCTAGGTAGGTATATAAATTTAATGTTACTCATGCACACATGCACACATGTACTGCAAAGACACACACACACACAACCACACACACACCCACAACACACCACACACTGAAACACAACACACACACCACACACACATACAACACACCACACACAGCACACACACACACACACACACACACACCACACACACACACACACACAACACACCACACACAGCACACACACACACACACACACACACATATGTAGACATACTGGTATTGTGCCAATTTTAAATAAGCTGGAATCCTACTGGTGTCTATACCTCTCTCCATGCATGCAGAAATGGGCCAGTCTCCCACATCAGGTGAGTAGTGAGCAGTACTAGTGACCTTGAGAGCCACTATAATTATACATTTAGGAGAAGGTTGCTAAAGGTGTGTGTGTGTGTGTGTGTGTGTGTGTGTGTGTGTGTGTGTGTGTGTGTGTGTGTGTGTGTGTGTGTGTGTGTGTGTGTGTTGTGTGTTTGTGTGTGTGTGTGTGTGTGTGCATGTGTGTGTGTGCATGTGTGTGAGCGCACGCGCGTGTGTGTGTGTGTGTGTGTACATGAATGTATGTACGTATCTTTATGGTACATTACATAATTGCTTACTGTATTCAGTCAGGTTTTCTGCTTGACCTATCATTGTTGATTACTCTGTCTTCTGCAGTGGAGGCGTGGCATGTGGTGGTTCCCATAGTGATAGTCACTGTGATAATAGGAGTGTTTGCGGCAGTGTGCATTACCATCAGAGGTTAGTCTAGCAGAGACAGACTGCCATTTGCACTGGACTTATGGCTTTTGCATACATTCTGTGTATGCTCTCTCCCAATACAATACAATACACACACACACACACACACACACACACACACACACACACACACACACACACACACACACACACACACACACACACAACACGTACACTTCAAACACAGCTAGCAGAAACTTCAGTGAAACGCCCGATGGTGAAGCCTTACATAAAGAAGACTACAAAACTGAAGGAGAAAGCACAAGCAGCAAAGACATCAATGTGGCCACAATCGGAACAGAAAACACACAAGATGAAGTTGAAGCAGGCTGACAGGTGATAGCATGATCACTCTTAAGGACCTTTACAAGAACAGGCAAAGCCCAACACATGAGATACTACATCATTCACACTATTGTAAGACAATTGTGCTATACTTCTATTCATAAGAAATTGTAACAAGCAATGACATACATTATGAGTGTGGACATATATCACGTATTGAAAGATATATGCATGTGTGACTCTGTAAATTATGAATATATGTGTCTGTAGTCGCATGAGCATTAACGTAAAATGTGTGTGTGTGTGTGTGTCTGTGTGCGTGTGTGTGTACGTGTGTGTACGTGTGTATGTGTGTGCGCATGAGCGTGTATTCATGTATGCATGTAATTTATGAGTGTATGTGTGAGTACATGTGTGTGTGTGTGCGTGTGAATGAGTGTGTGATCGAATGCGTCTGTGCATCTGAGTGAGTGTTGGGACCTCACCTTCGGGCAATTGTGTAGTTGTTGCCTACAACAATGAGCCAAACTTGCATGACACACTACCTTAATCACTGATCAGCTGAGAATTAGAGAATGGGATGGGAAAGAGCAACAGTAAGCTGATATCATTAAACACATCACCGTCAATGCAGCAAAATCACCACAAAAACACTAGAGCCAAGGCTGTGAGGTCTGTGGGGAGAGGGGGGAGGAGAGAGGGGGAGTGAAGAGTGCAATGTGATGAGGAACAGAGATAGTTCCTGCTTGTCTCATGACAGGGGTTGGCCAGCAATATGTGGTTCCCATGGCGATCACATTACTGGTAACTGAAGCTGTGGGAGTTGTCTGTGATTTTGTTATAACTGCATTGAAGGGTAAGAGTATCTGATACAGGAGATTACAGACTCTTTGCAACGTAACCAAACAGCATACTGCGAATCATATAAATTATAATATAAGGAGAAACTAATCACATTCACCAATGAGATCCCTCCAAACAGGTGACATATTCATATGGGTTGACGTGACTAGAATCACATCTTGTATTTCAAAGACTCTGCATTCTCTTGTTCAGTGTAGACACTGTATCCCAAAACCGACACAGCTGATGGACCACATTAATACAACAGAGACACTATATGCATAAGTATAGAGGAAGATAGAGTGAATGAAACCGTGCCAGAATGAAATGACATGTCTTACAACTTATTACATGCTGTAGGCCATGCAGTACATATTGCGTTTGCAGTGATGTCATTCAAAGTAGTTAGCTCTTACATTGCATGTCAAATTAAGGCATAAATGAACCTCCTAAGTTCTACAACACTAGCAGCCTTGGTATATATAGTATTGTATGCACAGTATGTGGTGTGTGGTGTGTGGAATGCACATACAAACTGTCTCCACTGCTTTGGCTTATCCCACAATATGGCTGCATTCAGCCAGACTGAGTATGATTATACAAATTTGACCAAGCAGCAACTAGTTGCAAAGTTATGCAGACAGTTCATAATCTTTGTTTAAAGTGTGTAATATGCACTATATACACAAAACTCCTATTTATAGCAATGGAGGGAGATGTGAGTGTGTACGTAATCACACAGTGAATTTTGTTCTATAATATTTATAGTATAACTATATAAATCACTGGACAATAGTGCTAGGACAAATTAGTGCGATGTGCTGATTTAATAGTGCAGCAGTTCACCGGTTGTTATTCACTTTGTATTGAAAAGGACTGAATGCACTCTTACCCAGCACGTTGATCATGAGGTATTGCTGTAATCAAGTGTGTCCACATGTTCCTTAATTAATGAAAGTTAAAGTCTCTTCTGTTCAATGGAAAGGTCTCACTGTATGTGGGTGGAGTGGGTGCTATGTAGCTTAGTGATAACTGCAAGATTGCACACAATGGAGGTCTGATTAACACCGTAATGATACGTACATTGGGGCTATACCCATACAAACAACACACCCCATTCACTCATTGACTGCCGTGAATATGCTCCAGACTCATAAACAGCACCAGTTTCACTCACAAGAAGGTCACGTACACAAACAGCAGTGAATGCTGTGTTTGCATTCAATCCTTGTGAGGCTAACTGTGGGGTTAACTCCATTGAATACTGCACACATTCAGTACCAGTAGGCATATATACACAGGGGCACACCTATGCATCACAGTCCACATTATTCTACAAAACTTACAGAACAGATGTATAACCTCGCTCAACATAAACTGACAATTAGCAGAAGTACCACATAAATAGAGCCCTTAGCAGTATTAAGAATCATACAATTTATTAGAAATGGCATACACTCTTTCAACTTTGTGTTCAACAAGATCCCAACAATGTACATTTCAAGGCAATAGGATCTGACAAAAGGCCTGTACGCTTCTAAGACTGATCCTTTACGTTAACTGTCCCAAGTACGCCAGTTGTGGAAGGGGAGGGACAGTTGGTCTAATGGCACTATGCCCAAATATGGAATGACACCATGGGCATTTGTGGCAATGTGTAGCATTGTATTAACCTTTGTCTATGAATACTATAACCTGGAATTCTGTGAAATCCATCTGATTGGTGGAATAGGTGATACTCAGTCTTTAGTGCCACTAAACTGTCCCTCCCCTTCTACGCTTATAGGCACTTAATGGACAGTATAACAAACCAGACTACGGGACCACTGGCTGAGCCAGCAGCAATCAAGGTGTATTATGTGCCAAGTGCAAGTGAGCACTTGACTAAGATCAATTGACGACTGATTCAACTCATGAACACTTGGAGGATTGCTCATTATTCTACTCCTCTTGATACTCTGGCCTTTCCTGTGTGAGTCTCTCTCTATTAGAGCCAACAGCAATGATGTTTTGACCTGGTCGGACGAACACACTCAGATAAAACAGCAGCAAAATGGTCTGTTCCACAGCCTAAGTCAAGTGCCCTACAATCACACCAAGGAAACAGTTGCTGGAGAAACTAGTAAACATCATATCACAAACTCATATCTAACTGGAATCATCCCAGGTGTCATGTATAGCACAAGAAAAGCACTTAACCAAAGCAGATAGCATGACACTATAATGGGAGCAGATCTGCATAGTCAGTGAAGAGCCATTCTAATACCATCAAGAGGCCAGAGTACCCCAGTGCAAGTTGCAGAGTGTGACTACCACAGGTGCAAGTAGAGTGTTTGTGCTACATACAAAGCTGATGGAGTGAAAACACCACCAGCGTAAGTTGTTGAAAGTCAGGAGGGACGGGATCAATTCACTGATTGGGACAATTTGGAGTAAGAGGCAGCAACAGCATACAGATTGCGCTTGGGCACTAGAAATATTTACAGTAGTGTCATTCTGGATTTTCACATTTATATTTAGTGAATGTTGACTAACTTGTAAAATTCCAAAAATAACATCACGTGAAAGTTTTGTACACACATATGTATCAAAAATGAAACAATAGACTCAACAGTAGTGTATATAATAGATGGACGTACAGCTCCATACACAGCTAGCACACCGTTGTCGAGAGGGCTTGTGCAGTTGTAGAACAATGGTCTGGCAGCTGTGGAAGATTGCAGCACTTCTCATTGTGCTACTGGGAATCACTGGGAAGGTTGCAGGCTTATTTTGTAAGTGTTTCAACTACTACAAACTAGTACAATAAAATATTAATAGCCTAATGTTGATTTCTTCAGCTGACATTATTATACAATGTCAATTCACATTTCTACGTATTCCATCCATAATAATGTACAATTGAGCCTGCTCGCCTGCTAGGTTAATTGAAGGTTGCCCTGACAATCTGTAGACTGCTCTCAAACACAGATGCAATGTTCTATGTATGCAGGTGGCCCTGCTACTGCAGATATTAGCATTATTGGAGGCAATGAGGTGAATATTGGTGATAAAGTCGTGATCCAGTGCAGCTACACTGGGAAACCAGCAATGAGCCATCCTTACTTCACCATCAACGGGGATGACATTGAATCACAGAATTTGCAGGCAGAACTGAGCAACTACGAACACAACCACTATTTTACAGTCACTAGCAGTGGATGTGCGGCTACTCATAAACTCACTCTGTCCAATGCGTCAGTGGAGTATAATGGCACCACGTATCAGTGCTATATTAAGCCGCCTGAAGAAAAAGTGCAGAGCAAGACAGTGACACTGATTGTCAGAGGTGGGCAACACTTTTCACACAGCATGGGCACATTCCATAGCAGTTGCCAAAACAATGCAATGCCATGTAGCGCTGTGCATACAGGTGAGAGGACAGCAAGATAGAATGAGACACACATCTTTGATTTGCACAGTCTAAAACACACAAAAGAGAGTCACAGTTGTGCCTTTGTCACTCCCATTGTGTTAGACCCTGCTACTGGAGGGACTACCACAGATGAGGAGGGGACAGATGGAGCTGGTGAGGACAAAGACAGAAGTAGATTAGTTAACCTTTGTTACATGCTGTCTAACTCACTCTAGTGTATGTGTGCAACATCTGCGTACCACAGAATTTGAAATGCCATAGAGATAGGTCCATTGTTACATTGTATAAAGATACATTGAAACTGATTAGAAAGTTAATGAAGCAGCATAGATGAAGTATGATCAGAGGAATTTGCAATGAGGAAGGACCTTGTTAGTTAGTTAGCTGTGTATGAAACAAGATATGAACTGACAAAGATGTTCATGATCAAAGCAACCTATTATTGATATTCATATGCATATGATACGTGATTATATACCCTCAAACCAGTTTCAGCATTATATACTTTAGAATCAAATCGCATAACTTACTAATATGTTATTACAACAGCTAATTGAGCTTGGAGTGAAATTATAATATGTGTTTAAGAATTCCCCTCAATCATATTGTACACACATACAGACATACATTATATCACGTATAGTTTATACCCATTAACATGCTATACTTCATGCCATTCATTCAAACAGATCCATCTCAGACCAGCTCTACCACAGCTGCTACACTGGTGAGTAATACACATGCTACTACATCCATTGTCATGGCAACAACACAAAATGTCGGGTGTCTCCACACAAGCAAGACGGTCCCTACACTTGACAGCAGTACCCAACCAGTTTACAGTGTTGCTAGAATGAGCCCCATCACAACAAATGTCACTATGGCAACCACAGCTCCTTATCTTAACATAAGCAAAGTAATTAGTATGATACCCAGTGTTGCCACAACAACTTTTGCCATGACAACTGTGCACTGACAGCAGTGCCAACTCAGAACTACATTTAAGCACGCTGGGTAGTGATGTTTGAGGTTCTTTGTCTTGTCACTGATGTTACTGGTGTATGTGAGCATAACATTACTATGGTATGAGTACAGAGATGCTATACAAAGAACAATGCAATAAAGTACGTCAATACTTTGTGCAGAATTCATAGCATTACGGTTGCAAACACTTTCATCGTGGGAGGAGCATAGGATAAGTTTCAGCAGCAACAAGGACCGGGTTACTTTCATCTTCTACCAGGTCATTCATGAGAAATGAATAACTTTGTTATTCTGATATTGCTACACTCTGAGCTGTTTTTGATTTCAAAGTACCCCCAATCAACGTTGTATTCTAAATATTAGATTCACCTGCATAAATAATGATGTACACATGTACAGCTCGATGGAGTGTGAAAGTGTCTAAGAATACAAATGATCAGAGACAACATTGACATGAGGCATTCACTGAAACGTGATAATTAACAATTGATACAAATTACACTGTCTACAGTAGTCATTGCGCACCTATCCTCTTTACAATGCAGGCAACCTCTCTCAGAGCAAGTGCCACACAGACAACACAACCCTCACCAACAACAGAGGCTGCTAATACAGTTAGCGATAAGACAACAACTCCATTGGCTGGTCCACCCACAGGTATACCTAACAATGACACAGCACAGTCCTGGTAGCTGGCAGAGTGACAAACACCTGTGGCTTTGACATGATACCGTTTGGTGCATTAGTAGTCAAAGATGAGCCATTCAGTGACACACATATATAAACTCTGACATTATAAAACAGATTGAAGGCTGAGGAAGTGTCATACAATGAATCCTGCTTCTATAGTGTCCACTGTATATTAGGATGATCTGGTTGCAAAGAACCACAGTCTAACTTTGTAATGCTCACAGCTATAGATTATAACTGGCCCTAAAGTGACAGTTCAGATCTAGACATGTTCAGCGAAACAGTCTTCTTTCTAGGTTGATTTTGAAGGGTATAGAACTCATCTTGCTCCCGTACGAACCCTCCTCAAGGCCAGAAACATGGCACTATTACCTTATTTGGTAGGGATCACTAATCACGTGGTGTAGACTTGCATGCATTGGATTCTGTGTTACAAGGCTCACTATGCATCCTCCGTACTGTGCTGCACAAAGAAAGCTGACATGCACCCTAGCTCTCCTACACTCCACCACCCACTGGCCAGTCCTCAAATGACTAGCAGTCCAGCGCCCCTTCCTAATAAACTACTTTCTGGGGAGACTGGCACTGTCCTGTCCCCTTCCCCTCCACAAGTCCCCCCACCTGCATGGCCACCTGTCCCCCCACCTGTCCCTCCTGCCCCAACTCACCAAGTTGTCCCCCACCTGTCCTCACCACCTGTTCCCACCACCTATTCCCTCATGCACCTGTCCCCCCCACCTGTCTGCCTATCTGTCCCCTCCACCTGTCCCCTCCAACTGTCCACCCAAAGTGTCCCCCCACCTGTCTCCTCACCTGTCCCCCCCACCTGTCCATCCAACATGTCCCCCCCACCTGTCTCCCCCACCTGTCTGTCCAACATGTTCCACCCATCTGTCCCACCCTCCCCCGGTCTTCAGACCTGTCCCCCCCACCTGTCCACCCAACATGTCCCCCTACCTGTCTCCTTACCTGTCCCCTCTACCTGTCCATCCAATGTGTCCCAACCACCTGTCTCCTCCCACCTGTGTCCCCATCTGTCCCCCCACCTGTCCATCCAACGTGTTCACCCACCTAGCTGTCCCACTCGTCTGTCTCCCTACCTGTCCCCCAACCCCACCTGTCCACCCATCATGTCCCCCCCACCTGTCCACCCATCATGTCCCCCCCACCTGTCCACCCATCATGTCCCCCCCACCTGTCCCCCCTGACCATTCAATGTGTCCCACCCATCTGTCCCCCCCCCCCCCCCCGTCTCCCTACCTGTCCCCCCACCTAGGCCTGTCCACCCAATATGTCCCCCCCCACCTGTCCATCCAACGTGTCTCACCCATCTGTCCCCCCCCCCCCCCCCCCATCTCCCTACCTGCATGTCTCCCACCTGTCCACCCAAAGTGTCCACGTGTGTGCAAGTGTGATGAAATTGAATGCATGAAAATGTATCAGCGATGGCAATCATAACGTACTCCTAAGACTCAACACATACAGCCACTGTCCTATCCATCAAACTCAGACAAGACATTCCCTTCTCTGTACACTCTCCTCTCTCCAGCCAAAAAGGAGAGCCAGCGAGTTAAAGAGGAAAAGAGCAAAGTATTTCCCGGACATGGACATGTCAAGCAGCCCAAAGTATCCCTGGGGCATGAAGCAAAAACTAGCGACAGCACTTGAGTCGTAGTTGAGTTTAGTACTGCATGCATGCAGTGATATGCAGTACTAAAATATGATGTACAGCAGATACTGCTCATTAAGGACTTAGACTTGTATTCATATGTAGCTAGTGTGTATAGTAGCTAGTATAACGCATTACATTGTGTGTGTAATTTTGCAAATTAACTTGCATGGCATAGTATATATAGCACGACACACACTCTAGGCACTCTTATAGAGTGCGCATGGCTGCAATTGAAGCATTCCATAACAAAGCAATAATTCAAATTCACTAGCGATAAGCAGGCCTTTTTTTGGGAACCTAATTCCAATGCATTTCTTATCATTTAGTCGAAAAAGGGGCGACTCACCTCCATATAGTGAGCTTCCATTACTGTGCTGGAAGGTCTTTTCGGAGAATACCACTCCTCACCAGCAGCACTGGGCCAAGTCTCATTTTAGTACATTCCTTATCATTAACATTTATCAGCTGGCTACGCATTACAGAGTAACAAATCTTTGCAACTATTTAAAGCACCTTTCCTGGTACGTGGGATAGGATATTCACATGAGTGAACAATGTCACACATAATTAGTTAATTAATGCCAACAGGAAAGTGGCACAAATTGTTGTACAATCATAGATATCATAAGGTAAAAGAGGAAAATTCAATTACAGGTGAAAGGAAATACTATGCATGTTCACGTTACGTTAGGTAATCTGCCAAATTAGCCACTGCACAAACACTACATTATATGTACTGTATATTCCTTTGTCTTCCTTCACGAAGGTGCTAATGAACCCAATTGAATTATGGCTAGTAACCCCGTTGCACATAATAATATGTTGAAAACGTATATAGTGACATGCATCAAATGCAGATACAAATACTGCACAGCAGGAGATCACACCTTGCAAGGCTTTGTGTCAGCACAAGACTGCCTCTTCCTCTCAGAACATGATGCCACCAAAGATAGCTCCTCGGCTTCAAATTCTACTGCTGAGTGACACTGAGTTACGTATTGAGACCTATGTCAATGGGCAGACAGGAATATGGCAGCATAACAGGAAATAGACATTCAGTGGAAATGTGACTGATAAATGTATTATGTATAGGATCCTACCTGGATCTCACTGGGTTCAAATACACTACAATGGAACCTCAGAAATAAGACCACCTTCTGGACTGTGAAAAGTGGTCTTATTTTCAAGGTGGTATACGGTACTAAAAAACGATTACTGACTGAATAACATACCCACCCTATTTATAGGCTACCTCACCAGGGCTAACGATGCTTCTATTTTCATTGATGAGGGCCCACATTTGAAGTACAACAAAAAGAAACAGAGCTCTCTCAGTACAAGCACCAGTACACAACGGGTGTAGAAGGGCCTTACATTTGGGCCAACTATTCCCTGACACTGCCAATGGTTCAGCCAAGTGACAATGGGACAACCTACCAGTGCATTCTTGTGCCGTTTGATGGAATGGGTCGTTACCATAGCAACATAGTGACTCTCTACATTATAGGTGAGTTTGCATACAGCACGCCACTGTCATACAATTTGGTGCACTTATAGATCAGTAAGGAGACAGGCTTTCAATAATTATATGTAATTATACTGAGTTTAGGAGAGTCAAAACTGGTCACTTGATCCCTCGAACCCCACGCAATGACTGACAAAGTTAAAACATGATGAGACTCAGCAATAGAATTGGCAATGGGGGCACTTCCAATGACATTGTACACATGTACAATTTTCATGCATACTCTTTCATTTATACATTAGGTATGCCAGAGTACTATATAAAACAGCCTGTGTATTCACTGTTACTCCATTGTATTGGTAATGGAATAACTATTTACGTATTAATGGTGAGGTATCATTAGTCTTGTGTAGCCCAGACCTTTCCTCCATTGCGCCTATTTGGAATCCTTGTGCATATGTGAAAGCACTAGTGTGTCTTTCAAGCTAGACAATGGTACATAGTGCTTTCTACCTTGTTCAGACATTCTCTTACTGTACATTCGCACTGCAGTTATTGTTTCAGTAAATAGTCATTCAATGTACACCCACACACACTCCTCCCCCCACACACCACACACACATGCGCGTGCATGCACACACATGCACGTGCATGCACACACATGCACATGCACAGCCACACCCACTCACACCCACACCCACATCCACACACACTCATACACACCCACACACCCACATCCACATACACACACATACACACACACACACACACACACACACACACACATACACACACACACACACACACAGACACACACACATACACACACACACACACACACACACACATACACACACACACACACACACACACACACACACAGACACACACACACACACACACACACACATACACACACACACGCACACACACACAACACGTACACTTCAAACACAGCTAGCAGTAGCTTCAGTGAAACGCCCAATGGTGAAGCCTTACACAAAGAAGACTACAAAACTGAAGGAGAAAGCACAAGCAGCAAAGACATCAATGTGGCCACAATCGGAACAGAAAACACACAAGATGAAGTTGAAGCAGGCTGACAGGTGATAGCATGCTCACTCGTAAGGACCTTCACAAGAACAGGCAAACACAGAAACACAAGAAACTATGCACATCATTTGCATCTTTTGTAAGACAAATGCAGTATAATTCCAATTATAAGATAACGTATCATGTAATGGCATATATTATGACTACATATGATTGTAGTCATACAGTATAACAATACATTGCAAGATAAGCATGTGCATGTACAAGTCATATGTGTCTGTAGTTGCATGGGCATTGACATAAAATGTGTGTGTGTGTGTGTGTGTGTGTGTGTGTGTGTGTGTGTGTGTGTGTGTGTGTGTGTGTGTGTGTGTGTGTGTGTGTGTGTGTGTGTGTGTGTGTGTGTGTGTGTGTGTGTGTGTGTGTGTGTGCGTGAATGTGTATTTATGTGTGCTTGCGACTAATGAGTGTATGCGTGAGTACATGTGTGTATGCATGTGAGCGAGTGTGTGATCGAATGTGTCTGTGCATCTGAGTGAGTGTTGGGACCTCACCTTCGGGCAATCGTGTGTTGTGTTGTTTGCAACAATGAGCCAAACTTGCATGAAACACTACCTTAATCACTGATCAGCTGAGAATTAGAGAATGGGATGGGAAAGAGCAACAGTAAGCTGATATTGTTAAGCACATCACCGTCAATGCAGCAAAATCACCACAAAAACACTCTCTTTAATGCCCAACATGTTTGTCCCAATGTTTGGCCTACTTTCATACAGAGCAACAGCTGTCAAGTGGGTGAGGTGGGAGAGAAGTGGAGAGTGCAATATGATGAGGCGCAGAGGGATGACTGTTATGGCATGCTTGTGTCATGACAGAGCTGGAGGTGTGGCCAGCAATATGTGGTTCCCATGGCAATCACATTACCGGTAACTGAAGCTGTGGGAGCTGTCTGTGGTGTTGCTATAACTGCATTGCATGGGTACAGTACCTGATACAGGAGATCGCGGAATCTTTGCAACATAAACGAACACTCCGAACCATAGAAGAAGCTGATCACATTCACCAATGAGACCCCTCCAAAAAGGTGACATACTCATGCTGCCATGCCCATTCATATGGGTTCACGTGACTAGAATCGCACATTGTGCTGCAAAGACTTTGCATTCTCCCGTAAGTGCAGACACGTACAGTGTACCCCAGAGCTCATTGCTTATAGTATGTATTGTGCAGATTTTATGCACGTACGCAGATAAGATATCACACAGGGAATCATGTTCTATATAGTATAATAATATAAATCATTGGACTAAATGCTATGACAAACTAGCTTGATATGCTGCTTTAATAGTGCAGCAGTTCACCAACTGTTATACACTTCGTATTAAAAGGTACTGAATGCACTCTACCCAGCACGTTGATCATGAGGCATGCTGTAATCATGTGTGCCTACATATTCCATAATGAAATACAATGTCTCTTCTGTTCAATGGAAGAGGTCTCACTGTATGTGGGTGGCGGGGGCGCTATGTAGCTTAGTGATAACTGCATGATTGCACGCCATGTAGGTTTGGTTAACACAGCAATGATACATACATTGGGCTATACCCATACAAACAACACACCCCATTCACCCATTGACTGCCGTGAATATGCTCCAGACTTGTAAACAGTACCAGTTTCACTGACACTACAAGAAGGTCATGTACACAGTCAGCAGTGAATGCTGTGTTAGCATTCAATCCTTTTAAGGTTAACTGTGGGGTTAACTCCATTGAATGGTGCACACATTCAACACCAGTAGGCATACACAGGGACACACGTATGCATCACAGTTTACATTACAGATGTATCACCTCACTCAACACAAACTGACAATTAGCAGATGTACCTTATAAATAGAGTCCTTAGCAGTATTAAGAATAACACAATATTTGAAATGGCATACACTCTTTCAACTTTGTGTTCAGCAAGGTCCCAACAATGTACATTTCAAGGCAATAGGATCTGACAAAAGAGCTGTAAGCTTCTAATTAGACTGATTCATTATGTTAATCACACTGAACATTCATGCATGCTCAGTTTAGTATGAAACAGGAGTGTATCAAGACACTAGTCAGGCTTGCTAGACCATCCCAAGTATGCGCCTACAGGCGTGGAAAAGGACAAACAGTTGGGACACATGGGATTCTGTGAAATCCATCTGATTGGTGGACTAGATGTTACTCAGTCTTTGGTGCCACTAGATCATCCCTCCCCTTCTACGCTTATAGGCACTTACTGGACAGTATAACAAACCACACTCCAGGAGTGAGCACTTGACTAAGATCTACGACTACTTCAACTCATGAACACTTGGAGGATTGTTCATTATTCTACTCCTTAATTGATGCTCTGGCTGGCCCTCTTTCTATCAGAGTCATGCAACAACAATGATGTTTTGACCTGGTCTGACGAATACACTCAGATAAAACAGCAGCAAAATGGCTTGTTCCAAAACGTTACCTAAGTCAAGTGCCCTGCAACCATGGCAAGCAAACAGTTGCTGGAGAAACTAGTAAACATATTGAACTCATATCTAACAAGATTCATCCCATGCAGGTGTTACAGTATGTTAAGCACAAGAAAAGCACTAAACCAAAGCAGATAGTATGACCTTTTAAACCAGATCCACTGGAACAATTGTATGGGAGCAGATCTGCACAGAGTCAGTGAAGGTCCATTCCATTACCATCAAGATGCAAGAGTGCCCCAGCGCAAGTTGCAGAATATAACTACCACAGGTGCATATAGAGTGTTTGTACTAGCAGGATCGAAGCATTGATGAGGAAATTTGGAGTAAGAGGCAGCAACAACAGACAGCTTGCACTGACACGATTTGCAGTTGGGCCCTTTTGAAAGCATTTTCACATAAATATTTTTATGAATGTTGACTAATTCATTAAATTTTCAAAATAGCATCACATGAATTTGTTTGTACACACCTTACACATCAAAAATGAAACAATTGACTCAACAGTACATACAATAGCTGGATGCACAGCTCTATATCCAGCTAGCACACCATTGTTTGGAGTTGTCGAGAGAGCTCGTGCAGCTGTAGAGCAATGGCCTGGCAGCTGTGGAAGACTACAGCACTTCTCATTGTGCTACTGGGAATCACTGGAAAGGTTGCAGGCTCATTTTGTAAGTGTTTCAATAAAACTAGTACAATAAAATAATTAATAGCCTAATGTTGATTTCTTCAGCTGACATTATTATACAATGTCAATTCACATTTCTACGTATTCCATCCATAACAATGTACAATTGAGCCTGCTCGCCTGCTAGGTTAATTGAAGGTTGTCCTGACAATCTGTAGACTGCTCTCAAACACAGATGCAATGTTCTGTGTATGCAGGTGGCCCTGCTACTGCAGATATTAGCATTATTGGAGGCAATGAAGTGAATATTGGTGATGAAGTCGTGATCCAGTGCAGCTACACTGGGGGACCAGCATTGAGCCAACCTTACTTCACCATCAATGGGGATGACTTTGAATCAAACAATTTGGAGACAGAACTGAGCAACTACGAACACAACCACAATGTTACAGTCACTAGCAGTGGATGTGCAGCTACTTATAACCTCACTCTCCCCAATGTGTCAGTGGAGTATAATGGCACCACATATCAGTGCTATATTAAGCCGTCCAACACAGAAGAGGAGAGTGGGACAGTGACATTGATTGTCAGAGGTGGGCAACACTTTTCACAGACAGCATGGGCACATTCTGTAGCAAAAAGGTAGCAGCTATCAAAACAATGCATGTAGCACTGTGCATACAGGTGAGAGGACAGCAAGCTAGAAAGCGACACACATCTTATCAACATCAACTTATTTACTTGCACAGTCTAAAACACACAAAAAAGAGTCACAGTTGTACCTTCAACACTCCCATTGTGTTAGACCCCACTACTGGAGGGACTACCACAGATGAGGAGGGGACAGATGGAGCTGGTGAGGGTGAGTAGATCATTAACCTGTGTTGCATGCTGGCTAACACTTACACTCACTCTGGCATATGTATGCAACAACTGCATACGACAGAAAAGCTATAGAGATAGGTCCATTGTTACATTGTACAGAGATACATTGAAATTGCTTTGAAAATTAATCACGCAGCATTGATGAACTATGAACGGAGAAATTCCCAATGATGAAGAACTTTGGTAGTAACTGTTGTATATGATAACAAAATATGGACTGACTAAGACCTTCATGGTTGAAGTAACCTGTTATTGGTGTTCATCTACGTAGGTATGGTATGTGATTGCTCTCAAATCAGTTTCAACATAATTACACA
Source organism: Ianthella basta (assembly GCA_964019415.1). Taxonomy (NCBI): domain Eukaryota; kingdom Metazoa; phylum Porifera; class Demospongiae; order Verongiida; family Ianthellidae; genus Ianthella; species Ianthella basta. The sequence continues at coordinate 7,136,126 of OZ025868.1, read as the reverse complement.
TACTTTAGAATCAATTTGCCTATATCCTTAATAATCTTTTCTAGTCTGTGCGTTCGTTCTTTCGCTTGTACGGGCATTTGATTGGGCAACGCAATGACATAACCACAAACATGGCTGCTCTGGCAGTCTGCATGTGCCTCGCAGCCAGCCGTCTCTTAGACACTCCTCGCTTCTCAGTTTGGGTCTTCCAGGCGCAACGCGCACTTGCGCAGAAGTTTACTGTTATTTTCTGGTGCGAGGGAATTGCTCTGGCTATCGGTACGTGGGTATTTGAACTATTTATGTTTCGTTTATTAGGGTACTTTAGCTGTCAGCGCTCGGGGCTGCTGAAAGCCCTTTCTCTATGGTGAAGTAAACTATTGGGCAGCAAGCTTGCATGCTTGGCTTCGGCACTGCCTTATTGGCTAAGGAAAGACATGACCAAGCAATAGTTTTGACATGGTGTAGCTATATGTAGCTATATGTGCACGCAAGTGCATGACAATGCAAACAAGATCAGCACTATACCCAGGCAGTGTCACCCAGCTGCAATCACCCAAATGGTGATGGATGGCCTGCGTTATACACTGAGTGACGCAACGCGGAGCGAGCGCGGCCGAAGGCTGTGCTTGCTCGTATATATTATAGCTATTACAATAGTTTACAGCATGAGCTTGGAGGGATACTATGTTAATAAGAATTTCCCTCAAACACATTGTACACACACATACATACGTACACTAAACCACATAGCTTATGCATATTAACATGCTATATACTTCATGCCATTCATTCAAACAGATCCATCTCAGACCAGCTCTACCACAGCTGCTACACTGGTGAGTAATACACATGCTACTACATCCATTGTCATGGCAACAACACAAATGTCGAGTGTCTCCCACACAAGCAAGATGGTCCCTACACTTGACAGCAGTATTCAAGCAGTTTACAGTGTTGCTACAATGAGTCCCACCACAACTCATGTCACCATGGCAACCACAGCTCCTCCTCTTAATGCAAGCAAAATAATTGGTGTGACATCCAAAGTTGCCATAACAACAAATGTCGCCATGCCAACAACTGTTGCCTTGAAAATTGGAATTGGCACTGTGACACCAAACAGTGCTAATTCAGAACTACATTCAAGCAAGGTGTAGTGGCATTGTCTGTCTTGTCACTGATGTTACTGGTGTAGATGAGCATAACATTACTATGGTACCAGCACAGGCTATACAAAGAACAATGCATTAAAGTATGTCAATACACATACTGAGCAGCAATAAGGGCCCTGACTACAGCAATAAGGGCCTGGGCTATAGCAATAAGAGCCTGGGCTATAGCAATAAGGGCCCTGGCTACAGCAATAAGAGCCTGGGCTATAGCAATACGGGCCCTGGCTATAGCTACAGTACTTTCATTTTCTGCCAGGTCATTCATTAAGAAATGCACAAATTCAATATTCTGATATTGCTATTCTGAGCTTTTCTTGATTAGAAACCACCCACAACCAACGTTATATTCCAGATGTTAGATTCAGCTGCATAAATAATGAAGCACACGTGTACAGCTCGATGGAGTGTGAAAGCGTCTAAGAACACAAATGATCAGAAACAACATTGACAATAAGCATTCACTGAAGCATGATAATTAACAATTGATACAAATTACACTGTCTACAGTAGTCATTGTGCACCTATCCTCTTTACAATGCAGGCAACCTCTTTCAGAGCAAGTGCCACACAGACAACACAACCCTCACCAACAGCAGGGGTTGCTAATCCATTTGGTGATACGACAACAACTCCATCGGCTGATCCACCCACAGGTATACCTAACAATGACACAGCACAGTCCTGGTAGTTGGCAGAGTGTCAAACACTTGTGGCTTTGACATGACATGGTTTGGTACATTAGTAGTTGAAGATGAGTCATTCAGCGACATATATAAATACATATAAATATACTGTGACATTATAGAACAGATTGAAGGCTGAGTGAGTGCCATACAGTGAATCCTGCTTCTGCAGTGACCATTGTACATACACTAATAGGCTGTTGTCTCTAAAGTAGTCAGCCTCACTGGTTGCAAAAGCACCAAACATTTCAGTCTACCTCTGTAATGCACACACCTATAGATTATAACTCTCCCTCAGGTGACAGTTCAGACACGTTCACTGAAACCATTCTGAATGCTCATAATTTTAATTGACAGATATACTCATCAGTAAAATTAAATTATTGTTAAATAATAAGAATTAAAGCATTAATGACATCTTTAGGCATACACCCACATCAAAACTGACATGCTTTGCCACTTACCAAATGTACAGTTATTCCATTCACTGCATTGTGACTATCACCCACAGATGCTCCTAGCTACATCAATGTTGTGATTGGGAGTATCACAGGAGTGGCAGTGTACCTACTGACCATCATACTCATCGGGGTTGTCATCCATTTTGGGGTCAAAGGTGAGCTGTGGATGGGGTCAAGAAGAAAGGGGTGTGGTCAAAAAAGAGCTGTGGGTGTGGTCTACAAGAAAGTGACGAGAACTGTGAGTGGGTGGGGTAAAAGGAGAACTATGGGTGGGGTCATGGATAGTACTATCCATGGCGGGTACAATGTCAATGGGTGGACCAGGATGCAACAAGTTGCAATTTGAGTAGCAGTTACAGGGTGGCAGCTCCTAAAGGTGGGGGAGGGGGGAGCTCTATCTTGGAAGGTGCATATACACGATGTAGGAAGTACTACACAGTGATTTCAGTGTACTATGAAACAGGTAAACTTACTCATGATAAATTTGTTGAATGTACTCCCTAACCCTAACTCTAAGCTGAATAGTGTTAGTCTGGCTACAAAATTTTTGGAGGGTTTAGCTTCAGAGTGAGGAGCTCAAGCCCCTCCTGCCCCCCCCCTCCCCCCCCCCCCTCTGCCGCTGCCCGAGTTACAGTAGAACTTGAGCTGCTGTGCCTTCAGAGCAACCATTCCCTGATTGATATGCAGTAGTGTTGTAACTGAAAAAGGCCTTTGTGTTTGAAATGTCTTACATAATTTTCCTGTTTCCCTGCGAAAGCTCACAAACACTCATGTTCATACTGTTACCACAGCATGCATCTCAATCACATTGTCCCTGATTCACATCAGTGTCAGTGTCATTTACCAATAATGTGACATAGACTCAATAATCTAATATAATTATATGTAGTTACTAGCTAGCTGCATGAGATTTATGCACTATTGCTCTGCCTTCCATCCTCTCCAACCAGCAAAGAAGAACAGGTCCAAGGCTCACCATTTCCCCATCCATTCCCCTCCCCCTCCCCCTCCTGCACCTCCCATTGAGATGACCCACAACCCAGTGTATGGAGGTGCTGCTGCTCCTCCAGCTTATGTGGAGCACAGCGACTTTGGGGAGAACAGGAATGTGCTGGTGAACATGGACATCATGTACCATGATGTCACTGGAAGGAAGTCAATGGCCGTTGAGAGCCTCTACGACTACATACAGTGAAGGCCGATGCATCAATACCTTGCTACCTGACTATATCAAGGGCATTGAACCTGCATTTTCTTACTAGAACACTTGCATTGGTAACATCCAGTATTTCTGCAACAGTACTTGAAACAGCTAACGGTACCTCACCATATCTGTAGGATTGGTAAACTCATTATTGAATTGCTGTTTCAACAAAATCAAAGCTCAAATGGTTTACTTAATCCATAAATTAATATGCTAGATAAGATTTAATGTAGCTAGGTCCTTCTCCGTGATACAAACAGGAAGCCATATATGCAGCTAGTGCATTAGTGGAAACATAGATCTATGGTGGAACTGCACTTGGTATCTGCATAAATACTCCATGAGACCACATGCACGCACCACACCTACGTGCATCTACTGCATACAGGTATCGATTGAGGCGTAGCGTCATGCCCTGGTGCCATATGCGGGCGCTTGCAATTGGGAACAACAGGGGCCGTATGCATGTTATTTTTGCTATTAAATAACATCTTTACCCTCGTTAGTTCTCCTCCAAACAAGAATATTTACAAGAAGAGTTGGCCATCAACACTCACTGGGGTCGAATTTCTGGGAAGTTCAGGAACTGAAGAGTTACAAGTTAGAGTGGCTGTCGAACTCCTTCGAGCCGCCATGTTCCTCAAAGTGCGACAAAGGGGGAAGTCCCTTTTGCTAACTGCACGGCAGCTGAGCATGCAGTGCATATTCTGGAACAGAATTGCCATTGTGCGTATTTGCAATCATGTGTAGCGTACGTCACATCGATCGTCAGGTGGTCCAGGCTGAAGGGACCACCTGACGATCGAAGGAAACTGAAGCAACCACAAACAAAGTAGCTATAGCTAGCTCGAGCGCGTGCATGCACCAGCTATAGGTAGCTACATAGCTAAAGGATTGCATACTGGCATGCCTTAATATTAAGACTTAGTGCATCACAACCAGCTGCAGTCAATACTTAAATCTTGTATTAAAGTATACAAAGAAGAGTTTCATGAAAGAAATATATAACTAGTCACACTTGAGCTGCAAATATTGAATTGCATATACACTGTACATGATTATATTTATACTAGTACTAGCTAGCTAGTCTTGTAAAGACTCTATTATACAATCAGAATGAACTGGACCTAGCTGGGGTCCTTCATGGTACTTCGGTGCAGAACACACAAGCATTGTTCGCCTACAGATGGTGTTGCCCTTGTAGCAGGAGAGTACTGCCATGGCTTAGGGTACAAACTGCAGCACCTCTTGACACAGGCAGTGAGCTGCAGAACTGTAAATCTTGCCGTTGTGAAGTTGTTGTGGGCAGTGCTATGTATTTAGAAAGTTTTCTTGAAAGAGTACATCAGTTGCATTGATACCAGTGGCGGATCCAGAGATCCGATTAGGGTAGTGCCAAGTTCCCAGGATCTAAAAATTTTGAAAAACGAGATGCTCGCTGACCAGGGGTCATCTACTGTCAAATGTAGTGTATATACGGATTTCAGAATTTCTGAGATATATACGTGTATCACTGCAGCACTGATAGAAACTTGGAGTGACAATCACACTACTAATTGCTGTGAATTTGAATTGATGACTACATCCCACATTTTAAATGGTGTGACTGCCACTCCAGAACTTAATACCATGTTATATAAACTGTACAAGAATTGTGCACATGCAATGTGGACCTGTTGTTTTGAGTGTGGAAACATGTATTCGAATATAATCAGCAACTTGAATGAGAAACATGTGCTCACATGCTGCAACATGTCTTGAATGAAAAACATGTGTTCAAACTGTTAACTCTCACATAATATGTTTTCTAAGCAATAAACTGAGTATTTCTTTAACTGCCCTCAACTTGGAACCTCAGTTCACAGTGTAGGAAACACACCCTGTACAGCACCTATGCCATTTCAGTTTCAACCCGGAAACCACCTACGTACAACATTATACTTGTGTATTACCGCTTTGTAGCATTACCTGGTATACACTGCATTCATGTGAATGACAATGGGGTCTGTATAAAATGCAGGAAATGTTTTGCAGTGTGTACACTAGCTACAACTTTCCATTGTCTTGAACCGGTCAGGGGGACCTTTGGGTGAAAGTGTTGATGCATTTGTAACTATAAAACCTTACTGTGAACAACACTTGTCGCAAGAACTCATGGATTCAGTTGTGTGTGTGTGTGTGTGTGTGTGTGTGTGTGTGTGTGTGTGTGTGTGTGTGTGTGTGTGTGTGTGTGTGTGTGTGTGTGTGTGTGTGTGTGTGTGTGTGTGTGTGTGTGTGTGTGTGTGTGTGTGTGTGTGTGTGTGTGTGTGTGTGTGTGTGTGTGTGTGTGTGCATATGTGCTTGTATGTGTGCATGCAGATCGATCAAGCATTTTTGTGACATATTAGTAGTAGTACACATTGTGTGCTAGAGTGAGTGTGTGCAATCCTATACTTAGATTTAGTCCATGAATCTCTTCACATTTCTGTAAGCATACATTTGTACATAATTATATGTTAATACATTGTGCATTTGTACAAGAAAATGGCAGCGCACGGTTTGCAATAGCGATAATGACAGATTCAGTGTGACCTTCACACCGAATGAATGGTGGGATCAATCACACTTTTGGTGTGAGCGCTAATGTGTGTGATTGTCACACTGAATTTTTAACAGTGTGGCTCGTTTCAACTGATCCAGATGTAATATCTCTTGCCATGAAGCATGCACCCATATGCAGAGAACTATGGCAGCAATCTCGGAAGATTGTATCTTTGAGCGAGTTATCGTGAGTTTTGCAATTTGGAAAGGAACAGGGAATGCCTAAATTGGAAAGTGCTAGATTGTTGCCATAGATTACTGCACGCGTAGATTGCATATATCCCAGGTTTGATCATATTCAGCCTTTAGAACAGAAGAAGACAATATTTTCCTGAAACTGCTCAACCTCACCTGAAGTAATAAATCTCACTTCCAATTTGGTTGGCTCATTAAGGGAAGTACTGATCAATATTATTAAGTAATATCACCAATTTGTGGGGAATGTTCATGTCAATTACATTTGCAAATGTCAAGGTTGTTGCTTGTATGGTTTAAGAGATATATACACAAATGCCAGTGCTGCTACCTTAACAAGTTTCTGCTACTGAGAACATCACAGGTGGAATTTAAAGCCTTTCCACAATTAACCTTTCCAATTGCAACTGCTGAAGTCATGGGGGAACAGGCAGCATTGATTGGCACAGTTTAGAGTGAGAGGCAGCAACAGAGAACTCCTTGCATATGGGAAAAAACAAGATTTGCAATTGCGCTATTGTGGAAGCATTTCACCTTTTATTTCTGTGAATGATGAAATTCACAAAAATAGCATCAAGTGAAGTACTGCACACATGAAATTATATAATATATCAGAAATGAAACAATTGACTCGCAGCAAATGTAGCTGAAAGAACAGCTCTATGCACACAGCTAGTATACACTATTGTGTGCAATGAAGTTGCAGAGAGAGGAAGTGCAGCTGTAGAGCAATGGTCTTGCAGCTGTGGAGGCTTGCAGCACTTCTCATTGTGCTACTGGCAGTCACTAGTTGCACTGTCTGGCTTCTGTATATAAGTGTTCTTATGATAGTATAATAAATAGCTTGATGTTGATTTCCTTAGCTGCTGGTATTAAAATACAATGTTAATTTACACTTTCACATACAGTACATATTTCATTCTTAATAATGTGCAATTGTGTCTCTCACTAGGACATAAATGTAGGTTATTAGAATGTTCTTGTGATAAATGCATGATTGCATACAATGGAGGCCTGCTTACTACCCTAATGATACATACATTGGGCTATACCCATACAAACAACACACCCCATTCACTCATTGACTGCGGTGAATATGCTCCAGACTCATAAACAGCACCAGTTTCACTGACACTACAAGAAGGTCATGTACACAGTCAGCAGTGATGCTGTGTTAGCATTCAATCCTTTTGAGGCTAACTGTGGGGTTAACTCTATTGAACACTGCACACATTCAACACCAGTAGGCATACACAGGGACACACGTATGCATCACAGTTTACATTACAGATGTATCACCTCAACACAAACTGACAATTAGCAGATGTACCTTACAAATAGAGTCCTTAGCAGTATTAAGAATAACACAATATTTGAAATGGAATACACTCTTTCAACTTTGTGTTCAGCAAGGTCCCAACAATGTACATTTCAAGGCAATCATCTTCGCCCTGAAGAAGACCAGAGCATCTGGTCGAAGCGTCGGCAAGGTTTTCAACCCTGTTGTGAAGCTGGTATTAGAGAACCAACCCCTTTCTGAAGGCAATAGGGTCTGACAAAAGAGCTGTAAGCTTCTAATTAGACTGATTCATTGTGTTAATCTGAACATTCATGCATGCTCAGTTTAGTATGAAACAGGAGTGTATCAGGACACTAGTCAGGCGTGCTAGACCATCCCAAGTATGCGGCAACAGGCGTGGAAAAGGACGAACAGTTGGGACACCTGAGATTCTGTGAAATCCATCTGATTGGTGGACTAGATGTTACTCAGTCTTTGGTGCCACTAGATCATCCCTCCCCTTCTACGCTTATAGGCACTTAATGGACAGTACAATACACCAGACTACAGGACCACTGGCCAAGCCAGCAGCAATCAAGGTGTATTATGTGCCAAGTGCAAGTGAGCACTTGACTAAGATCTACGACTACTTCAACTCATGAACACTTGGAGGATTGTTCATTATTCTACTCCTTAATTGATGCTCTGGCTGGCCCTCTCTCTATCAGAGTCATGCAACAACAATGATGTTTTGACCTGGTCTGACGAATACACTCAGATAAAACAGCAGCAAAATGGCTTGTTCCAAAACGTTACCTAAGTCAAGTGCCCTGCAACCATGGCAAGCAAACGGTTGCTGGAGAAACTAGTAAACATATTGAACTCATATCTAACAAGATTCATCCCATGCAGGTGTTACAGTATGTTAAGCACAAGAAAAGCACTTAACCAAAGCAGATAGTATGACCTTTTAAACCAGATCCACTGGAACAATTGTATGGGAGCAGATCTGCACAGAGTCAGTGAAGGTCCATTACATCAAGATGCAAGAGTGCCCCAGCGCAAGTTGCAGAATATAACTACCACAGGTGCATATAGAGTGCTTGTACTAGCTGATGGAGCGAAAACACCACCAGCACTGAAAGTCGGGAGGGACAGGATCGAAGCATTGATCAGGAAATTTGGAGTAAGAGGCAGCAACAACAGACAGCTTGCACTGACACGATTTGCAGTTGGGCCCTTTTGAAAGCATTTTCACATAAATATTTTTATGAATGTTGACTAATTCATTAAATTTTCAAAATAGCATCACATGAATTTGTTTGTACACACCTTACACATCAAAAATGAAACACTTGACTCAACAGTACATACAATAGCTGGATGCACAGCTCTATATCCAGCTAGCACACCATTGTGTGGAGTTGTCGAGAGAGCTCGTGCAGCTGTAGAGCAATGGCCTGGCAGCTGTGGAAGACTACAGCACTTCTCATTGTGCTACTGGGAATCACTGGAAAGGTTGCAGGCTCATTTTGTAAGTGTTTCAATAAAACTAGTACAATAAAATAATTAATAGCCTAATGTTGATTTCTTCAGCTGACATTATTATACAATGTCAATTCACATTTCTACGTATTCCATCCATAATAATGTACAATTGAGCCTGCTCGCCTGCTAGGTTAATTGAAGGTTGCCTGACATTCTGTAGACTGCTCTCAAACACAGATGCAATGTTCTGTGTATGCAGGTGGCCCTGCTACTGCAGATATTAGCATTATTGGAGGCAATGAGGTGAATATTGGTGATGAAGTCGTGATCCAGTGCAGCTACACTGGGGGACCAGCACTGAGCCAACCTTACTTCACCATCAATGGGGATGACTTTGAATCAAACAATTTGGAGACAGAACTGAGCAACTACGAACACAACCACAATGTTACAGTCACTAGCAGTGGATGTGCAGCTACTTATAACCTCACTCTGTCCAATGTGTCAGTGGAGTATAATGGCACCACGTATCAGTGCTACATTAAGCCGTCCAACACAGAAGAGGAGAGTGGGACAGTGACATTGATTGTCAGAGGTGGGCAACACTTTTCACAGACAGCATGGGCACATTCCGTAGCAAAAAGGTAGCAGCTATCAAAACAATGCATGTAGCACTGTGCATTCAGGTGAGAGGACAGCAAGCTAGAAAGCGACACACATCTTATCAACATCAACTTATTTACTTGCACAGTCTAAAACACACAAAAGAGAGTCACAGCTATGCCTTTGTCACTCCCATTGTGTTAGACCCCACTACTGGAGGGACTACCACAGATGAGGAGGGGACAGATGGAGCTGGTGAGGGTGAGTAGATCAATTAACCTGTGTTGCATGCTGGCTAACACTTACACTCACTCTGGTGTATGTATGCAACAACTGCATACGACAGAAACGCCATAGAGATAGGTCCATTGTTACATTGTACAGAGATACATTGAAATTGCTTTGAAAGTTAATCACGCAGCATTGATGAACTATGAACGGAGAAATTCCCAATGATGAAGAACTTTGGTAGTTGTATATGATAACAAAATATGGACTGACTAAGACCTTCGTGGTTGAAGTAACCTGTTATTGGTGTTCATCTACGTAGGTATGGTATGTGATTGCTCTCAAATCAGTTTCAACATAATTACACATACTTTAGAATCAATTTGCCTATATCCTTAATAATCTTTTCCAGTCTGTGCGTTCGTTCTTTCGCTTGTGCAGGCATTTGATTGGGCAACGCAATGACACAACCACAAACATGGCTGCTCTGGCAGTCTGCATGTGCCTCGCAGCCAGCCGTCTCTTAGACACTCTGCGCTTCTCAGTTTGGGTCATCCAGGCGCAACGCGCACTTGCGCAGAAGTTTACTGTTATTTTCTGGTGCGAGGGAATTGCTCTGGCTATCGGTACGTGGGCATTTGAACTATTTATGTTTCGTTTATTAGGGTACTTTAGCTGTCAGCGCTCGGGGCTGCTGAAAGCCCTTTCTCTATGGTGAAGTAAACTATTGGGCAGCAAGCTTGCTTGGCTTCGGCACTGCCGTATTGGCTAAGGAAAGACATGACCGAGCAATAGTTTTGACATGGTGTACGTAGGTGTAGCTATATGTAGCTATATGTGCATGCAAGTGCATGACAATGCAAACAAGATCAGCACTATACCCAGGCAGTGTCACCCAGCTGCAATCACCCAAATGGTGATGGATGGCCAGCGTTATACACTGGGTGACGCAACGCGGAGTGAGCGCGGCCGAAGGCTGTGCTTGCTCGTATATATTATAGCTATTACAATGGTTTACTGCATGAGCTTGGAGGGATACTATGTTAATAAGAATTTCCCTCAAACACATTGTACACACACATACATACGTACACTAAATCACATAGCTTATGCATATTAACATGCTATATACTTCATGCCATTCATTCAAACAGATCCATCTCAGACCAGCTCTACCACAGCTGCTACACTGGTGAGCAATACACATACTACTACATCCGTTGTCATGGCAACAACACAAATGTCGAGTGTCTCCCACACAAGCAAGACAGTCCCTACACTTGACAGCAGTATTCAAGCAGTTTACAGTGTTGCTACAGTGAGTCCCACCACAACTCATGTCAACAAGGCAACCACAGTTCCTTCTCTTAATACAAGTGAAATAAATGGTGTGACATCTAAAGTTGCCATAACAACAAATGTTGCCATGACAACAACTGTTGCCTTGAAAATTGGAATTGGCACTGTGACACCAAACAGTGCTAATTCAGAACTACATTCAAGCAAGGTGTAGTGGCATTGTCTGTCTTGTCACTGATGTTACTAGTGTAGATGAGCATAACATTACTATGGCACCAGCACAGGCTATACAAAGAACAATGCATTAAAGTATGTCAATACTTTGTGTAGATTTTACAACTTTACAGTGGCAAACACTTTCATTTGTGGGAGGGGCATAGGATACGTTTCAGAGTACCCCTCAAAGTCCACTACACATACTGAGCAGCAATAAGGGCCCTGGCTACAGCAATAAGGGCCTGGGCTATAGCAATAAGGGTCCTGGCTACAGCAATAAGAGCCTGGGCTATAGCAATAAGGGCCCTGGCTATAGCTACAGTACTTTCATTTTCTGCCAGGTCATTCATTAAGAAATGTACAAATTCAATATTCTGATATTGCTATTCTGAGCTTTTCTTGATTAGAAACCACCACCAACCAACGCTATATTCTAAATATTAGGTACAGCTGCATAAAGAATGAAGCACACATGTACAGCTTGATGGAGTGTGAAAGCATTTAAGAACACAAATGATGAGAAACAACATTGACAATAAGCATTCACTGAAGCATGATAATTAACAATTGATACAAATTACACTGTCTACAGTAGTCATTGTGCACCTATCCTCTTTACAATGCAGGCAACCTCTCTCAGAGCAAGTGCCACACAGACAACACAACCCTCACCAACAGCAGAGGCTGCTAATCCAATTAGTGACAAGACATCAATTCCATCGGCTGATCCACCCACAGGTATACCTAACAATGACACAGCACAGTCCTGGTAGTTGGCAGAGTGATCACTTGTGGCTCTGACATGACATGGTTTGGTACATTAGATGAGTCATTCAGCGACATATATATATATATATACATATAAATATACTGTGACATTATAGAACAGATTGAAGGCTGAGTGAGTGCCATAGGGTGAACCTTGCTTCTACAGTGACCATTGTACGTATACTAATAGGCTGTTGTCTCTAAAGCAGTCAGCCTCACTGGTTGCAGAAGTACCAAACATTTCAGTCTCCCTCTGTAATGCACACACCTATAGATTATAACTCTCCCTCAGGTGACAGTTCAGACACGTTCACTGAAACCATTCTGAATGCTCATAATAATCTAATTGACAGATATACTCATCAGTAAAATTAAATTATTGCAAAATAATAAGAATTAAAATCATTAATGACATCTTTAGGCATTACACCCACATCAAAACTGACATGCTTTGCCACTTACCAAATGTACAGTTATTCCATTCACTGCATTGTGACTATCACCCACAGATGCTCCTAGCTACATCAATGCTGTGGTCGGGAGTATCACAGGAGTGGCAGTGTACCTACTGACCATCATACTCATCGGGGTTGTCATCCATTTTGGAGTCAAAGGTGAGCTGCGGATGGGGTCAAGAAGAAAGGGGTGTGGTCAAAGGAGAGATGTGGGTGAGGTCTAGAAGAAAGTGATGGGGTAAAAGGAGAACTGATGGTGGGGTCATGGATAGTACTATCCATGGTGGGTACAATGTCAATGGGTGGACTATGATGCAACAAGTTGCAATTTGAGTTGCAGTTGAAGTAGAACTTAAACTGCTGTTGCAGTGGACCTTGCATGAGCCACTGTGCCGTCAGAGCAACCATTCCCTGATTGATATACAGTAGTGTTGTAACTGACAAAGGCCTTTGTGTTTGAAATGTCTTACATAATTTTCCTGTTGCTCTGCGATAGCACACAAACACTCAAGTTCATACTGTTACCACAGCATGCATCTCAATCACATTGTCCCTGATTCACATCAGTGTTATTTACCAATAATGTGACATAGACTCAATAATCTAATATAATTATATGTAGTTACTAGCTAGCTGCATGAGATTTCTGCACTATTGCTCTGCCTTCCACCCTCTCCAACCAGCAAAGAAGAACAGGTCCAAGGCCCACCATTTCCCTCCCCCTCCCCCTCCTGTACCCCCCATTGAGATGACCCACAACCCAGTGTATGGAGGTGCTGCTCCTCCAGCTTATGTGGAGCACAGCGACTTTGGGGAGAACAGGAATGTGCTGGTGAACATGGATGTCATGTACCATGATGTCACTGGAAGGAAGTCAATGGCCGTTGAGAGCCTCTACAACTACATACAGTGAAGGCCGATGCATCAATACCTTGCTACCTGACTATATCAAGGGCATTGAACCTGCATTTTCTTATTAGAGCACTTGCATTGGTAACATCCAGTATTTCTGCAACAGTACTTGAAACAGCTAACGGTACCTCACCATATCTGTAGGATTGGTAAACTCATTATTGAATTGCTGTTTCAACAAAATCAAAGCTCAAATGGTTTACTTAATCCATAAATTAATATGCTAGATAAGATTTAATGTAGCTAGGTCCTTCTCCGTGATACAAACAGGAAGCCATATATGCAGCTAGTGCATTAGTGGAAACAGATCTATGGTGGAACTGCACTTGGTATCGATCTGCATAAATACTCCATGAGACCACATGCACGCACCACACCTACGTGCATCTACTGCATACAGGTATCGATTGAGGCGTAGCGTCATGCCCTGGTGCCATATGCGGGCGCTTGCAATTGGGAACAACAGGGGCCGTATGCATGTTATTTATTGCTATTTAAAACATCTTTACCCTCGTTAGTTCTCCTCCAAACAAGAATAGTTACAAGAAGAGTTGGCCATCAACACTCACTGAGGTCGAATTTCTGGGAGGTTCAGGAACTGAAGAGTTACAAGTTAGAGTGACTGTCGAACTCCTTCGAGCCGCCATGTTCTTCAAAGTGCGACAAAGGGGGAAGTCCCTTTTGCTAACTGCACGGCAGCTGAGCATGCATGCAGTGCATATTCCTCGGAACTGGAACAGAATTGCCATTGTGCGTACTTGCAATCATGTGTAGCGCGTACGTCATCGATCGTGTCAGGTGGTCTAGACTGAAGGACCACCTGACGATCGAAGGAAGCTGAATCAATCATGCACAAACAAAGTAGCTAGCTCGCGCGTGCATGCACCAGCTATAGGTAGCTACATATATAGCTAATGTTTTGCATACTGACTTGCCTTAATTATAATATTAAGTGCATCACAATTAGTCAATACTTAAATCTTGATGGATTCAATTGCAATTCCATAGTGTTGGGTCTATCCTAAGCTGCATCATCTGTGCCTACAACATTCTCCTCGCGGGCTCTTGCATCAATGCATGACATCAACAAGACCATGTTATAAATATTAATGAAACATTAATGTGCGCTATTGTCTAACAAGCATTCTAAAGTATGCAACAAGTGAAGGAATAGGTAACAAAGTGGATTGACTACACGATACTTTTGCCAAAAAAGACATCCTTAGCCTCAGTAAATAATCCCACCCCCAAACTAACACAGTGACACGAATACAACACATACTAAGATCAAAATTCTGGGAGGTTCAGGGACTGAGTAGCAGCAAGTAAGCATCTTCACGTATGATGCCGAGCTGCCTTGCTTCGGAACACTCAACCCCGCCCAGGTGAAATCCCTGCTCTATTATAGTTTTGTATATTTGCCCCAGGTTGCTACATTTTATGCTATTGGCTGGTGGGGGGAGGGGCAAAATTGATGTGCAGATAATTATATACACGTTATTAGATATAGCTAGCTAGTTCTGGGTACATGTGCAAAGCAAAATGGGAGCCTAGGAAGCTAGTTCACTTTAGCTAGCGAGCTATAGCTAGCTAGCTATAGCTAGCTAGCTGCATCTTGGTCCCATGGCTCATGATGGAAGAGCAATATTAGGGTATTTCGATATTCCAACTTTACAAAGAGTAGACTACATTGCTCCATCTTATTAGCTTATCTGGTGAGCATGGCTTACTGGTCATGCTCAAATTACCTATATATATACATTTGTTGGGTAGCCATGTTTATAATCTTGACATGCATATTCTTGAGCATAATTATTGCAGTATACTCTTTCAGTTTGCAGTTTGTACAAGTGTAGCTAGTTACCACTAGTTTTACAAGCCAGACTGTTGCATCTGCAACATGCAATCTGGTTCTCAAGACATGGTACACACTATGATGGAAGTCATGTATCAAGGTATACTCATGGATGTAGCTAAGTGTGATACTTGGCTGTACTTAGTACATGTCCAAGTACATATGAGTATGTACATACACGCTCAATGCATAGCTACGTATGTCAGCCAAATTTTCATGCTTTATTTAGTAACATGATGTGTTGTACTGTTTGATATGATGATGTAGTTAGTTCAGTCAGTAAAGTGCAGTGCAGTACAAACCGTTCTTTAAGCTTGCATTACACCATAACCATTGGCTTGCTCAAGGTAAAGAGCCGTGCTGCCTCACCTCGTTGCTGGAAGCATCACCAAGACTAGTGAGACTAGTGATGCTATCTAGCTACCATGTGAATATTTGTGTTACTCTCAAGAAATGTTAATTCCATCCCTTTCTACCTAAAAGCTGGGATTTTGATTTGACAATGCAACACAAGCTGCAGTATTCAGTCACTCCGAGTATTGTTCTATATCAGTTCCAACACAATAACAGTAAACAGCTTCAGTGAGTAATTTTCACAATACAACTACAGTGTTGAACTTTCCACTTCAAATTCTGTTTCTCCATATGAAATGCAATGATCAAAGGCCCCTCAGAGTATAGCCCTTTGCATTATCAAATCATATAAATATACACATCAAACCATGCAGGATGACTGATGTACCTAAGTGCATGCATGACAGTGTATTGTGTGAAGTAATTGCTCACTACAGGGCATCAATATCAGGAGCTATACATATGTACATACTATTAATTTGTAAACGATCGATGTGATTTATATAATATCATAAAGACTGCATGCATAGCTATGCGATGGTATGAACACAGAATGTGATGTGGAAACTTTGCTCTGATGTTACGCTCAGTTGCTTGACATGCACAGAAGCCCATTCCGATGTGATTTAGGTGAGATGGGACCCATAACTACATAAAATATTCCTATGCATGTATATGCAGGCTGTTACAAAATACTGCTTTCAAATTTAAAGCCTTTCCACGATTAACCTTTCCAATTGCAACTGCTGAAGTCATGGGGGAACAGGCAGCATTGATTGGCACAGTTTAGAGTGAGAGGCAGCAACAGAGAACTCCTTGCATATGGGAAAAAACAAGATTTGCAATTGCGCCCTTGTGGAAGCATTTCACCTTTTATTGCTGTGAATGATGAAATTCACAAAAATAGCATCAAGTGAAGTACTGCACACATGAAATTATATGATACCGTATCAAAAATGAAACAATTGACTCGCAGCATATGTAGCTGAAAGAACAGCTCTATGCACACAGCTAGTATACACCATAAATTGTGTGCAATGAAGTTGCAGAGAGATGACATGCAGCTGTAGAGCAATGGTCTTGCAGCTGTGGAGGCTTGCAGCACTTCTCATTGTGCTACTGGCAGTCACTGGTTGCACTGTCTGGCTTCTGTAAGTGTTCTTAATGATAGTATAATGAATAGCTTGATGTTGATTTCATTAGCTGCTGGTATTAAAATATACAATGTTAATTTACACTTTCACATACAGTACATATTTCATTCTTAATAATGTGCAATTGTGTCTCTCACTAGGACATAAATGTAGGTTATTAGAATGTTCTTGTGATAATAAATGCATGATTGCATACAATGGAGGCCTGCTTACTACCCTAATGATACGTACATTGGGGTTATACCCATACAAACGACACACCCCATTCACCCATTGACTGCAGTGAATATGCTCCAGACTTGTAAACAGCACCAGTTTCACTCACAAGAAGGTCACGTACACAAACAGCAGTGAATGCTGTGTTTGCATTCAATTCCTTTGAGGCTAACTGTGGGGTTAACTCTATTGAATACTGCACACATTCAACACCAGTAGGCATACACAGGGACACACGTATGCATCACAGTTTGCATTATTTTACAAACCTACAGATGCAACACCTCAACATAAACTGACATTAGCAAAAGTACCACATAAATAGAGCCCTTAGCAGTATTAAGAATCACATATTTATACAATTTATTAGAAATGGCATACACACTTTCAACTTTGCATTCAACAAGGTCCCAACAATGTACATTTCAAGGCAATAGGATCTGACAAAAGGCCTGTACGCTTCTAACTTAAAGACTGATCCCTTATGTTAATCACACTGAAAATCCATGCATACTCAGTTTGGTATGAAACAGGGGTGCATCGGGAGCACTAGTCTGGTAGCCAGACTGTCCCAAGTACACAGGTTTATGTGGAAGGGGACAAACAGTTGGTCTAATGGTACTATGCCCAAATATGGAAAGACACCATGGGCATTTGTTGCAATGTGTAGCATTGTATTAACCTTTGTCTATGACTTAGTCTATTATAGCCTGGAATTCTGGGAAATTCATCTGATTGGTGGACTAGATGTCACTCAGCCTTTAGTGCCACTAAACTATCCCTCCCTTAATTCCACGCCTATAGGCACTTAATGGACAGTATAACAAACCAGACTACAGGACCACTGGCCGAGCCAGCAGCAATCAAGGAGTATTATGAGCCAAGTTTAAACCAGGTCCTCTGGAACAATTGCATGGGAGCCAATCTGCATAGAGTCACTGAAGGACCATTCTAATACCATCAAGTGGCCAGAGTACCCCAGTGCAAGTTGCAGAGTGTAACTACCACAGGTGCAAGTAGAGTGTTTGTGCTACATACAAAGCTGATGGAGTGAAAACACCACCAGCGCTGAAAGTCGGGAGGGACAGGATCAATTTACTGATTGGGACAATTTGCAGTGAGAGGCAGCAACAGCAGACAGATTGCGCTTGGGCACTGACAAGATTCACAGCCGTGCCCTTTTGAAAGCATTTCACATTAATATTTCTGTGAATGTTGAGCAACTCGTGAAATTCTTAAAAAAATTACGTGAACGGATTGTACACGTACAAATACGCGTCAAAATTGAAACAATGAACTCACAGTACATATATAGCTGGACAGACAGCTTTACAGCCAGCTAGCACAACATTGTTTGAGGTTGTCGAGAGGGCTCGTGCAGCTGTAGAGCAATGGTCTGGCAGCTTTGGAAGACTGCAGCACTTCTCATTGTGCTACTGCGAATCACTGGAAAGGTTGCAGGCTTTTGTAAGTGTCTTAATTTAACTAGTACAATCAGTGGCCTAATGTTGATTTCAATAGCTGGCATTATTATACAATGTCAGGTCACATTTCTATGTATTCCGTCCTAAATAATGTGCAATTGAGTCTGCTTGCTTAGGTTAATTGAAGGCTGCTGTGGCATTCTGTAGACTGCTCTCAAACACACATGTACTGCTCTATGTATGCAGGTGGCCCTGCTACTGCAGATATTAGCATTATTGGAGGCAATGAGGTGAATATTAATGATAAAGTTGTGATCCAGTGCAGCTACACTGGGGGACCAGCACTGAGCTACCCTTACTTTACCATCAATGGGGATGACTTTGAATCAAACAATTTGGAGACAGAACTGAGCAACTATGAACACAACTACTATATTACCATCACTAGCAGTGGATGTGCAGCTACTTATAACCTCACTTTGCCAGCTGCATGTATCAGTGGAGTATAATGGCACCACGTATCAGTGCTATACTAAGCCGTTCAACAAAGAAGAGGAGAGTGAGACAGTGACATTGATTGTCAGAGGTGGGCAACACTTTTCACACAGCATGGGCACATTCCATAGCAAGGTAGCAAATATCAAAACAATGCATGTAGCTCTGTGCATACAGGTGAGAGGACAGCAAGATAGAAAGTGACACACATCTTTAAACATATTAACTTGCACAATCTAAAACACACAAAAGAGAGTCACAGCTGTGCCTTCGCCTTTGTCACTCCCATTGTGTTAGACCCCACTACTGGAGGGACTACTACAGATGAGGAGGGGACAGATGGAGCTGGTGAGGACAAAGACAGAAGTAGATCAATTAACCTTTGTTGCATGCCGGCTAACACATACACTCACTCTGGTGTACGTATGTGTACAACATCTGTGTATGACAGAAACGCCATAGAGATAGGTCCATTACTATATTGTACAGAGATATGTAGTTTGAAACTGATTTGAAAGTAAATCGCACAGCGCAGATGAATTGGAGGAATTTCCAACAATGAAGGACTTAGTTAGTTGTGTACAAAACAAGATACGAACTGACAATGACCTTAAGCTTCTTGGTAGAAGAAACGTATCAGTGTTCATCCATGTATATGTATGGTACGTGATTGTCCTCAAATCAGATTCAACATAATTAGTATACTCTAGCATCAAATTGCATAAACTATATAAGTAAGCTATTGCAACAGTTCTTGGAGTGTTGCTATGTTACAAGAATTTCCCTCAAACATATTGTACACACACACACACACACATACATACACTAAATCACATACTTAGTTGATACATATTAACACATGCTATATACTTCTTGCCATTCATTCAAACAGATCCATCTCAGACCAGCTCTACCACAGCTGCTACACTGGTGAGCAATACACATACTACTACATCTATTGTCATGGCAACAACACTAATGTCGGGTGTCTCTGACACAAGCAAGACGGTCCCTACACTTGACAGCAGCACCCAACCAGTTTACAGTGTTGCTATGATGAGTCCCACCACAACTCATGTCACCATGGCACCCACAGCTCCTTCTCTTAATGTAAGCAAAGTAATTGGTGTGACATCCAGAATTGCCATAACAACAAATGTTGCCATGCCAACAACTGCTGCCATGATTACTGGTACTGTAACAGTTACACCAAGCAGTGCCAACTCAGAACTAAATTCAAGTAAGATAGTCCCTGCACCAGACAGCAGTATCCAACCAGTTTACAGTGCTGCTATGATGAGTCACACCACATCTCATGTCACCAAGGTAACAACAGCTCCTTCTCTTAATGCAAGCAAAGTAGTTGGTGTGACATCCACAGTTGCCATAACAACAAATGTCGCCATGACAACAAGTGTTGCAATGACAACTGGTACTGGCACAGTTATGCCAACCAGCAGCAACTCAGAACTACATTCAAGCAAGGTAGTGGTATTTTTGTCTTGTCACTGATGTTACTAGTGTATGTGAGCATAACATTACTATGGTACAAGTACAGGCTATAAAATGAGCAAAGCAATAAAGTACATCAACTTTATTTTTGCAAACACTTTCATTCATGGAAGGGGCATAGAATAAATTTCAGAGCAGCCCTCAAAGTCCACTACACATACTGAGCAGCAGTAAGGGCCCTGGCTATGTATAGCAAGAAGGGCCTGGGCTATAGCAATAAGGGCCCGGGCTATAGCTATTTTCATTTTCTACCAGGTCATTCATGAGAAATGTACAAATTCAGTGTTCTGATATTGCTACTCTGAACTGTTCCCGATGTGAAAATACCCCCAACCAACGTTATATTCCAGATGTTAGGTTCAGCTGCATAAATAATGAAGTACACGTGTACAGCTCGATGGAGTGTGAAAGTGTCTAAGAACACAAATGATCAGAAACAACATTGACAATAAGCATTCACTGAAGCATGATAATTAACAATTGATTCAAATTACCCTGTCTACTGTAGTCATTGTACACCTATCCTTTTTACAATGCAGGCAACCTCTCTCAGAACAAGTGCCACACAGACAACATGACCCTCACCAACAGCAGAGGCTGCTAATCCAGTTAGCAACAAGACCACAACTCCATTGGCTGGTCCACCCACAGGTATACCTAACAATGACACAGCACAGTCCTGGTAGTTGGTAGAGTGACAAACACTTGTGGCTTTGACATGACATGGTTTGGTGCATTAGTAGTTTAAGATGAGCCATTCAGTGACACATACTTCCCTTTGAACATATTTACTTGCACAATTTGAAACAGAGTCACAGCTGTGCCTTTGTCACTCCCATTGTGTTAGACCCTGCTACTGGAGGGACTACTACAGATGAGGAGGGGACAGATGGAGCTGATGAGGACTAAGACAGAACTAGATCAATTAACCTTTTTGCCTGCTGTCCAACTCACTCTGGTGTATGTGTGCAACATCTGTGCATGACAGAAATGCCATAGACATAGGTCTATTGTTACATTGTATAGAGATCCATTGAAACTGATTTGAAAGTTAATCAAGCAGCGTAGATGAAGTATGATTGGAGGAATTTCCAGCAATGAAGGACTTTGTTAGCTGTGTACAGAAACAAGATGTGGACTAACAAAGACCTTCATTGTCGAAGCTACCTGTTATTGGTGTTCATCTAGGTACAAATTATGATACGTGATTGCTCTCAAACCAGTTTCAACATAATTACATATACTTTAGAATCAAACTGCCTATATTATGTACGCTATTACAAAGGTTCATTGTATGAGGATGGAGGGATACTATATATCACATAGTTTATATGTATTAACATGCTACATACTTCATGCCATTCATTCAAACAGATCCATCTCAGACCAGCTCTACCACAGCTGCTACACTGGTGAGTAATACACATGCTACTACATCCATTGTCATGGCAACAACACAAATGTCTGGTTTCTCCACACAAGCAAGACGGTCCCTACACTTGACAGCAGTCCCCAACCAATTTACAGTGTTGCTACAATGAGTCCCACCACAACTCATGTCATCATGGCAACCACAGATCCTTCTCTGCATGCAAGCAAAGTAATTGGTATGCCGTCCAGAGTTGCCATAACAACATATGTTGCTATGACAGCACGTGTTGCAATGACAACTGGTAATGGCACTGTGACACCAAGCAGTGCCAACACAGAACTATATTCAAGCAAGGTAGTGACATTTTGTCTTCTTACTGATGTTACTGGTGTATGTGAGCATAACATTACTATGGTATGAGTACAGAGATGCTATACAAAGAACAATGCATTAAAGTATGTCAATACTTTGTGTAGATTTTACAACCTTACGGTAGCAAGTACTCATTCATGGAAGGGGCATAGAATAAGTTTCAGAGCAGCCCTCAAACTCCACTACACATACTGAGCAGCAATAAGGGCCCTGGCTTTATATAGCAATAAGGGCCGGGGCTATAGCAATAAGGGCCCTGGCTACAGCAATAAGGGCCTGGGATATAGCTACAGTACCTCTTTCGTTTTATTGGCAACTAGTTACTATTTTAAGGTATAAGTGTTTCTGTTACCCATTTTCTACCAGATCATTCATGAGAAATGCACAAATTCAATATTCTGATATTGCTACTCTGAACTGTTCCTGATCTGAAAACACCACCAACCAACGTTATATTCCAGATGTTAGATTCAGCTGCATAAATAATGAAGCACACGTGTACAGCTTGATGGAGTTTGAAAAGGTCTAAGAACACAAATGATCAGAATCTACATTGGCAATATGTATTCACTATATATCACCCACAGATGCTCCTAGCTACATCAATGTTATGATTGGGAGTATCACAGGAGTGGCGGTGTACCTATTGACCATCATACTCATTGGGGTTGTCATCCATTTTGGAGTCAAAGGTGAGCTGTGGATGAGGTCACAAAGAAAGAAGTGCAGTCAAAAGAGAGATGTGGGCGAGGTCTAGAAGAAAGAGGTGTAGTATAATGAGAACTACAGGTGGGTCATGGATAGTACTATCCATGGTGGGTACAGTGTCAAATGGGTGGACCAGGATGCAACCAATTGCAATTTGAGTTGCAGTTGAAGTAGACCTTGAGCTGCTGTGCCATCAGAGCAACTGTTCCCTGATTGATATACAGTAGTGTTGTAACTGACAAACGCATTCGTGTTTTAAATGTCTTACATAACTGTGTGGTTGCTCTGTGAAAGCACACAAACACTCAAATTCGTACTGTTACCACAGCATGCATCTCAATCACATTGTCCCTGATCCACATCAATGTCATTGTCATTTACCAATAATGTGACATAGACTCAATAATCTAATATAATTATATGTAGTTACTAGCTAACTGCATGAGATCTCTGCATTATTGCTCTGCCTTTTGTCCTCTCCAACCAGCAAAGAAGAACAGGTCCAAGGCTCACCATTCCCCTCCCCCTCCCCCTCTCCCTCCCCCTTCTGCACCTCCCATTGAGATGACCCACAACCCTGTGTACGGAGGTGCTGCTCCTCCAGCTTATGTGGAGCACATCAACTTTGGGGGGAACAGGAATGTGCTGGTGAACATGGACATCAGGTACCATGATGTCACTGGAAGGAAGTCAATGGTCGTTGAGAGCGTCTACGACTATGTACAGTGAAGGCAGATGCATCAATACCTTGCTACCTGACTATGTCAAAAGAATTGGAGGCACTTTCTTACTAGGACACTTGTATTGGTAACATTCAGTATTTCTGCAATACATGAAACAGCAAAATGTACCTTACCATGTCTGTAGAAATGGTAAACTCATTATTGAATTGTAGTTTCAACAAAAATCAAACCTCTGGGCTTACCTGGTCCATACAGTGATAGGAATTAAGGCCAGGGAAATTCGATTCCCAGTTTATTGTCCCCGGCCGCATGCATTTTACCCAGCCTCTCCAACTTTCATTATTCATCTTTAAGATCACCAGCTACAAGTTAACTCAACGTATCAATGCAGAGGCCCAAACTAACACCATTTTGATAGCCAACCAGTGGCGGATCCAGAGTGGTGCCTGGGGTGCCCAGGCACCACCTGTGATGTTCTCAGTAGCAGAAACTTGTTAAGGTAGCAGCACTGGCTAAAAGCTTCCTTTAGGGTACATTACATTTGTGTATGTATCTCTCAAACCATAAAAGCAACAATCTTGACCATTGCAAATGTAATTGACATGAACATTCCCCACAAATTGGTAATATTACTTAATAACATTGATCAGTACTTCCCTTAATGAGCCAACCAAATTGGAAGTGAGATTTATTACTTCAGGTGAGGTTGAGCAGTTTCAGGAAAATATTATCTTCTTCTGTTCCATAGGCTGAATATGATCAAACCTGGGATATATGCAATCTACGTGTGCAGTAATCTATGGCAACAATCTAGCACTTTCCAATTTAGGTATTCCCTGTTCCTTTCCAAGTTGCAAAACTCACGATAACTCACTCAAAGATACAATCTTCCGAGATTGCTGCCATAGTTCTCTGCATATGGGTGCATGCTTCATGGCAAGAGATATCACATCTGGATTGGTTGAAACGAGCCACACTGTTAAAAATTCAGTGTGATGATCACACACATTAGCGCTCACACCAAAAGTGTGATTGATCCCACTGTTCATTCGGTGTGATGGTCACACTGAATCCGTCATTATCGCTATTGCAAACCGTGCGCTGCCATTTTCTTGTACAAATGCACAATGTATTAACATAAAATTATGTACAAATGTATGCTTACAGAAACGTGAAGAGATTCATGGACTAAATCTAAGTATAGGATTGCACACCTTCACTCTAGCACACAATGTTTACTACTACTAATATGTCACAAAAATGCTTGATCGATGTGCATGCACACATACAAGCACATATGAATACACACACACACACACACACACACACACACACACACACACACACACACACACACACACACACACACACACACGCACAAACTGAATCCATGAGTTTTTGCAACAAGTGTTGTTCACAGTAAGGTTTTATAATTACAAATGCATCAACACTTTCACCCAAAGGTCCCCCTGACCGGTTCAAGACAATGGAAAGTTGTAGCTAGTGTACACACTGCAAAACATTTCCTGCCTTTTATACAGACCCCATTGTCGTTCACATGAATGCAGTGTATACCAGGTAATGCTACAAAGCGGTAATACACAAGTATAATGTTGTACGTAGGTGGTTTCCTGGTTGAAACTGAAATGGCATAGGTGCTGTACAGGGTGTGTTTCCTACACTGTGAACTGAATGAGGTCTTCCAAGTTGAGGGCATTTAAAGAAATACTCAGTTTATTGCTTAGAAAACATATTATGTGAGAGTTAACAGTTTGAACACATGTTTTTCATTCAAGACATGTTGCAGCATGTGAGCACATGTTTCTCATCCAAGTTGCTGATTATATTCGAATACATGTTTCCACACTCAAAACAACAGGTCCACATTGCATGTACACAATTCTTATACAGTTTATATAACATGGTATTAAGTTCTGGAGTGGCAGTCACACCATTTAAAATGTGGGATGTAGTCATCAATTCAAATTCACAGCAATTAGTAGTGTGATTGTCACTCCAAGTTTCTATCAGTGCTGCAGTGATACACATATATCTCAGAAATTCTGAAATCCGTATATACACTACATTTGACAGTAGATGACCCCTGGTCAGAGAGCACCTCGTTTTTCAAAATTTTTGGATCCTGGGAACTTGGCACCACCCTAATCGGATCTCTGGATCCGCCACTGCCAACCTCACCTGCCCCACACATCCCCACACATCATACTCACACTGTGCAGACTGCTCCTAATTGGAGCACAAGATCATCTAATCATGCTTTTTGGTTTGTTTTAATAGCTAGATGTTTACAATGAATAATGCAAAATGACCTCCCGCCCTCATGCATGGCCTTTAAAATGTACTGGACAATAAACTGCAAATCAAGTTTGCATGGCCTAATGTAGCTACGTTCTTCTCCATGACAAAAGGGTAACCATATATGCTGCTACAAATTGTGCATGAAAATGCACTTGGTGTCTGTACAAATACTCCATCAGACGTCACGCTCGGGTATCTGTTGCAATGTCTGTGGCACTGTACTAACATTTGTCTATGAATACTACAACCTGGGATTCTGTGAAATCCATCTGATTGGTGGACTAGGTGATACTCAGTCTTTAGTGCCACTAGATCATCCCTCTCCTTCTACGCTTATAGGCACTTAATGGACAGTATAACAAACCAGACTACAGGACCACTGGCTGAGCCAGCAGCAATCAAGGTGTATTATGTGCCAAGTGCAAGTGAGCACTTGACTAAGATCTACGACTACTTCAACTCCTGAACACTTGGAAGATTGTTCATTATTTTACTCCTTGATGCTCTGGCTGGCCGTTCCTGTGTGAGTCTCTCTCTATCAGAGTCATACAACAGCAATGACGTTTTGACCTGGTCTGACGAATACACTCAGATAAAACAGCAGCAAATGGCTTGTTCCAAAACGTTACCTAAGTCAAGTGCCCTCCAACCATGGCAAGCAAAGAGTTGCTGGAGAAACTAGTAAACATATTAAACTCATATCTAACAAGATTCATCCCATGCAGGTGTTACAGTATGTTAAGCACAAGAAAAGCACTTAACCAAAGCAGATAGCATGACCCTTTAAACCAGATCCACTGGAACAATTGCATGGGAGCAGATCTGCACAGAGTCAGTGAAGGTCCATTCCATTACCATCAAGATGCAAGAGTGCCCCAGCGCAAGTTGCAGAATATAACTACCACAGGTGCATATAGAGTGCTTGTACTAGCTGATGGAGCGAAAACACCACCAGCACTGAAAGTCGGGAGGGACAGGATCGAAGCATTGATCAGGAAATTTGGAGTAAGAGGCAGCAACAACAGACAGATTGCACTGACACGATTTGCAGTTGGGCCCTTTTGAAAGCATTTTCACATAAAATATTTTTATGAATGTTGACTAATTCATTAAATTTTCAAAATAGCATCACATGAATTTGTTCGTACACACCTTACACATCAAAAACGAAGCAATTGACTCAAGAGTACGTATAATAGCATATAGTATGGTGATTGCGCAACTATAGGGATTTAAGCATTGGCAGGTGGTCCTATATATGTGATATAGACCTGAAAAGAGGTCTGATATCACGATATCAAGGCTCCGATTGCGCAAGAGGTCTGATATCAAGAAGGAATATAATGAAACCAGAGCCAAATGTGTGTACTGTCAGGCGAAGCAGTCTTACCATTTCACTGTGGCCGTGACAATCAGTGCTGCGGAGAATCTTGACGCTCCAAGAAAAAACGCGACCGCTGAAAGTCGTCGCACGAAGGGAAGTCAGTTGGACAAGATACCAAAATACATGCGTAAAGGGACGTATTCTAGTAACCGAGCACTGAGTCCGGCTTTGTTGCGCGAAACTATGGCGTGGAAGACGCGCAGACACGGTCTGTTGAGCGACTTCTTCAGATGACGAAAACAAAGTCCAGCTGGATGTGGTCGAAAGCTCTCAGATGTGATTAAAATTGCCCCCTCTAGTTCCGAGTCCGCATCGAAGTCGGTGTTCTGCCAGAAAAGAAGCATTTTCAAGACTCTCCGCGCAGCACCCTGTCAAGGCCACAACAAAAACTGCTGACTGTGCATTATTTTGAATTCGGTTCCCTGTAATCTCATTGGTCAGCGTGCTGCCAAAAGGCGCGCAGTATTCTCATTGGTCAGCCCTGAAGCCTGTTGTGACATCACGGAAGCGTCTATTGAATGAATGGTGCCGTAGCCCGTTCCCAGAAGGAGGAATGACGTAATGCAGGCGCTTATCGAGTACAAATGGCGTCGTCTCTTCGGAGAGATCTGGCCTCGATATTGCTGCGAAGGTTCGTTCCTGTTGCGCACTCACCATACTATATAAGACATATAGTACGGTAGGTCGGTCTATAGCCTCTATATAGGACCTCGTCGCTCATATTTACCTCGGCGCTTCGCGCCTCGGTAAATATGTAAGCGCCTCGGTCCTATATATCGGCTATAGACCTCCCTACCGTACTATATGTATTACTAAACGCACAGCTCTATATCCAGCTAGCACACCATTGTGTGGAGTTGTCGAGAGGGCTCGTGCAGCTGTAGAGCAATGGTCTGGCAGCTGTGGAAGACTACAGCACTTCTCATTGTGCTACTGGGAATCACTGGAAAGGTTGCAGTCTCATTTTGTAAGTGTTTCAATAAAACTAGTACAATAAAATAATTAATAGCCTAATGTTGATTTCTTCAGCTGACATTATTATACAATGTCAATTCACATTTCTACGTATTCCATCCATAATAATGTACAATTGAGCCTGCTCGCCTGCTAGGTTAATTGAAGGTTGCCCTGACAATCTGTAGACTGCTCTCAAACACAGATGCAATGTTCTATGTATGCAGGTGGCCCTGCTACTGCAGATATTAGCATTATTGGAGGCAATGAGGTGAATATTGGTGATAAAGTTGTGATCCAGTGCAGCTACACTGGGGGACCAGCACTGAGCCAACCTTACTTCACCATCAATGGGGATGACATTGAACCACAGAATTTTGAGACAGAACTGAGCAACTATGGACACAACCACACTGTTACCTATCCTAGCAGTGGTGGCTGTGCAGCTACTTATAACCTCACTCTGTTCAATGTGTCAGTGGAGTATAATGGCACCACATATCAGTGCTATATTAAGGTGTCCAGCACAGAAGAGGAGAGTGGGACAGTGACATTGATTGTCAGAGGTGGGCAACACTTTTCACAGACAGCATGGGCACATTCTATAGCAAAAAGGTAGCAGCTATCAAAACAATGCATGTAGCACTGTGCATACAGGTGAGAGGACAGCAAGCTAGAAAGCGACACACATCTTATCATCATCAACATATTAACTTGCACAATCTAAAACACACAAAAGAGAGTCACAGTTGTACCTTCAACACTCCCATTGTGTTAGACCCTGCTACTGGAGGGACTACCACAGATGAGGGGGGGACAGGTGGAGCTGGTGAGGGTGAGTAGATCAATTAACCTGTGTTGCATGCTGGCTAACACTTACACTCACTCTGGTGTATGTATGCAACAACTGCATACGACAGAAACGCCATAGAGATAGGTCCATTGTTACATTGTACAGAGATACATTGAAATTGCTTTGAAAATTAATCACGCAGCATTGATGAACTATGAACAGAGAAATTCCCAATGATGAAGAACTTTGGTAGTAACTGTTGTATATGATAACAAAATATGGACTGACAAATACCTTCGTGGTAGAAGGAACTTGTTATTGGTGTTCATCTACGTAGGTATGGTATGTGATTGCTCTCAAATCAGTTTCAACATAATTACACATACTTTAGAATCAATTTGCCTATATATATATAGCTATTACAATGGTTTACTGCATGAGCTTGGAGGGATACTATGTTAATAAGAATTCCCTCTAACAAATTGTACACACACATACATATGTACACTAAATCACATAGCCTATACGTATTAACATGCTCTACTTCATGCCATTCATTCAAACAGATCCATCTCAGACCAGCTCTACCACAGCTGCTACACTGGTGAGCAATACACATGCTACTACATCCATTGTCATGGCAACAACACAAATGTCGAGTGTCTCCCACACAAGCAAGATGGTCCCTACACTTGACAGCAGTATTCAAGCAGTTTACAGTGTTGCTACAATGAGTCCCACCACAACTCATGTCACCATGGCAACCACAGCTCCTTCTCTTAACGTAAGCAAAATAATTGGTGTGACATCCAAAGTTGCCATAACAACAAATGTCGCCATGCCAACAACTGTTGCCTTGAAAATTGGAATTGGCACTGTGACACCAAACAGTGCTAATTCAGAACTACATTCAAGCAAGGTGTAGTGGCATTGTCTGTCTTGTCACTGATGTTACTAGTGTAGATGAGCATGCATATAACATTACACTATGGTACCAGCACAGGCTATACAAAGAACAATGCATTAAAGTTTGTCAATACTTCGTGTAGATTTTACAACTTTACAGTGGCAAACACTTTCATTCATGGAAGGGGCATAGGATACGTTTCAGAGTACCCCTCAAAGTCCACTACACATACTGAGCAGCAATAAGGGCCCTGGCTACAGCAATAAGGGCCTGGGCTATAGCAATAAGGGTCCTGGCTACAGCAATAAGAGCCTGGGCTATAGCAATAAGGGCCCTGGCTATAGCTACAGTACTTTCATTTTTCTGCCAGGTCATTCATTAAGAAATGTACAAATTCAATATTCTGATATTGCTATTCTGAGCTTTTCTTGATTAGAAACCACCACCAACCAACCAACGATATATTCCAGATGTTAGATTCAGCTGCATAAATAATGAAGCACACGTGTACAGCTCGATGGAGTGTGAAAGTGTCTAAGAACACAAATGATCAGAAACAACATTGACAATAAGCATTCACTGAAGCATGATAATTAACAATTGATACAAATTACACTGTCTACAGTAGTCATTGTGCACCAACCCTCTTTACAATGCAGGCAACCTCTTTCAGAGCAAGGGCCACACAGACAACACAACCCTCACCAACAGCAGAGGCTGCTAATCCATTTGGTGATACGACAACAACTCCATCGGCTGATCCATCCACAGGTATACCTAACAATGACACAGCACAGTCCTGGTAGTTGGCAGAGTGTCAAACACTTGTGGCTTTGACATGACATGGTTTGGTACATTAGTAGTTGAAGATGAATCATTCAGCGACATATATAAATACATATAAATATACTCTGACATTATAGAACAGATTGAAGGCTGAGTGAGTGCCATACAGTGAATCCTGCTTCTGCAGTGACCATTGTATGTACACTAATAGGATGTTGTCTCTAAAGCAGTCAGCCTCACTGGTTGCAAAAGCACCAAACATTTCAGTCTACCTCTGTAATGCACACACCTATAGATTATAACTCTCCCTCAGGTGACAGTTCAGACACGTTCACTGAAACCATTCTGAATGCTCATAATTTTAATTGACAGATATACTCATCAGTAAAATTAAATTATTGTTAAATAATAAGAATTAAAGCATTAATGACATCTTTAGGCATTACACCCACATCAAAACTGACATGCTTTGCCACTTACCAAATGTACAGTTATTCCATTCACTGCATTGTGACTATCACCCACAGATGCTCCTAGCTACATCAATGTTGTGATTGGGAGTACCACAGGAGTGGTGGTGTACCTACTGACCATCATACTCATCGGGGTTGTCATCCATTTTGGGGTCAAAGGTGAGCTGTGGATGGGGTCAAGAAGAAAGGGGTGTGGTCAAAAAAGAGCTGTGGGTGTGGTCTACAAGAAAGTGATGAGAACTGTGAGTGGGTGGGGTGAAAGGAGAACTGTGGGTGGGGTCATGGATAGTACTATCCATGGCGGGTACAATGTCAATGGGTGGACCAGGATGCAACAAGTTGCAATTTGAGTAGCAGTTACAGGGTGGCAGCTCCTAAAGGTGGGGGAGGGGGGAGCTCTATCTTGGAAGGTACATATACACGATGTAGGAAGTACTACACAGTGATTTCAGTGTACTATGAAACAGGTAAACTTACTCATGATAAATTTGTTGAATTTACTCCCTAGCCCTAACTCTAAGCTGAATAGTGTTAGTCTGGCTACAAAATTTATGGAGGGTTTAGCTTCAGAGTGAGGAGCTCAAGCCCCTCCTGCCCCCCCCCCCTCTGCCTTGCTCTGCCTTCC
The DNA here is from genome assembly GCA_964019415.1 of Ianthella basta. NCBI lineage: Eukaryota > Metazoa > Porifera > Demospongiae > Verongiida > Ianthellidae > Ianthella > Ianthella basta. The sequence continues at coordinate 7,104,215 of OZ025868.1, read as the reverse complement.
ATCCTCTCCAACCAGCAAAGAAGAACAGGTCCAAGGCCCACCATTTCCCCACCCATTCCCCTCCCCCTCCCCCTCCTGCACCTCCCATTGAGATGACCCACAACCCAGTGTACGGAGGTGCTACTGCTCCTCCAGCTTATGTGGAGCACAGCGACTTTGGGGAGAACAGGAATGTGCTGGTGAACATGGACGTCATGTACCATGATGTCACTGGAAGGAAGTCAATGGCCGTTGAGAGCCTCTACAACTACATACAGTGAAGGCCGATGCATCAATACCTTGCTACCTGACTATATCAAGGGCATTGAACCTGCATTTTCTTATTAGAGCACTTGCATTGGTAACATCCAGTATTTCTGCAACAGTACTTGAAACAGCTAACGGTACCTCACCATATCTGTAGGATTGGTAAACTCATTATTGAATTACTGTTTCAACAAAATCAAAGCTCAAATGGTTTACTTTATCCATAAATTAATATGCTAGATAAGATTTAATGTAGCTAGGTCCTTCTCCGTGATACAAACAGGAAGCCATATATGCAGCTAGTGCATTAGTGGAAACATAGATCTATGGTGGAACTGCACTTGGTGTCTGCACAAATACTCCATGATACCACATGCACGCACCACACCTACGCATACAGGTATCGATTGAGGCGTAGCGTCACGCCCTGGTGCCATATGTGGGTGCTTGCAATTGGGAACAACAGGGGCTGTATGCATGTTATTTTTGCTATTAAATAACATCTTTACCCTCGTTAGTTCTCCTCCAAACAAGAATAGTTACAAGAAGAGTTGGCCATCAACACTCACTGGGGTCGAATTTCTGGGAGGTTCAGGAACTGAAGAGTTACAAGTTAGAGTGGCTGTCAAACTCCTTCGAGCCGCCATGTTCCTCAAAGTGCGACAAAGGGGGAAGTCCCTTTTGCTAACTGCACGGCAGCTGCGCATGCATGCAGTGCATATTCCTCGGAACTGGAACAGAATTGCCATTGTGCGTACTTGCAATCATGTGTAGCATACGTCACATCGATCGTCAGGTGGTCTAGACTGAAGGACCACCTGACGATCGAAGGAAGCTGAATCAATCATGCACAAACAAAGTAGCTAGCTCGCGCGTGCATGCACCAGCTATAGGTAGCTACATATATAGCTAATGTTTTGCATACTGACTTGCCTTAATTATAATATTAAGTGCATCACAATTAGTCAATACTTAAATCTTGTATTAAAGTGAGTTTCATGAAAGAAATATATAGTTAGTTTCACTGTAGCTGCAAGTATTGAATTGTACGTGATTATATTTATACTAGAACTAGCTAGCTAGTCTTGTAAAAACTCTATTATGCAATCAGAATGAACTGGACCTAGCTGGGGTCCTTCGTGGTAACCACTTCTGTGTAGAACACACAAGCACTCTTCGCCCTACAGAGGGTGTTGCCCTTGTAGCAGGAGAGTACTGCCATGGCTTAGGGTACAAACTGCCGCACCTCTTGACACAGGCAGTGAGCTGCAGAACTGCAAGTCTTGCCGTTGTGAAGTTGTCATGGGCAGTGCTATGTACGAAGGTTTTCTTGAAGGTGCACATCAGTTGCATTGATACTGCTAGATGTATACACCTCAGCAAGCCAAAGTGCCACATACGATGGATTCGCTTCCATAGCAACGGGATCTGGACTATCATATGCAAGAGCTGCATCATTTCAATCATCATTGCTGTTGCTGTTGATTACATACACCTCAGCAAAAGCCACATATGATGAATTCGCTGCCATAGCGATGAAACCATCTTGACTTGCATTGATATCATGGCCAGTATTAATGATGTTGCTGTTGGTTGTATGCTCCTCATCTCTAAGTGCCGTATATGATGGATTCAATTGCAATTCCATAGTGTTGGGTCTATCATAAGCTGCATCATCTGTGCCTACAACATTCTCCTCGCGGGCTCTTGCATCAATGCATGACATCAACAAGACCATGTTATAAATATTAATGAAACATTAATGTGCGCTATTGTCTAACAGGCATTCAAAAGTATGCAACAAGTGAAGGAATAGGTAACAAAGTGGATTGACTACACGATACTTTTGCCAAAAAAGACATCCTTAGCCTCATTAAATAATCCCACCCCCAAACTAACACAGTGACACGAATACAACACATACTAAGATCAAAATTCTGGGAGGTTCAAGGACTGAGTAGCAGCAAGTGAGCATCTTCACGTATGATGTCGAGCTGCCTTGCTTCGGGACACTCAACCCTGCCCAGGTGAAATCCCTGCTCTATTATACTTTTGCATATTTGCCCCAGGTTGCTACATTTTATGCTATTGGCTGGTGGGGGGAGGGGCAAAATTGATGTGCAGATAACTATATACACGTTATTAGATATAGCTAGCTAGTTCTGGGTATATGTGCAAAGTAAAATGGGAGCCTAGGAAGCTAGTTCACTATAGCTAGCTAGCTGCATCTTGGTCCCATGGCTCATGATGGAAGAGCAATATTAGGGTATTTCGATATTCCAAATATACAAAGAGTAGACTACATCGCTCCATCTTATTAGCTTATCTGGTGAGCACAGCCTATACTGGTCATGCTCAAACTACCTATATATTTGTTGGTTAGCTATGTAGCTATGTATAATCTTGACATATGCATATTATTGAGCATAATTTGTGCAGTATACTCTTTCAGTTTGCAGTCTGTACAAGTGTAGCTAGCTACCACTAGTTTCACAAGCCAGACTGTTGCATCTGCAACATGCAGTCTGATTCTCAAGACATGGTACACACTGTGATGGAAGTCATGTATCAAGGTATACTCATGGTCGTAGCTAAGTGTGATACTTGGCTGTACTTAGTACGTGTCCAAGTACTTGGTCAGCAACATTTTCATGCTTAATTTAGTAACATGATGTGTTACATATAGTGTTTGATATAATGATGTAGCTAGATCAGTCAGTAAAGTGCAGTGCAGTACAAACCGTTCTTTAAGCTTGCATTACACCATAACCATTGGCGTGCTCAAGGCCAAGAGCCATGCTGCTTCACCTCATTGCTGGAAGCATCACCAAGACTTGTGAGACTAGTGAAGCTATCTAGCTACCATGTGAATATTTGTGCTACTCTCTTAGAATTGGCAATTCCATCCCTTTCTACCTAAAACCTGGGATTTTGATTTGACAATGCAACACACATACACCTATAGCTAGCAAGCTGCAGTATTCAGTCACTCATAGTATTGTTCTATATCAGTTCCGACACAATAACAGTAAACAGCTTCACTGTGAGCAATTTTCACAATACAACTACATTGTTGAACTTTCCACTTCAAATTCTGTTTCTCCATTGAAATGCAATGATCAAAGGCGCCTCAGAGTATAACCCTTTGCCTTATCAAATCATATAAATATACACATCAAACCATGCAGGATGACTGATGTACCTAAGTGCATGCATACCGTGCATGCATGACAGTGTATTGTGTGAAGTAATTGCTCACTACAGGGCATCAATATCAGGAGCTATACATATGTACATACTATTAATTTGTCAACGATCGATGTGATTTATATAATATCATAAAGACTGCATGCATAGCTATGCGATGGTATGAACACAGAATGTGATGTGGAAACCTTGCTCTGATGCTACGCTCAGTTGCTTGACATGCACAGAAGCCCATTCTGATGTGATTTAGGTGAGATGGGACCCATAACTACATAAAATATTCTTATGCATGTATATGCAGGCTGTTACAAAATACTGCTTTCAAATTTAAAGCCTTTCCACAATTAACCTTTCCAATTGCAACTGCTGAAGTCATGGGGGAACAGGCAGCATTGATTGGCACAGTTTAGAGTGAGAGGCGGCAACAGAGAACTCCTTGCATATGGGAAAAAACAAGATTTGCAATTGCGCCCTTGTGGAAGCATTTCACCTTTTATTGCTGTGAATGATGAAATTCACAAAAATAGCATCAAGTGAAGTACTGCACACATGAAATTATATGATACCGTATCAAAAATGAAACAATTGACTTGCAGCATATGTAGCTGAAAGAACAGCTCTATGCACACAGCTAGTATACACTATTGTGTGCAATGAAGTTGCAGAGAGATGACATGCAGCTGTAGAGCAATGGTCTTGCAGCTGTGGAGGCTTGCAGCACTTCTCATTGTGCTACTGGCAGTCACTGGTTGCACTGTCTGGCTTCTGTAAGTGTTCTTAATGATAGTATAATGAATAGCTTGATGTTGATTTCATTAGCTGCTGGTATTAAAATATACAATGTTAATTTACACTTTCACATACAGTACATATTTCATTCTTAATAATGTGCAATTGTGTCTCTCACTAGGACATAAATGTAGGTTATTAGAATGTTCTTGTGATAATAAATGCATGATTGCATACAATGGAGGCCTGCTTACTACCCTAATGATACGTACATTGGGGTTATACCCATACAAACGACACACCCCATTCACCCATTGACTGCAGTGAATATGCTCCAGACTTGTAAACAGCACCAGTTTCACTCACAAGAAGGTCACGTACACAAACAGCAGTGAATGCTGTGTTTGCATTCAATTCCTTTGAGGCTAACTGTGGGGTTAACTCTATTGAATACTGCACACATTCAACACCAGTAGGCATACACAGGGACACACGTATGCATCACAGTTTGCATTATTTTACAAACCTACAGATGCAACACCTCAACATAAACTGACATTAGCAAAAGTACCACATAAATAGAGCCCTTAGCAGTATTAAGAATCACATATTTATACAATTTATTAGAAATGGCATACACACTTTCAACTTTGCATTCAACAAGGTCCCAACAATGTACATTTCAAGGCAATAGGATCTGACAAAAGGCCTGTACGCTTCTAACTTAAAGACTGATCCCTTATGTTAATCACACTGAAAATCCATGCATACTCAGTTTGGTATGAAACAGGGGTGCATCAGGAGCACTAGTCTGGTAGCCAGACTGTCCCAAGTACACAGGTTTATGTGGAAGGGGACAAACAGTTGGTCTAATGGTACTATGCCCAAATATGGAAAGACACCATGGGCATTTGTTGCAATGTGTAGCATTGTATTAACCTTTGTCTATGACTTAGTCTATTATAGCCTGGAATTCTGGGAAATTCATCTGATTGGTGGACTAGATGTCACTCAGCCTTTAGTGCCACTAAACTATCCCTCCCTTAATTCCACGCCTATAGGCACTTAATGGACAGTATAACAAACCAGACTACAGGACCACTGGCCGAGCCAGCAGCAATCAAGGAGTATTATGAGCCAAGTTTAAACCAGGTCCTCTGGAACAATTGCATGGGAGCCAATCTGCATAGAGTCACTGAAGGACCATTCTAATACCATCAAGTGGCCAGAGTACCCCAGTGCAAGTTGCAGAGTGTAACTACCACAGGTGCAAGTAGAGTGTTTGTGCTACATACAAAGCTGATGGAGTGAAAACACCAGCAGCGCTGAAAGTCGGGAGGGACAGGATCAATTTACTGATTGGGACAATTTGCAGTGAGAGGCAGCAACAGCAGACAGATTGCGCTTGGGCACTGACAAGATTCACAGCCGTGCCCTTTTGAAAGCATTTCACATTAATATTTCTGTGAATGTTGAGCAACTCGTGAAATTCTTAAAAAAATTACGTGAACGGATTGTACACGTACAAATACGCATCAAAATTGAAACAATGAACTCACAGTACATATATAGCTAGACAGACAGCTTTACAGCCAGCTAGCACAACATTGTTTGAGGTTGTTGAGAGGGCTCGCGCAGCTGTAGAGCAATGGTCTGGCAGCTTTGGAAGACTGCAGCACTTCTCATTGTGCTACTGCGAATCACTGGAAAGGTTGCAGGCTTTTGTAAGTGTCTTAATTTAACTAGTACAATCAGTGGCCTAATGTTGATTTCAATAGCTGGCATTATTATACAATGTCAGGTCACATTTCTATGTATTCCGTCCTAAATAATGTGCAATTGAGTCTGCTTGCTTAGGTTAATTGAAGGCTGCTGTGGCATTCTGTAGACTGCTCTCAAACACACATGTACTGCTCTATGTATGCAGGTGGCCCTGCTACTGCAGATATTAGCATTATTGGAGGCAATGAGGTGAATATTAATGATAAAGTTGTGATCCAGTGCAGCTACACTGGGGGACCAGCACTGAGCTACCCTTACTTTACCATCAATGGGGATGACTTTGAATCAAACAATTTGGAGACAGAACTGAGCAACTATGAACACAACTACTATATTACCATCACTAGCAGTGGATGTGCAGCTACTTATAACCTCACTTTGCCAGCTGCATGTATCAGTGGAGTATAATGGCACCACGTATCAGTGCTATACTAAGCCGTTCAACAAAGAAGAGGAGAGTGAGACAGTGACATTGATTGTCAGAGGTGGGCAACACTTTTCACACAGCATGGGCACATTCCATAGCAAGGTAGCAAATATCAAAACAATGCATGTAGCTCTGTGCATACAGGTGAGAGGACAGCAAGATAGAAAGTGACACACATCTTTAAACATATTAACTTGCACAATCTAAAACACACAAAAGAGAGTCACAGCTGTGCCTTCGCCTTTGTCACTCCCATTGTGTTAGACCCCACTACTGGAGGGACTACTACAGATGAGGAGGGGACAGATGGAGCTGGTGAGGACTAAGAAAGAAGACTTAGTAGATCAATTAACGTTTGTTGCATGCCGGCTAACACATACACTCACTCTGGTGTACGTATGTGTACAACATCTGTGTATGACAGAAACGCCATAGAGATAGGTCCATTACTATATTGTACAGAGATATGTAGTTTGAAACTGATTTGAAAGTAAATCGCACAGCGCAGATGAATTGGAGGAATTTCCAACAATGAAGGACTTAGTTAGTTGTGTACAAAACAAGATACGAACTGACAATGACCTTAAGCTTCTTGGTAGAAGAAACGTATCAGTGTTCATCCATGTATATGTATGGTACGTGATTGTCCTCAAATCAGATTCAACATAATTAGTATACTCTAGCATCAAATTGCATAAACTATATAAGTAAGCTATTGCAACAGTTCTTGGAGTGTTGCTATGTTACAAGAATTTCCCTCAAACATATTGTACACACACACACACACACATACATACACTAAATCACATACTTAGTTGATACATATTAACACATGCTATATACTTCATGCCATTCATTCAAACAGATCCATCTCAGACCAGCTCTACCACAGCTGCTACACTGGTGAGTAATACACATGCTACTACATCCATTGTCATGGCAACAACACTAATGTCGGGTGTCTCTGACACAAGCAAGACGGTCCCTACACTTGACAGCAGCACCCAACCAGTTTACAGTGTTGCTATGATGAGTCCCACCACAACTCATGTCACCATGGCACCCACAGCTCCTTCTCTTAATGTAAGCAAAGTAATTGGTGTGACATCCAGAATTGCCATAACAACAAATGTTGCCATGCCAACAACTGCTGCCATGATTACTGGTACTGTAACAGTTACACCAAGCAGTGCCAACTCAGAACTAAATTCAAGTAAGATAGTCCCTGCACCAGACAGCAGTATCCAACCAGTTTACAGTGCTGCTATGATGAGTCACACCACATCTCATGTCACCAAGGCAACAACAGCTCCTTCTCTTAATGCAAGCAAAGTAGTTGGTGTGACATCCACAGTTGCCATAACAACAAATGTCGCCATGACAACAAGTGTTGCAATGACAACTGGTACTGGCACAGTTATGCCAACCAGCAGCAACTCAGAACTACATTCAAGCAAGGTAGTGGTATTTTTGTCTTGTCACTGATGTTACTAGTGTATGTGAGCATAACATTACTATGGTACAAGTACAGGCTATAAAATGAGCAAAGCAATAAAGTACATCAACTTTATTTTTGCAAACACTTTCATTCATGGAAGGGGCATAGAATAAATTTCAGAGCAGCCCTCAAAGTCCACTACACATACTGAGCAGCAGTAAGGGCCCTGGCTATGTATAGCAAGAAGGGCCTGGGCTATAGCAATAAGGGCCCGGGCTATAGCTATTTTCATTTTCTACCAGGTCATTCATGAGAAATGTACAAATTCAGTGTTCTGATATTGCTACTCTGAACTGTTCCCGATGTGAAAATACCCCCAACCAACGTTATATTCCAGATGTTAGGTTCAGCTGCATAAATAATGAAGTACACGTGTACAGCTCGATGGAGTGTGAAAGTGTCTAAGAACACAAATGATCAGAAACAACATTGACAATAAGCATTCACTGAAGCATGATAATTAACAATTGATTCAAATTACCCTGTCTACTGTAGTCATTGTACACCTATCCTTTTTACAATGCAGGCAACCTCTCTCAGAACAAGTGCCACACAGACAACATGACCCTCACCAACAGCAGAGGCTGCTAATCCAGTTAGCAACAAGACCACAACTCCATTGGCTGGTCCACCCACAGGTATACCTAACAATGACACAGCACAGTCCTGGTAGTTGGTAGAGTGACAAACACTTGTGGCTTTGACATGACATGGTTTGGTGCATTAGTAGTTTAAGATGAGCCATTCAGTGACACATACTTCCCTTTGAACATATTTACTTGCACAATTTGAAACAGAGTCACAGCTGTGCCTTTGTCACTCCCATTGTGTTAGACCCTGCTACTGGAGGAACTACTACAGATGAGGAGGGGACAGATGGAGCTGATGAGGACTAAGACAGAACTAGATCAATTAACCTTTTTGCCTGCTGTCCAACTCACTCTGGTGTATGTGTGCAACATCTGTGCATGACAGAAATGCCATAGACATAGGTCTATTGTTACATTGTATAGAGATCCATTGAAACTGATTTGAAAGTTAATCAAGCAGCGTAGATGAAGTATGATTGGAGGAATTTCCAGCAATGAAGGACTTTGTTAGCTGTGTACAGAAACAAGATGTGGACTAACAAAGACCTTCATTGTCGAAGCTACCTGTTATTGGTGTTCATCTAGGTACAAATTATGATACGTGATTGCTCTCAAACCAGTTTCAACATAATTACATATACTTTAGAATCAAATTGCCTATATTATGTACGCTATTACAAAGGTTCATTGTATGAGGATGGAGGGATACTATATATCACATAGTTTATATGTATTAACATGCTACATACTTCATGCCATTCATTCAAACAGATCCATCTCAGACCAGCTCTACCACAGCTGCTACACTGGTGAGTAATACACATGCTTCTACATCCATTGTCATGGCAACAACACAAATGTCTGGTTTCTCCACACAAGCAAGACGGTCCCTACACTTGACAGCAGTCCCCAACCAATTTACAGTGTTGCTACAATGAGTCCCACCACAACTCATGTCATCATGGCAACCACAGATCCTTCTCTGCATGCAAGCAAAGTAATTGGTATGCCGTCCAGAGTTGCCATAACAACATATGTTGCTATGACAGCACGTGTTGCAATGACAACTGGTAATGGCACTGTGACACCAAGCAGTGCCAACACAGAACTATATTCAAGCAAGGTAGTGACATTTTTGTCTTCTTACTGATGTTACTGGTGTATGTGAGCATAACATTACTATGGTATGAGTACAGAGATGCTATACAAAGAACAATGCATTAAAGTATGTCAATACTTTGTGTAGATTTTACAACCTTACGGTAGCAAGTACTCATTCATGGAAGGGGCATAGAATAAGTTTCAGAGCAGCCCTCAAACTCCACTACACATACTGAGCAGCAATAAGGGCCCTGGCTTTATATAGCAATAAGGGCCGGGGCTATAGCAATAAGGGCCCTGGCTACAGCAATAAGGGCCTGGGATATAGCTACAGTACCTCTTTCGTTTTATTGGCAACTAGTTACTATTTTAAGGTATAAGTGTTTCTGTTACCCATTTTCTACCAGATCATTCATGAGAAATGCACAAATTCAATATTCTGATATTGCTACTCTGAACTGTTCCTGATCTGAAAACACCACCAACCAACGTTATATTCCAGATGTTAGATTCAGCTGCATAAATAATGAAGCACACGTGTACAGCTTGATGGAGTTTGAAAAGGTCTAAGAACACAAATGATCAGAAACTACATTGGCAATATGTATTCACTATATATCACCCACAGATGCTCCTAGCTACATCAATGTTATGATTGGGAGTATCACAGGAGTGGCGGTGTACCTATTGACCATCATACTCATTGGGGTTGTCATCCATTTTGGAGTCAAAGGTGAGCTGTGGATGAGGTCACAAAGAAAGAAGTGCAGTCAAAAGAGAGATGTGGGCGAGGTCTAGAAGAAAGAGGTGTAGTATAATGAGAACTGCAGGTGGGTCATGGATAGTACTATCCATGGTGGGTACAGTGTCAAATGGGTGGACCAGGATGCAACCAATTGCAATTTGAGTTGCAGTTGAAGTAGACCTTGAGCTGCTGTGCCATCAGAGCAACTGTTCCCTGATTGATATACAGTAGTGTTGTAACTGACAAACGCATTCGTGTTTTAAATGTCTTACATAACTGTGTGGTTGCTCTGTGAAAGCACACAAACACTCAAATTCGTACTGTTACCACAGCATGCATCTCAATCACATTGTCCCTGATCCACATCAATGTCATTGTCATTTACCAATAATGTGACATAGACTCAATAATCTAATATAATTATATGTAGTTACTAGCTAACTGCATGAGATCTCTGCATTATTGCTCTGCCTTTTGTCCTCTCCAACCAGCAAAGAAGAACAGGTCCAAGGCTCACCATTCCCCTCCCCCTCCCCCTCTCCCCCCCCCTTCTGCACCTCCCATTGAGATGACCCACAACCCTGTGTACGGAGGTGCTGCTCCTCCAGCTTATGTGGAGCACATCGACTTTGGGGGGAACAGGAATGTGCTGGTGAACATGGACATCAGGTACCATGATGTCACTGGAAGGAAGTCAATGGTCGTTGAGAGCGTCTACGACTATGTACAGTGAAGGCAGATGCATCAATACCTTGCTACCTGACTATGTCAAAAGAATTGGAGGCACTTTCTTACTAGGACACTTGTATTGGTAACATTCAGTATTTCTGCAATACATGAAACAGCAAAATGTACCTTACCATGTCTGTAGAAATGGTAAACTCATTATTGAATTGTAGTTTCAACAAAAATCAAACCTCTGGGCTTACCTGGTCCATACAGTGATAGGAATTAAGGCCAGGGAAATTCGATTCCCAGTTTATTGTCCCCGGCCGCATGCATTTTACCCAGCCTCTCCAACTTTCATTATTCATCTTTAAGATCACCAGCTACAAGTTAACTCAACGTATCAATGCAGAGGCCCAAACTAACACCATTTTGATAGCCAACCAGTGGCGGATCCAGAGTGGTGCCTGGGGTCCCCAGGCACCACCTGTGATGTTCTCAGTAGCAGAAACTTGTTAAGGTAGCAGCACTGGCTAAAAGCTTCCTTTAGGGTACATTACATTTGTGTATGTATCTCTCAAACCATAAAAGCAACAATCTTGACCATTGCAAATGTAATTGACATGAACATTCCCCACAAATTGGTAATATTACTTAATAACATTGATCAGTACTTCCCTTAATGAGCCAACCAAATTGGAAGTGAGATTTATTACTTCAGGTGAGGTTGAGCAGTTTCAGGAAAATATTATCTTCTTCTGTTCCATAGGCTGAATATGATCAAACCTGGGATATATGCAATCTACGTGTGCAGTAATCTATGGCAACAATCTAGCACTTTCCAATTTAGGTATTCCCTGTTCCTTTCCAAGTTGCAAAACTCACGATAACTCACTCAAAGATACAATCTTCCGAGATTGCTGCCATAGTTCTCTGCATATGGGTGCATGCTTCATGGCAAGAGATATCACATCTGGATTGGTTGAAACGAGCCACACTGTTAAAAATTCAGTGTGATGATCACACACATTAGCGCTCACACCAAAAGTGTGATTGATCCCACTGTTCATTCGGTGTGATGGTCACACTGAATCCGTCATTATCGCTATTGCAAACCGTGCGCTGCCATTTTCTTGTACAAATGCACAATGTATTAACATAAAATTATGTACAAATGTATGCTTACAGAAACGTGAAGAGATTCATGGACTAAATCTAAGTATAGGATTGCACACCTTCACTCTAGCACACAATGTTTACTACTACTAATATGTCACAAAAATGCTTGATCGATGTGCATGCACACATACAAGCACATATGAATACACACACACACACACACACACACACACACACACACACGCACAAACTGAATCCATGAGTTTTTGCAACAAGTGTTGTTCACAGTAAGGTTTTATAATTACAAATGCATCAACACTTTCACCCAAAGGTCCCCCTGACCGGTTCAAGACAATGGAAAGTTGTAGCTAGTGTACACACTGCAAAACATTTCCTGCCTTTTATACAGACCCCATTGTCGTTCACATGAATGCAGTGTATACCAGGTAATGCTACAAAGCGGTAATACACAAGTATAATGTTGTACGTAGGTGGTTTCCTGGTTGAAACTGAAATGGCATAGGTGCTGTACAGGGTGTGTTTCCTACACTGTGAACTGAATGAGGGCTTCCAAGTTGAGGGCAGTTAAATACTCAGTTTATTGCTTAGAAAACATATTATGTGAGAGTTAACAGTTTGAACACATGTTTTTCATTCAAGAAATGTTGCAGCATGTGAGCACATGTTTCTCATTCAAGTTGCTGATTATATTCGAATACATGTTTCCACACTCAAAACAACAGGTCCACATTGCATGTACACAATTCTTATACAGTTTATATAACATGGTATTAAGTTCTGGAGTGGCAGTCACACCATTTAAAATGTGGGATGTAGTCATCAATTCAAATTCACAGCAATTAGTAGTGTGATTGTCACTCCAAGTTTCTATCAGTGCTGCAGTGATACACATATATCTCAGAAATTTTGAAATCCGTATATACACTACATTTGACAGTAGATGACCCCTGGTCAGAGAGCACCTCGTTTTTCAAAATTTTTGGATCCTGGGAACTTGGCACCACCCTAATCGGATCTCTGGATCCGCCACTGCCAACCTCACCTGCCCCACACATCCCCACACATCATACTCACACTGTGCAGACTGCTCCTAATTGGAGCACAAAGATCATCTAATCATGCTTTTTGGTTTGTTTTAATAGCTAGATGTTTACAATGAATAATGCAAAATGACCTCCCGCCCTCATGCATGGCCTTTCAAATGTACTGGACAATAAACTGCAAATCAAGTTTGCATGGCCTAATGTAGCTACGTTCTTCTCCATGACAAAAGGGTAACCATATATGCTGCTACAAATTGTGCATGAAAATGCACTTGGTGTCTGTACAAATACTCCATCAGACGTCACGCTCGGGTATCTGTTGCAATGTCTGTGGCACTGTACTAACATTTGTCTATGAATACTACAACCTGGGATTCTGTGAAATCCATCTGATTGGTGGACTAGGTGATACTCAGTCTTTAGTGCCACTAGATCATCCCTCTCCTTCTACGCTTATAGGCACTTAATGGACAGTATAACAAACCAGACTACAGGACCACTGGCTGAGCCAGCAGCAATCAAGGTGTATTATGTGCCAAGAGCAAGTGAGCACTTGACTAAGATCTACGACTACTTCAACTCCTGAACACTTGGAAGATTGTTCATTATTTTACTCCTTGATGCTCTGGCTGGCCGTTCCTGTGTGAGTCTCTCTCTATCAGAGTCATACAACAGCAATGACGTTTTGACCTGGTCTGACGAATACACTCAGATAAAACAGCAGCAAATGGCTTGTTCCAAAACGTTACCTAAGTCAAGTGCCCTCCAACCATGGCAAGCAAAGAGTTGCTGGAGAAACTAGTAAACATATTAAACTCATATCTAACAAGATTCATCCCATGCAGGTGTTCCAGTATGTTAAGCACAAGAAAAGCACTTAACCAAAGCAGATAGCATGACCCTTTAAACCAGATCCACTGGAACAATTGCATGGGAGCAGATCTGCACAGAGTCAGTGAAGGTCCATTCCATTACCATCAAGATGCAAGAGTGCCCCAGCGCAAGTTGCAGAATATAACTACCACAGGTGCATATAGAGTGCTTGTACTAGCTGATGGAGCGAAAACACCACCAGCACTGAAAGTCGGGAGGGACAGGATCGAAGCATTGATCAGGAAATTTGGAGTAAGAGGCAGCAACAACAGACAGATTGCACTGACACGATTTGCAGTTGGGCCCTTTTGAAAGCATTTTCACATAAAATATTTTTATGAATGTTGACTAATTCATTAAATTTTCAAAATAGCATCACATGAATTTGTTTGTACACACCTTACACATCAAAAACGAAGCAATTGACTCAAGAGTACGTATAATAGCATATAGTATGGTGATTGCGCAACTATAGGGATTTAAGCATTGGCAGGTGGTCCTATATATGTGATATAGACCTGAAAAGAGGTCTGATATCACGATATCAAGGCTCCGATTGCGCAAGAGGTCTGATATCAAGAAGGAATATAATGAAACCAGAGCCAAATGTGTGTACTGTCAGGCGAAGCAGTCTTACCATTTCACTGTGGCCGTGACAATCAGTGCTGCGGAGAATCTTGACGCTCCAAGAAAAAACGCGACCGCTGAAAGTCGTCGCACGAAGGGAAGTCAGTTGGACAAGATACCAAAATACATGCGTAAAGGGACGTATTCTAGTAACCGAGCACTGAGTCCGGCTTTGTTGCGCGAAACTATGGCGTGGAAGACGCGCAGACACGGTCTGTTGAGCGACTTCTTCAGATGACGAAAACAAAGTCCAGCTGGATGTGGTCGAAAGCTCTCAGATGTGATTAAAATTGCCCCCTCTAGTTCCGAGTCCGCATCGAAGTCGGTGTTCTGCCAGAAAAGAAGCATTTTCAAGACTCTCCGCGCAGCACCCTGTCAAGGCCACAACAAAAACTGCTGACTGTGCATTATTTTGAATTCGGTTCCCTGTAATCTCATTGGTCAGCGTGCTGCCAAAAGGCGCGCAGTATTCTCATTGGTCAGCCCTGAAGCCTGTTGTGACATCACGGAAGCGTCTATTGAATGAATGGTGCCGTAGCCCGTTCCCAGAAGGAGGAATGACGTAATGCAGGCGCTTATCGAGTACAAATGGCGTCGTCTCTTCGGAGAGATCTGGCCTCGATATTGCTGCGAAGGTTCGTTCCTGTTGCGCACTCACCATACTATATAAGACATATAGTACGGTAGGTCGGTCTATAGCCTCTATATAGGACCTCGTCGCTCATATTTACCTCGGCGCTTCGCGCCTCGGTAAATATGTAAGCGCCTCGGTCCTATATATCGGCTATAGACCTCCCTACCGTACTATATGTATTACTAAACGCACAGCTCTATATCCAGCTAGCACACCATTGTGTGGAGTTGTCGAGAGGGCTCGTGCAGCTGTAGAGCAATGGTCTGGCAGCTGTGGAAGACTACAGCACTTCTCATTGTGCTACTGGGAATCACTGGAAAGGTTGCAGTCTCATTTTGTAAGTGTTTCAATAAAACTAGTACAATAAAATAATTAATAGCCTAATGTTGATTTCTTCAGCTGACATTATTATACAATGTCAATTCACATTTCTACGTATTCCATCCATAATAATGTACAATTGAGCCTGCTCGCCTGCTAGGTTAATTGAAGGTTGCCCTGACAATCTGTAGACTGCTCTCAAACACAGATGCAATGTTCTATGTATGCAGGTGGCCCTGCTACTGCAGATATTAGCATTATTGGAGGCAATGAGGTGAATATTGGTGATAAAGTTGTGATCCAGTGCAGCTACACTGGGGGACCAGCACTGAGCCAACCTTACTTCACCATCAATGGGGATGACATTGAACCACAGAATTTTGAGACAGAACTGAGCAACTATGGACACAACCACACTGTTACCTATCCTAGCAGTGGTGGCTGTGCAGCTACTTATAACCTCACTCTGTTCAATGTGTCAGTGGAGTATAATGGCACCACATATCAGTGCTATATTAAGGTGTCCAGCACAGAAGAGGAGAGTGGGACAGTGACATTGATTGTCAGAGGTGGGCAACACTTTTCACAGACAGCATGGGCACATTCTGTAGCAAAAAGGTAGCAGCTATCAAAACAATGCATGTAGCACTGTGCATACAGGTGAGAGGACAGCAAGCTAGAAAGCGACACACATCTTATCATCATCAACATATTAACTTGCACAATCTAAAACACACAAAAGAGAGTCACAGTTGTACCTTCAACACTCCCATTGTGTTAGACCCTGCTACTGGAGGGACTACCACAGATGAGGGGGGGACAGGTGGAGCTGGTGAGGGTGAGTAGATCAATTAACCTGTGTTGCATGCTGGCTAACACTTACACTCACTCTGGTGTATGTATGCAACAACTGCATACGACAGAAACGCCATAGAGATAGGTCCATTGTTACATTGTACAGAGATACATTGAAATTGCTTTGAAAATTAATCACGCAGCATTGATGAACTATGAACGGAGAAATTCCCAATGATGAAGAACTTTGGTAGTAACTGTTGTATATGATAACAAAATATGGACTGACAAATACCTTCGTGGTAGAAGGAACTTGTTATTGGTGTTCATCTACGTAGGTATGGTATGTGATTGCTCTCAAATCAGTTTCAACATAATTACACATACTTTAGAATCAATTTGCCTATATATATATAGCTATTACAATGGTTTACTGCATGAGCTTGGAGGGATACTATGTTAATAAGAATTCCCTCTAACAAATTGTACACACACATACATATGTACACTAAATCACATAGCCTATACGTATTAACATGCTCTACTTCATGCCATTCATTCAAACAGATCCATCTCAGACCAGCTCTACCACAGCTGCTACACTGGTGAGCAATACACATGCTACTACATCCATTGTCATGGCAACAACACAAATGTCGAGTGTCTCCCACACAAGCAAGATGGTCCCTACACTTGACAGCAGTATTCAAGCAGTTTACAGTGTTGCTACAATGAGTCCCACCACAACTCATGTCACCATGGCAACCACAGCTCCTTCTCTTAACGTAAGCAAAATAATTGGTGTGACATCCAAAGTTGCCATAACAACAAATGTCGCCATGCCAACAACTGTTGCCTTGAAAATTGGAATTGGCACTGTGACACCAAACAGTGCTAATTCAGAACTACATTCAAGCAAGGTGTAGTGGCATTGTCTGTCTTGTCACTGATGTTACTAGTGTAGATGAGCATGCATATAACATTACACTATGGTACCAGCACAGGCTATACAAAGAACAATGCATTAAAGTTCGTCAATACTTTGTGTAGATTTTACAACTTTACAGTGGCAAACACTTTCATTCATGGAAGGGGCATAGGATACGTTTCAGAGTACCCCTCAAAGTCCACTACACATACTGAGCAGCAATAAGGGCCCTGGCTACAGCAATAAGGGCCTGGGCTATAGCAATAAGGGTCCTGGCTACAGCAATAAGAGCCTGGGCTATAGCAATAAGGGCCCTGGCTATAGCTACAGTACTTTCATTTTTCTGCCAGGTCATTCATTAAGAAATGTACAAATTCAATATTCTGATATTGCTATTCTGAGCTTTTCTTGATTAGAAACCACCACCAACCAACCAACGATATATTCCAGATGTTAGATTCAGCTGCATAAATAATGAAGCACACGTGTACAGCTCGATGGAGTGTGAAAGTGTCTAAGAACACAAATGATCAGAAACAACATTGACAATAAGCATTCACTGAAGCATGATAATTAACAATTGATACAAATTACACTGTCTACAGTAGTCATTGTGCACCAACCCTCTTTACAATGCAGGCAACCTCTTTCAGAGGAAGGGCCACACAGACAACACAACCCTCACCAACAGCAGAGGCTGCTAATCCATTTGGTGATACGACAACAACTCCATCGGCTGATCCATCCACAGGTATACCTAACAATGACACAGCACAGTCCTGGTAGTTGGCAGAGTGTCAAACACTTGTGGCTTTGACATGACATGGTTTGGTACATTAGTAGTTGAAGATGAATCATTCAGCGACATATATAAATACATATAAATATACTCTGACATTATAGAACAGATTGAAGGCTGAGTGAGTGCCATACAGTGAATCCTGCTTCTGCAGTGACCATTGTATGTACACTAATAGGATGTTGTCTCTAAAGCAGTCAGCCTCACTGGTTGCAAAAGCACCAAACATTTCAGTCTACCTCTGTAATGCACACACCTATAGATTATAACTCTCCCTCAGGTGACAGTTCAGACACGTTCACTGAAACCATTCTGAATGCTCATAATTTTAATTGACAGATATACTCATCAGTAAAATTAAATTATTGTTAAATAATAAGAATTAAAGCATTAATGACATCTTTAGGCATTACACCCACATCAAAACTGACATGCTTTGCCACTTACCAAATGTACAGTTATTCCATTCACTGCATTGTGACTATCACCCACAGATGCTCCTAGCTACATCAATGTTGTGATTGGGAGTACCACAGGAGTGGTGGTGTACCTACTGACCATCATACTCATCGGGGTTGTCATCCATTTTGGGGTCAAAGGTGAGCTGTGGATGGGGTCAAGAAGAAAGGGGTGTGGTCAAAAAAGAGCTGTGGGTGTGGTCTACAAGAAAGTGATGAGAACTGTGAGTGGGTGGGGTGAAAGGAGAACTATGGGTGGGGTCATGGATAGTACTATCCATGGCGGGTACAATGTCAATAGGTGGACCAGGATGCAACAAGTTGCAATTTGAGTAGCAGTTACAGGGTGGCAGCTCCTAAAGGTGGGGGAGGGGGGAGCTCTATCTTGGAAGGTACATATACACGATGTAGGAAGTACTACACAGTGATTTCAGTGTACTATGAAACAGGTAAACTTACTCATGATAAATTTGTTGAATTTACTCCCTAACCCTAACTCTAAGCTGAATAGTGTTAGTCTGGCTACAAAATTTATGGAGGGTTTAGCTTCAGAGTGAGGAGCTCAAGCCCCTCCTGCCCCCCCCTCTGCCGCTGCCCCTGAGTTACAGTAGAACTTGAGCTGCTGTGCCGTCAGAGCAACCATTCCCTGATTGATATACAGTAGTGTTGTAACTGAAAAAGGCCTTTGTGTTTGAAATGTCTTACATAATTTTCCTGTTTCCCTGCGAAAGATCACAAACACTCAAGTTCATACTGTTACCACAGCATGCATCTCAATCACATTGTCCCTGATTCACATCAGTGTCAGTGTTATTTACCAATAATGTGACATAGACTCAATAATCTAATATAATTATATGTAGTTACTAGCTAGCTGCATGAGATTTATGCACTATTGCTCTGCCTTCCACCCTCTCCAACCAGCAAAGAAGAACAGGTCCAAGGCCCACCATTTCCCTCCCCCTCCCCCTCCTGCACCCCCCATTGAGATGACCCACAACCCAGTGTACGGAGGTGCTGCTGCTCCTCCAGCTTATGTGGAGCACATCGACTTTGGGGAGAACAGGAATGTGCTGGTGAACATGGACGTCATGTACCATGATGTCACTGGAAGGAAGTCAATGGCCGTTGAGAGCCTCTACAACTACATACAGTGAAGGCCGATGCATCAATACCTTGCTACCTGACTATGTCAAAAGAATTGGAGGCACTTTCTTACTAGAACACTTGTATTGGTAACATCCAGTATTTCTGCAACAGTACTTGAAACAGCTAACAGTACCTCACCATATCTGTAGGATTGGTAAACTCATTATTGAATTGCTGTTTCAACAAAATCAAAGCTCAAATGGTTTACTTAATCCATAAATTAATATGCTAGATAAGATTTAATGTAGCTAGGTCCTTCTCCGTGATACAAACAGGAAGCCATATATGCAGCTAGTGCATTAGTGGAAACATAGATCTATGGTGGAACTGCACTTGGTATCTGCACAAATACTCCATGAGACCACATGCACGTACCACACCTACGTGCATCTACTGCATACAGGTATCGATTGAGGCGTAGCGTCATGCCCTGATGCCATATGCGGGCGCTTGCAATTGGGAACAGCAGGGGCCGTATGCATGTTATTTTTGCTATTAAATAACATCTTTACCCTCGTTAGTTCTCCTCCAAACAAGAATATTTACAAGAAGAGTTGGCCATCAACACTCACTGAGGTCGAATTTCTGGGAGGTTCAGGAACTGAAGAGTTACAAGTTAGAGTGACTGTCGAACTCCTTCGAGCCGCCATGTTCCTCAAAGTGCGACAAAGGGGGAAGTCCCTTTTGCTAACTGCACGGCAGCTGAGCATGCATGCAGTGCATATTCCTTGGAACTGGAACAGAATTGCCATTGTGCGTACTTGCAATCATGTGTAGCGTACGTCACATCGATCGTCAGGTGGTCCAGGCTGAAGGGACCACCTGACGATCGAAGGAAACTGAAGCAACCACAAACAAAGTAGCTATAGCTAGCTCGAGCGCGTGCATGCACCAGCTATAGATAGCTACATAGCTAAAGGATTGCATACTGGCATGCCTTAATGTTAAGACTTAGTGCATCACAACCAGCTGCAGTCAATACTTAAATCTTGTATTAAAGTATACAAAGAAGAGTTTCATGAAAGAAATATATAACTAGTCACACTTGAGCTGCAAATATTGAATTGCATATACACTGTACATGATTATATTTATACTAGTACTAGCTAGCTAGTCTTGTAAAGACTCTATTATACAATCAGAATGAACTGGACCTAGCTGGGGTCCTTCATGGTACTTCGGTGCAGAACACACAAGCATTGTTCGCCTACAGATGGTGTTGCCCTTGTAGCAGGAGAGTACTGCCATGGCTTAGGGTACAAACTGCAGCACCTCTTGACACAGGCAGTGAGCTGCAGAACTGTAAATCTTGCCGTTGTGAAGTTGTTGTGGGCAGTGCTATGTATTTAGAAAGTTTTCTTGAAAGAGTACATCAGTTGCATTGATACCAGTGGCGGATCCAGAGATCCGATTAGGGTAGTGCCAAGTTCCCAGGATCTAAAAATTTTGAAAAACGAGGTGCTCTCTGACCAGGGGTCATCTACTGTCAAATGTAGTGTATATACGGATTTCAGAATTTCTGAGATATATACGTGTATCACTGCAGCACTGATAGAAACTTGGAGTGACAATCACACTACTAATTGCTGTGAATTTGAATTGATGACTACATCCCACATTTTAAATGGTGTGATTGCCACTCCAGAACTTAATACCATGTTATATAAACTGTATAAGAATTGTGTACATGCAATGTGGACCTGTTGTTTTGAGTGTGGAAACATGTATTCGAATATAATCAGCAACTTGAATGAGAAACATGTGCTCACATGCTGCAACATGTCTTGAATGAAAAACATGTGTTCAAACTGTTAACTCTCACATAATATGTTTTCTAAGCAATAAACTGAGTATTTCTTTAACTGCCCTCAACTTGGAACCTCAGTTCACAGTTTAGGAAACACACCCTGTACAGCACCTATGCCATTTCAGTTTCAACCAGGAACCACCTACGTACAACATTATACTTGTGTATTACCGCTTTGTAGCATTACCTGGTATACACTGCATTCATGTGAACGACAATGGGGTCTGTATAAAATGCAGGAAATGTTTTGCAGTGTGTACACTAGCTACAACTTTTCATTGTCTTGAACCGGTCAGGGGGACCTTTGGGTGAAAGTGTTGATGCATTTGTAATTATAAAACCTTACTGTGAACAACACTTGTTGCAAGAACTCATGGATTCAGTTTGTGTGTGTGTGTGTGTGTGTGTGTGTGTGTGTGTGTGTGTGTGTGTGTGTGTGTGTGTGTGTGTGTGTGTGTGTGTGTGTGTGTGTATGTGTGTGTGTGTGTGTGTGTGTGTGTGTGTGTGTGTGTGTGTGTGTGTGTGTGTGTGTGTGTGTGTGTGCATATGTGCTTGTATGTGTGCATGCAGATCGATCAAGCATTTTTGTGACATATTAGTAGTAGTACACATTGTGTGCTAGAGTGAATGTGTGCAATCCTATACTTAGATTTAGTCCATGAATCTCTTCACATTTCTGTAAGCATACATTTGAACATAATTATATGTTAATACATTGTGCATTTGTACAAGAAAATGGCAGCGCACGGTTTGCAATAGCGATAATGACAGATTCAGTGTGACCTTCACACCGAATGAATGGTGGGATCAATCACACTTTTGGTGTGAGCGCTAATGTGTGTGATTGTCACACTGAATTTTTAACAGTGTGGCTCGTTTCAACTGATCCAGATGTGATATCTCTTGCCATGAAGCATGCACCCATATGCAGAGAACTATGGCAGCAATCTCGGAAGATTGTATCTTTGAGCGAGTTATCGTGAGTTTTGCAATTTGGAAAGGAACAGGGAATGCCTAAATTGGAAAGTGCTAGATTGTTGCCATAGATTACTGCACGCGTAGATTGCATATATCCCAGGTTTGATCATATTCAGCCTTTGGAACAGAAGAATACAATATTTTCCTGAAACTGCTCAACCTCACCTGAAGTAATAAATCTCACTTCCAATTTGGTTGGCTCATTAAGGGAAGTACTGATCAATATTATTAAGTAATATCACCAATTTGTGGGGAATGTTCATGTCAATTACATTTGCAATGGTCAAGGTTGTTGCTTGTATGGTTTAAGAGATATATACACAAATGCCAGTGCTGCTACCTTAACAAGTTTCTGCTACTGAGAACATCACAGGTGGAATTTAAAGCCTTTCCACAATTAACCTTTCCAATTGCAACTGCTGAAGTCATGGGGGAACAGGCAGCATTGATTGGCACAGTTTAGAGTGAGAGGCAGCAACAGAGAACTCCTTGCATATGGGAAAAAACAAGATTTGCGATTGCGCCCTTGTGGAAGCATTTCATCTTTTATTTCTGTGAATGATGAAATTTACAAAAATAGCACCAAGTGAAGTACTGCACACATGAAATTATATAATATATCAGAAATGAAACAATTGACTTGCAGCATATGTAGCTGAAAGAACAGCTCTATGCACACAGCTAGTATACACTATTGTGTGCAATGAAGTTGCAGAGAGAGGAAGTGCAGCTGTAGAGCAATGGTCTTGCAGCTGTGGAGGCTTGCAGCACTTCTCATTGTGCTACTGGCAGTCACTAGTTGCACTGTCTGGCTTCTGTATATAAGTGTTCTTATGATAGTATAATAAATAGCTTGATGTTGATTTCCTTAGCTGCTGGTATTAAAATACAATGTTAATTTACACTTTCACATACAGTACATATTTCATTCTTATTAATGTGCAATTGTGTCTCTCACTAGGACATAAATGTAGGTTATTAGAATGTTCTTGTGATAAATGCATGATTGCATACAATGGAGGCCTGCTTACTACCCTAATGATACATACATTGGGGCTATACCCATACAAACAACACACCCCATTCACTCATTGACTGCAGTGAATATGCTCCAGACTCATAAACAGCACCAGTTTCACTGACACAACAAGAAGGTCATGTACACAGTCAGCAGTGATGCTGTGTTAGCATTCAATCCTTTTGAGGCTAACTGTGGGGTTAACTCTATTGAACACTGCACACATTCAACACCAGTAGGCATACACAGGGACACACGTATGCATCACAGTTTACATTACAGATGTATCACCTCAACACAAACTGACAATTAGCAGATGTACCTTACAAATAGAGTCCTTAGCAGTATTAAGAATAACACAATATTTGAAATGGAATACACTCTTTCAACTTTGTGTTCAGCAAGGTCCCAACAATGTACATTTCAAGGCAATCATCTTCGCCCTGAAGAAGACCAGAGCATCTGGTCGAAGCGTCGGCAAGGTTTTCAACCCTGTTGTGAAGCTGGTATTAGAGAACCAACCCCTTTCTGAAGGCAATAGGGTCTGACAAAAGAGCTGTAAGCTTCTAATTAGACTGATTCATTGTGTTAATCTGAACATTCATGCATGCTCAGTTTAGTATGAAACAGGAGTGTATCAGGACACTAGTCAGGCGTGCTAGACCATCCCAAGTATGCGGCAACAGGCGTGGAAAAGGACGAACAGTTGGGACACCTGAGATTCTGTGAAATCCATCTGATTGGTGGACTAGATGTTACTCAGTCTTTGGTGCCACTAGATCATCCCTCCCCTTCTACGCTTATAGGCACTTAATGGACAGTACAATACACCAGACTACAGGACCACTGGCCAAGCCAGCAGCAATCAAGGTGTATTATGTGCCAAGTGCAAGTGAGCACTTGACTAAGATCTACGACTACTTCAACTCATGAACACTTGGAGGATTGTTCATTATTCTACTCCTTAATTGATGCTCTGGCTGGCCCTCTCTCTATCAGAGTCATGCAACAACAATGATGTTTTGACCTGGTCTGACGAATACACTCAGATAAAACAGCAGCAAAATGGCTTGTTCCAAAACGTTACCTAAGTCAAGTGCCCTGCAACCATGGCAAGCAAACGGTTGCTGGAGAAACTAGTAAACATATTGAACTCATATCTAACAAGATTCATCCCATGCAGGTGTTACAGTATGTTAAGCACAAGAAAAGCACTTAACCAAAGCAGATAGTATGACCTTTTAAACCAGATCCACTGGAACAATTGTATGGGAGCAGATCTGCACAGAGTCAGTGAAGGTCCATTACATCAAGATGCAAGAGTGCCCCAGCGCAAGTTGCAGAATATAACTACCACAGGTGCATATAGAGTGCTTGTACTAGCTGATGGAGCGAAAACACCACCAGCACTGAAAGTCGGGAGGGACAGGATCGAAGCATTGATCAGGAAATTTGGAGTAAGAGGCAGCAACAACAGACAGCTTGCACTGACACGATTTGCAGTTGGGCCCTTTTGAAAGCATTTTCACATAAATATTTTTATGAATGTTGACTAATTCATTAAATTTTCAAAATAGCATCACATGAATTTGTTTGTACACACCTTACACATCAAAAATGAAACACTTGACTCAACAGTACATACAATAGCTGGATGCACAGCTCTATATCCAGCTAGCACACCATTGTGTGGAGTTGTCGAGAGAGCTCGTGCAGCTGTAGAGCAATGGCCTGGCAGCTGTGGAAGACTACAGCACTTCTCATTGTGCTACTGGGAATCACTGGAAAGGTTGCAGGCTCATTTTGTAAGTGTTTCAATAAAACTAGTACAATAAAATAATTAATAGCCTAATGTTGATTTCTTCAGCTGACATTATTATACAATGTCAATTCACATTTCTACGTATTCCATCCATAATAATGTACAATTGAGCCTGCTCGCCTGCTAGGTTAATTGAAGGTTGTCCTGACATTCTGTAGACTGCTCTCAAACACAGATGCAATGTTCTGTGTATGCAGGTGGCCCTGCTACTGCAGATATTAGCATTATTGGAGGCAATGAGGTGAATATTGGTGATGAAGTCGTGATCCAGTGCAGCTACACTGGGGGACCAGCACTGAGCCAACCTTACTTCACCATCAATGGGGATGACTTTGAATCAAACAATTTGGAGACAGAACTGAGCAACTACGAACACAACCACAATGTTACAGTCACTAGCAGTGGATGTGCAGCTACTTATAACCTCACTCTGTCCAATGTGTCAGTGGAGTATAATGGCACCACGTATCAGTGCTACATTAAGCCGTCCAACACAGAAGAGGAGAGTGGGACAGTGACATTGATTGTCAGAGGTGGGCAACACTTTTCACAGACAGCATGGGCACATTCCGTAGCAAAAAGGTAGCAGCTATCAAAACAATGCATGTAGCACTGTGCATTCAGGTGAGAGGACAGCCAGCTAGAAAGCGACACACATCTTATCAACATCAACTTATTTACTTGCACAGTCTAAAACACACAAAAGAGAGTCACAGCTATGCCTTTGTCACTCCCATTGTGTTAGACCCTGCTACTGGAGGGACTACCACAGATGAGGAGGGGACAGATGGAGCTGGTGAGGGTGAGTAGATCAATTAACCTGTGTTGCATGCTGGCTAACACTTACACTCACTCTGGTGTATGTATGCAACAACTGCATACGACAGAAACGCCATAGAGATAGGTCCATTGTTACATTGTACAGAGATACATTGAAATTGCTTTGAAAGTTAATCACGCAGCATTGATGAACTATGAACGGAGAAATTCCCAATGATGAAGAACTTTGGTAGTTGTATATGATAACAAAATATGGACTGACTAAGACCTTCGTGGTTGAAGTAACCTGTTATTGGTGTTCATCTATGTAGGTATGGTATGTGATTGCTCTCAAATCAGTTTCAACATAATTACACATACTTTAGAATCAATTTGCCTATATCCTTAATAATCTTTTCCAGTCTGTGCGTTCGTTCTTTCGCTTGTGCAGGCATTTGATTGGGCAACGCAATGACACAACCACAAACATGGCTGCTCTGGCAGTCTGCATGTGCCTCGCAGCCAGCCGTCTCTTAGACACTCTGCGCTTCTCAGTTTGGGTCATCCAGGCGCAACGCGCACTTGCGCAGAAGTTTACTGTTATTTTCTGGTGCGAGGGAATTGCTCTGGCTATCGGTACGTGGGTATTTGAACTATTTATGTTTCGTTTATTAGGGTACTTTAGCTGTCAGCGCTCGGGGCTGCTGAAAGCCCTTTCTCTATGGTGAAGTAAACTATTGGGCAGCAAGCTTGCTTGGCTTCGGCACTGCCGTATTGGCTAAGGAAAGACATGACCGAGCAATAGTTTTGACATGGTGTACGTAGGTGTAGCTATATGTAGCTATATGTGCATGCAAGTGCATGACAATGCAAACAAGATCAGCACTATACCCAGGCAGTGTCACCCAGCTGCAATCACCCAAATGGTGATGGATGGCCAGCGTTATACACTGGGTGACGCAACGCGGAGTGAGCGCGGCCGAAGGCTGTGCTTGCTCGTATATATTATAGCTATTACAATGGTTTACTGCATGAGCTTGGAGGGATACTATGTTAATAAGAATTTCCCTCAAACACATTGTACACACACATACATACGTACACTAAATCACATAGCTTATGCATATTAACATGCTATATACTTCATGCCATTCATTCAAACAGATCCATCTCAGACCAGCTCTACCACAGCTGCTACACTGGTGAGCAATACACATACTACTACATCCATTGTCATGGCAACAACACAAATGTCGAGTGTCTCCCACACAAGCAAGACAGTCCCTACACTTGACAGCAGTATTCAAGCAGTTTACAGTGTTGCTACAGTGAGTCCCACCACAACTCATGTCAACAAGGCAACCACAGTTCCTTCTCTTAATACAAGTGAAATAAATGGTGTGACATCTAAAGTTGCCATAACAACAAATGTTGCCATGACAACAACTGTTGCCTTGAAAATTGGAATTGGCACTGTGACACCAAACAGTGCTAATTCAGAACTACATTCAAGCAAGGTGTAGTGGCATTGTCTGTCTTGTCACTGATGTTACTAGTGTAGATGAGCATAACATTACTATGGCACCAGCACAGGCTATACAAAGAACAATGCATTAAAGTATGTCAATACTTTGTGTAGATTTTACAACTTTACAGTGGCAAACACTTTCATTTGTGGGAGGGGCATAGGATACGTTTCAGAGTACCCCTCAAAGTCCACTACACATACTGAGCAGCAATAAGGGCCCTGGCTACAGCAATAAGGGCCTGGGCTATAGCAATAAGGGTCCTGGCTACAGCAATAAGAGCCTGGGCTATAGCAATAAGGGCCCTGGCTATAGCTACAGTACTTTCATTTTCTGCCAGGTCATTCATTAAGAAATGTACAAATTCAATATTCTGATATTGCTATTCTGAGCTTTTCTTGATTAGAAACCACCACCAACCAACGCTATATTCTAAATATTAGGTACAGCTGCATAAAGAATGAAGCACACATGTACAGCTTGATGGAGTGTGAAAGCATTTAAGAACACAAATGATGAGAAACAACATTGACAATAAGCATTCACTGAAGCATGATAATTAACAATTGATACAAATTACACTGTCTACAGTAGGCATTGTGCACCTATCCTCTTTACAATGCAGGCAACCTCTCTCAGAGCAAGTGCCACACAGACAACACAACCCTCACCAACAGCAGAGGCTGCTAATCCAATTAGTGACAAGACATCAATTCCATCGGCTGATCCACCCACAGGTATACCTAACAATGACACAGCACAGTCCTGGTAGTTGGCAGAGTGATCACTTGTGGCTCTGACATGACATGGTTTGGTACATTAGATGAGTCATTCAGCGACATATATATATATATATACATATAAATATACTGTGACATTATAGAACAGATTGAAGGCTCCATAGGGTGAACCTTGCTTCTACAGTGACCATTGTACGTATACTAATAGGCTGTTGTCTCTAAAGCAGTCAGCCTCACTGGTTGCAGAAGTACCAAACATTTCAGTCTCCCTCTGTAATGCACACACCTATAGATTATAACTCTCCCTCAGGTGACAGTTCAGACACGTTCACTGAAACCATTCTGAATGCTCATAATAATCTAATTGACAGATATACTCATCAGTAAAATTAAATTATTGCAAAATAATAAGAATTAAAATCATTAATGACATCTTTAGGCATTACACCCACATCAAAACTGACATGCCTTGCCACTTACCAAATGTACAGTTATTCCATTCACTGCATTGTGACTATCACCCACAAATGCTCCTAGCTACATCAATGCTGTGGTCGGGAGTATCACAGGAGTGGCAGTGTACCTACTGACCATCATACTCATCGGGGTTGTCATCCATTTTGGAGTCAAAGGTGAGCTGCGGATGGGGTCAAGAAGAAAGGGGTGTGGTCAAAGGAGAGATGTGGGTGAGGTCTAGAAGAAAGTGATGGGGTAAAAGGAGAACTGATGGTGGGGTCATGGATAGTACTATCCATGGTGGGTACAATGTCAATGGGTGGACTATGATGCAACAAGTTGCAATTTGAGTTGCAGTTGAAGTAGAACTTAAACTGCTGTTGCAGTGGACCTTGCATGAGCCACTGTGCCGTCAGAGCAACCATTCCCTGATTGATATACAGTAGTGTTGTAACTGACAAAGGCCTTTGTGTTTGAAATGTCTTACATAATTTTCCTGTTGCTCTGCGATAGCACACAAACACTCAAGTTCATACTGTTACCACAGCATGCATCTCAATCACATTGTCCCTGATTCACATCAGTGTTATTTACCAATAATGTGACATAGACTCAATAATCTAATATAATTATATGTAGTTACTAGCTAGCTGCATGAGATTTCTGCACTATTGCTCTGCCTTCCACCCTCTCCAACCAGCAAAGAAGAACAGGTCCAAGGCCCACCATTTCCCTCCCCCTCCCCCTCCTGTACCCCCCATTGAGATGACCCACAACCCTGTGTATGGAGGTGCTGCTGCTCCTCCAGCTTATGTGGAGCACATCGACTTTGGGGAGAACAGGAATGTGCTGGTGAACATGGACGTCATGTACCATGATGTCACTGGAAGGAAGTCAATGGCCGTTGAGAGCCTCTACGACTACATACAGTGAAGGCCGATGCATCAATACCTTGCTACCTGACTATATCAAGAGCATTGAAGCTGCATTTTCTTATTAGAGCACTTGCATTGGTAACATCCAGTATTTCTGCAACAGTACTTGAAACAGCTAACAGTACCTCACCATATCTGTAGGATTGGTAAACTCATTATTGAATTGCTGTTTCAACAAAATCAAAGCTCAAATGGTTTACTTAATCCATAAATTAATATGCTAGATAAGATTTAATGTAGCTAGGTCCTTCTCCGTGATACAAACAGGAAGCCATATATGCAGCTAGTGCATTAGTGGAAACATAGATCTATGGTGGAACTGCACTTGGTATCGATCTGCATAAATACTCCATGAGACCACATGCACGTACCACACCTACGTGCATCTACTGCATACAGGTATCGATTGAGGCGTAGCGTCATGCCCTGGTGCCATATGCGGGCGCTTGCAATTGGGAACAACAGGGGCCGTATGCATGTTATTTTTGCTATTAAATAACATCTTTACCCTCGTTAGTTCTCCTCCAAACAAGAATAGTTACAAGAAGAGTTGGCCATCAACACTCACTGAGGTCGAATTTCTGGGAGGTTCAGGAACTGAAGAGTTACAAGTTAGAGTGGCTGTCAAACTCCTTCGAGCCGCCATGTTCCTCGAAGTGCGACAAAAGGGGAAGTCCCTTTTGCTAACTGCACGGCAGCTGAGCATGCATGCAGTGCATATTCCTCGGAACTGGAACAGAATTGCCATTGTGCGTACTTGCAATCATGTGTAGCGTACGTCACATCGATTGTCAGGTGGTCTAGACTGAAGGACCACCTGACGATCGAAGGAAGCTGAATCAATCATGCACAAACAAAGTAGCTAGCTCGCGCGTGCATGCACCAGCTATAGGTAGCTACATATATAGCTAATGTTTTGCATACTGACTTGCCTTAATTATAATATTAAGTGCATCACAATTAGTCAATACTTAAATCTTGTATTAAAGTGAGTTTCATGAAAGAAATATATAGTTAGTTTCACTGTAGCTGCAAGTATTGAATTGTACGTGATTATATTTATACTAGAACTAGCTAGCTAGTATTGTAAAAACTCTATTATACAATCAGAATGAACTGGACCTAGCTGGGGTCCTTCGTGGTAACCACTTCTGTGCAGAACACACAAGCACTCTTCGCCCTACAGA
This sequence comes from Ianthella basta, assembly GCA_964019415.1. Classification (NCBI taxonomy): domain Eukaryota; kingdom Metazoa; phylum Porifera; class Demospongiae; order Verongiida; family Ianthellidae; genus Ianthella; species Ianthella basta. The sequence goes on along the minus strand of OZ025868.1, from coordinate 7,073,229 downwards.
GGGTGTTGCCCTTGTAGCAGGAGAGTACTGCCATGGCTTAGGGTACAAACTGCCGCACCTCTTGACACAGGCAGTGAGCTGCAGAACTGCAAGTCTTGCCGTTGTGAAGTTGTCATGGGCAGTGCTATGTACGAAGGTTTTCTTGAAGGTGCACATCAGTTGCATTGATACTGCTAGATGTATACACCTCAGCAAGCCAAAGTGCCACATACGATGGATTCGCTTCCATAGCAACGGGATCTGGACTATCATATGCAAGAGCTGCATCATTTCAATCATCATTGATGTTGCTGTTGATTACATACACCTCAGCAAAAGCCACATATGATGAATTCGCTGCTATAGCGATGAAACCATCATGACTTGCATTGATATCATGGCCAGTATTAATGATGTTGCTGTTGGTTGTATGCTCCTCATCTCTAAGTGCCGTATATGATGGATTCAATTGCAATTCCATAGTGTTGGGTCTATCATAAGCTGCATCATCTGTGCCTACAACATTCTCCTCGCGGGCTCTTGCATCAATGCATGACATCAACAAGACCATGTTATATATATTAATGAAACATTAATGTGCGCTATTGTCTAACAAGCATTCAAAAGTATGCAACAAGTGAAGGAATAGGTAACAAAGTGGATTGACTACACGATACTTTTGCCAAAAAAGACATCCTTAGCCTCATTAAATAACCCCACCCCCAAACTAACACAGTGACACGAATACAACACATACTAAGATCAAAATTCTGGGAGGTTCAAGGACTGAGTAGCAGCAAGTGAGCATCTTCACGTATGATGTCGAGCTGCCTTGCTTCGGGACACTCAACCCCGCCCAGGTGAAATCCCTGCTCTATTATACTTTTGCATATTTGCCCCAGGTTGCTACATTTTATGCTATTGGCTGGTGGGGGGAGGGGCAAAATTGATGTGCAGATAACTATATACACGTTATTAGATATAGCTAGCTAGTTTTGGGTATATGTGCAAAGTAAAATGGGAGCCTAGGAAGCTAGTTCACTATAGCTAGCGAGCTATAGCTAGCTAGCTGCATCTTGGTCCCATGGCTCATGATGGAAGAGCAATATTAGGATATTTCGATATTCCAAATATACAAAGAGTAGACTACATTGCTCCATCTTATTAGCTTATCTGGTGAGCACAGCCTATACTGGTCATGCTCAAACTACCTATATATTTGTTGGTTAGCTATGTAGCTATGTATAATCTTGACATATGCATATTATTGAGCATAATTTGTGCAGTATACTCTTTCAGTTTGCAGTCTGTACAAGTGTAGCTAGCTACCACTAGTTTCACAAGCCAGACTGTTGCATCTGCAACATGCAGTCTGATTCTCAAGACATGGTACACACTGTGATGGAAGTCATGTATCAAGGTATACTCATGGTCGTAGCTAAGTGTGATACTTGGCTGTACTTAGTACGTGTCCAAGTACTTGGTCAGCAACATTTTCATGCTTAATTTAGTAACATGATGTGTTACATATAGTGTTTGATATAATGATGTAGCTAGATCAGTCAGTAAAGTGCAGTGCAGTACAAACCGTTCTTTAAGCTTGCATTACACCATAACCATTGGCGTGCTCAAGGCCAAGAGCCATGCTGCTTCACCTCATTGCTGGAAGCATCACCAAGACTTGTGAGACTAGTGAAGCTATCTAGCTACCATGTGAATATTTGTGCTACTCTCTTAGAATTGTCAATTCCATCCCTTTCTACCTAAAACCTGGGATTTTGATTTGACAATGCAACACACATACACCTATAGCTAGCAAGCTGCAGTATTCAGTCACTCAGAGTATTGTTCTATATCAGTTCCGACACAATAACAGTAAACAGCTTCACTGTGAGCAATTTTCACAATACAACTACAGTGTTGAACTTTCCACTTCAAATTCTGTTTCTCCATTGAAATGCAATGATCAAAGGCACCTCAGAGTATAACCCTTTGCCTTATCAAATCATATAAATATACACATCAAAGCATGCAGGATGACTGATGTACCTAAGTGCATGCATACCGTGCATGCTGACAGTGTATTGTGTGAAGTAATTGCTCACTACAGGGCATCAATATCAGGAGCTATACATATGTACATACTATTAATTTGTCAACGATCGATGTGATTTATATAATATCATAAAGACTGCATGCATAGCTATGCGATGGTATGAACACAGAATGTGATGTGGAAACCTTGCTCTGATGCTACACTCAGTTGCTTGACATGCACAGAAGCCCATTCTGATGTGATTTAGGTGAGATGGGACCCATAACTACATAAAATATTATTATGCATGTATATGCAGGCTGTTACAAAATACTGCTTTCAAATTTAAAGCCTTTCCACAATTAACCTTTCCAATTGCAACTGCTGAAGTCATGGGGGAACAGGCAGCATTGATTGGCACAGTTTAGAGTGAGAGGCAGCAACAGAGAACTCCATGCATATGGGAAAAGACAAGATTTGCAATTGCACCCTTGTGGAAGCATTTCACCTTTTATTTCTGTGAATGATGAAATTCACAAAAATAGCACCAAGTGAAGTACTGCACACATGAAATTATATAATATATCAGAAATGAAACAATTGACTTGCAGCATATGTAGCTGAAAGAACAGCTCTATGCACACAGCTAGTATACACTATTGTGTGCAATGAAGTTGCAGAGAGAGGAAGTGCAGCTGTAGAGCAATGGTCTTGCAGCTGTGGAGGCTTGCAGCACTTCTCATTGTACTACTGGCAGTCACTGGTTGCACTGTCTGGCTTCTGTAAGTGTTCTTAATGATAGTATAATAAATAGCTTGATGTTGATTTCCTTAGCTGCTGGTATTAAAATACAATGTTAATTTACACTTTCACATACAGTACATATTTCATTCTTATTAATGTGCAATTGTGTCTCTCACTAGGACATAAATGTAGGTTATTAGAATGTTCTTGTGATAAATGCATGATTGCATACAATGGAGGCCTGCTTACTACCCTAATGATACGTACATTGGGGCTATACCCATACAAACGACACACCCCATTCACCCATTGACTGCCGTGAATATGCTCCAGATTTGTAAACAGCACCAGTTTCACTCATGATCACTACAAGGTCACGTACACAAACAGCAGTGAATGCTGTGTTTGCATTCAATTCCTTTGAGGCTAACTCTGGGGTTAACTCTATTGAACACTGCACACATTCAACACCAGTAGGCATACACAGGGACACACATATGCATCACAGTTCACATTATTTTAGAAACCTACAGATGCAACACCTCAACATAAACTGACATTAGCAGAAGTACCACATAAATAGAGCCCTTAGCAGTATTAAGAATCATATATACAATTTATTAGAAATGGCATACACACTTTCAACTTTGCATTCAACAAGGTCCCAACAATGTACATTTCAAGGCAATAGGATCTGACAAAAGGCTTGTACGCTTCTAACTTAAAGACTGATCCCTTATGTTAATCACACTGAAAATCCATGCATACTCAGTTTGGTATTAAACAGGGGTGCATCGGGAGCACTAGTCTGGTAGCCAGACTGTCTCAAGTACACAGGTTTACGTGGAAGGGGACAAACAGTTGGTCTAATGGTACTATGCCCAAATATGGAAAGACACCATGGGCATTTGTTGCAATGTGTAGCATTGTATTAACCTTTGTCTATGACTTAGTCTATTATAACCTGGGATTCTGGGAAATTCATCTGATTGGTGGACTAGATGTCACTCAGCCTTTAGTGCCACTAAACTATCCCTCCCTTAATTCCAAGCCTATAGGCTCTTAATGGACAGTATAACAAACCAGACTACAGGACCACTGGCCGAGCCAGCAGCAATCAAGGAGTATTATGAGCCAAGTTTAAACCAGGTCCTCTGGAACAATTGCAAGGGAGCCAATCTGCATAGAGTCACTGAAGGACCATTCTAATACCATCAAGTGGCCAGAGTACCCCAGTGCAAGTTGCAGAGTGTAACTACCACAGGTGCAAGTAGAGTGTTTGTGCTACATACAAAGCTGATGGAGTGAAAACACCAGCAGCGCTGAAAGTCGGGAGGGACAGGATCAATTCACTGATTGGGACAATTTGCAGTGAGAGGCAGCAACAGCAGACAGATTGCGCTTGGGCACTGACAAGATTCACAGCCGTACCCTTTTGAAAGCATTTCACATTAATATTTCTGTGAATGTTGAGCAACTCGTGAAATTCTTAAAAAAAAATCACGTGAACGGATTGTACACGTACAAATACGCGTCAAAATTGAAACAATGGACTCTCAGTACATATATAGCTGGACAGACAGCTTTACAGCCAGCTAGCACAACATTGTTTGAGGTTGTCGAGAGGGCTCGCGCAGCTGTAGAGCAATGGTCTGGCAGCTGTGGAAGACTGCAGCACTTCTCATTGTGCTACTGCGAATCACTGGAAAGGTTGCAGGCTTTTGTAAGTGTTTCAATAAAACTAGTACAATCAGTAGCCTAATGTTGATTTCAATAGCCGGCATTATTATACAATGTCAGGTCACATTTCTATGTATTCCGTCCTAAATAATGTGCAATTGAGTCTGCTTGCTTAGGTTAATTGAAGGCTGCTGTGGCATTCTGTAGACTGCTCTCAAACACACATGTACTGCTCTATGTATGCAGGTGGCCCTGATACTGCAGATATTAGCATTATTGGAGGCAATGAGGTGAATATTGGTGATAAAGTTGTGATCCAGTGCAGCTACACTGGGGGACCAGCACTGAGCTACCCTTACTTCACCATCAATGGGGATGACATTGAACCGCAGAATTTGGAGACAGAACTGAGCAACTATGGGCACAACTACTATATTACCTTCACTAGCAGTGGATGTGAAGCTACTTATAACCTCACTTTGCCAGCTGTATCAGTGGAGTATAATGGCACCACGTATCAGTGCTATACTAAGTCGTCCAACAAAGAAGAGGAGAGTGAGACAGTGACATTGATTGTCAGAGGTGGGCAACACTTTTCACACAGCATGGGTACATTCCGTAGCAAGGTAGCAAATATCAAAACAATGCATGTAGCTCTGTGCATACAGGTGAGAGGACAGCAAGATAGAAAGTGACACACATCTTTAAACATATTAACTTGCACATTCTAAAACACACAAAAGAGAGTCACAGCTGTGCCTTCGCCTTTGTCACTCCCATTGTGTTAGACCCCGCTACTGGAGGGACTACTACAGATGAGGAGGGGACAGATGGAGCTGGTGAGGACTAAGAAAGAAGACTTAGTAGATCAATTAACGTTTGTTGCATGCCGGCTAACACATACACTCACTCTGGTGTATGTGTACAATATCTGTGTATGACAGAACCGCCATAGAGATAGGTCCATTACTACATTGTACAGAGATATGTAGTTTGAAGCTGATTTGAAAGTAAATCGCACAGCGCAGATGAATTGGAGGAATTTCCAACAATGAAGGACGTAGTTAGTTGTGTACAAAACAAGATACGAACTGACAATGACCTTAAGCTTCTTGGTAGAAGAAACGTATCAGTGTTCATCTATGTATATGTATGGTACGTGATTGCCCTCAAATCAGATTCAACATAATTACGTATACTTTAGCATCAAATTGCATAAACTATATAAGTAAGCTATTGCAACAGTTCTTGGAGTGTTGCTATGTTACAAGAATTCCCCTCAAACATATTGTACACACACACACACACACATACATACACTAAATCACATACTTAGTTGATACATATTAACACATGCTATACTCCATGCCATTCATTCAAACAGATCCATCTCAGACCAGCTCTACCACAGCTGCTACACTGGTGAGTAATACACATGCTACTATATCCATTGTCATGGCAACAACACTAATGTCGGGTGTCTCTGACACAAGCAAGACGGTCCCTACACTTGACAGCAGCACCCAACCAGTTTACAGTGTTGCTATGATGAGTCCCACCACAACTCATGTCACCATGGCAACCACAGATCCTTCTCTTATTGTAAGCAAAGTAATTGGTGTGACATCCAGAGTTGCCATAACAACAAATGTTGCCATGCCAACAACTGCTGCCATGATTACTGGTACTGTAACAGTTACACCAAGCAGTGCCAACTCAGAACTAAATTCAAGCAAGATAGTCCCTGCACCAGACAGCAGTATCCAAGCAGTTTACAGTGTTGCTATGATGAGTCCCACCACATCTCATGTCACTAAGGCAACCACAGCTCCTTCTCTTATTGTACACTACACATTGGTGAGTAATACACATGCTACTACATCCATTGTCATGACAGCAACACAAATGTCGAGTGTCTCCCACACAAGCAAGACGGTCCCTACACTTGACAGCAGTACCCAACCAGTTTACAGTGCTGCTATGATGAGTCCCTCCACAACTCACATCATCATGGCAACCACAGCTCCTTCTCTTATTGTAAGTAAAGTAATTGGTGTGACGTCCACAGTTGCCATAACAACAAATTTCGCCATGACAACAAGTGATGCAATGACAACTGGTATAGGCACAGTTACGCCAAGTAGCAACTCAGAACTACATTCAAGCAAGGTAGTGGTATTTTTGTCTTGTCACTGATGTTACTAGTGTATGTGAGCATAACATTACTATGGTACAAGTACAGAGATGCTATACAATGAGCAAAGCAATAAAGTACATCAACTTTATTTTTGCAAACACTTTCATTCATGGAAGGGGCATAGAATAAGTTTCAGAGCAGCCCTCAAAGTACACTACACATACTAAGCAGCAATAAGGGCCCTGGCTATATATAACAATAAGGGCCTGGGCCATAGCAATAAGAGCCCAGGCTATAGCTATTTTCATTTTCTACCAGGTCATTCATGAGAAATGTACAAATTCATTGTTCTGATATTGCTACTCTGAACTGTTCCCGATGTGAAAATAGCCCCAACCAACGTTATATTCCAGATGTTAGATTCAGCTGCATAAAGAATGAAGTACACGTGTACAGCTTGATGGAGTGTGAAAACGTCTAAGAACACAAATGATCAAAGACAGCATTGACAATAAGCATTCACTGAAGCATGATAATTAACAATTGATACAAATTACACTGTCTACAGTAGTCAATGTGCACCTATCCTCTTTACAATGCAGGCAACCTCTTTCAGAACAAGTGCCACACAGACAACGCAACCCTCACCAACAGCAGAGACAGCTAATCCAATTAGTGACAAGGCATCAACTCCATCAGCTGGTCCACCCACAGGTATACCTAACAATGACACAACACAGTCCTGGTAGTTGGTAGAGTGATCACTTGTGGCTTTGACATGACATGGTTTGGTACATTAGTACTCAAAGATGAGTCATTCAGTGACACATACTCCCCCTTGAACATATTTACTTGCACAATAATTTGAAACACACAAAAGAGAGTCACAGCTGTGCCTTCGTCACTCCCATTGTGTTAGACCCTGCTACTGGAGGGACTACCACAGATGAGGGGGGGACAGATGGAGCTGGTGAGGACAAAGACAGAAGTTACTGTAGATCAATTAGACTTGGTTGCATGCTGTCTAACTCACTCTGGTATATGTGTGCAACATCTGCGCATGACAGAAACGCCATAGACATAGGTCTATTGTTACATTGTATAGAGATCCATTGAAACTGATTTGAAAGTTAAGCAAGCAGTGTAGATGAAGTATGGAGGAATTACCAGCAATGAAGGACTTAGTTAGCTGTGTACAGAAACAAGATGTGGACTAACAAAGACCTTCATGGTCGAAGCAACCTGTTATTGGTGTTATCTAGGTACAAATTATGATACGTGATTGCTCTCAAACCAGTTTCAACATAATAACATATACTTTAGAATCAAATTGCCTATATTATGTACGCTATTACAAAGTTTTTTTGTATGAGGATGGAGGGATATTATAAATCACATAGTTTATATTATTAACATGCTATACTTCATGCTATTCATTCAAACAGATCCATCTCAGACCAGCTCTACCACAGCTGCTACACTGGTGAGCAATACACATACTACTACATCCATTGTCATGGCAACAACACAAATGTCGAGTGTCTCCCACACAAGCAAGACAGTCCCTACACTTGACAGCAGTATTCAAGCAGTTTACAGTGTTGCTACAGTGAGTCCCACCACAACTCATGTCAACAAGGCAACCACAGCTCCTTCTCTTAATGCAAGTGAAATAATTGGTCTGACATCCAGAGTTGCCATAACAACATATGTTGCTATGACAACACATGTTGCAATGACAACTGGTATTATAATGGCACTGTGACACCAAGCAGTGCCAACACAGAGCTATATTCAAGCAAGGTAGTGACATTTTTGTCTTCTTACTGATGTTACTGGTGTATGTGAGCATAGCATTACTATGGTATGAGTACAGAGATGCTATACAAAGAACAAAAGTATGTCAATACTTTGTGTAGATTTTACAACCTTACGGTAGCAAGTACTCATTCATGGAAGGGGCATAGAATAAGTTTCAGAGCAGCCCTCAAAGTCCACTACACATACTAAGCAGCAATAAGGGCCCTGGCTATGTATAGCAATAAGGGCCTGGGCTATAGCAATAAGGGCCCTGGCTACAGCAATAAGGGCCTGGGATATAGCTACAGTACTTCTTTCGTTTATCGGCAACTAGTTACTATTTTAAGGTATAAGTGCTTCTGTTACCCATTTTCTACCAGATCATTCATGAGAAATGTTCAAATTCAATATTCTGATATTGCTACTCTGAACTGTTCCTGATTTGAAACTACCACCAACCAATGTTATATTCCAGGTGTTAGATCAACTCCATAAATAATGAAGTACACGTGTACAGCTTGATGGAATTTGAAAAGGTCTAATAACACAAATGATCAGAAACAACATTGGCAATATGTATTCACTGAAACATGATAATTAACAATTGATTCAAATTACACTGTCTACAGTAGTCATTGTGCGCCTATCCTCTTTACAATGCAGGCAACCTCTCTCAGAGCAAGTGCCACACAGACAACACAACCCTCACCAACAACAGAGGCTGCTAATCCAGTTAGCGACAAGACGACAACTCCATCAGCTGATCCACCCACAGGTATACCTAACAATGACACAGCACAGTCCTGGTAGTTGGCAGTGTGACAATTGTGGCTTTGACATGACATGGTTTGGTACATTAGTAGTTGAAGATGAGCCATTCAGCAAAACATATAAACTTTGACATTACAGAACAGATTGAAGGCTGAGTGAGTGCCATAGGGTGAACCTTGCTTCTACAGTGACCATTGTACGTATAATAGGCTGTTGTCTCTAAAGTAGCCAGCCTCACTGGTTGCAACAGTACGAAACATTTCAGTCTACCTTGTAATGCACACACCTATATAGATTATAACTCTCCCTCAGGTGACAGTTCAGACACGTTCACTGAAACCATTCTTTGTGCTGATAATGACTACAACTGACAGATTTATCCATCAATAAAAATTTAATTATGGCAAAATAAGGAGAATAAAAACATTAATGACATCTATAGACATTACACATCCATCAAAATGCTTTGTCAATTACGAAATGTTCTGTCATTCCATTTACTGCATTGTGACTATCACCCACAGATGCTCCTAGCTACATCAATGTTGTGATTGGAAGTATCACAGGAGTGGCGGTGTACCTACTGACCATCATACTAATCGGGGTTGTCATCCATTTTGGGGTCAAAGGTGAGCTGTGGATGGGGTCACACAGAAAGAAGTGCAGTCAAAAGAGAGATGTGGGTGTGGTCTAGAAGAAAGATGTGTAGTATAATGAGAACTGCAGGTGGGTCATGGATAGTACTATCCATGGTGGGTACAAGGTTAATAGGTGGACCAAGACAAGTTGCAATTTGAGTTGCAGTTGAAGTAGATGTTGAGCAACGCTGTGCTGTCAGAGCAACCATTCCCTGAATGATATACAGTAAGTACAGTGGTAACTGACAAAGGCCTCTGTGTTTGAAATGTCCTTCATGTACATAATTTTCTTGTTGCTCTGCGATAGCTCACAAGCACTCAAGTTCATACTGTTACCCCAGCATGCATTTCGATCACATTGTTCTTAATTCACAGCAGTGTCAATGCCATATACCAATAATGGGAGATAGACTCAATAATCTAATATATATGTAGTTACTAGCAAACTGCATGAGATTTATGCACTATTGCTCTGCCTTCCACCCTCTCCAACCAGCAAAGAAGAACAGGTCCAAGGCTCACCATTTCCCTCCCCCTCCCCCTCCTGTACCCCCCATTGAGATGACCCACAACCCAGTGTATGGAGGTGCTGCTGCTCCTCCAGCTTATGTGGAGCACATCGACTTTGGGGAGAACAGGAATGTGCTGGTGAACATGGACGTCAGGTACCATGATGTCACTGGAAGAAAGTCAATGGTCGTTGAGAGCCTCTACGACTACGTACAGTGAAGGCCGACGCATCAATACCTTGCTACCTGAATATATCAAGAGCATTGGAGGCACTTTCTTACTAGAACACTTGTATTGGTAACATTCAGTATTTCTGCAATACATGAAACAGCAAAATGTACCTTACCATGTCTGTAGACATGGTAAACTCATTATTGAATTGTAGTTTCAACAAAAATCAAACCTCTAGGTTTACTTGGTCCATGCTGTGATAAGAATTAAGGCCTGGCAAATTCAATTCCGAGTTTATCGTCTCCACCTGCATACATTTCACCAAGCCTCTCCAACTTTCATTATTCATCTTTAAGATCACCAGCTACAGTTTAACGCTACCTATTCATGCAGAGGCCCAAACTAACACCAGTTTGCTAGCTAACCTCACCTGCTCCGCATACTCACACTGTGCAGACATAATTGGAGCACTAAGATCGCCAGCTAATCATGCATTTTGGTTTGTTTTAATAGCTAGATGTTTACATTGAATAATGAAAATAGACCCCTCGCCCTCATGCATGGCCTAATGTAGCTACGTTCTTCTCCATGACAAACGGGTAACCATATTATGCTGCTACAAATTGAGCATGGAAATGCATGTGGTGTCTGTACAAATTCTCCATGATACCAGTACCAAGCATGCACCACACCTATGTACATTTACTGTGTACAGGTACCGATTGAGGCATAGCGTTATGCGTTGGTGTCATATGCAGGTGCTTGGGAATGACACGGGCCATTTGCACAACATATACCATCACTAATAAAACATCTTTACCCTTGTTAGATTCCCTCTGAATCAACAAAATTACTTGAAGAGTTTGTCATAAACACTCACTGAAGTCAGCTTTCTGGGAGGCTTAGGGACTGAGGAGTTGCAAGTTAGAGCTGATCGTGAAGGAGGTCGAGCCCAAGTGCAACAGAAAGGGAAGTCCCAAAAGCTAACTGCATAAAATTATGCATGCAGTGCATTCACCTGCTTATTCCTTTAGAACTGGATCGCTATTGTAAGCACTTGTGATCATGCTTACATCTTATCGATCGGTCGGTATCGGTGTTAAAGGGGATGGGCGGTTGGTTTAACGGCACTATGCCCAAATATGGAACGTTGCCATGGCCATTTGTCACAGTGTGTAGCCATGTATAGCTTTTGTCTATAAATACTATAACCTGAGATTCTGGGAAATTCATCTAAATTGTGGAATAAGTGTTTCTCAGCCTTTAGTGCCACTAAACTGTCCCTCCCTTAATTCCACGCCTATAGGCACTTAATGGACAGTATAACAAACCAGACTAAAGGACCACTGGCCACGCCGGCAGCAATCAAGGTGTATTATGTGCCAAGTGCAAGTGAACACTTGGTTGAGATCTCTAACTACTTCAACTCATGAACACTTGGAGGATTGCTCATTATTCTACTCCTCTTGATACTCTGGCCTTTCTTGTGTGAGTTTCTATTAGAATCAACGCCAAAGATGTTTCGATCTGGTCCGATGAATACATGTGCACTCTGATAAAAACAGCAGCAAAATGGCCCGTTCCACAGCTTAAGTCCAGGGCTCTGCAACCACACCAAGGAAATAGTTGTTGAAGAAAGTAGTAAACATATTAGACTCATAACTAACTGGAATCAGCCCAGGTGTCATGTAAAGCACCAGGAAAGCACTTAACCAAATCAGATAGCAAGACCCTTTAAACCAGATCCACTGGAACAATTGCATGGGATAGAGTCAGTGTAGGTCCATTCCATTACCATCAAGAGAGATGCAAGAGTGCCCCAGTGCAAGTTACAGAGTGTAACTACATACCACAGGTGCAAGTAGAGTGTTTGCGCTACATAGCTGATGGAGTGAAACACCACCAGCGTAAGTTGCTGAAAGTCAGGAGGGACGGGATCGATTCATTGATCGGGACAATTTGGAGTAAGAGACAGCAACAGCAGACAGATTGTGCTTAGGCACTGAAAGATTCACAGTTGTGCCCTTTTGAAAGCATTTTAATTTCACATTATATTTTTGTGAATGATGAGCAACTCGTGAGATTCTCAAATAGCATCACGTGAAGGTTTTGTACACGCATACACATCAAAAATGAAACAATGGACTCATAATACGTATAATAGCGTGGATGCACAGCTCTATACACACAGCTAGCACACCATTGTGTGGAGTTGTCGAGAGGGCTCGTGCAGCTGTAGAGCAATGGTCTGGCAGCTGTGGAAGACTGCAGCACTTCTCATTGTGCTACTGGGAATCACTGGAAAGGTTGCAGGCTTTAGTAAGTGATTTTAATAAAACTAGTACAATCAGTAGCCTAATGTTGATTTCAATAGCCGACAATATTATACAATGTCAGTTCACATTTCTATGTATTCCGTCCTAAATAATGTGCAACTGTATGTGTACTGGGAACCACTGGAAATGTTACACCGCTTGACTGTAAGTGTTTTTAATGAAACTATGGTATATTAAATTGCCTGATGTTGATTTTCCTAGCTGGTATTACCATGCAATATTAATTTACATTTCTATGTATTCCATCCTAAATAATGTGGAATTGAGCCTACTTGCCTGCTAGGTCAATTGAAGGTTGCCGTGACATTCTGTAGACTGCTCTCAAACACACATGCAATGTTCTATGTATGCAGGTGGCCCTGATACTGCAGATATTAGCATTATTGGAGGCAATGAAGTGAATATTGGTGATAAAGTTGTGATCCAGTGCAGCTACACTGGGGGACCAGCAGCGAGCAACCCTTACTTTACCATCAATGGGGATGACTTTGAACCACACAATTTGGAGACAGAACTGAGCGACTATGAACACAACTACTATGTTACCATCATTAGCAGTGGATGTGCGGCTACTTATAACCTCACTTTGCCAGCTGTATCAGTGGAGTATAATGGCACCACGTATCAGTGCTATATTAAGCTGTCCAACAAAGAAGAGAAGAGTGGGACAGTGACATTGATTGTCAGAGGTGGGCAACACTTTTCACACAGCATGGGCACATTCCATAGCAAGGTAGCAGCTATCAAAACAATGCATGTAGCACTGTACATACAAGTGAGAAAATAACAAGATAGAAAGAGACACATGTCTTTGAACTTATTTACTTGCACAATCTAAAACACACAAAAGACAGTCAATGTGAAACACACAAAAAAGAGTCTCAGCCGTGTCTTCGTCACTCCCATTGTGTTAGACCCTGCTACTGGAGGGACTACCACAGATGAGGAGGGGACAGATGGAGCTGGTGAGGACTAAGACAGAAGTAGATCAGTTAACCTTTGCTGCATGCCGGCTAACTCACTCTGGTGTATATACAATGTGTACCACAGAGACGCCATAGAGATAGGTCCATTGTTATATTGTATAGAGATACATTGAAACTGATTTGAAACTAAATCACACAGTTTAGATGAACTATGATTGGAGCAATTTTCAATAATATAGGACTTAGTTGTGTACGGAACGGTGTAAGGAACTTGACCTTAAGCTTCTTGGTAGAAGAAACATGTGTGTGTTCATGAGGTGTTCATCTATGCATGTAGATGATATGTGATTGGCCTCAAATAAGTTTCAATACAATTAGGTATACTTTAAAATCAACTTGCATAAATTCTAACATGTTTATAGGAATTCTCTCTAACATATTGTACACACACACACACATACATACACTAAATCACATACTTAGTTGATACATATTAACACATGCTATACTCCATGCCATTCATTCAAACAGATCCATCTCAGTCCAGCTCTACCACAGCTGCTACACTGGTGAGTAATACACATGCTACTACATCCATTGTCATGGCAACAACACTAATGTCGGGTGTCTCCGACACAAGCAAGACGGTCCCTACACTTGACAGCAGTACCCAGCCAGTTTACAGTGTTGCTACAATGAGTCCCACCACTACTCATGTCACCATGGCAACCACAGCCCCTTCTCTTAATGTAAGTAAAGTAATTGGTGTGACGTCCAGAGTTGCCATAACAACAAATGTTGCCATGACAACTGGTACTGTAACAGTTACACCAAGCAGCAGCAACTCAGAACTAAATTCAAGCAAGACGGTCCCTACACTTGACAGCAGTACTCAATCGGTTTACAGTGCTGCTACAATGAGTCCCACCACTACTCATGTCACCATGGCAACCACAGCCCCTTCTCTCAATGCAAGCAAAGTAATTGGTGTGACGTCCAGAGTTGCCATAACAACAAACGTCGCCATGACAACAAGTGTTGCAATGACAACTGGTACTGTCACAGTTATGCCAACCAGCAACTCAGAACTACATTCAAGCAAGGTAGTGGGGGTTTCTGTCTTGTAACTGATGTTATTGGTGTATGTGAGCATAACATTACTATGGTACGAGTACAGAGATGCTATACAAGAACAAAGCAATAAAGTACATCGTGCAACTTTACTTTTGCACACGCTTTCACTCATGGAAGTGGCATAGAATAAGTTTCAGAGCAGCCCTCAAAGTACACTACACATACTGAGCAGCAATAAGGGCCCTGGCTATATATAGCAATAAGGGCCTGGGCCATAGCAATAAGGGCCCGGGCTATACTAGCTACTTTCTTTTTCTGCCAGGTCATTAATGAGAAAAGTACAAATTCATTGTTCTGATATTGCTACTCTAAACTGTTCCTGATTTCAAAATACCCCCAACCAACGTTATATTCCAGATGTTAGATTCAGCTGCATAAAGAATGAAGTACACATGTACAGCTCGATGGAGTGTGAAAGTGTCTAAGAACACAAATGATCAGAAACAACATTGGCAATATGTATTCACTGAAGCATGATAATTAGCAATTGATACAAATTACACTGTCTACAGTAGTCAGTGTGCACCTATCCTCTTTACAATGCAGGCAACCTCTTTCAGAACAAGTGCCACACAGACAACACAACCCTCACCAACAGCAGAGGCTGCTAATCCAGTCAGCGATAAGATGACAATTCCATCGGCTGATCCACCCACAGGTATACCTAACAATGACACAACACAGCCCTGGTAGTTGGCAGAGTGATCACTTGTGGTTTTGACATGACATTGTTTGGTGCGTTTGAACTCGAACATGAGTCATTCAGTGACACATACTTCACCCTGAACACATTTACTTGCACAATTTGAAACACACAAAAGAGAGTCACAGCTGTACCTTCAACACTCCCATTGTGTTAGACCCTGCTACTGGAGGGACTACTACAGATGAGGAGGTGACAGATGGAGCTGGTGAGGACTAAGACTGAAGTAGATCAATTAAGCTTTGTTGCATGCTGGCTTACTCACTCTGGTGCATGTGTGCATCTGTGTACTACTACCACAGAAACGCCATAGAGATAGGTCCATTGTTATATTGTATGGAGATGCATTAAAACTGATTTGAAAGTTAATCAAGCAGTGTAGATGAAGTATGATTGAAGGAATTTCCAGCAATGAAGGACTTTGTTAGCTGTGTACATAAACAAGATGTGGACTGACAAAGACCTTCATGGTCAAAGCAACCTGTTATTGGTGTTCATCTAGGTACAAATTATGATACGTGATTGCTCTCAAATCAGTTTCAACATAATTACACATACTTTAAAATCAAATTGCCTATTTATTATGTACGCTATTACAAACATTTATTGCATGACATAGTTTATACGTATTAACATGCTATATACTTCATGCCATTCATTCAAACAGATCCATCTCAGACCAGCTCTACCACAGCTGCTACACTGGTGAGTAATACACATGCTACTACATCCATTGTCATGGCAACAACACAAATGTCGGGTGTCTTCCACACAAGCAAGACGGTCCCTACACTTGACAGCAGTACCCAAACAGTTTATAGTGTTGCTAGAATGAGTCCCACCACAACTCATGTCACTATGGCAACCACAGATCCTTCTCTGCATGCAAGCAAAACAATTGGTATGCTGTCCAGAGTTGCCATAACAACAAGTGTTGCAATGTCACCTGGTATTGACACCAAGCAGTGCCAACACAGAGCATTCAAGCAAGGTAGTGGCGTTTTGTCTTGTCACTGATGTTACTGGTGTATGTGAGCATAACATTACTATGGTATGAGTACAGAGATGCTATACAAAGAACAATGCGTTAAAGTATGTCAATACTTTGGGTAGATTTTACAACTTTACAGAGGCAAACACTTTCATTTGTGGGAGGGGCATAGGATACGTTTCAGAGTACCCCTCAAAGTCCACTACACATACTGAGCAGCAATAAGGGCCCTGGCTACAGCAATAAGTGCCAAGGCTATAGCAATAAGGGCTCTGGCTACAGCAATGAGGGCCTAGGATATAGCAATAAGGGCCCTGGCTACAGCAATAAGGGCCTGGGATATAGCTACAGTACTTTCATTTTCTACCAGATCATTCATGAGAAAAGTACAAATTCAATATTCTGATATTGCTACTCTGAACTGTTCCTGATTTCAAAATACCCACAACCATTGTTATATTCCAGATGTTAGATTCACCTGCATAAAGAATGAAGCACACATGTACAGCTCAATGGAGTTTGAAAAGGTCTAGGAACACAAAGATCAGAAACAACATTGACAATATGTATTCACAGAAGCATGATAATTAACAATTGATACAAATTACACTGTCTGCAGTAGTCATTGTACACCTATCCTCTTTACAATGCAGCTAACTTCTCTCAGAGCAAGTGCCACACAGACAACACAACCCTCACCAACAACAGAGGCTGCTAATCAGCCGACAACTCCATCGGCTCATCCACCCACAGGTATACCTAACAATGACACAGCACAGTCCTGGTAGTTGGCAGTGTGACAAACACTTGTGGCCTTGACATGACATGCTTTGGTACATTAGTAGTTGAAGATGAGCCATTCAGCAACACATATAAACTCTGACATTATAGAACAGATTGAAAGCTGAGTGAGTGTCATACAGTGACCCTGCTTCTGCAGTGACCATCAGTGACATACATCAAAACACACATGCTTTGCCACTTATATATGTTCAGTTATTCCATTCACTGCATTGTGACTATCACCCACAGATGCTCCTAGCTACATCAATGTTGTGATTGGGAGTATCACAGCAGTGGCGATGTACCTACTGACCATCATACTCATCGGAGTTGTCATCCATTTTGGAGTCAAAGGTGAGCTGTGGATGGGGTCAAGATGAAAGGGGTGGGGTAAAAGGAGAGATGTGGGTGAGGTCTAGAAGAAAGTGATGGGATAAAACGAGAACTGATGGTGGGGTCATGGATAGTACTATCCATGGTGGGTACAAGGTCATGGCTGGCCCCGGGTGCAACAAGCTGTAATTTGAGTTGCAGTTACACCTTAGTGCAGTTAGACCTTGAGCTGCTGTGGTGTCAGAGCAACCATTCCCTGAGTGATATACAGTAGTGTTGTATAACACACGCATTCGTGTTTAAATGTCTTACATAATTTCCTGTCCATGCATCTCAACCACATTATCCCTGATTCACAGCTGTGTCAGTGTCATTTACCAATAATGTGACATAGACTCAATGATCTAATATAATTATATGTAGTTACTAGCTAACTGCATGAGATTTATGCACTATTGCTCTGCCTTCCACCCTCTCCAACCAGCAAAGAAGAACAGGTCCAAAGCTCACCATTTCCCCACCCATTCCCCTCCCCCTCCCCCTTCTGCACCTCCCATTGAGATGACCCACAACCCAGTGTACGGAGGTGCTGCTGCTCCTCCAGCTTATGTGGAGCACATCGACTTTGGGGAGAACAGGAATGTGCTGGTGAACATGGATGTCATGTACCATGATGTCAATGGAAGGAAGTCAATGGTCGTTGAGAGCCTCTACGACTACGTACAGTGAAGGCCGATGCATCAATACCTTGCTACCCGACTAAATCAAAGTAATAGGTGCTGCACTTTCTTATATTAGAGCACTTGTATTGATAACATCCAGTAGATATTTCTGCAGTACTTACCACGTCTGTAAAAATGATAAACTCATTATTGAATTGTAGTTTCAACAAAAATTAAACCTCTGGGTTTACTTGGTCCATGCAGTGATAAGAATCAAGGCCAGGCAAATTCAATTCCGAGTTTATCGTCTCCACCTGCATGCATTTCACCCAGCCTCTCCAACTTTCATTATTTATTTATTTAGATCACCAGCTACAAGTTAACGCTACCTATTCATGCAGAGGCCCAAACTAACACCATTTGCTAGCTAACCTCACCTGTGCACTGTCCCTCCTAGTGCCACCGGACTGTTCCCCTCTTCTACGCTTATAGGCACTTAATGGTCAGTATAATAAATCAGACTACAGGACCACTGGCCGAGCCAGCAGCAATCAAGGTGTATTAAGTGCCAAGTGCAAGTGAACACTTGGTTAAGATCTCTGACTACTTCAACTCATGAACACTTGGAGGATTGCTCATTATTCTACTCCTTCATGCTCTGGCATTTCCAGTGTGAGTTTCTATTAGAGTCAACGCCAAAGATGTTTCGATCTGGTCTGACGAATACATGTGCACTCTGATAAAACAGCAGCAAAAGTTAAGGGCCCTGCAACCACGCCAAGGAATGAGTTGCTGGAGATACTAGTATAAACATGCATGCTAAACTTATGCCAAATCAGAACCATCCAGGTGTCATGTAGCTATAGCACAAGGAAGCACTTAACCAAAGGAGATAGCATGACCTTTTAAAATCAGATCCTCTGGAACAACTGCATGGGAGCAGATCTGTATAGTGTCAGTGAAGGACCATTCTAATACCATCAAGTGGACACCTGTGCTACATACATACGTAGCTGGCTAAGTGAAAACACCACCAGCATAAGTTGCTGTAAGTCAGGAGGGATGGGATCGATTCATTGATCGGGACAATTTGGAGTAAGAGGCAGCAACAGCAGACAGATTGTGCTTGGTCATTGACATGATAAATTTGCAGTTGTGCCCTTGAAAGCATTTTCACATTTTTATTTTTGTGAATGTTGAGCAACAATTCTCAAAAATAGCATCAAGGGAAAGTTTTGTACACGCATGTGTATCAAAAATGAAACAATAAACTCACAGTACGTATAATAGCTAACCGCACAGCTCTATACCTAGCTAGTACACCATTGTGTGGAGTTGTCGAGAGGGCTCGTGCAGCTGTAGAGCAATGGTCTGGCAACTGTGGAAGACTGCAGCACTTCTCATTGTGCTACTGGGAATCACTGGAAATGTTACACCGCTTGACTGTAAGTGTTTTTAATGAAACTATGGTATATTAAATTGCCTGATGTTGATTTTCCTAGCTGGTATTACCATGCAATATTAATTCACCTTTCTATGTATTCCATCCTAAATATTGTGGAATTCAGCCTGCTTGCCTGCTAGGTCAATTGAAGGTTGCTGTGACACTCTGTAGACTGCTCTCAAGCACACATGCAATGCTCTATGTATGCAGGTGGCCCTAGGCCTGCTACTGCAGATATTAGCATTATTGGAGGCAATGAGGTGAATATTGGTGATAAAGTTGTGATCCAGTGCAGCTACACTGGGGGACCAGCACTGAGCTACCCTTACTTCACCATCAACGGGGATGACATTGAACCACACAATTTCAAGGCAGAACTGAGCAACTATGGGCACAACTACACTGTTACCTTCCCTACCGGTGGCTGTGCAGCTACCTATAACCTCACTCTGTCCAATGTGTCAGTGGAGTATAATGGCACCATGTATCAGTGCTACATTAAGCCGTTTGAAGAACAAAAAGTAGAGAGCACGACAGTGACACTGATTGTCGGAGGTGGGTAACACTTTTCAGACAGCATGGGCACATTCTGCAAAACAATGCATGTAAGCACTGTGCATACAGGTAAGGGGACAACAAGATAGAAAGAGACACACATCATTGAACATATTTACTTGCACTATCTAAACACGCAAAAGAGAGTCACAGCTGTGCCTTCGTCACTCCCATTGTGTTAGACCCCGCTACTGGAGGGACTACTACAGATGAGGAGGGGACAGATGGAGCTGGTGAGGACTAAGACAGAAGTAGATCACTTAACGTTTGTTGCGTGCTGGCTAACTCAGTCTGGTGTACAATGTGTACCACAGAAACACCATAGAGATAGATCCATTGTTATATTGTATAGAGATACATTGATACATTGAAACTGATTTGAAAGTAAATCACACATTGTAGATGAACTATATAGATTGGAGCAATTTTCAATAATGAAGGACTTAGTTAGTTGTGTACGAAAACAAGACTTTGATGGTCGAAGCAACCTGTTATTGGTGTTCATCTACGTACGTATATGGTACGTGATTGCCCTCAAATCAGTTTCAACATAAATAGTGATATACTTTATAACCAAATTGCATAAATTCTAATATTTTTATAGGAATTCCCCTCTAACATATTGTACATACACCATACAATACATATACTAAATCATGTATTATATTTTATACGTATTGACATGCTATACTTCATGCCATTCATTCAAACAGATCCATCTCAGACAACTCCATCGGCTGGTCCACCCACAGGTATACCTAACAATGACACAGCACAGTCCTAGTAGCTGGCAGAGTGACAAACAATTGTGGCTTTGACATGACATGGTTTGGTACATTAGTAGTCGAAGATGAGTCATTCAGTGAAACCTGCTACTATAGTGACCATTGTACGTATACTAATAGGCTGTTGTCTCTAAAGCAGCCAGCCTCACTGGTTGCAAAAGCACCAAACATTTCAGTCTACCTCTGTAATGCACACACCTATAGATTATAACTCTCCCTCAGGTGACAGTTCAGACACGTTCACTGAAACCATTCTTTGTGCTGATAATAATTTGGACAGATATACTCATCAGTAAAATTAAATTATTGTGAAATAATAAGAATTAAAAGCATTAATGACATCTTTAGGCATTACACCATCAAATCTGACATGCCTTGCCACTTACCAAATGTTCAGTTATTCCATTCACTGCATTGTGACTATCACCCACAGATGCTCCTAGCTACATCAATGTTGTGATTGGGAGTATCACAGGAGTGGCGGTGTACCTACTGACCATCATACTCATCGGGGTTGTCATCCATTTTGGAGTCAAAGGTGAGCTGTGGATGGGGTCAAGAAGAAAGGGGTACAGTCAAAGGAGAGATGTGGATGAGGTCTAGAAGAATTTAAAGTGATGGGGTAAAAGGAGAACTGATGGTGGGGTCATGGATAGTACTATCCATGGTGGGTACAAGGTCATGGCTGGCCCCGGATGCAACAAGCTGTAATTTGAGTTGCAGTTACACCTTAGTGCAGTTAGCCCTTGAGCTGCTGTGGTGTCAGAGCAACCATTCCCTGAGTGATATACAGTAGTGTTGTATAACACACGCATTCATGTTTTAAATGTCTTATATAATTTTCCTGTTGCTCTGCGATAGCACACAAACACTCAAGTTCATACTGTTACCACAGCATGCATCTTAATCACATTGTCCCTGATTCACAGCAGTGTCAATGTCATACACCAATAAGGGGAGATAGACCCAATAGTCTTATATAAGTATACATAGTTACTAGCTAACTGCTGCAGATTTCTGCACTATTGCTCTGCCTTCCACTCTCTCCTACCAGCAAAGAAGAAGAGGTCCAATGCTCACCATTTCCCCATCCCTCCCCCTCCCCCTCCCCCTCCTGCACCTCCCATTGAGATGACCCACAACCCTGTGTACGGAGGTGCTGCTGCTCCTCCAGCTTATGTGGAGCACATCGACTTTGGGGAGAACAGGAATGTGCTGGTGAACATGGATGTCATGTACCATGATGTCACTGGAAGGAAGTCAATGGCCGTTGAGAGCCTCTACGACTACATACAGTGAAGGCCGATGCATCAATACCTTGCTACATGACTATATCAAGGGCATTGAAGCTGCATTTTCTTATTAGAGCACTTGCATTGGTAACATCCAGTATTTCTGCATTAGCTAGCTACTTGAGGATGGGTAAATTCATTACTGAATTGCTGTTTCAACAAAATCAAACCAGGTTACCTCATAGGGTATAGTTAGTCCATAAAGTAATGTGTTAGATAAGATTTAATGCACGTAGTTATGTCGTTCTCCATGATAAACAGTTAGCCATATATGCAGCTAGCTACGTATTTATGGTGCATTACCATTTAGGGAACTGCACTTGGTGTGTGTACAAATACTCCATGATACCAGTACCAAGCATGCACCACACCTATGTACATATACTGTGTACAGGTAACGATTGAGGCGTAGTGTTATGCTCTGGTGTCATATATGTAGGTGTTTGGGAACAACACGGGCAGTTTGCATGATACTATCGCTGATAAAACATCTTTACCCTCGATAGTTCTCCTCCAAATCAACAGGGTTACTAGACGACTTTGTCATAAACACTCACTGAAGTCGGATTTCCGGGAGGTTTAGGAACTGAGGAGCTGCAAGTTGGTGTTGCTGTGGACCGGACCGCGAAGGAGGTCGAGCCGCCATGTTCCCCAAGTGTGACAAAGGGCGGGGAAGTCCCAATGCTAACTGTATCCCAGTGCATTAATCATATGCATGATCACCCATTTGTTCTTCTTGAAGCGCAACAGCATTGTACGTACCTGTAATCACGTGTAACGTATACGTCCTATCATAGATGTAGGAAGTGCCTCTATCTACGCTCCTGTCGATCGGCCGGTGGTTAGACCGAGTGGGTGTGGCGTGAGGAAGCTAGCTGCATCAGCTGTATAAAACAAGTACCAAGTAGCTAGCTACCTAGTGCCTGCATACTAGGTACGCAGTTATTTGCATACTGACACGCCTTAATTATATGCGCATCTATCAATAACAGATTAATGAAAGGAATATAATAATGCTAATTATAGCTATGTAGCTAACGCTTGTGGTGCTGCAAGCAATGAATTCTGTTAGCAATGCATGGTTATATTTAATTATACTACATATACTAAGTACAAGCTAGCTAGCCTTGTAAAAACTCTATTATACAATTGGAATTAACTGGCATGGATCTAGGGTCCTTCAAGGTATTGAAAAAAGTCATTAATTTTACATGCTGGGTGCTATTTCTGTCCAGACCAAACCATACAACCATATGCATTCAAGCACTGTTTCTCTACGGAGGACGTTGCCCTTGTAGTGGGAGAGCTAGAGTGTTGCCATGGCTTAGAGTACAAACTGCAGCACCTCTTGACACAGGCAGTGAGCTGCAGAACTGTAAGTCTTGCCGTTGTGAAGTTGGCGTGGGCAGTGCTATGTATGAAGGGTTTTCTTGAAGGCGCACATCAGTTGCATTGATATTGGTGTCATCACACACCTCGAGGTCAGCAAGTGCCACATACGATGGATTCACTTCCATAACAATGGGATCTGGACTGTCATATGCAGGAGCTGCTTCAATATGATCTTCAATGATGTTGCTGTTGGTTACATGCACCTCAGGAAGAGGTGCATATGATGGATTCACTTCCATAACAATGGGATCTGGACTGTCATATGCAGGAGCTGTTTCAATACGATCATCAATGATGTTAACGTTGCTGTCCGTTACATGCACCTCAGCAAGAGCTGCATATGATGGATTCGCTACCATAGCGATGGGATTATCATGACTTGCATTGACATCATGGCCAGCATTAACAATATTGCAGTCGGTCATGTGCTTCACTCTAAGTGCTGCATATGATGGATTCAATTGCAATTCCATAGTGTTGGGTCTATCACAAGCTGCATCACTACAATCTGTGTCTACAATATTCTCCTCACGGACTCCTGCATTAATGCATGACATTAACAAGACCATGTTATAGAAATGATAAAGTACAAGTATAATCATAAGTACGCATCAATTAAAAATAATTGAAGGACAAACTGACGAATACAAGGGAAGAAAAAAAAGCACTAAACAAATCAGTTGCAAGATCGAATAAAAACGGCACAATCGATGAGACTGTAGTGATTATTATACTGACTGACAAAAATGGTGGTTTGTTGGGCTGTGCCCTAACAGTAATATATACAATTAACATGCATCCAAGGCATCTGCAGTCCACTCATTATCCCCATCACATCTCATGCATGGAGATTGGTTGGTTGAAAGTGCTGCACCACAGTTGGTATATCTTACTCATATTGTTTGCCAGCCTTCCTTCATTTTCTGTACCACTATTCTTCACATGTGCGTCTGCAGCGGTAGCGAAATATTGCAACAATGAATTAACATTATCAAATGTACAACTTGTTATGTATGTATCACTGAGAGGCCTTTCACAGACGTGGTCGGGAACAGCTAGTACTAAGCAATAACTCCATATTAGAAAGTGCCAATTTTTGCCTAACACATGTCAACACACTGCAAATAGCACCGTGCAAATAAAATTGAACGAAACAACACACACTAATGATGGTGCACGGCACTGATACAAATACACAGTCACTGCATGTACAATATAATCGATCACTTTCACAGTGTGTGTGCAGTTAGTTGCACAAGTCAACAGCCACGCATGCATGTGGACACTTACATTTACATATGTTGTTGAGCAGATATGCATAGCAATACAATTACAAAGGCACAGAAAACAAAAAATACTAGCACTGTGTGGCTTATGTTTGGTTGATGGTTAATGTCAGTCACCTTACTTACCAGGTATGCGTGACTTCCGCCGTGCTCTGATGACACATGCCACCATAATGGAGCCCACAATAACAATAACCAAAAGTAAGACCACCGGAATGATTATCCAAAAGAAATTCGATATTCCAGATCCTCCACCTCAAAATATAAAGGAAATATTAGTGACAAGAATCATATTACAACATTATTAACAAGCGTCC
The DNA here is from genome assembly GCA_964019415.1 of Ianthella basta. Classification (NCBI taxonomy): domain Eukaryota; kingdom Metazoa; phylum Porifera; class Demospongiae; order Verongiida; family Ianthellidae; genus Ianthella; species Ianthella basta. The sequence continues at coordinate 7,047,825 of OZ025868.1, read as the reverse complement.
ACTTCAATTAACACAGTACTAATTTGAAGTCCATGCATCCATGCATGCATACTACTGAGCACATACTCCATTGTAGCATTGCACTACGTAGGTATGCAGGAGGCAAAGCAGCATGCTTGGCTTGAAATACACTATAAATCCAACTGAAGGGGCTTTGAGATGAGCATCAAGTGTATTTATGGTAGCACACACACACATGTATGCAGGTTCAATAGCATTCACTAGTCATACCCCCGAATACTATACATACTGCCCTCTTTATCTTACCAGAAAGTTCTGATGGGCAAGGTCTCACTACACAAGAGAAAGACATAACAACACCATTTAGCTCCTGAAATGTCACAAAAGCATGTCTGCGGTACATATAAGCAGTGTAATAATTACGTATAAGTGAAGCCACTGCATGGTTGCTGTACTGAATACGTAAGTTTCTATACTGCAGAGTTTACATACCTGCAGTAAAGTAACTACTTACCATCGTGTAGAAAGTTGATGAAAGTACTGGTGTGAATGTCACTACTGTGAATCACATGGCAACTGCCTGATGCATTGACGCTGTCAGGGTATGGCAATGAAAAGCGGGTTACTCCAGTATAGGATTCCATAGATTTCCACACAACATTATCCACAACCAGCGACACATTGCTGGGAACAGCTGGATGCGTGCAGGTTACATCCAAAGTGCCATCAGTGGTGCAATTGGCAGTGTGTACTTCAACTGCAAGAGAACAAAGCACCTTTTAACATAACAGAAGGATTTATGAACAATACATATAGTCAATCCCCCACCATCAATCACCTACATATCAGCAGAATGGCTATATTATTTAGAACAAGCATAATTATAGCAAGTACCTACATAAATTAATAATGAATACTACCATTTAATGTTAAGGTTTTGCCTATTACAACATACTTGGATGAGTTGAGGTGACAGGGGTGAGTATGGGAGTGTAGATAGGCCTAAGACGGCACTCATGCTTGTGTGAGTGATGTCTTCTATCAAAATGGCTACATTGAGGTCCAAGTTAAAGAAGGTAATCCAGAATTTACACCTAAAAGATGCCTTTTGTAGCTGTCAGGCAGATCATGATTAGATGCATGTAGAACAGTGGACTTAAACAAAGGACGAGGAGCATGGCTACCAATTGGAGCAGAAAGCATGCAGGCTGGGGTGCAAAACACACACCATTATTTGTACTAGCAGAGGAGGGCGCCTTCGGCGCCCTCCTCTGCTCCGGCGCCCAACGCAGGTGCTTTCGATGCCAGTGCTTCTGATGCAAAGCACTTCCAAACCTGGCTACTGATGAATAGCTATAGACGCTGCAGTTGCAGTTAGCTATAGAGTTGCATGCAGCTGACTCCTCTTCCACCTTGAATCACCTTCTGCAAGGTCAAGTGTCTTGTATTGCCCTCCAAATTAAACAAAACTGACTCATGATGGCCCCTTTGAGCTGATTCCTGGTTGTCATGAGTTGACTCCTGGTTGGTCCTTTGAGCTGACTCCCCTTTAGCTGGCTCCTGCATTTCCCCTGGTGCTGACTCCTGTGAGTGAAGGCTGAGTGATGTTCTTAGAGTTCTGACAGTTGTCGTCGATTCTGAAGAGCTCTCATCATCTCTGAATGTCTTGACTTCTTGGTTAGTCCGGTGTTGCCCTTAATGTTCAGCATATGCGCACTGCAACGGTTGCAAATTGCTTTGTTTGGAAGAAACGTATTGCGATGACGTCATATCATTGCACAAGCCTAAAACCCGCATTACTTGTGCCAATCCTTTCGCCATCGAGCCGCTTTCACTCGCGTAAGACGGCGCTTTCCGCTATATAGCTTATATCACCCACAGCATTCTACATTGTGCTAAAACTATAGCAAAGAAGCCGTCGCACCATTTTCCCAGGAGGAGTTGTGTAACAAAGGAATTACCTGCCAATTCCGTAATCTACTTCGCTTTCCTCCGTAAAACAAAAATGGCGTCCTATAGTAACGTATGGCGAGTTGGCGCAAAACCTTCATTTCGCAAGCTTTCGCAGGGAAACCCATCCGAGGACACCCTCCGGATAGCGCTTCGACATTCGGACCGCGTTTGCTGCGAAGCCTCCGCATGGTTCCCGAGATTAGTGCGGACAAAAATTCGGCCTAGCTCCATTATAATAAGATAAAACAAGTATTTCGAGTTAAAAAACTTGGGGACTGCTGGGGCGCCCCTGAACTCGAACTACTTGCTAGCAACTGCGTATGTTCAATAGTTCAGATAGTTGGGGATGCAGCATATATTGCTGATGACCTGAAAGACACATCACTATGCCATAGACTGTCGGGGTTGCAAGAGTTTCAAGTCCCTAGACCAGCAAGTCATCCAGTGAACGCACCCCTACAATACTGTCAAAATGCTTTGCTGATGCTTTTTGCTTTTTTTACTATGTATTCTAGAAAGACTTTGCATTCTTTGGATACACGGCAAAATACGCAGAGAGAGAATTTTGAGCATAGAAAACAGAGAGCGTCAAGCACGGCCACTTATAATGTCCATCCGTGATAATTGGAGCTGTATCTTGCAGAAGAGTCTTTTGTTAAGCTTTTTATGAGTATCACTCTATCAACACATGTTCATGAACACATTTCATTCGATTGATAGACGGTAAATTGCCACTAGAGATAACTTTCAGCTTTGTAAAGAATGACACAAGCGCCGCCATTTGTAATGGCAGAAAAATTAATATATATGCACATGTAGCCATACAAGTACCTAAATCTGAAAACAATATTTCTTTCAGCACCCCAAAAAACTTTGGAATCAAAGGGTGACACATGATGGAAAGGGAAAAGAGCCAATTAGCAGATTCAAACTGATGCATGCTGTTTGTCTGCAGATACACAGATACAAAGATATAAGGTGTACGTAACCTGACACCCCAAGTGTAAACTAAACACTATAGGGTGCAATTAGTATTCATAAACTTTCTCTGTACACATACAATAAAGATAATCTTCCTTTCCTGAATTCCTCTCTTCAACTCTGCCTCAACTTAGCCAACATTTGGATGCTGAAAATGGTCTGAAGCTTAATGCTCTGAAGTCAAAGTGTATGCTGATCCACTCATCACGAAAGAAAGTTGATGGCAACATGGAGCTGTTTATTGATGGTCTTCCCATTGAACAGGTTCGAGTGATGAAGTTTCTTGGCGTGCTCTTGAATGACACCTTGACCTGGGGTGACCACATTGCCCACATCAGCACAAAGGTCTCTCGCAGTTTGAACTTACTTCGGCGTCTATCATGGTTTCTTCCTAAATCCCTTCTTTTGCTCTACTTCAAGTCCTATGTCATTCCCACCTTTGACTATTGTGATGTTGCGTGGTCCAACTGTACCACTTCTGAAGCTAAACAATACTCTTTTCAATTATGGTTGTCATCTTGTTCTTCACAAGCCTCGCCTTTACTCTGCCTCATCTGCCAGACAGGAGCTTCAATTTACAACCTTAAGCAACAGAAGATCATCTGCTGTCAAAAACAAAATGGAGGATCCCAGCTGTGCTAGGTAGAAATTGTCTGGATTGACAGCCTGCCAGCGTTATGGGGCCAAAAAAGAACAAGCAGGGTGATCCTACGTTAGGGAATAACAATGACTGCTACAGATTTGGAACCTGGAATGTGAGATCATTGACAGGGAAAGAGATGGAGCTGATTGAAGAAATGAAGAAGTACAGATTGGATGTGTTAGGAGTAAGTGAAGGGAAGATGAGAGGAAATGGAATGAAAACAGTAGATGGTATGACTTGTGTGTACTCTGGTGTGCAGCAGGGAAGAGCTAAGGCTGGTGTAGCTATTTACATGGTGGAAGAATTGGCGATGTGCATTAAGGAGTGGAAGTGTATTAATGAGAGATTGGTGCTAGTGAGGCTGAGGATAAGGGAGGAATGGGTGTGCTTTGTCCAAGTGTATGCCCCGACAGAAAACTGTTCTGTTGAAGATAAGGAAGAGTTTTTTGATACCCTGCAGGAGACAGTGTCGGGCCTACAAAGAAAAGATAAAATAATAATACTGGGAGATTTCAATGCTAGAGTGGGGAATAAAAGAGGAGAATGGAGAGAAGTGACTGGAGGGTGTGGTGAAGAGACATGTAATGATAATGGAAAGAGGTTACTTGAGTTCTGTACTACAAATGGGTTGATTATCTCTAACACATGGTACCAACACAAAGAAATACATCAATTTACATGGGAATGCAGAGGTAGAGGGCTAAAGTCAATTCTAGATTACTTCCTAGTAAGAAGAGAAGATAGGAGAAGGGTTAAGGATACCAAGGTTGTGAGAGGGGCAGAAATCGGTAGTGACCATTATTTAGTGCTGCTGAAGTTGACAAGAAGGCCTCACATAAGACAGGAGGTAAGGCGAAGTGATCACAGAAGGCTGCACTTAAACAGATGGAAATTCAAAGAGAAGGAAGTACAATGGAGATTCAGGATGAAGTTAGAAAGGAGACTGGATAGGGCAAGATACTGGGAGGGCAGCAATGTAGAGGAAGTCTGGGGAGAGTTTAAGAAGAATGTAATGGAAACTGCAGCTGAGGTGTGTGGAACAAAACAGTACAGAAATGCTCAGAAAAGAACTAGATGGTGGAATGAAGAGGTGAAGCAGGCAATAAAGAATAAGAAGGTGGCTTATTTGAAGTGGCTGCAGCAACAGACATCGGAGGCAAAGGAGAGGTATCAAGTGGCGAAAAAGGAAGCTAAAAGAGTGGTGAGACAAGCAAGAAATGAGGAGTGGATTGAGCTTGGCAGATCATTAGAGGATGACTTTCAAAAGAAGCAGAAAAGGTTTTGGAGTAGGGTCCGCATGTGTAATGAAAATAAAGCAGATGTAGCTGGGAAAATATGTGATGAGAGTGGCCAGTTGATAGTAGATGATGCGGGAGTTCGTAACCAATGGAAGGATTATTTTAGTGACTTACTGCAAGAAGATGCCCAAGGCCAGAATGGTAACCAAGTAGATAGGGAGGTGCAACTCGATGAAGAAGAGAGGGCACCAATTACAGTCGAGGAAGTAGAAGTGGCCATATTGAAGCTGAAAAACGGAAAGTCACCAGGTATATGTGGAATTAGTGCAGAGATGTTGAAAGCTGGAAGGACTGTAGTGGTGAAGTGGTTACATAGGATAATGAGCCTTGCATGGGAGAATGGACAAGTCCCAGAAGACTGGCGACGAGCTGTAATCGTGCCAGTACATAAGAAAGGAAGCAAAGTAAAGTGTGAGAACTACCGTGGCATAAGCCTGCTGAGTATCCCAAGCAAGGCCTATGCGAGGATACTGGATGAAAGGATAAGAGGCGTGACAGAGAGCAAGGTACTTGAGGCTCAGGGGGGCTTTAGAAAGGGCAGAAGTTGCACGGATCAGCTCTTTACCATAAGACAATTGAGTGAGAAGATGATAGAGAAGAACAAGAAGATGGTGGTGGCATGTGTGGATTTGGAAAAGGCGTATGACAGGGTGGGTAGAGATAAGTTACGGAATATGCTAGAGGAATATGGTGTGAAGGGAAGACTGCTGAGGGCCATTAGATCATTGTACAAGAAGAGTGAAGGGTGTGTCAGAGTAAAGGATGAATTGTCAAGCTGGTTCCCAATAACACAAGGAGTGAGGCAGGGCTGTGTCATGTCACCATGGCTGTTTAATGTCTTTATGGATAAGATAGTGAGGGAAGGAATGGAGAATTTTGTTGGAGGTGTGAAGATGTCAACTACTGAAGTGAGTGTAGTGCTATTTGCAGATGACGTGATGCTACTAACAGAGAGGAAGGAGGACATGGAGGCAAATTTGAGGGAGTTAAAGAAGGCAATGAGTAACTGGGGAATGAAGATACATTGGGGCAAGACTAAAGTGATGATGGTTAGTAGGAAAGGAGAAGAATGCAAAGTGTGTGTGGATGGGGAAGAGATAGAACAAGTGCAGAATATGAAATACCTAGGAGCTATCCTGAGTGCAGATGGGACATGTGAAGAGGAAGTTGAACAGAGAGTGGGAGCAGCAGCCAGAGTGATAGGAGCAATGCAGAAGGAGGTGTTGGAAAGGAAGGAGTTGAAGAAAGCCACGAAGATGAGGGTGTACAATGCGATAGTGCTACCAACCATGCTGTATGGCAGTGAGACATGGACAGTGATGAAGAGACATGAGAGTAGACTAGGGGCAACAGAAATGGCTTACCTGAGAAGAGTCAAAGGAGTGACAAGAATGAACCGAGTAAGAAATGCAAATGTGAGAGAGGCAGTTGGACAAGAGGAGGTGATGGAGAAAGTAAAAAGGAAACAAAGAGCATGGAAGGAGAAGCTGGAGCAGATGGAAGACAGCAGATTAGTGAAGAAGGTGTACACTGAGGAAATTGCAGGGAAAAGGCCAAGAGGAAGACCTAGAAAGAAATGGATTGACAATTTCTAGCTACAGATTTGAATAATACTACATATTGACTATAGACTATGCATAGATGTTACACTGAACTATGACATAAATTTTTAAATACTGTAAAGATAGCGGCGACCTCCTGCATAGGAGATAAGCTGTGGTGATTGATTGATTGATTGATTGAGCAACAGAAGAAAGTTTCACATGTGTCAAACAATGTACAAGTGATAGAATAGAGATTCATTACCACGTCTGGACATTGATAAAGGGGGGATTACTTGAGCGTTAAACACGTGGTACACTTTTTTTACCAAAAGGCAAAACGTTTCGGCCCCAAAAGGGCCTTCTTCAGTTGCACAAGAGTACAAAACAGAACATGATTGACACATTGTTCTGTTTTGTACTCTTGTGCAACTGAAGAAGGCCCTTTTGGGGCCGAAACGTTTTGCCTTCTGGTAAAAAAAGTGTACCACGTGTTTAACGCTCAAGTAATCCCCCCTTTATCAATGTACAAGTGTTTGAGTTCCGTCTCCACCGTACCTGACACGCCCTTTGACACTCCATCAACCACAACACACGTGCATCAACCACAAAGCAACTCAACCTCCCTGTAACCTGTTCCTCCTTTGGTCAAAAAGCTTTCAGCTCTGCAGGTGCTTTGGCGTGGCGATCCCTACCTAGCCACGTTCGAGTGTCCGAAGACTTTCCTACTTTCTGCAAACTGTACAATTGATGACCTAATGTTTGGAGCACCGAAGGCGCCCCTATATTGTTTTCACTTTTAGGTATTGGTATGGCTTCATGATCGTAATGGACTATGTTTATTAGTATGTATGTATATTTCGGGCAATTCAAGATGGCGGCGCTCGAGGTCTACGCTTTACAAGGCTCGCAATCATCTATGTTCGCATTTCGCCTTCTATTTATCAAACGAAATTAGGACATAGGTGGATGTTTACATGTTAATACTAGTAAGAAACCTGTTGAAAGACTCTCCTGTGAGATATAGCTCCAAATTTCATGAAGACCAAGCGACGGGCAATTTAAAATGGCGGCAGTCTGAGAGTCGCTATCGACTTACTACATTTAAGCTTCCTCTATTGCATAGTGCTTTTTAATTAGTTAATTGCGGGCTTAGAACCATTTGTTCATTATATTATACCAACGCAGTGAGGGGTCTTGGATGAATTGGCTTGAATTTCAGCCAAAATTTGAACCCTGGTATTGCGCATGACGAGAAACTAGCTAGCTACCCTCGTGGAGTTCGTTGAGACAGTGAAACAACGCGGCACACTTCAGGAAATCATGGCACCAAAGTGTGCAAAGGTTAGTACTCCTAGAGGAATTGAAATAACACTATGGGCAGGTAACATGGGCTGAAATATTCCTCCATTTACAACAGACCTTGCTAGCTGACGCTCTGTGTCTACCCTCATCTCTCTCTCTCTCTCTCTCTCTCTCTCTGTGTGTGTGTGTGTGTGTGTGTGTGTGTCTATGTGCGCGTCTGTGTGTGTGTGTGTGTGCATGTGTGTGCATGTGTGTGGCTGTTCTGGTGACTTGAAACTCTTGCAAACCCGGCCAACAGTCTATTGCATCTTGATGTATATTTCAGGCCATCAGCATTGCTGTATCCCAAATGTTCTGAACTACTGAACATTCATGTGGAGATTGCTAGCAAGTAGTTCGAGTCAGGGGCGCCCCGGCGCCCCACGAGTGTTTTAACTCAAAATACTTGTTCTTTTTATAAACATTTTGCACGAATTACCTCATACTTTTCTCTGCCCTTTTTGCATGTACCATTCAATTATTGATTTTGCTCATTTTAACCTAACATCTGACAAATGTATCAAACTCAATTCAAGTCACAATTTTTTCCCACTTATGCATCTTTTTCATTTACCTCATCCCACCTTTTTCTTCTTTCTATTTTGTGGGTGCCTTTGGAGTAGTCTGTGGCTAGTGACTTTCCCACGTCAAATAAGATTACCTAACCTAACCTAACCTATTGAAAATTACGTATTACTGCAATCTGTGTGCATTCAGCCAAAAACTGCAACCTGCATTAATGGACACTGAAAGGTGTTGTGCCATACAAAGATTCACGCCATACACACGACATGCACAGTAGCATGAACACTGAAACAAGCAAAATATACCAAAGTACTGTACACAAACATTCAAATATTCAGAAGGCAGTATTGTGACTACAAAACTGATTGGTAAATAGTCCAATGAATCATTGCCATAGAGGAATTCTTTCATCATTAAACAATGTAAGAATACACCCTTGATGCCTAAATCTTATCATGGTACATACGAATAGCTTCCTAAGCAATTCAATGATTGGATTTACATATACGACACACATAAATCTATGTATATGCTATGCTGATTGATGAATAGCAGGAACTCACCTGGTTTCACTGTAATCTTCAGTGGTGGATCGCTGAGACGGTAGTTGCCGTACCTTAGCCGTGCCCCACATGAAATGCTGTGTCCTGCTAAAGCTACGCTATCCAAATAAACTAAAGTATAGCGATAGTAACTGCAATTACCTATACCAATTTCCCTCTCAAAAGTTTCAGGGAATAGCTGTATTTCAGTGGTGCCAAAGAAGAGTGACGGCTGACAGAACAGAGGCAAGGTCTCACAGTACTGTAAACACGTAGCATTCACTCTATCCCTGGGAAAATACTCCAACTGAGTAGGTGTGAAGCGCAGAATGTTATACGGGCATGACTCACTGATAACTGCTCTGGATGCTGGGAGAATGAATGAAGACAAGAGTACACATCTTGATGAGAGTCTACTTTAAATAACACCAATGCACAATTTAGCTAATAATTATGGGTAGCAGCAACACAAAGATTCGCCAAAAGGATAATTGATTTCTAACATTTCGGCAGCATACAGATTCTTTCATGAGGAATTCCCTGATGAAGTGAGTGTCCTTGTGTTGTCTGACCTACCTAGCCCTCAGGCTACTTGGCTAGCTACACTTACCAACAGTTGCAAATGTCATTATCGCCAAAATTTTGGTCATTTTAACTTTCTGCTCTGGACTACATGGTCTCGCGGGCCATAGCTAATGACGTCTCCAATTTCTTTAACAAGCTACCAGCTCAGCTATTAGTCTCGTCCCAAGCCCACTTCCGGCCGCCATTTTTAATTGGGCTAGGAGATCGTGCCATTGTAAATGGCGACCGGAAGCAGGCTGGGGACGAGACTAGCCGGATATATACAAGCACGTGACATCATACCCTCGTACATATAATACACGGCACGTCAATGACGTCATATCTGATCATGTGAGACGGTATGGCACCGCTCCCGCAAAGTTCCGCGCCTTTGTCAAAATGGCGGCCGGAAGTGGGCTGGGAGGAGGCTAGTGACATCACAAAATGCCAGGTGTACGTACGTACACACGTGTCTCTATGCCATGAGACAAATTGAAACGAGGTACCAGTCTGGCTTGCGATATCTGGGCAGCCTGTAGTCTGGCGTTGATCGACTACAGTGAAAGTTAAAATATTAACGGAATGCATTTTGATTTCAAAGGCACCAAAATTGCTTAGAGGAAAATAATTCGCAGCCATTTTGTTGAAGTGTGCACGTGCAACCGCGTGGTCTTCCTCTGGTTGTTTCGATCTCGGTTTCGCTACCCTTGCAGGAGTTGGTGATGAGTGAATTGGGACTCAAGATGGTTAGGATGCCTGTTAAATGTAAAAGGAGTGATCAGTTTTGGTTTCATCTGCGTCGTAGTCTGTGGTAGACAGACCTACTGTTCTATCTGTGCCGAGAGTGCCTTCCCCCTTGCGCGCATAGGGATCTTGTTTAATATCAACCCACTTCTGGCCACTATACAAAAAGTCACAGAAGTTGGTCTGGTACCTTCCAGCACATTCCTTGGCTGTTGTTTGTGCATTGCTCTCGACGTAATGTTAACATGTTTTGGTACTGGTGCATGGTGGCTAATATGACTATTTACAATGTGGCAATAGATTGGTACGTACAATTGTGCTACTTGCATTTTGTAGAGTTTGACTGTTGCCTGTGGACTTATTGTGCTTCTCTGTGGCACTCTGGCTTATAGACAGGGGGTGCAGCCAATCAGTGAGTTCATTGCACTTTGTTTGCTTGGCGTATATCCCCATACTTATTTTAACTGAAGCCATAGTCATATTATAGAGCTCAGGTATGGCATATCCTAACCAGAAGTGGCAGGACATGTTGCTCCCAGATTTACACATATTGCCAGTCGTTTCGAAAGGTGGGTACCAGGGTGCAGCGCCCCCCTATAGATAGCTTTCAGCAGATAGGGAATTGGTCTCAGTGTTAGGAGCCATTGCCTATTGCCAGATATGTCCATTGGAAGATACAAAAATGAGATTACTTGGTCCAATTTGTCACCTCTGTGGTAGCATGGGGGTTAGTACAGTGGACTAACAATCGAAATTGGTTCGTATCCCTCTTTAATGTCTCACGTCTCCCGTTCATGCACCAGCCAAGCACCCTCAGCCTCTTGGGGTGTCCATCTGTTGCACACATCCTTTCCCTGCATGCCCTATAGCTGGGCTGTAATAACAAAGATGTGGCTAGACCAACACCATGCCGGATTGTCACCGCGATGTGAGGGGGCAACAACATCACCACGAAGGTGTACGAGTGCCATCTGGTCCCACAAAGGGCGCAACAGTAGGCAAGGCTGTCTGGTCCCACGATGGACGCAACAGTCAGCAAAAGAGAATTGACTCCGTCTAGCTGGAGTAGGTAAATGACAAGAAAAAGGTACTTACCTCTGCATACAGGTTGATGAAATGTTGGAGGTTTGCCACTGTGCTGTAAGGCCTTTTCGGAGAATTCCACTCCTCATCAGCAGCACTGGGCAGCTTCCAGATGTCACCAAGCAACCACACTGTACGTGATTGGTCGGTGTCATCTGTCCGCGCTGATGTTAAAACGTTGTTTTCACCCGAAAATACAGAGAAAAGATCATGGAAGGGGTAGATAAACTGTAATAAGAAAGACGTGGCTAGACCAACCGCATGTTGTTGCTGTTGTTGATGTTGTTGCCCCCTTACATCGCGGTGACAATCCGGCATGGGGTTGGTCTAGCCTAGCCGCTAGCCCCTACTTTGTCATCGCGCGCAGGGGCAAATGAAAAGTAGGGTCTAGCGGCTAGATCACTAGATAATAATATAATTATAAGAGTTGATACAGTGTAAGTTCAGGGTGGGAATGGTACTGTAACGTCCGTCATGGCCTAAATGTACCAAGTTATTCCCCGAGGGAGTGTGCTGCCTGTGGGCTAGGGGCTGCTTATGGTAGGGTCTTCCTGCAGAGGTGGCTTTGAGTGCGGTCCTAGGGAGCCTGCGATACATCTGGAGACTGCTGCTAGGTCTGTGGTACTCGGCCTAATGTACTGTTGGTAAGCCATGCTGGACCACCTGCCCAGGATCTTGATCATGGTCTCAGGGACCCCCGCTACAAAGGGAGAGAGAAAAGAAAAGTCTATGGAAACAGGAGAGGCCTATGAAAAAGTCTATGAAAAAAGAGAGGCCTATGGAAAAAAAAAATCTATGGAAATGCCTAGGGGGGTTCCAGTTCCATTAAACTGTCATGCTCCGCCGCCTTGCCATGATGTCCCCAAATCACTGAATGTCCCACCTGCCTGTGCTGAAACCCCTAATCACTGGTGTGCCTGGGTCCAGATCCGAGCTTTACTTGGTTGTTGCGCGATTGGCAGACTGTGAGACTTGGGCAGTCCTTAGTGACGTGTCCCGCCTCGCGGCACACAAAGCACATGTGTCAGAATCGGCAATAGGGCAACGTGCACCAGCCCCTGTTCCAGCGGCGACAGATCTTGTCTTGATCTGCTGGGAGGTTGTCCTTGTTGGCATGCCAGCCGGGTGGATGGGGACCCAACTGCGTCCATGACCGCCATTAGCCAAATGTCTGGCTCGTGTTTGTGCCACTGAGGCTCTGGGTTGGTGGCTGCCGTTTGCCTGAACAGCTGGTCGTACCTTATCCACGCCTGGCCTCTGCCCTCTCTTACAAGGTTACTTATGATGGATGTATACCCTGCCAACTCAAAAGCCCGCTGTTAGCTTCAGGTGCACTGCCACTGCCATGTAGGAGGAGAAGGCTGCCATCCAATCTAGTGGCGATGCAATATTGTGCCTCTTCTTCCTGGCCTCATCCTTGTTCTCCCGTGCTTTGGTGAATTGCGCCTCCCTCAATGCTTTCGGGAGGAGGTCCGGCAAGTCTATGAATTTCCCTTGCTTAATGACCTTGAGGAGATGCTGGTGGATGGGCAGTAAGCCTGACACTGGGAAGACTAGGTCTGCACTGCTCTCCTCCATGCCCTCAGAAAGCGGGGCCGACCCACTCTGCTGCATTGGTTGGGGAGCTGTGGCAGTATCCCTGCTCGTGGTCTGCTGCAGTGGTGGCTGGCTCAGCCAGGCTGGTGCTGAGGTGGGTGCTCCTGACAGAGTGCCACCTGTACCCGTGCATGGAAAGCAGGGCAGATCTCAGTTTGGGTTGTTGGCAGCTGGGCTATATGCAAGCTAAGCACCATATCACAGAGTGGTCCCTGGGCACTGGTGGGGTGCCACTCCACCCTCGTGGGTCCTGCAGGACACCCTTCGGGTACATGCATGTGTGATCCCACTATTAAATCAACTCCAAATCTCCAAGTGCTGACACAGGTGAGGTGTGCTGACTACGGAGACAGTGCAAGCGCTGCAGGGCTGCCGCGTCAAGCTCGCCGGAGCGACGCTTGTTGCGTACTGTGCCTAGGTTACTATAGGCCGCAGGGCCTCTGGGCTTGCTGGAGCCACGCGATTGGGCAGCCAGGGAGTACGACAGTAACGCCTGCGTGTGGCAGCGCCATCGCCAGCCTCCTTCTCTGAGGGGGTGATGATAGCGGCTATGCGTGGTTCTGCCCCCACCGGGTCCCCCGCGGTCCAGCAAGTCTGGGGAGTGTATGTGCGGGAAGGGAAAGATTTGGAGGTTACCACGCTTACCTGGCAAGGATGTTCCCGAAGTGTTCTGTGGAGTAAGGGACTCTGCCATTGTCTGTGAGTTGCTGTCTAGGGTGTTCTCCGTGACACGACCCGGAAGTGTCCACACCAATACACACAAAAAAACTCTAGCCGTTTGTTTGTCCGACTGCTGGACCTTGCGATTGCTGTGGCAGGCTGTGCATGCTCAGAGTGAGGGCCCGCCGGTCCACTGCGCATGTCCAGTACCGTGCTACCGCCCCTTTGCGTGGGCACCGGTTAAGGTACTACCCCTATCATTGGTCCTCGTGTAGGTCACATGCGAGTCCCCTCGCTTTTGATTAGCCACTCACGACGGCGCCATTAATCTTGTAACTCGTTAAACTCCAATTTACCACTTTTCTATATTTTTAGAGCATTAACCATGGTCCCTACATGCAAGAATGTCGCACTGTATAGTCCTACACCCTTGAATGTAGAGACGATGGTTAATGCTCCACTGTGTAACAGCCTTTACTTGTTTCTGTCCTTTTTATGCCATCCCTACATCCTTACAAGTTTTGTAGAAAATGTTTATTATTTCTAGTTTCTGTACTTTTTATAGTGGACAGCTAAGCTGAAGCAACACACTTAGTCTCAACCATAGGGCATTGGTGCAGGCATTATACCTCATTTCTGTAATCCTGAAGCTCAAGGTGTGGGCTAGCACCTAGGTTCCGCGCTAACCCAGCGAGAAACGGCAACCGGAAGCCAACCGTGGCGGGGAAATGCACGCACGACCGCGAAAGTCCTTCAAACAGTGCACAAGCTAACTACTGCAGCTGCTAACAATGACACCAGTCACTCCGGTTTCATCCGGTTTAATTACGTAATTTGAAATGGCGTCCGTCCTGCTTGGCCAAGCAACACGGCAGGAGTCATGGCAAGCGCTGTCTTCCGCACTAACTCGCGCCGCCTTCTAACTTACAAAGGAATGCAGCCAGCCAAAAATGGTGCAATATGGTGCAAGAAATATTTTCCTGGTCCCTCTGGTTCATGCGCTACGGCTGTCAAAGAAGACGATGAAGAAGCGTGAGAAATGTCGAGGGCGCTATCTACGTGTAGGCGCACCTTCGCTGTGAAGTAAGGTTAGCTATGTGCACTATTTAGTCCCCGCTTCTTCACGGTAAGCTTCGTTCGCCGGTTTTCGATCCTCTTCAGGCTTAGCGCGACTTTTCGTTTGTATTACAGCATACTAACAACCACTGCCATTCCTACTGTGCTGTCTGATATATGTATATCCGTCTCAGTCAATCCGAGACACCTAGATTGCACAATAGCCCAGTGTTCTCCGCAGGGGCTCACAACAGCAAAACGCTCTACTTGGCCACCATCGGCCACGAAACAGCTCAACACTCCACGTCATCGCTGCACCCTGCGTTCAGATTGTTGTTTAACGTCGCCCATTGCTTCAGCGAGGGCTACACGCCTGTTGGTCATTCCGCCATATTGGCTGATGTCATTTGCCCCGTGTGGCCGGGAACACTTCCCACTGTTCACATGGGTGAAGCGATAACGCGTACTGTGTTAGCACAGCACGGACGGGCTTCCCTGCGCAGCTCCAAATATGTAGGTGTTGGTTGCCCAGCTGCCATCCAGTGCTTTGTCTGGCTTGCTATCCCTACTTTCTGACAGCCAGTGATAGCAGATTACAGTTCTATTGCTGAAAATGTACTTGCCCTGGCCGAGTTATGCTCATGGACTGTACTTTACTGAAATAGCTAGCTGTATACATTCAAGCGAGGCTGGTTGCATTTTAATGTATGCCCTAGTATAATACTGTGCTTGCATTTATCAGACAGCACGGTAGTGCTGTCTATGTAGAGATGGCCGTGGTTGTTTGTATGAAAATAGGGAATTTATATTGTCGGTCATTCAGTTTGCATCTCTCACGCTGGTGTGCTGTAAAGCACTTGCAGGTATCTGTGTACCCTCCATCTATGACCATCTCCTCTCATCCATGTCTTTTTAGAGAGCATGCATGTATGTTTGTATGTGTGCGTTTAATGTATTTGCGTGTGTGTGTGTGTGTGTGTGTGTGTGTGTGTGTGTGTGTGTGTGTGTGTGTGTGTGTGTGTGTGTGTGTGTGTGTGTGCGCGTGCGTGCGTGTGTTCCAGGTTTTCCCTTCTACAGTAAGTTACTGGTATTCTTGTGTAGAAGGAAATACAAGCTTTGAAGTCTTGCTTCAAAGCATCTCTGCCTATACTTCCCTATCAGCTAATCCATCAACATTTCTTGCGCAGGCTGTTCTTTTGCATCTGAGTGTTTGGATGTTGGAGTCAACTACCTTTGCTGCAACTTCTCAAATGACCAATTGCCCAGAGTCTTTATTGGTGGAGTACGAAAGAATTTTGCAACCAGTGATAGAGGTGGTTGTGACACTGTATATCATGTGCTGATAGAACCACAATATGATGGACTGGAGATTTCACTTTCTTATGGATCTAATACTATCGGACATTGGAGGGATACAATTAGGCTGTGTGAGTTGCAGATCAAATGTGTTATAATTCATGTATGTCAGTGGTCTAAATTCTTATGCCTTCACTTTAGGCTCACAGAATGACACAACTGTAAGCCCACAGGTATGTGCTTATAACAGTCAGGAATGTGTCTGTGTTTATTCTGTTATGACCAAAATTGCTGCAATCGTGTTTTCAATGTTTTCAGCCATCAGGTACTGCTACAAGTGACCTAATCCCAACAAGCACTCCTGGTTCGAGCAATGGACCCACGTCAGGTGTGTAGTAGTTAAGCATGTATGCATGGATTATAGGTTTTTGCAATTAGTTCAATCTGTACGATACGGGTCACAAGTAACTGGACTAATTGCTCTGAACTCCACAGTTACGTAGCTGTAGTGGTATTCGTTGAATGTGCACGAAACTTAACACAGAAAGTGTTTGTGCAGTCTGCAGAATTTATGTCAGTCAAACTTTGTGGTTCGTTTTCCACTGAAGGGAGAGACTGTATTTGAGCAAGGGATAGCTACTGTATACTGCATGTGTGTATATGTGTAAACGTTTGTTCCTCTTTAATATGTATACATAAATGTGGACAAACTGCTTGGGGGCGCTTTCTGCAGAAGGCAGAGGCTTAGTCATGCAAAGGCAGCCGTTTATTGGACTGAAGTATGCAGTATGTAGCGCATCTCTATGTGTGCAATATTTAGATTCTGTGAGTATTTGGTCCTTGATCTCTCCATTGCAGGAAGTGATGGACGTGGGTTGGCTGCTCTTTCCATTCTTGTAGTTGGTCTTGTACCTGTACTTGTTGTAATAGTAAGTGACTAATTGGTCGAGCAGTCATCATATGTGTTCTATATACGTAGGATGATATTGTAATCTGGCTAGCTCTGGACCCGTTTGCTAGATAGTAATCTGCCAATGCAATGTTCTAGGTGTCCTTTAAACAATGATGATCCTTAGGTTGACGTACATTAAATAATTTCATTACCAGAATTATGAAATTGTGTCATACTGGTAACCATTATTGAAGACCGAAGGACCTAATTCTCTGTTTTGGCAAACTTTTGAAAAATTGTGTTATTATGCTGAGCGAGTGGATCCCTTTTATGTACAATTGTTCTGCATTGTCCATGTAGATTGCATTATGTCTGGTTTGCAGAAAGCGTCGTAATGTACGAGCAGCCCAAGTTGCTGGTGAGGCTGATGTTCGTGACAGGAATGGTAATAGACTTGTTGATAACCACACAGGTGGCTCCAGGACTTTGCAAGAGACAGCTGAGGTACATATGTTCTGCTGCCCCTACTGGTTGTAGTAGCAGTGATAGTAATGCATGGTTTATTCACAACTGTAGGAAAGGAATGAACCAGAAGTACCCGGTGACCTCCCCATGGATCTTCGCTTCAGAGGTGATGCAAAGTCTCATGCAGTGAGTGCTCATTATTGCAAAACTCCTGCATGTATACCACACACAGCGCATGCGTGCACACACATTCTATCATGATCATTCTCCCACGCGACAATGTATGCAGTTCAATGATGATAAGTATTGATTGCTTCCGTATTGTAGAAGTTATTGGTAGAGGATGTGTCATACAGTACACAGGAAGAAAGCAGCAGCCAGGACTCCAGTAGCATTGTAAGTGACACATAACCAGCTTTGACATGACATGTGAGATGTGCAAATTGTGTGGAGCAGTTTGTATGCTTTGTATCCTTTACTGTGTCCGTAATTGCAGTGCTTTGGAAGCTGGAACTACCGCAACTTTCTGTCATCGTTTCATGGACGTTCTGAGCACGTAAGTGCTACTGGACCCAAACTCTATCTGGTTTAACATGCTGTACAGCTTCATTCTTCTGATTTTCATAGGCATGTTTCTCTGAAGAAGATGTGAAGAGACTGGCCAAGCTGAAGCCTAGTAAGTTTCTCTGTGCATTTATGTATTTAGCACTGATACTGGACCTACCATTGGCCTATAGGGTAATGTGCTTGCTTTAGAGAGGTAGACTGCAATATTGTTGTGCAATGTTAGTGCTATGTAGTCCGGACCCAGGGATGCTGGCTGCCATGTATTGTGACATTGTTTGCAGTCACAATAGCATTTTTGAGTAGCTAGTATCATCCTTATACATTTGTGAAATGTTATGTAATGGGACAGACTTCTGTATTCTTTGTGATTAGTTTGCATGACCATAGACACTAGATCGACCCTCGAGTACCCTTGGCATGATTAATAATGCCCTGTTTACACAAGCTGGTATGGGACAGGTTGGTGTAGACAGTACAATACAGAGAAATAAGTCAAACCGTTTACACAAACTTAGCTGTGAAGAGTGAGGAAAAGCTGCTGTTGGGCGGTCCACATGGGAAATAGCACTTGACCAATTCGCTCTGGCTGTTATGCTGCAGCTTGTTCAGCAATGTTAACCGTTGCCTAGCTTTTGCAAAGTCCTGGAAGCATCTGTGAATAGCCCACTGAAGTCGGTCAACGACTGCAGCCTGTAGTTAACCCTTTACGCCCAGAATTTCAATTTTTCCGCGAGTATAGATGTTACAAAATAAAAATTGCTGAAGGCAGTAAGCACAATTTTGCCCTCACAGTCAAACAAACAGAATCGACAGCAGCTAGACATTTATGTGGAAGATGAAAGAAGGCCTGGTGCTTGCCATATGACAGGTTGAAGACAAATTTGGGCCTTTTCTGCTGCCATTAAGCGACATTCATGGGTGTGCATAAACAGAATGCATTCCAAGTTATTCGACTCAGCTCACTGGAAGCATTTCTGTTTCATTTCAATGTTCCATGGCCACCAGGCTTGCCATGAGCATGGAAACTGCCCTTCTGTTACAGTTCCATGCCACGATGGACTTGAGATATTGCGTGTGTTCACGGTGTGGGGAAGTAATGTGATTTGGCAAGTTGAAAAGTCGACTGTGTCTTCAGTGCTGTTCGTACATTGTAAATGCACCCTTGGTAAGTAAACACAGTCAGTAAAAGAATGGCGCAGCCCTTCTAGTTTGCAATAAAGCTCGCAAAGCAAACCCTATCCGCCATGACCGGTAAAACGGTCATTTGTAGTTTAAGTACATTGTGCAACATGATCGTTAGAGCAGTCTATCGGTGTAAAGGGTTAATGCAACAAGTGGCAAACAATGCAGTACTGTAATTAACAACCCTGTAGTTAACCCTTTACGCCCAAAATTCCATTTTATCCGCGAGTATATATGTTACAAAATAAAAATTGCTGAAAGCAGTGAACACAATTTCACCCTCACAGTCGAACGAACAGAATCAACACCAGCTAGACATTTGTGTGGAAGATGAAAGAAGGCCTGGTGCTTGCCATACGACAGGTTGAAGGCGACTTTCACGGGTGTGCATAAACAGAACGCATTTCCAAGTTTTCGAGTCTACTTGCAGCTCACTGGAAGCATTTCTGTCTCATTTCATCATTCCATGGCCACCAGGCTTGCCATGAGCATGGAAACTGCCCTTCTGTTACAGCTCCGTGTCGTGATGGACTTGAGAAATCACGTGCGTTCATGGTGTGGGGAAGTAACGCAATTTGGCAAGTTGAAAAGTCGACTGAGTCTTCAGTGCTATTTGTACATTGTAAATGCACCCTTGGTAAGTAAATGCAATCGGTAAAGAATGGCGCAGCCCTTCTAGTTTGCAGTAAAGCTTGTGAAGCAAACCTTATTCGCCATGACCGGTAAAACAGTCATTCGTAGTTTAAGTGCATTGCGTAACATGATCGTTAGAGCAGTCTATCGGTGTAAAGGGTTAATGCAACAAGTGGCAAACAATGCAGTACTGTAATATTACTGGTACCATGCAGAAGTGTGTGGTATGTCATACTCTGTAATGGTCCAATTCAGTGCAATACGATACCCATTTTATTTATTTACATGACCATTCCAGAGTTTTGCATTAGTGTGAATGGAATATACCTACGTACCATACAGGCATGTGCAACAGGAAGTGATAGAGAAAAACAAATTTCATTTCTCTTCCCACCTGTATTACATAGCCTTTAGACACAATGGGTATTGGATGGCTTGATGTTGTAGAATGAGTGTGCTTGTATGCTTTTCTGTATACAGCACCTTGTGAGATGCCGAACTTTTCATCTGCTTATGAAGTGGTAAGTGCTAAATTTATATTTTTGGGGCGCCCTATATTGTTTTCACTTTTAGGTATTCATATGGCTTCATGTTCGTAATGGACTATGTATATTTCGGGGAATTCAAGATGGCGGCGCTCGAGGTCTACGCTTTACAAGGCTCGCAATCATCTACGTTCACCTTTCGCCGTCTATCTATCAAACGAAATTAGAACATAGGTGGGTGTTTACACGGTAATGCTAGTAAGAAGCCTATTGAAAGACTCTCCTGTGAGATATAGCAGGAGGAAATATCACGAAGACCGAGCGATGGACATTTCAAAATTGCGGCGGTCTGAGAGGAGTCCCTATTGACTTTCTTTATTTCAACTTCCTCTCTTGCATAGTACTTTAGTTGCTTGAAGGGGGATTTGAACCATTTGTTCATTATAATATACCAACAATGAATTGGCTTGAGCTTCAATCGAAAAGCCTGAGGATGAAAAACTACCCTCGTGGAGTTTGTTTAAACAGTAGAACAGCGCGGCGCACGTCAGGAAATATGACACTGAAGTGTGCAAAGGGTAGTACTCCTAGAGGAATTGAAATTACACTATGGGCAGGTAACATGCGCTGAAATGTTACTTGCCCACTCTGTGTCTAGCCCCCTCATTCTGTGTGTGTGTGTGTGTGTGGGTGTGGGTAGGTGGGTGGGTGGATGTGTGTGTTGTAGAGGTGCTCGATGACAGGCTGGTCTGGAGACTTGAAACTCTTGCAAACCCAACAGTCTATTGCATTTTGATGTATATTTCAGGCCATCAGCATTGCCGTGTCCCAAACTTTCTGAACTACTGAACATTCATGGGGAGATTGCTAGCAAGTAGTTCAAGTTCAGGGGCGCCCCGGCGCCCCACAAGTTTTTTTTTTTAACTCGAAATACTTGTTGTAACTTTGCTTGCAAGGGGGCTTCACAATGTTTGACTGAATTTTCTTGGTATAGTCTTGCTCGCATACATGTGGAATTTATGCATTTTATTCCAATATAGGTGTCTGATGGGGAGGCAATTATCCCTGTACAGCCAGTGTTAAAGGACTCACGGAAAAAGTCTGGTCAGTCCACATTATCATGCTGTTGTTAGCATCTTTGCCCACACATTTAGACAAAGATTGTTGTATACACTAACTGTAGGGTATGTGCCAGAGAGAAATTCCACAAAGATGCCGTCTGTGCAGTTTTCTAAAGAACTGAATGCGTCCTCTGATGTGCTGACAGACTCGGGTAAGCTGGGTAGCCTGTGCTGTCAGGAGTGGGCATCCCTCCCCACTGCTTTCCAAGCTGTAGTTTTGGCTTGTTTTTCTTGGGTAGACAAGTGTAAGTGGAGACTATGATCTTGTTGCAGAAGTATACATGCACAGGCATGTATACTTCTGCAACAAGATCATAGTCTCCTTTTGGAACCTGATGAGTTAACTATAGGACAGGACGTTTGGTGTTACTGTAGTCGTATGTATGTACATATTGTGCCTCTGTTCACTCTACTTAATTTTACTTATTCTGCTTAGACTGTGAGCTTCCATTTCCTGTTCAACCCGAGGACGACTCTGTTAGTCTGAAAGAGGAGCTGTCCTCTGCGATGAATGCTGCTGCTCCAGAAGAAGACTTGGGTGAGCATGGCTCTAAATCTCTTGTTGGGCAATGTCAATTCCACCAGTTCTTCTACATGTGTTATGAAATATAATGATCTTACTCATCGTGCAGAGTGCAAGGGAGTATGGGCACCCCCAAGTGTAAATGAGTTAGACAGCCACTCTGAAGGCCCCAGTCAGTTTCCCTTCAACCCTGGTCATAAAGGTATGCCATTTTCGAATGGTACTGATGGCCTTTGGAAACGACCCAACCTAGACGGAACAGACAGAAAGCGTGGACACAAGGGTTAGCCTGGAGTGAAGGGCGTGTATTGCAAATGGGTTTGTGAAAAGGGACTGGTACTCTTTTCTTGCATCTCTGCAAGTGTTTATCCTGTCCTCACGTTGTTGTTCTGCTTGTGTGATTGGGGCGAGTGAAGCGAAGCCCCTCTCATCTGGGTGGTGCGAAAACCGGAAGTTTGGTACATCGCGGTTGTGCAATAGTTTTTGGTATGTCGCGGTTGCGCAATAGTTTTTGGTACGTCACGGTTGCGCAATAGTTTTTGGTACGTTGCGGTTGCACAATAGTTTTTGGTACGTCGCGATTGCGCAATAGTTTTTGGTATGTCGCGGTTGCGCAATACTTTACCTTATATGGAACGTTCGATGCATTGGGCAATAGTTTACCAATCTTTGGTACGTAATTAAGGTCTCTTACGCTTGCTTGCTACAGCTGCCTCTGTGACGAGGTACTTTTGTCTCTTGCGCTGGTGCAATTAAGCAGTCTCTGGTGCCGGCTTTTAGTGTAATCTTCTGCTGGACAGGTGACTGTCAAGATAGTGAAGGTGAACTGGCCGGTTTAGCCATACAAGGACTGTATGGGCCAGGTGGGAGGTGTGCTGTTGCTTTGATAGTTAAGTTCTCTTACTCTTGCTGGCCATATTATGGAATTGGGCAATATTTGGCACACCG
The DNA here is from genome assembly GCA_964019415.1 of Ianthella basta. Taxonomy (NCBI): domain Eukaryota; kingdom Metazoa; phylum Porifera; class Demospongiae; order Verongiida; family Ianthellidae; genus Ianthella; species Ianthella basta. Next base: position 7,025,222 of record OZ025868.1, on the reverse strand, counting down.
CAGCTGCCAGTTCCTGGCTGTTCAGATATACAGTTGATTTCAGAATGACTGGCCAACATGGCAAATGGCAAATGACGTGATGTCACAGCAAATGGCAATACTGAGCAATAGGCGTGACGTAATAGCAAGCAGCAAAACTACTAGTGACGTCACGCCATTTGGCCGTTCTGCCATTTGCCATTTTGGCCAACCATTCTGAATTCAGCTGTAGTCTCCGTCATACCCAGACCCCACCCATCTGCCCGCCGGCAATATTATTATGACAGCATGCGCTACAACTGATTTCTAACTAAATCCTGATTGCAATTGTATGCATGTGTGCATGTATGTTCTTGATAATAATAAAACAAGTATTTCGAGTTAAAAAAAACTCGTGGGGCTGCCGCCCCAACTCGAAATACTTGCTCCCTTCGGTCGCTGCTCTGTCACTCATGATTGGTAACACATGACATTGTGTCATACACCTCAGTGACAGTATACATACACCACTAGTCACCAAACATAGCTACATGACACACACACACACACACATACACATGTGCAAACACACACACACACATACACATGTGCAAACACACACACACACACACACACACACACACACACACACACACACACACACACACACACACATCACACACCACACACGCACACACCACACATGCACAGAGAAATCTCCAGCAAAGACAGACACATGACTGCTTACAGCACATGCATTTACCGTGAATATTCACAGAAATATAATGTACCAAGGAACCCACAGTCGCCAGAGTAGCTAGTGGTCTGTGATGGCAAAAGCTACGTACGTTTGCTACAGCGCAGTACGCGTGGGCCAGGTTCTGAAGAGCATGTAGAAGGGCAACCGTGCGAGCTAAGCTTTTCAACGCTAGAAATGGTTGAAGAATGTTAGCGTCAACATATCACGGCGCTCACCAGTTTCTACGTTACTCCTGTCATGTGTTCCAGGCGGCGGAGTGAAGTCCTCCGAGGCGGGCGCGGCCATTATCGAAGAAGGCGCGGGCGAAGTCGATGATCTGTTGGGCGCTGTCTAGAAGCTATCTCTTTGTCCGTCGACCAGAAGTGCTGTAGGAGTCTGTTCCAGGATCAGAGGCGGAAGAGAACGTCCAAAGTTCGCTAAGACATCGTTTCGAAGCCGATTTTCAAAGTCCCTTGGCCTTGCACACGGTCTACTTCCGGCCGAATAAAATGGCCGACAATATAAATTCCCTATACCCAATACTTCGCCCAATACATTCAATATAAATGTAAGCATTGACGCACAACCGTAGGTTGGTGTATTATATATATATATATATATATATATATATCCGTAACATGAAGCCATATGAAAACGTCAATTTGAAAACAATATAGGGGCTGCCACAGGCAGCCCCTAAAAAAACATTGAGGACATAAACTAAATAAACTTCCCGCTCGCCCCCACAATGCCTTGCATTTGTCTAGTTATAGCTAATGACTCACACTATTGTCTAATTTTCCATAGGTGGCGATTCTGATTCTGGTGATAGCTACCCAGCTGGAGGACGGGGGGGCACAGCAGGTGAGCTATTTTTTACTGTAACACAACACAGTAGAGTACATGTGCACTGTATACAGTGTAGTCTTCATTGTGCAACTTACGTACATAACTGATGGACTGTTCTGTGTCTTGCATTCAGTTGATTCAGTTATGAAGGGAATTCATTTATCAGATGATCAAACAAGTGCATATGTGTCAGGAACCAGCAGAAGTCTTAAATGGAACGTGGATGAAGAGATTAATTGTTATTGTTCAAACATATGCCCCATTCAGCCAGTTGATGATGTGAGTTTAAGGGAATTAAGATTCCATTTTTGCCTGTTTGAAAGTGTAGGTCTCTTTTTATGTCTACTGTTGTGTATCCCCATGGTAAATTGTGATGATATTCTGGAAAATGAAGTAATTGTTCTCTGAGGATTATGTTACCATACCTTGATTATAATGCTATCATTTCTGTGCAGGACTCCAGTCCCCGTCAGATGGTGGTCTCAAAGTCACCGATTTGGTGTGCAGTGGAATGAGACTTTAAAACATTTAACTGTAGTGTATGACCAACAATAGAAATGTCATTGTTTTAATAGTTGCAATTGTATAGGTATTACTATATAGCATAGTTTACCTAGTCTTGTATAGCGAACTGTGCTACTCCCATTTATACAATGTGCAACGACATCATTCTGTTTATTATATAAAAGTTGATGGGAGGAAGCTGTATGTACTAGTCAGCTACACAAATGTAACACTAAGTTATATACCACACTCAGCTAGTGTGAAATGAAGCTGCCTGGGGCCAATTGCAATTAAGTTACTGCAATTGCAAACCACACTTTAGATACTGACCTGCAGCTGTTACCATAGAAATCTAAAATTGTTATAAATAAACTTTCTACTTTAATAATTATTTGAAGTCATTAGGAATGGCCAGCAGAAATATCATATATTCCATAGGAGCAACGAGCACACACTTTGATGCGCCTAATCTTTGTCATGTTCACCCTACATGCAAGCTAGGCTTGTATAATGCCCTTCTAAATTAATGTGTATTATTAGCTAATCGATGTAAATAGCTACAGTACATGTACGTACAAGGAAATTAGAGAGTGTAGCAGAGTGCAAGTCTGAGCACTTGGATACTACGACCCTCCTCTTCAGTTTATTGTCCAACAGACAGTGCAAATGTGTTACACTTCAATCAATATCTCTGAGTGAATGTACTAGGAGTGCATGACGGTTGACAACTTCTGCTGCACTCCAGTGCTCATCACACCCTGTTACAACTGACTGATGTTCCCCAAGCACATTTACGTAGTATAGCAAAGACATCTGTCCAACAATTTGATCATACAGTGGAACCTGTCTAAGATGGTCACTGTGTTAGGCAGCCGCCTCTCTAAAACAGCTAGCCTCCCTGGCTCCAAATAGCTCTAAAGCATTGCAGTCTACCTCTTTAGAGCAGCCACCTGCTGCATACATAAAGGTCAGTTAGAACTGGCCCAAAGGTGGTTGTCTTAGACAGGTTTCACTGTAGTTGAGTTTCTCTCAGTGGCAATAATGCAAGAACAAAGCCACGCAGAAAACTTTCAAAATGTTGCTGCATTATTGCTCAAACAGCACATCCAGATATCCACAGGTAGCTAGCATACAGAGCAGATAGCATGATTATGACCTGCAACTGCCCCTCCCCCACATAAACAGGCTACTAAAATAGCTACCATATTCGCTCAAATAGAGGCCCAGGCTTCTATTTCTTTCCATGCATTGGTTTTTGACCCAGCCTCTATGCGAATCCGACTTCAATACGGACAAATATGGCATATACGTACCTTGTGGATTGGAACATGCTGACTAGAAAATCACTGTAATATACATTAGGCCAATACGGTTCACCACGCAACAGTTCACAAGCAATGAATTTTGTTGTAGGCAGAAGAATAGATATATACTACCTGCAGCTGACGTGTTTCTATGCTGAGACACACGGTGTGCTAGTTGCCAAGGGTATACCTTTCTTCTTCTCCTTGGTGTAAATTTCCCCAAAGGAATACAGAGGCAACAAGAATCCCTAACAAGTAGCACTCAAGCAGCAGATCTACAATGATTCAGGGAGGTTAGGAGGCCAAGGAACAGTAGCTATTACACTTCCGGATAAGCTTTCTGTTTACGAGTTCGGTTGCTTGCGTATGTTCGGTAATGAAACATTTTTACCTTCGTTGGTTTCACTCCAAATCAGCACAGAGCAAAGAAGGGTCAGTCATTCCTACTCACTGAGGTCGGCGTTCAGGGAGGTTCAGGGATTAACGAACAGCGAGCTCTGGGGCGTTGAGTACTGTGTGCGGGCTTCCTTCGTCGGCTGATAAACTAGCTTTACCTTCCTTCGATGGCCTTCAAACGAACACAGTGGCAAGAAGAACTAGTCATCAACACTCACTGAAGTCGGCGTCCAGGGAGGATCATGCTCCTAGGAATTAGTATAAATGCGTGCCTTTGCAGATGGAGGTCGAGCGGCCATGTTTTCAGCAACTATTCGGGGCTTCCCCCTTCAAGTAAGCATTGGAGGAAGTTCTCATGATTGGCTCTCAGCGTGCCGATGCGTTTTGATTAATTAATAAGGATACCTCTTACTAGCAGCGAGCTGTGCCAACTATGTACTTGCAGTCGTACTATGGCCACTGAATGCTTTGTTGAAAATTAGTGGCCTCGAGCTCTTATGGCTAGCTATAGCTACACCTCGAGCTCTTAAGCATGCAGGGTCACCATTCTGTAGATATTATTTAGTTAGCTAATAATATAGCGAGCTATGGCGGCATCTTGGTCCCATGCAAGTGTAATAGGATCTTCTGTAGTGAGTTCCAGATTCAAGCGTTACCAATAGTAAACTGCACCACTTCATCTCATTGGCTCCTCCGGTGATAAAGCTAGCTAGCTAGCTACATGCCAATGTCATGCTCAAGCTATTGAAGTAGCTATTTCATTTAGTGGACATGATTGTTGACATGATGACAAATTGTGCATAATGATATAATATCTAGCTATATGAGCATAGTACATGTGGTAGCTATACTCTTTCAGTTTGTAGCATACGAAAGTAATGCGAACCACTATAGCTAGCTATATAGTCTCAGAAAGTCAGACTGTTGTGCAATAGTCTGGCTCACGAGACTAGTGAGAATAGCTAGTGTAGCTGTGCATGTGTGTATTAAATATGCTCAAGAATCGTTAATTCCCATTCTACCTACAAATGGGATTCTGATTTGATATATAGGCTTAGCGCTTGCGCAACACAAAATTATATACTATGCAGACAGACTATCATGTTCAAAGCTAACAATACCCAGCTTAATCTGGCACGTATTATCAGTCTACATCGTGACAAGTAGTACTTATATGCTCATTTCTGCTGCGGATGCTGTTGCACATCACTTGTATGCAGGTGGCCCTGCAATGAGGTGAATATTGGTGATAAATTCGTGATCCAGTGCAGCTACACTGGGGGACCAGCATGGAGCAACCCTTACTTCACCATCAATGGGATGACATTGAACCACACAATTTGGAGACAGAACTGAGGAACTATTGGCACAACTACACTGTTAGTTCCACTAGCAGGGGCTGTGCAGCTACTTATAACCTCACTCTGCCCAATGTGTCAGTGGAGTATAATGCAAGGGCGGATCCAGGGGTGTTTCCAAGGTTTCCAGAAACTGGTCAGATCACCTCTGGCTAGTATTTGCATGTATCAGTCTTATAATGTCTATGCTTCCTTATAGCTATACCTTTATGTGTTGGAAACCAGTCATAAAAGTTTTTCGATCCGCCCTAGTAATGGCACCACGTATCAGTGCTTTATTAAGCTGTCCAACAAAGAAGAGGAGAACTCAACAGTGACATTGATTGTCAGAGGTGGGCAACACTTTTCACACAGCATGCATGGGCACATTCTGTAGCAAGGTAGCAGCTACCAAAACAATGTATGTAGCACTGTGCATACAGGTAAGGGGACAACAAGATAGAAAGAGACACACATCTTTAAACATGATATTACCTTATACAATCTATAGCTAAAACATGCAAAAGAGAGTGTACTGTGTACAGGTAATGATTGAGGTGTAGTGTTATGCCCTGGTGTCATATAATTATGCAGGTGTTATATAATTTGGGAACAACGTAAACACGGGCAGTTTGCACGATAATCACTCATGAAATATCTTTATCCTTGCTAATTTTCCTCCAAATCAACATAATTACTAGAAGAGCTTATCATTTACACTCATGATCACTGATGTCAGATTGTTGGGAGGCTTAGGAACTGAGGAGTTGTAAATTAGAGTTGCTGTGGATCACGAAGAAGGCCACCATGTTCCACCAATTGCAAGTGTGACTGAAGGGGAAGTCTCAACTGCTAACTGTATGCACCCACCCACTTACCTTTAGACCTGGAACAGTACTAGCATTGCATTAATTGCTGTTGTACGTACCTGTAATGTGATCATATGCATGTGTAGCTTATGATTACATCTTATTGATTGCAGCCGGTGGTCCAAACAGAAAGGATGTGGCAAGAGGAAGCTTGCTGCATCAGCCATAAACAAAGTCCCTAGTGCATGCATGCTAGCTATAGGTATGCAAATATTTGCACATTGAAATGCTTTTATAAGTGCATCAATCAACATGCAACTAACTTTAAGAGTTTCATGAAAGAAATATAATATTGATAATAATAATTACAATGCTTGAGGTTCTGCTGGTGTGCCTACTTCTGTGCATGGTTAGCTATGTTCTAGTACTAGTCACATTAAAACTCTACGTACAATCATGATTATCTGATCTATCGTTCTGTTCCTTTTTACAATATCTTCACAGTTAATGCTGTGTTTGTGCACAGTGTTCCTCTTATGGACTCCACTAACTCCTTTGGTACCATTCTCAGTTCCACTTCGGTGAGTAGTGGGTTCTTACTGAAGCCAACAGCCAGGGCTCTGCTGGCTCCAGAACTTCCCATCACATCTATTGTCACGTTGACTACTTGAGCGCAACTAGCTGCCTCTTCCAACTGTACTTCACTCAGTTCCTCCTGTACATACAAAATAACCATACGGGTAATGAGGTGACACCATACAAGACTAAACATCACACTATTCAGGGAATACGTTGCAGGTGGACACAAATGGCTGCTCAACAACAGTCAGAAGTGATGGTTGGCTATTTGCAGCATCTACGGGTAAAGCCCAACAAAATGTACATCGAAGAACTTAGCATGAGCTTCAACAAGAGTCAATGTATATGCTAGCCAATGTATTGCGATAGTACATGGGTTTCCAGTAACGACATAATAAATTCCACATTCCTTGCAGCTTCCAACACCATAACTACAATTACAGTGAAAACTGGCTAAGACAGAACTGTACAGGAACTGTATGTACTTTGGAATGCGCATGCAAGTATGTACATTGTGAAGATAAGATACTATTCCAAATCTTGACAAGCCATGCAAGATAGGCAATTGACATACCAACTGAGGCATCAATACTGTGACGGTATCTAGGGGTGAGCCTCTGTGTGATAGTGACTGGAGTACTGGAAGAGGGCTGATCCCACTGATTTGAAGCACTCTCAACTGTGGCATGCTCTGAACACATGTGGCCGCAGCTATGGAAGTCGCCATGCTGCTTGAGGAGTCATCTAAAGGGCAGATGCACAGTGTTAAATTGTACATGGTCTTTGAATCTGTCATTAACATTGCAAGAATAATAACCAAACTCAATTGCAAGAATGCATAGTGACGGGCTCACCGAGAACCAAATCTGTAACAGAGGAGTTATCCCTCAGTCCACTGAGGACAGGTAAGAGCCCAGTGCTAGATCCCAGTAAAAGCAGTTTCCTTAGAAAGCAATGGGCAACCATGTCCTCTAGCATTGCACTGTCACCCTGCATGTAAACAAATATACAATAAAGATAGCACAGAGTACGTACATTTGACAAAGCCAGTGCAGAACACCTTAAGACTGCCCTTGCAGGTAGGGGTGGCATACTTAAAATCCAAATTCAATTTCTGTCAGCTAAGCCTATTTCATGCCAATTAGGAGCAGATTATTGCACTTGAAGCACCAAAGGCACAACTTTGCATCAGGATAAGCACAGAGGTGCAGTGATGTGATGGTGGTAACTGCACAATTGGTGCTCACAACACATGCACACAAACTGAATGGATGCACGTACTGAATGGCAGGAAACTTAGGTGGGGAATTAATTTCACCAGACTGGCAGTTTGAAGACAGTATGCCACATTTCCAACTATAAACGTGTTTACATAATCCAACTACGTACAGCATTGCCAAATCGCCAAACTATATAAAATCTGCCAAGTACCAATCTGTGAATCATCAAAATAAATGGTATGGAGAGAGAGTTATTGAGTATAATCACAATGACAGGATTTACGATCAATTTCCAGGATGTTTTGGTCCAAGGACCTTTCTCAACTGGTACAACACACAAATGTTTAGGAGGGCCTTTCTTGACAGATACAATAAACAAAAGCATATTTGTACCAGTTGAGAAAGGTCCTCAGACCAAAACATACTGGAAAGTGTTTAATTGATCATTAAATCCAGTCGCTGCAATTACGCTTAATAACTCTCCACCACCAGTACACTTACGCAGCAATGAACCTATCAAAACCTATCAAGCCTACCATCATCAAGACAAATTCTGGCCATACAGTAGTACACTACTAGTCTACCTTGCTGTCACTCCCCAACGTAAGGTCCAATTCTTCCAGTGAATTGTGGTTAAATACCTCAGCCAGTGCTTCAAAAATACTTTGCTGCAGCACTTTCAACTTTAGCCTCTTTAGTGACCCAGCAGCCATACACAGAGTCTGTGAATCTGTGTAAGAGAACGAATGCAATAACACTAATGACATGAAAAGATAGTGGTAGTTGGGCACCAACGTCAATATTCTGTTAACTGACTTTCTAGTTTTGGCCAGTACGCATTATCCCAAATCATGCTGAGTCATCCCATACAAGAGGTTTGGTTGATATGGTATGGTGCATAGAAAATATTATGATAATTTCGTCTCTTGTTGAACACTTTTTGTCATTTGCCCTCTCTTACCCCACAGGGTAGTATAACTGAAAACCTATAATATGGCCGCTGTTTGCACCGTTTTAAACTTTATGGTCTCATTCTGTGTATGTTTGTACAAAGTTTGACTAAGTAAATAGTAAAGTACGTTCATTGCTTTACAAGAAAAACAACCAATCAATTGACAATCTGTTCGAGGAAGAAATATAGCACCTACTTGGCAACTTTCAACTAAAAATGGCATTACATCGAGCTGTCTTAGACACAAATCAGTGGCTATATAAGGTGCAGAACATGGTAAAGTAACATAATCTCAAAAGTGGTTTGAAGAAATACCATCTATTATGAAGAAAAATGAGGAAAAACACATTTTCATGCTCAAATTACATTGAAATTTCACACTTGAAACGTTATATTCTTCACGATGGATTGCAATTCTTTAAACTGTTAAAGAAAATATGTAAGTATAAAGTCAACTGAAAGCAATAGTGCAGAACTAACCTGCGATCAATGCTCTCTTATAATGCCGCTAATGCCCTATATTTTCTTCACTTTTCGGTAATCGTATGGTTTCATGTTCGTATATGTATACTCCATAGTACGGTAGGGAGGTCCATAGCCGAAATATACGACCGAGGTGCTTACATTTACCACGGTGCGCCCTGTCAAAACAAGAAGACCTTAGGCTCCAGATAAATGAGACCAAAGACACCACTAAGGCAAAGGAACTGAAGCAACAACATAACAAAGTACTACACTGTATACGAAAGAGAGCAATGACTGTCACCATAGAGAAGCTTGCCTCCCAGGCTGCAAGTACAGAATTAGAGAAGTAGAGAAGAAGTAGAGTAAACAAAGGACTCTATTAGAATGTTTCATGCAACCCGACTGATGAGACGCAAACTCCAACCTAAGCTAATAGTACATGATGAAAAAGGTCAAATAATAGCTAGCCCTGTAGCCTGTACAAACAGAATATCTCAGTGGTTCAAGGGACTATTTGCTCCTGTAAATACTCAAGGATTGTAATCCATCCGTAATCCAGGTCTACTAGATCAGCCAATATTGGAAGAAGTTAGGTCAGCACTGGGAAGATTACGCAATCAACGTGCTACAGAAATGGATGGAGTACCAGGAGAATTGCTTAAGTACTCAGGTGATGCCTTTGCAAAGGAACTTACAAATAGAGAGTTTTAGATTGCCATATACGCCTAACCTCAAACATCCATGTGACGTCACCACGTTACACGTTCACGTACTCATAGGCATGAAAGAAAAGTAACTTTAGATTCGCGTGTAAAGAAGTACGTACGTACGAGATTACATGGTCCAAAAGTTGGAATGGAGGCAAAACTCAGGTTTGTTCAGCCGTAAACTGCACACATTCATCTTTCCATACCAAGGAAGTCTGGAAGAGACCACGTACGAAAATAGCAGCCCCAACTCTTGAGTCAACAGCGAAACAAATGACTTGAACGTTTTGCCGGTCAATTAGCAACATCTTGCCAAGGCACTGGCCACCTGATTGAAGGCATCCAGCGTGAAATCCTGCACAGAAAAAGGCTAAGAACAACATAGTTAGCGCAAGACTTACCATCTCTCATACAACGCAGTTTTACTCTGCGAAAGACTTAGGATCCCACGTAAATGGAATTCGAATAACTGCACAAGATGTTATTGTACAAAATTCAACTCACAAAACGGCAAACAAGCAAAGAAGAGCGAAAAGCGTGGCAACCAAAATCCTAACGGCTAGCAAGGGGTCGAGCCGTTAAAACGTGGCACGCATACGTGAGAGCTAACATGAACGTGAGATCACATGATATTTTAGTGACGTTTCGGGACGTTTTCACGTTTGACGTTAGGCGTAAATGGCAATCTAAAACTCTCTAATATCCTAAATAAAGCTCTGACCTCTGGATGTATCATAGGATTAGGCAGCGGCCTACTGATACCACTCCCTAAACCAGGCAAATCCTCTGGTCTGCCAGCCCACCTAAGACCAGTGGTACTACAGAATGCAATCCACAAGTGTTTGTCACTGGTTGTTCTAGCCAGGATAGCCCCTAGTTTAGACGTCTTCCTCTCCCCAAGCCAAAGTGGATTCAGGAAAGGCAGGAGCACCTCAGACGTAATGTGGTGCAAGAGATGGCTGGCAGCGAATGCCCAAAGAGTGTTAAATGGTAGTAATCTACACTGTATAGCCAAGGTTCAAGTTTCCAGTTGTATAACTATAGTGGAACCCCTATAATGCGGACACCCTTCGGAACAAGAGAAGTGTCCTGATTATAAGGGTGTGCGCAAACAATCACGTAGTATGCCTGAAAAAACATCAAAATCAAAATAAAATGAATTTGTAAAGGTAGAGGTGGTTTGCTTGAGTACTCGACTCCCGCACCATTTCTGAAGACGATTCTAAAGGGTAGCTGTTCGTGCTGAATTTTCCCATGTTAAAGACACTTTCAAAACCTATAGTATAGACGACTTGCGGCACTCGCCAACTTCTGTGCTGTTCTTGTCACTTGTCAGAGGTAGCAGTGCACATCAGGGAGCGGATAGCTTCTGACAGCTGATCGAAATGTCTGGATTATCGGGTGATTTATATACAGAGTTGTATAGACCACTTGCACAATGACGTCAAAAATCGTCATGATTCTTACATAATACCAGATATGTTGGCAAAACCATTGGCAAAGGTGTTAGTATCATAGACAGTGAGCAAGGAATGAATTCGGCTCGAGCGATATTACAGCTGCAGAAGTCTGCAAGCGAGGAGGAGTTACTGGCCAACCTTCAGCCCTTAACCATGCAGCGTCTCAAGTTCCTATGTAAGGAGACGGCCATGAAATGCTCCGGAGTCAAGGCCAAAATCATTGGACGTTTAATCTCCAGCTGGAAAAAGCTATGTGATCTTCAGTCAGCGTGCGAGAGTGAGGGACAACAGCGCGCAGCTTCCTCAACATGCAGCGGTCTTCCGAGTCATCAAATACCGCTGAGTAGAGAAATCTGCCGATTTTCGAAACTATTCACTTGTGGACAAAGGACATTTCGTCTGTACGTGGATAAAGTTCTTGAAGTTTGACCAGTACCTGATTGACAGAAAGGAGGGTACTTTTGATGAAGAGAGCATGAGAGCTTACAAGTCTCTAAAGGCCTACAAGTACTTCGCTGATGGTCTGGTGAAAAATGTCTGGGCTCATCATCTGGATGACAGAATCGTTGTTAGAGGATATTGTCTATCCTCCTTGAAGGCCAAGACGATGAATACAGTTTATACTGTTATCGAAACCGCTGGTTATGTTGTTGGAGGTGCTTGTAACTGTGTAGCCAGGAAAGGAGAAGCATGCAGCCATGTAGCTGCTTTACTGTTCTACCTGGAAGACCTTGCGATCAATGCTATCCACACTCTCCCCAGTGATAGGACAGTAACTGATGAACCCCAGCAGTGGCACAAACCACCTAAATGTAATGTTGCTCCTAAGCCAGTGTCCACTATTACATTTCATAAAGATCCCTATGGAAAGGTGAGAAAGGAGACATACCAGCAAATTCAGGCAAAGGCTGCAACTACAACAGACACTGCTGCTCTGGAGAAACTCATCACGACTGTTCAAGCATGTTATCCAACAACTGGACTCACATTTCTGGATCACCCCACCATCTGCACAACCTGCAGATCCTGATTAACCTATGGTAGATGTTTTGCATGAAGGATTGATGATGTTAGCACAACAGCTAATTATCTTCGATGGAATCAACTCCTCACTGCCACACTGCAATTGAATGTGAAGGAACTGACACCCAAAGTGAGTATTTCAAAGAGGTTTGCAGTGAATTTGACAAAAAACAGGTGATCAATGATAAGCTATCTGCCTTCATAGAACAAAGCACCACTGGGCAGAGTGAATGTCAACTATGGAAAATGCTTCGCAACGGGAGGATAACAAGTTCCTTTATTGGTGAAATGATGCATAGAAAAGACAGCACTGATCCTACCAACATACTCATTAGCCCCGTTCACACTAGCGTGAGTGGGTCGAAACCGATTTAGTTAAGCCGCTTTCGACTTGGGGTTACGAGCGTTTACACTCGATTACGTAAAACTGTTTAGAGCCACCTGGACGGATTAGCCTAGGAGTTAAGCGGTCCTCCCAATGCGACGAAATTGTAGTCAAGGCGTTTCCTCTGTCGATGGAGGCATCGCTGAACGATAACAGAGGTAAGACACTTCCGCAGACCGGGTTACTGCGTTTACACTGACAACTGGATTAGTTAAACCGGTTTCTAACCCACCTCTGGAGGTGGTTTAGTTAAACCGGTTTCGTACCTGGATTAGCGCATTTACACTTAACCCAGATTTAGTTAATTCGCATTTCAAACCGGTTTAACTTGCTAGTGTAAACGGGGCTATTATGGGGTACACACAAATGACAGGTGTGCCTCTGGCTATTCGGTGGGGCACAGAAAAGGAGTTTCTTGCCAGGAATGCATATGTTGCCAAAATGAAGAAACAGGGGCACAAAGAATTGCACTGCAAAGCAACGGGACTAACACTGTTACCCAGTCACTCCTACATTGGGCGTGTCATCAGATGGAGTAATACTGAGTCATCGCTACCACAAGGACAAAATGGGCTTTTGGAAATCAAGTGTCCCTATTCCATTGGAAAGACGCCCATTCGCAATATGCCACTGATTGAAATAGCACAGGCTTTCTCACAACAGTTTTTCATCAAGAAAGTAAGAATAGACTCAGACTGAAGAGGAGCAGTAACTACTGCTATCAGGTGCAAGCTGAATTGGCAATCATGCGGTGTAAATGGTGTGGACAGAAGCTGACGCTTTTGTTGATGAAATTACATTTGATGAGAGGCCGTGGACCAACACTGTCATCCCTAAACTGCAGAGTTTCTATGTGAAGATACTTGTACCAGACATTTTAACCCGTAGAGTTCAACAGATGATTTGACAGATTTGACAGATGTGTAACTGAATACACTCATGCACATGTATATAATGTACAGTTATCATGCTATTAATTGAACATCACACAAGACAGTTACTCATCCACAGGTAAAACAGGCTTACAAAAGTTGATCACATTATTATGAATGTCAGATGATAAATTAGCTACAGTAATGGGGAAAGGTACCGCAGTAAAATCCGATAGTTAACTCTGCCGATAGCACACTTCTTGACTTGTTAACTGACTTTGTTCTCCAAGGATAGGAGGAATATTGACACCATGATGTTGTAAAACATCACCCATATCAAATCCCCTGTCCGCCATAACATTGTCTCCAGGTTCAAGCAGCTCCAGCAATCCTCACTTCTCTGTGATCATTTTGTCAGAAATCCCTTCCACCCCAAAGCTTGAACACAAAAGTAATTACCCCTCCTGGAGATATACCAACTAGAACTTTAAAAGCATTGTGATGTTTGTAGTTTGAGAAGGTAAGAAGTTGTTCCTGTAATGATGATGGCCTTTGTATATAGAATTCACTGCAGTCCATAACAATACGAGTATTGGGATACCTCCTAAAGGACTCTGGTGCTTTGGCTTTAACTTTTTCCTTTGAAGGCCATGGGAAAATGTTCTTCAGTTCAACTGCTAGTTAAGCTTCTGCGTCTTTGAATCCCACTTTCACGTGCCATCTCTACTATTGGTTGCAAACACTCCAGTAAAGTCTTAAATACGCCATAAGATGGAAGACCGGTGCCGTTAAAAGGTAATGGTTGTGCATCTATATATACACGCTCACAACCTACGTATAAAAGGGCTATGATCGAATTGATAACTGAAGCTGTAGGTTCATCTTCCAGATAGGCATGGTGCTACAAGATGCGCACGCCTGAGATGCACCATTTTACAGGTTACGTAATGCCTTAGTAAGGTATGAAGCAACCCTCAAAATGGCATACCGTTGTGTCTGCTGCGGCAGGCCTTTGTTCAAACTTAGACCCCTTTCACATGGCCACTTTCGACCTGGGTTGAACCCAGTTTCACACCTTCGAGGTGTGGAATGACGATTTATAAACTGGGTCGAACCCGGTTCGCGCAACCCCAGTTGCGGTAGTGGGTTCGACCTGGTTGCAACGGGGTTCGAGGTGTTAGGAAACATGGCGGAACGCGGAAAGACCTGGATCGAAGCAGAAACAGCGAAGCTCATTGAAGCGTGGAGCGAGAAAACTGTTCAGAGCTATCTGTTGGGCTCGAAGAGAAATGCGAAAGCTTTCGAGAAGATCGTGCAGGTTCTGGCGGCTCACAATTTCCAACGAACCGTGAAGCAGTGTCAGGACAAGATCAAGTCCCTGAAAAGAAGTTATAAGAGTGTTATTGACAAGAACAGGGAGAGTGGCGCAGGAAACGAGAGTGACGATGACATATCAGTGAAGGATCTTCCGTGGTTTGACGCCATGCACGCTGTTTTGAAGGATAGGGCAGTCACTAACCCACCCCATGTCATGGACAGCACTAACACACAGCAAACTGATGTTTCGCATCAAGACAGCGAGGAAGATGAGCTGCTCCAGTTCATGCCGCATGATATAGAAGAGTCTGGAGGGGATGGCATTGAAGAGGAGCAGATTCAAGTTTCATCTGTGGAAGGGAGTGTTGGGAGACAGACTCCATCAAGTCTACAACCAAGCAGTCGTGTCCAGGCTCCAACTAGCGGGAGGCAGACTCCATCAAGTCTACAACCAAGCAGTCGTGTCCAGACTCCAACGGCACAACTGAATAGTGGGAGGCAGACTCCATCAATCGAAGACAGCACTGAATCTGGGCCCATTATTGCTACCAACTCCACAGGGGAAAAGAGAACTGCTTCACAGCCAACGTCGAAAAAGTAGAAGAGGAAGGTTTCAAAAATGGAAAGGGCAGAAAAAGCAAGTGCTGACATGTTGGAAGGAATCATGAAGAAACTAGATGAGCAGAGGAATGATTTCGTACAGTTGGAACGAGAGAGAATGAAGCACGAAGAGGAAAGAGCTAAGCGTGAGTCACTAAAGGATGATCAGTTTATGGCCTTGTTTGCACAATATGTTGCTAACACAAGTCAGAACCCTGGCCCTTCAGCATCATTGCAACCCCATTCGAGACCTGTTGCATCAAGCACTGTTCCTAGCTATGGAGCTATCTATAGCTTTGACCCAGAAACTGAGGAGCCTGAGTCAGACTGAGTACATGGCATTCAGTTATGTTGATTCCTTAAACTCGTGTTAATGTAGCGTTTGACCATTCACTTTTCACCTGAACATGATAATTATAACTTCAATAAAGTTGTGCTGATTGAATACATAATATGACGAAGTGTAATTGTATGGCATATAGCTGTGACAGCATCAACTAGTTCATTCATGCAAAGTACCTACATAGAGCTGCCCGAATGTTCTCTGCCGATGTGACAGTAGATGCATTTGATGGATGAGGATTGGAAGCCGTATTGTCAATTTCATCTTCCTCACACATCCAGTCCTCATTAAATCCATCACTATGCACCTCACACAAGTTGTGCAAGATACAGCAAGCTGTAACCAGTGTAGGCATGAAGGACAGCTTGGTATCATTCCGCTTTAAGAGACACCTCCAACGTCCTCTGAGACAACCAAAGGCACATTCCACTACCACTTGTTGCCCTGCTAAGGTGGTAATTGAAACACCTTTGAAACACCTTTGTTCCCTTGTCAATTGGCCCACAGAAGAGTAAGGCTTAATCAACCAAGGCAACAAAGGGTAGGCAGGGTCACCAAGAATTACTACTGGCACAGCAACTCCACTGATGTTCTCTGTTGTAGTTGGCAGGAGACTGCCTTCTTCCGCCTTGGCAAATATACTAGAATTAGCCAAAATGCGTGCATCGTGACAGCTTCCTGGCCAGCCGATGAAAATGTTCATGAGCTTGTATTCATGGTCAACAAGGGCTTGAAGTACGATGGAGTGGAAGCCCTTACGGTTGTAGTAGTCCAAGGGATCAGTTGATGGTGCTATGATTGGGATGTGGCTGCCGTCAATCGCCCCAAAACATTGTGGGAAGCCCCAGGTGCGTAAAAAAACATCTACAACAGTTCGAGCATCTTCACCTGTAGGAATCCTGATGTACCTTGAAGAGAGGGTGTTCATTATCACAGCACAGACTTCATGGACGACCACACATACGGTTGACAAACTCACACCAAATAAATGTGCAATTGATCTGTACTCAATGTTGGTCCCCAACCTCCACAAGGTAATAGCAACTCTTTCCTCCACAGATAACTGTCGTCGAACTACATTCCTACGCAGAAGAGTTGAACGGAGTTGCGTGCAAAGGAAACGAAAGGTAGGCTTGCCGATTCTGAAGTTTCGCTTCCACTCAACGTCATCCCAGTGCATAACAATGTTGGCAAAGAACGACTGACTTCTTACTTTCATCCACAGCATCCTCCTCTGTCTTGCAGTGAATGACAAATGCCGCCAACAAACAAACAGCGCAAGGAGCGCAACGTTCGCTTGATAGCGAAGAAAAGCTTTCATTCGTCTTCTTGAAGCCTTTGTTCTGGCATTAGCAGCGATTCCTCGTTGTCTCCGTCTTCGCCACACCCAGAATAAGCTGAACAACAACAAACCCGCACTTTGCCAATCCACGGTAGCCATGCTTTAATCGAAAACTTAACGTCATCGTACGCCGCGTGGCCCGAGCTCCTTGCTCATGTGAACGCGATGTTGCGAAACCGGGTCGAAACCGGTTCAATAAAACCGGTTTAAGTTGCGCATGTGAAAGGGGGGTTACAGTTGTGTGATCTGCTGCTTCCAATATGTACACTGATTAGGCCATTCTTACCTGTCTGAACACTAAGCTCCACCTACAATTATTGATATCCTTAAGTAACTAGCTAACCGTTACTCGCTAGCTTTAACGTTTAGTGGTTCACCATTCTTTAATTAGCATTAAACAACAATAACCTAAACTGTTTTGGATAAAGCAATGTCTTCTATGCATCTTACTGTAGAATACATTGACAATCAACATTAAAACAACTTGTGATTTCGAGGGTTGCGCATAAGGGAGAATGGAGGAATACAATAGAGACACATCTGGCAGCTACACAAAGGGATACAGGGGAAAATAAGAGATATCGAGTACTTGCTGCCATGGCAACAGGTGATTGTACTTAGTCATTTTTCCATGTAAATCAGCAAGAAGCATGGGGGGCAGACAGGACTGCTGGGAGTGAGTTGCAGCATGTTGATTACATCATATACTATTTGACAATCAACACTTAAGGTAGTAGGTACGGCTAAAGTGACGAAATCAAACCTGCACAATTTTTGGTACAGAGGTAGAGTTATGGGTCTGATTTACTTTTCCAAAGTTTTGTGCCCGACGGTATTAGCTTGCGCGAGTTATAGAAGAAAGAAAATAGTGAAAATTGTGTCGAACTCCAAGTGTTACTCGATTAATTAATGGTCCAAATGGTAATTGCTGACAAAGACAAGGGAAATGGCAGCCAGGATGACAGTAGAAGAAAGCCTCGCTGTTCTAGAGGCTAAATTTGTGGACAACGGGTGAGCGTCTCTTATATAATTGTGGCAGAACGGCATAATTCATCTACCGAGAATGATTTCTGCCACTACAGCTGCGAGAACGCTCCACCGGCCCTAATAACCTTGCTACGGGCAGGATACGGAGAGGAAAGTGGGAGAGCAGGACGTTCCAAGCTGTACCGGCGCATTTACGGCATCTTATGGGTGTGTGATGCATGATTCGCGACAGCTGTGTTTGAGTCCACAGTGTGCGTTCTTGTTTTTCACTTCAGTACGGCGCACACGTCGGAGCTGGCCATTTTGAAGGAAGCGCGCCAACTTACATCTTTCCTGAGGCACTGAAAGCAGTGATCAGGGCACGCTTCCCGGATGAGCTAACTGCGGAGGAAAGTCCTGACCCCACGGGAAGTTCGGTACACGTGCACCTGTATATATATATACGTGTATAAAATTATTATGCTGTATATAAATCAGATGAGTGTATACATCTATTCGTACACATACAGGTATACGAAGTAACTTTCCAAGATCTTGTCCAGGCTAAGTGGCCTGCAGTAAAGACCTCATCACCCTCTACGGTGCGTAAGCAGTCTTCTAGGCGCGGGCGAAAGCACTGACTTCTTTATAGTCAGTGGTACTTATTCAATCTATAGCTAGTTGCCTATTGCGTTACATTCCAAATTTTCATTTTCTCAAAGCAGTAATTCTTTTAAAACTAAAATACACAAATGTAGCACATGCACACCTTCATGTACAATGCAAATGATGTACTATACAAATTTAAATGAAATGTGAAATATTGGATAGTTGAGAAATCATCACAAATGTAATTGTTGTGTTGTCAAGAAACAAACAGTGAAATCAGTCTGAAAAACAGGCAAAGAGCATCATGCATAGCTAGATATGTTTTACTTCTTATACAGAGGGCACCCATGAAATGACACACGTGAATGCGAAGTAGATCCACACTTGCACGGCTTCTTTTCTTTCCCTTTTCGTGAAGTCTGCATTGCAGGGCGATCAACTCCAGCTGTGTGCCCCAAAACAAGCAAGTCCCCTTCATCGTTACCCTCTGTGCTGGACTCGCCACCAACGAGTGCATACAGGGCATCATCACTTTCCACAGGGTCAGCTTGGTCGTCTGCAGGCTCGAGTTCCTCTTCCTGGTTGCCATAACTGTGCAAGATCTGCTGTCGCTTGGCCCACTGCTTCCGCTCTTGCTGCTCATCCACACGTGCAGTCTTCATTTGAAGTCTGTACTTCTTCACCTCTTCAGTCTTCTCCTTCCCAAGCACCTTGGCTCTTTCTTCCCTGTCTGCCCTCCAAATGTCTGCCATACCATCAAGTATAGGCAGCCCCATCTCGCTGTACAAGGTAACATATGGAGAAACATCATCCGTGTCACCACAACTCATGATCAGTCCCCAAATGGTGAGAGCCATTTAGGAGAGCCTGTGCAGAGCAAGATTCTTTGCCCGGAATCGGGGCAAAACATTGAAGGCTGCTTCGCAAAGGTTAGAATGGCCACGACCCATTACTGAGTGGATTACACTTTCTGCCATTGAAGCCCTCCTCTCGCATTCGATCTCATACCCTAGTGAGTGCAACTCACACGAGAGGACATACTTGCTTTCATATGGCTTTCCCACACAGCAGAGGTTGTCCACGTCATCACATTGACCACAGGAACAGATGACAGAGGGGTGGAAGGAACGTTGGCCACCTTCCCAGCTGTGGATGCCCCGAGCATGGTATCTCCCAAGTTCCCTCATCCGCTGGGCGTAGATGTTGGGGTCTTTCTCAGACTGGATGCAAACGAGAAAATGGCAGATTCTGGCATTTCGAATAAACCCTTCCGTGATGCACCCACAGCCAGCCTTGTGCTTTCCCTTTGCGCAGCAGCAGGTGACAGTAGAGACAGTTGGATGTACCTGGATGTACTTGTCAATGAAGGTCTTGGTGAACACTTTCTTTCCTTTTAGGTCATTTAGTTGGTTTGAATGTGCACGTCCAACGTGACCCGCACAGTACATGACCTGTGCAGATGGAAACACGGATGTGACTGATTTCACCGATGAAGAATCACTGTCCTGCCAGTTCACTGCAACTCGACACCCTTCATCCTTCGCCTGTTGAAACAGCTTCTCAGCCAGGTACCCTTCTGCAGACTTCGATGTACCAGGGTACAAGGGCTCATCAATGACATCATCATTACCCTGCATACAAGCATGGCCGTAGAACAAGATGGTGTTCTTCAAATAGTTCTTCACTATGAATGTGAAGTTCTGGCTAAAGTGTCCCCGAGTGAGCCAGCACCCATCTGCCGTTGTAACTGCATTTTGCCAGCTTCCGAAATCTTCTACTGGTAGTGCCTTCATGTCTTCTTTCGCTTGCTTACACATATCCTTCAGCATCCTTTCAATGTACGGATAGGCATCCTTCAAAATGATGTACACATTCTTGCGCCGGAGTACTGGTATGCCTAGGCCACGGCCCAACGCCTTGTGGTAGCCAGAGTGCATGTGACCAGTGAGCAGGAAGGCAAGTGCTACAGATAGGACTGCCACCTGTCGCCGTGACTCCTGGACCAATGTGGAGGTATTGAAGCGGAGATTGCTCAATGTGCATCCATCACAGCATAACTTGATTTGAGCACCTCCACCAAGACCTGTTCTGTCCACCGACACAGGCCTAAGACTACCATTGCAGCCCTCAGTGGTACACTTCCTCTGTGCACACAACTCTTCTATAAACGTCGTGAAAGCTCTCAACTCCGTGAAAAAAAGGCAGTTTTCAAGCTGCTCTGGCTGCCCTTCAATACTGGTTGTAGATTCTTCGAGTATTGCTTGGAGGCGACGGCCTTTTCTTGGCGTGGGTAAGTATTCAGACCCAGATTCGTCCATTGATGGAGTGTCCGCTTCGATTGCCGTCATTTCAGGGCCAGCGATGAATTCCAGAACCGCCTTCCTGCTCGCGAAGTATCGTCCGGTGGGAGAACGATAGCCAGTCCGAATTTCAGAGCCAACTCGTCATTCATCGGTAGTCCAACCCGAGGGGAGTTCGAAGTCAACCGACGGTCTGCTGTCTAGGCCTACTCCACGCGTATCGTGACCGTGGGTGCTGATGTCCGTGAGGTGAGCTCGTCTCTTTGCACTCTTCATTTTTGGCATCGCGCACTGTTTGCCGTAGCTACTACTGGTTCAGGCAGGCATTTCCCAAGCTATTAAACTCTACCGCTGAAGCTTGGGATACGCCTGCTAGAGCACTGAACTGTAATGATCAGCTGTTTTGCGCACAGCAAGAATGTAAACGAATTTTTGTTATGTATAACGGTATAAACAAACACGCATTGCGTAACAGGGTGTCAGGTGTGAGATTAGGTGTGAGGTGAGGTGTGAAAACCGCGATTCATTGGACTCGACGTTTCCCAGAAGAATGTCGGCCTCGCGTAGGTGATCGCGTTGACCGAGAAGCTAGAAAGGCACGTGAATCTGTTTCATGTATATAGTTCCTAGAGCTGAGCACAGCCAATAGGCGCCAAGCCTTCAAGGGTGCTTGCTCTTGCACTTTAGTGCGTGAGGCAAAGGTGTTGCTGACCTATCTAATATGACGCGTCTCAACCGATCCAGAAGCGAATTTCTTCATTGTGTAGAGCATTACGTTGGGCAGATTCCTATGGCAGCGATAGCGGAAAATCGTTTCTGTGAACGAGTTATCGCAAATTTCGTAAGTTAAAAAGGGATAGAGAATAACTCCACAACTACTTGGAAACTAGTAAATCGCTGCCATAGGATTGTGCACACATGTCTATAGATTGTATATCCCAGGTTTGGTCCTACTCAGCCTTTGGGGGTAGGAAGAAGATCGAATTTCCCTGGAGCTGCTTGACTTCAATCAAGGTGATAATTTTTCACTTTCACTTAGATTATCTCAATAACGGGATCACTTATCAATTACCAAGTGACACCAAATTATGGGAAATTTACCTGTTTATCACATTTGTAACAATCATCATTGGTGGATTTATGGTTGAAGAGTTGCATAGGCAAAAGTAATGTACCTAAAGGAAGCTTTTAGCCATACCTACTACCTTAAATTTACAATACTTATATCATGTGTGTGGTTGCCATTGCTAGACAACAATTGAAGGGGTCACACATACACAACCTCCATACAACAGTGGACTACACTAACAATTAGTGGATGTGGTCCCAGTCACTCACCTTCACTGGAGAACTGGTCCACAGCTAGTGACAGTGACTGTAAAGGAGGGTTGCACTGCACAACTGAACAAACATGATGGAAACTGGTGGGGGATAAATAATGTGATGATGTTAGGTCTAGTTCAGCCAGGTGCTTGCACTTGGTGAGGCAGTGACAGATTACCATGGTGTCAAAAGGAGTAAGGTACAAATCAAAGCTGAGACAGCTATTTAAACGAGTGACTACACTCTGGGTGAGAGACTCATTCTGAGACTCAAATAAAGCATGAAACACATACAAAAGATAAGGATGGTCAGAGTCACATTCCACTGGCAGGTCACTGCCTGGGGCAAGGATGGCCTCATTGACCTCTGCTGATATTAATCGTGTTAGACCCGCAAAATATCTGAGGACGATGGCGAACTTGGGGTTGAGACGGTTCTTCCTCCAGAAGGCAGCTTGTTCTGTCTCGGGCAACAGGGAGATATAGTAAGCGCCAAAGAATTTCTGCTTCATTGTGTGGCTGAAGTTGAGTGTACTTGAGGAACCATCCTGGTCAGGGTGCAAGTGAAGGAAGCCTCCAAAGGATGAATCTTCCAAGATTTTGCTGCACTTGACCGTGGCATGGAAAACATGACGCACTTCATCTTCTTGGAAGATGTAGTTGGGAGGATCCTGAGTAAGACCTTTGAAAGCAAGCTCACCGAGGTTGAAGAGGAGCTGCTCAATATCCTGAGGTAGGTTAGTGAGAGATGGATTGATTCTGATTGTTTTCTTCTGTTTCTGCTTCTCTCGAGTGACAGTCTTGGCGATGAAGGACTTGTAGCACTCAGTTATGGTTGCAGGAAACACCGACCTGCCTGCAACACCGTGTTCGTAGATAGAACAGAAGATGCCCAAGTTCTTAGGCATATATGCTTCTCCCATGAGGTCTGGACGAGCCCTCAGATCAGAGAGCATGGCCTCCCCTTTGCCCGGCTCACTCTTGAAGAACTCTTTCACATACGAGTCCACTGCTTTGTTATCAAATCCAAGTATTTCATAGAAGAGAGAGCTGTGTTCTTGTAGTAGTGGGCATCCACCGGGGCGTGTGGACACTATGAAGTGTGCTTGGGGAAGCAGATGACCTTGCAAGAGAGACACTAGGAGGGATCCATCGGGGCTGGCCATTAAGCTATGCATCTCATCGGCTCCATCAAAGATGATGAGTACATTCTCTCCCTCACTCTCCAGCAGTGCATTAACTGAGGCAGAACATTTCTTCCCTGGGATGTAGTACCGAAGAAGTTGTTCCAAATCATATTCACCATCATCTTTTAGAGCTTGTGCCACAGCCTTGTCACGCAGAGGGAAGTAAAGGATGAGGGAGAATTCACTTGGCCTATTGTTGGCCACTTTCTGACACAGGTTCTTGACAAAAGTGGTTTTACCTATGCCAGGTTGTCCGTAAATGATTCGGTTTTGCTGGGTTCCCATGCGCAGAAAGTCATCGACTGTCACTTCTTCAGCCACTCCTTCGGACGGTCGCACGCCGCAGTCTCGGTATTGCTTCAGGAAGTCTCCCTTCTGTCTTGCTTTAGGGGCACTCTCTAGTACAGCTACTTTAGTGTACTGTACCTTCTGTCCTTCTGCGAAGGTCAGTCGCTGGTATCTGTCATAAGCAAGCCTTTTCACACTTTGGAGTGGCTCTGGGAGGGCAAGATACACCACCTGCAGGGGGTGTGGAGGGGTATAGTGAGTAGGGGAGAGGGTAGGGATAGCTGGTGTGTTTAATCACCAGTAAATAATTGGAGTTTATGGCACTCTGTGAACTGACACAGGAGGTAGGACATGCCTTAAACATCACTGCATTGACATATGTGTCAACCATACAGTAGACCATAGAGGGACGAAGTACAGTGCTGTGAAAGTGGGGGTTTCATTGAAATGGTGAGACTAAATCATGCAGGGTAATCTTTATGTCAGAATCTGCCAACATTTATGTGCAAGAGAACACTTGACTCATTCACAGCCTGTAATTCTTACTGAAACAGCAGTAATTCATTGTTATCACTGCACTGGCTTCTTGACCGTAAAATATAACACTTCGGTAACAGCTTCACATACTTTCCACAGCTTTATTGGGGCGCCAAAGAGGCCCCTATGTTGTTTTCAGATTTTTGTTTTTGTATGGTTTCATTTTCGTAATCATGTATATTTATACAGTGTAGTCCACCTAATCTGAATCCGTTTAGGACAAATTTTCGCTTATTTCAAACTTCTGTTCTGGTCCTGCTATCAGCCAATACAAAACTTTCATAGAGAATTCTGTTTAAATCAAAAAAAGTAGCCAAAATAATACACAAATATATGTAGAAATGTACAAGTATGAACAACCAGCCACGTATGTGCTCATTACATACACTGTACATCGTGTAGTCCTGAGCCCAGACGAACCAGTCCACCATTTTTATCACAGCCAAAGAATAAAATGCATCCACGAGTTTACCTTGTGTTATTTAGCTCTACAATTACATCCATTGGCTGTGTTCAATTCCTGTTAATCGGAATTTGTGATTTAACGGCTTATAAACTTTGAATTAATAGGGATTCTCGTAAGTCAAAAAACCTGATAAATCAAACTCACTTTGTGCTCCACACAGATTTGAATTAGGTGGATTACATCGTATAATATTATATTTCTGTCATTGCAAATGGCAGCACTCACGTCGTTCTTTACAAAGCTTAAAATCATCTCTAATGCTGTTTCGCCTTCTTTCAATCCAACAAAATTTGTTCATAAACATGTGTTAATAGAGTGATACTCGTAAAAAGATTCTTCTGTGAGGTACAGCTCCAATTATCACAGACGAACATTGTAACATGACTGCGCTCATTGCTCTCTGTGTGGTAGGCTCAAAATCATCTTTCTATTTCGTCCTGTATCCTAAGAATGCAAAGACTTTCTAGAACCTACTTAAGTGATAGTATTGTAGTAGAAAGCTTACCCAACCCTTCTCATGCGAGGTACAGCCCCAAATACAACAGGGTCGAACAACCTGTTGGCCAATGAGAGACAATCGCATTACCACTTACGGTAGCCTTTTAGCCAGCACACTCAGTGTTAAGTAGACGCCTGTGTGACGTCACAATAGGCTGACTAATGAGAATACTGCACACCTTTTGGCAGCATGTTGACCAGTGAGTTGACAGGTAACTGAGTTCAAAATAATGCACAGTCAGCAGTTTCGGTTGTGGTCGTGACAGGGTGCTGCACGATGGGTCTGGAAAATGCTTCTTTTAAGAAGGAAGACTGTCTTCGATGTGGAATCAGAAGTAGAGGGGCAATTTTTATCATGTATGGGAGCTTTGACATCACGTGTCTACCGGAAGTAGTTAGCTACTCCTCAATGGCGGAGAAAACGTCGTGTGATTCGGGTCTAAAGTTGGGTTGTTCATCTCGCAGCTGACGTTTCTTACAGGTCGGCAGTGGATGCGGCACGTCAGCTAAGCATAAGCTTACTCACTGTCAGCCACGTCAGCCACAGCGTTTCCCAGAGCCGTGTACGTAGCTACCAAAGCCTGTTCCCCGCGTAGCTTGTAACTAGCTGTATTTCCAATTCCTTGGCTCTGGTTCGTAGCCGGATTGTTGCTCTACCCTATTTATCAACGAAACAAGTAAGCCGGGCGACCTGCGCATCGTATCGTATGTTATGGCGCAACAATTGTTATCACAGCTGCAGGGATCTACGGGATTTAGACACCCGGTATCTAAATGATTTAGATCCCGCGCGAAATACAAGAGAAAGTCTATGAGTTCTAGAAACGGCGCTTAGAATGCCTGTTACCATGGTAACGGGATCTATATAGGACTTAGGCGCTTATATTTACACTGGTCCTATATATCAGCGATAGACCTCCCTACCGTACTATATGTTATACATATACCAATAGCAAGAAAACGTGCAAATAGGAAATACCGTATGGCCGGAAATTTTGGCGGGAATTTATTTTGGCGGATTGCTGAAATTTCTGTATTTGGCGGAATTTACTTTGGCGGTTTGGCAAAGCCTGTGCCATAATGATATTCATAGCAAAATGGCTAATCCGAATGATCAGAGCTAGATTGCTGAAGAGTCTCTGATGAGTACACGCGCTGTTGTTTGACCATAATTGGATTATTTTCATTCCAATCCTTAGCTTTTCCAGGGAATGCTGCAACGTACAAAGGCTTTTAAGCCTCCTTTTGGCTGATCTGCTGACGCTCGCCCCAAGCCTGTGACTCGCACACAATTGTAGCGCTCCAACGCAGAAACAGAGAACAGGCTGCCGAAATCTTCCGCAGTAAGTTACTGACAATGATATCAACGTCAGTCTTCACAGCGACTGCATATACGACGCCGTTCGGATTGCCTTTGGCATTCCTCACACTCTTCTTCCACCTCCGGTGTGCAAAACTCTTTGAGTTTGTGGTGTCCTCGCACTGCTGTCAGTTGTGAACTTAAAGCTGCCTGTAGTGTATACGTCTGATTTGTGGTTAAGCATGTGTGTGGTATTGGTCATTTGCTATTGCTCACCTTGATTCATGTGTATTTCGTCATCTTACATTATGCATGTAAGTTTTATACGGTGTGTGCGCATGCTCAGTTGATGATTGGCCTCGTGCTTGTGTTGGTACCGTGAAGTGAGTTACCGGTTCCCGCGTGATCGTCTGTTATCGTGTTGTGTCTCTGGGACGGTCGGGTTCCCCGCCTGAGGTGTGCGTGCGTCCGGAGTCTGACGACGTCACATCATTTCACTGCCGATTAATCTATAGGCCTGGCGCAACCAGGCTTGTTAAGCGGAAAACTATATGATCGCACAAATTTTGGTGGATGAAATATTGGCGGATTGCTCTCAAAACCGTCAATCCACCAAAATAAATTCCCCGCCAGAATTTCCGACCATACGGTATAAGCCTGAGAAAACATGGTTTCCTTGGTAACGGTATACTATATATTAACATATAGCTTGCCAAACTTTCAAGGGGGGGTGAGATCGCAGCAAGAAGGCCCTTCCTTCTCCCCCATAAATGCACCCTTGCAAGTAACTGACATGTCATTTTTGCATCTTCCAGTAATATTAGCAGGCAGAGACTGTAGGACCTTGAAAAATATTGTCTTATGGTTGCATCTGCTCCCATTCTTTCAGTAATCAGCTCAAAACAAATACTTACCAGCTTCCAAAGCATCAATACACCACTTTGGTCATGTATGGCTGTTGCCCTCATTATGCCACACTCTACCATAGCATTCACTTACTGCCACCATCTACAGCCGCCATCATCATCGTCACCATGGCTGTCAGTGCCACAGTGATGCTAATCACACGCAACATGCAGTGTGATTGCCAAACAGGGGCATTCTATTGCAGCAGTTTGACCATAATGTGACCACTATCTACAGGAACTATGTAAATTACTGTACACACCTTATCAGGGTGGGCAACTGTGTTGAATGGCACAACCACAGCCTCATCCACGCACAAAGCATCATCACTGCTGGGTACAATGCTGGTCGACTTCATTGGCACTGGTAGAGGAAGTGATGTTGGTGGTATCTCGTTCTGCATTTGTCTCTGTTTACGTTTCATCTCTATCTCAGGTGGGCAAGGTAGTGGCCGTGACTTGGCAGGACTTGGCTCAGTGAGGTAGTCTTGATGGGAGGTCATATAGTCTCGGCGGTGAGGCTGGGCTGACACATAGGCAGGATTCCTTGTCATGCTGACATCAGCTAAATTAGGTGCCAATCTGGGGATGCCCTCATAAGCAGGATTTGTAAACATGGGTACATTTACAGCCAGGTCCAAAGCAGAAATTGTTTCATGAGGAGCATGTGTTTCATCATGAGTTGGCCGCACTACAGCATAGGTGATAAGAAACAAATGTGATGCCATGACAAGACAATTTAGCAATTACACATAGGAGATAAGATTCAAGAACCCACTCCCTCTATCACATGGCCCTGCAAACTGGTTCAGCGCACTCACATGAGCATTTAAGGCAGGAAGGGAGATTAATTCGAAAAAATGGCCGTCATAGAAAATCGACTAAAACCGGAGCTGTGTACGGGCAGTGAAACCGGCTGTGTACTACATCCTACTACCATGCTACCAAGTTGTAAGTGACTAGGGGGTTGCACATATATCTGTGCAGCCACAAAGAATGAAGACAAGTATTTCGAATTAAAAAACTTGTGGGGCTGCAGCTCCAGCAAAGACAGACACACAGTATTAGTAGAAACTTAATGTACCAAGGAACCCACAGTCGCCACAGTAGCTAGTGTTCTATGATGCCAAAAGCTACTTACATATTTTGCTACAGCGCAGCAAGCGGGGACGAGGTTCTCAAGAGCATTTAGAAGGGCAATTGTGTGCGCTGAGCTTTTCAACGCTACATGGGTTTGAAAAATGTTAGTGTGTACAAATCACGGCGATCATTAGTTTCTACGTTACCCTGTCATATGTTTCAGGGGGTGGAGTGAAGGCCTCCAAGGCGGGGAGGCCATTACAAAAGAAGACGCAGGGATGACCTGTTGGACTCTGTGCCCGTCGACAAGGAGTGCTGTAGGAGTCTGTTCCACAATTAGCGGCGGAAGAGGACGTCCAAAGTTCACAAAGACGATGTTTGGAAGGCGGTTTTGCAAATCCCTTGGTATTGCACACGGTCCACTTCCGGCAGAATAAAATTCTGTACAATATAAATACCTTATACCCAATACTTCACCCAATACATTCAATACAAATGTAAGCATTGGTGTACACCCGTAGCTTCACTTATCAGACAACACGGTAGTGCTGTCTATGTAGGGGTGGTCGTGGTTGTTAGTTTGCTGTAATACAAACGAAAAGTAGCGCTACTCCTGAACAGAACCAAGAACTGACTAAAGGAGCCGCCAGCGAGGAAAGGAGGCTGTACAGTTTACAGAGCTAGCCATACTTCCAAGTGCCAGGGTGCTGTCGTGTAGAAATCGTCATCGCCTTTTCCCTTGTTTTGTCTTCTTCTTCTTCTTCTTCTACTACTCCATCAGCTATAGCTCCCGAACGATAAGGAGTAGGAGGATATATTACACATAGTTCTATGAGGCTTTCGCTAGGTAAGTGCCTTTTGTAGGTTAGATGGCTCTGCGATCCAGTCCACAAATGGGAGGTTGCCCAGTTTTGTGAGACGTTGCTAGGGGTAAGACGCCATTTTACAATGACATAATCCCATGTACCACGGTTGGTCGCTTAGTGAATAGTCTCTTTTAAATGAAGTTTTAGGCCGATAGCCCCACAATGCGGTCAAATGAGTGTTCGCATGAGCATATGGGACAAGCTTCGGCCAACGATAGCCAGCGTGCCATTTAGAAGGAAATTCACTGTGGTGTGCCAGAAGGCAGCCATTAGCTTCCAGTGGACGTTTCTGAGTTAGTGCAGAGTTTAGGTTCTAGCTGCCACTTCGGTTCCACTCCAGAATAAAAACATATACATGCACTGCTGTCCTGTGGTAGTGGTAATGTATCATATCTGAGCTTACGCTGCAAAAAGTGCAGAAACTAGAAAGAATAAAAAATTTCTACAAAAACTACTAAAGACGTATGGCTGGCATAAAAAGTACAGAAACTAGGAAATGCTACTACACAGTGGAGCATTCACCATTGCCCCTACATGCAGGAGTGTAGTACTATATGGTGCAGCACTCTTCAATTTTTTGGGCTTTGGTGCCCCTATATTGTTTTCAGATTTAGGTATTAGTTATAACACCTCCTTGAGGGATGTCGCTGATTTATAAGCACGAGGCCTGAGGGCGCGAAGCGCCCGAGGGGGGAGTGCTTATAAATCAGCGACATCCCGAAAAGGAGGTGTTATAAGTGATTTATTTGCTGAACAAAGGGAAGCGTGGGCAAATGTTAATTGGTTTCTTGCCAAATAAGAATATAATTAGGGGAGCGTGGGCGAATCCAATGCATTTTTATTCATTATGAGAGCTAGCTAGCAAGGAGCCAAGGCAGAAACGTCGGTACACTACACCTCCGGAAACCTCTTCCTCTACGGAGGAGACGTCTTGCCCGCTCCTGCAACGCGATCGAAGGCGCCAACAAGACTTGGCTGGTTAATCGTGGTCGGTGGAAGGTGCGCCCGACAGCATTGGAGGCGGAGGGAGCCAAGCTAGCTCAGAGGAATCTGACGGTGGGACAGCACGACGGATCGGTGATCAGCTGCGTTGGAACTGACCGTGATCTGAGAGTCTATGTTCGTTCGGTATCTAGCTACATACTTGAGATGTCTTTCCGACCGGGTCCTCTCGTGCAGAAGAATCAGCCACCCATCGACACACAAATTTCGTCGAATCGATAGCTGTAGTACGGTAGAACGCCAGTAATCAGTTTGCTCAGTGCTTCCAATAAGATGAAGCTTAAGCTTTTTGCGCCCTTTTCCATGACTAAAACTACAGTGGCACCATAGATATTCAAAACCCAACCATATTAATGGTCGGGTAGTGTAGAGTTACTGTATGCTTCATTGCACTGTTCTTGTGTTTTGATCTGAATGCAAGCACTTGCATGTGAAGTATTGTTGCTATTGATTGAATCACACCGAACCCAATTAGATATTCTTGCCCTCCAATAAGATATAATCGCTCTCCTATAAGATATAATCGCTCTCCAATAAGATATAATCGCTGTCTGATAACAAATTGTCACCTCTCACTGCAAGTAGCACTTTTATAGTCACTCAATAAACATAGCAACCACCTAGCAACGGCAAATAAGTATTCATATGGCTACATGTGTGTATGTATGTATGTATGTATGTATGTATATTTCTGTCATTGTAAATGGCGGCGCTCACGTCGTTCTTTATTACAAAGCTTAAAATCATCTCGCCGTCTATCAATCAAGCGAAATGTGTTCATGAACATGTGTTAATAGAGTGATACTTGTAAACAGCTTAACGAAAAACTCTCTTGCGAGATACAGCTACAATTATCACGAACGGACATTGTAAATGGCTGCGATTGACGCTCTCTGTTTGCTATGCTCAAAATGATCTTTCTTTGTATTTCCCTGTGTATCCAAAGAACAAAGGTATTTCTAGAACATGTTTAAATGATAGTAACATAGTAGAAAGCGTATCTAACCATTTTCCTGTGAGGGACAGAATAAATACATGTAACAATTAATTTAATTGTACAATTAAATAAATTGTTACATGTATTTAATTGAATTTTAATTCAATCTTAATTCTTCCACTAAATTTCAGTAGGAATCTCTGTTACATTTACATATTTAATCATAATAGCCTGTCTTATGTGTTATATTAAAATAGAATATGATTGTACTCATTATGTAATGTTCTGTAATCGTATTGATAATTCCTTAAACTGCTTTTTACCCATTTTAAATACACCCTCTTTATGATTATCTCAATATCTAAGTCACATTATACTTTAAGCAGTACCATTACAGTGAATGAATAATTGCAACAAATAAAAAAAGTATTGAGTTATTCTAAACTCGTGGGGTGCCGGGGCGCCTCTGACATTGAACTACTTACTAGCAATTCCACACTAGCTATGCTGTGAAAGTTCTAAAGCTTAGATAGCTGGGGATGGAGCATTGCTGACAGCCCAAAGATATTACTAGACAAATATAAAACAATGTGGGAGCGGGCGGGGGTATATGCATGCAGGTTAATGTTAATGACGGAGACAGCAGGATTTGCATTACGCATGTGGAACATGCCCTATGCAAACCATGCGGCTTCTGCCATGGCCGATTTTGACCTTCGCTTTTTTCGCTTATATCTCCACTAGGGGCAGCTGGACCAGAACAAGACAAGTACGGTGGAAGAACCCTTTTGTAACTTTGTAACATGAGTTTTGTTAATAGAGCTTTACTACAGCGAGATATATCGACGATAGTGAAGGCACTACAATAGCGGTAAATGCCGTATTGAAGGGGAAGTCTCAGAGGAAAAGTGGCATCATTCCATACGCATTTGTGATATTTAACTTTTGCATGTGAGCAAAGCTGTTAAGCCATTACACTGTGAAGCTATGATAAGAAATTGAGACTACTTTCTGGTTAGAAACATTTAAGGTCATGTAACTCTAGACAGGAACCTTGCGTAGCATTTGCCCACATTGAGAAGCTAGAGAATTCAGTTGATTAACCATTTTCATTTTCATCCCATGAGAAAACCTGCTCAATGAATACAGCAAAGCAGTTCAGTGAAAGCCATGGTGAAATAACCGATTTGCTGGGCGTATCACATGACATTCTCGTGACCGAAAGCTGTGGGCCTGTGACGATTACTGATGCTTGAGCCTGCTTCTCCCGCGTGGCTACCTATACTGTACCTTGCGGTGCACATTGCGCTCGACCTTCTTCGCCAAGTAGTGTAGCAGTTCCAATACTATTGTCATAGTCTGATTCGCCTTCCCCAGCATACACTTGTACTGTCCGGAAATGACATTTCATGACGATTTTGCTCCAGGCTTCCTTGCAACACGAGCACATCACATGACATCACACGGGTAGCCATGCCAACACTGGTATTTGACACCCTTAGGTGTTGTATAAACTGGGTTCAGCCTACGTAAACAAAACGAACATATCACACAAGCGTAAGGTATGCCCTGCATGCAGGTCAGACTGCGCAACTGCAAGTGCACAATGTGTACAAGGAATAGACCGAGGCAAAGTTAACGTCGGCTACAGCAAGCAAGTCTGAGTAAGAGTAGGTAGCTAAATGGTAGCAAAGCTGCAGAACACTTCCAAACCCGCCCGTGCAGTCCTTGTAGAGCCAACTGGTCC
Source organism: Ianthella basta (assembly GCA_964019415.1). Classification (NCBI taxonomy): domain Eukaryota; kingdom Metazoa; phylum Porifera; class Demospongiae; order Verongiida; family Ianthellidae; genus Ianthella; species Ianthella basta. The sequence continues at coordinate 6,992,051 of OZ025868.1, read as the reverse complement.
AGTACACCCTTACTCATGATTCTGATGGGCACGCCATCCAGCAGGTGCGTAAGTACGTATGTGAAGCTCTACTGGACCGCTGTAACTTCCATGATGAGCAAGAGAACCAGCAAACTACAGCACACTTCATGCTTGACATATACAGTCCTTGTGTAGCCAGTGTGTGTCCAGTTCCCCTTCCCTATCCTGGCAGTTGCCTCATCCAGCGGATTCTCAACAGCTAGCGGGCAAAATGCTAAAAGCCAGCGGCATTAACCCATTAGGGCCATAGACGCAAATTTGCTTCAAGTATTTCTATGCGCTTAAAGCCCAATGACGCAGATTTGTATCAAGACAAACTTTCCCTTCATTTGGCTGCCACGAACGGAGGAATGATATGAACTATTCACAGAATGCCTAGTAGTCATTTGGCCATCATTTCAGCTTCTTGCCATCTCTTATGGTCGTTCGTGTGCCGCGCAATCAAGCGCCGAACATTTTGCAAAGTTTCGCACCATTTAGGTGTGTGACCAGAAAGCTACCACGTACCATGTAGCAACAAGAACAAATGCAGTCAACTGTTGCACAAATAGTCCAGCAGCTAAAGCGGCTCCTAGGACCTTTTCTGGGTCATAGAAGTGCCAGTAAGTAAAATACAAGCGTTCGCTTATCATTCTTGTCTTCTTCGGCTGCACACACTTACGAAGAATCTAGAGCTGGACCACGAGCATCCCATAGCCTTCCTAAGAAACAGCACCATGGAATGCAAAACCAGATGTCAACATTTTGTGCGATGGAAGCCAGGAAAGCCACCGAAAAGCAAGAGTACGGGGTTTGTACGTAGCTGCCATTTTTAAGTTGGGCTCACAGTACACGAGCGTGAAGTTCGAAATTGGTCCTAATGAGTTAATAGAGCAGATCGTGCACTCTGCTTGTGCCGAGAGACAGCTAGCCTCATTCCCAGCCCCGGGAATGAGACTGAGATTGGTCTTAAAAATAAGGTCCTAGGACCAAGTGTATCAGACAAATATTGGTTCCCCGGGCCATAATCTACGTACAAACCATATATGGTAAACTATTGCGCGACCACAACATGTCAAAAACTATTGCACAATGCGATTGCGCAAACGCACTGTACCATAATTTCTGGTTTCGCACCACCCAGAAGAGAGGGGCTTTGCTTCACTCACCCCAATTATAGATTAGCATGCTATAGGCTGTTAGTGTGCAAGGTTTCAAGTATCCAGACATGATTGACATCATAACATTCCAAACAAGGATGTACATGTTACTGTGTACCTGGAGGAGTATGCTTGCTATAAAAGGCTGCCCTAAGTGGTAATGCCATTATTCCCTTATCTCCTTCATTGACCAATGATCTGTTCAACTTCTTTGTATTTGAGGCTGTATCTCATGAACATGTAAAAACGTTTTACTACTATTACTGTTACTTGATATTGTTCTTTTCTCAAATTCAAGCATGAAAGACCAGCAAGCAGGTTACAACAACAGAGGTGGCACTACCAAGGAGATGTAGTGCCAGTCCTGATAGTTAAGAACATGGCACACATGATACCATATGTCGCAAAATGTTTGCGATTAATAATGTTTTTAACTTTCGCAAATGGAGCACAGTCACAAATATTCCTATCGTGAACATTTATGTACACAATAATGGGAATGGTATAATCAAAATATGTACTATGACATCATAGTAAGTTGGCAAACTAGTGAACGCTGACAGAAGCACTTGTTTTCTCAATTTCAGAAGCTACTGCTCCTAATATTGGTAATAGAAACCCTTAGTTGCCAATGTAGTATTATAGTCTCCTTTGCAAAATTCTATTTGCGAATATTTCTGCTCCTCCATTTTGAAAGCGGTATGTGAAATTATTCAGTCATGAACATTTTGCAACATACAGTACATCAAGTGACATCAGAGTGATGTCCCTTTGCATTCTTTGGATACACGGCGAAATATAAAGATATTACAATGTCAGCCATTCAAATTGCAATAATTGGTACAGTGTCTCAAAGTAAAGCCCTTTGTTAGTCTATTTATTTGCTTCACTCTATTAACACATGCTTATGAACACACAAAAGCTAAAACCACATGAAGGCAGTGTCTGTAGGGAAGATGGGAGGGTGAGAGTGAAGGTGGAAGTGAATGCACACTGTCCACATAAAAAACAAATATGCTGAGACGTGGAGACACAAGTGGGCTTTCTTGTTGAAAAGCAGCAAAATGAATGCTATTCCGTTTTTTGATTTCCCAAAAGAAACCCCTACCATGCATACTTGTGGTTGGTTGCTGAATGGGTGGCCAATCTATCATACCAGTCTACGTAATTATGACATCACAATCTCTATATATATTTTGGTAGAGCTGAAATCCTCTGTTCGCAAACTCCTCGCGAGCTCACGCACGATTGCCGCCAAACCTGGAACTATTACTGGGCATGGCATGGAGACAGTCATAAGGGGGTAGATGGAAGACGATTTGCTGTGCCTGCGAAGGGTCAAGAGTGCCACACATTTTCCCTCCGTTAAGGGGAAAGACACCAAGTTCTTTGTGCGTTTATGGACTGTGCATACGGAATTCCAGTTATCTAAGCCATGCTACAGGGAGAGCGCTCGCACTTTGCCTGGCAACAGAGCTGCATCTAACAATATCTATGGCACCATATTGCTGCAAATCAGCAACCACATGACACCATACTAAAGGCACGCATTCGCTGGCAATGGGACACCCGCTATATAGCTACCAAAGCACACTGTAGTCAAGAAGATGTCGGTGCAGCATAGAAGTAGGTGGATTGCACTAGATCATGTAGCACATAGCTTGACTAGGAGTGCGAAAGCTGCACCTGAGATAGTACAGAGGAAGAAAGGATTTATGCATCATCTTTTTAGGGGCTGCCGCAGGCAGCCCCTATATTGTTTTCAAATTGACGTTTTCATATGGCTTCATGTTACGGATATATATATATATATAATACGCCAACCTATGGTTGTACGTCAATGCTTACATTTATATTGAATGTATTGGGTGAAGTATTGGGTATATGAAATTTATATTGTCGGCCATTTTATTCGGCCGGAAGTGGACTGTGTGCGAGGCCAAGGGACTTTGAAAACCGGCTTCTAAACGACGTCTTAGCGAACTTTGAATGTTTTCTTCCGCCTCTGATCCTGGAACAGACTCCTACAGCACTTCTGGTCGATGGGCAAAGACACAGCTTCGAGACAGCGCCCAACAGGTCATCGACTTCGCCCTGCGCCTTCTTCGATAATGGCCGCGCCCACCTCAGAGGACTTCACTCCGCTGCCTGGAACACATGACAGGAGCAACGTAGAAACTGGTGAACGCCGTAATATGTAGACGCTAACATTCTTCAACCGTTTGTAGCATTGAAAAGCTTAACTCGCCCTTCGTTGCCCTTCTGAATGCTCTTCAGAACCTGGCCCACGTGTACTGCGCTGTAGCAAACGTATGTAGCTTTTGCCAACACAGACCACTAGCTACTCTGGCGACTGTGGGTTCCTTGGTACATTATTTGTCTGTAATTACTCATTGTAAATGCATGTGATATAAGCAGTCATGAGTCTGTCGTTGCTGGAGATTTCTCTGTGCATGTGTGTGTGTGTGTGTGTGTGTCTCATGTGTCTGGTGATAATGGTGTGTGTGTGTGTGTGTGTGTGTGTGTGTGTGTGTGTGTGTGTGTGTGTGTGTGTGTGTGTGTGTGTGTGTGTGTGTGTGCTGAGGTTACTGAGGTATTATGACACGATGTCATGTTTACCTATTGTGTGACAGAGCTGCGACCGAAGGGAGCAAGTATTTCGAGTTGGGGCGGTAGCCCCACGAGTTTTTAACTCGAAATACTTGTTTCCACCTATATATAGCTAGACTCCTCTTTGCTTCCTTTTTACCAATTAGCTATACAGCTCTTTGAATGCCTTTACAACAGCTACATCATTTCACATTGTCAGTGCATGCATAAAGCCACTTATTGCATTCAATTCTAGCTATCTGTCCACATCATGCCAAATACATCAGTCACAGTACAATTGCTGTGACTGATCTTGGCTCTGTAGTATAATGCTTGCAACCATCCAATTTACTTACCAAGTAATAATTGAACACTAGACGTGATTGCATCTGGATTAGCTGTCTCCACTCTGCTTTGTAGAATACTCATTTCTTTGGGTGTATTAGACAATTCTCTTTTGCTCAGTGATGCATTCACTTCATCCTTTGAATCTGGACGTGCCACAACCCTCCTTCTCAGTGGTGCACTCACTTCATTCTGCGAGTCTAGATTAATCTCTTCACCTACGCCCACACGTCTCACTTGGAGTTCAACCTCTTCACTTGTGCTCACAGATCTTGCTTGGAGTTCATAATCCTGCCTGACTGTAGAATGCAAAAATGTTCATATACACATCATGTACGTAGCCAAGGCAAATACAACAGATAAGAACAACATACATTTAGGATACACATGCATCAACTTTGCGCTGCAAGCGAAATTTCCAGTTCACCCATTGTTTGAACGTTACCATCTATAACAAGTTTACATCTGCAAGTCCAACTAAATTGAGAGCTATTATATCAGACGTCACGCTTGTGACGTCTATTTAGAAATGTGCCCGGTGCAAAATGGCGTCTCTTATCTTAATGTATTAGGGCGCTTCAGCAAAACTAACCAAACGACGGTGGCAAAGAACAATTAAAGGCCATGGATAGTTTTTCTTTTTGGATGTATTGAAGACTCAAGCGCACCCAAAGGCGACCTGGAGTACACATAAGAGAATAGCATCATAGGCTGCTCGTACCACATTTGTTCTTTTCATATTCTTACTATTCTCCTTCCCACAGAATATTTGTGCGCTCTTGGCGCACGACGCAGGACACCTATGCACCTAAATTGTGCATGAGGACTTACGTACCTAAGTCAAGGACTAGGATCTGAGAGCCGGTGGCAATCCAATAACAACAGCATTGGAGCGGGCAGGAAATTTGTCATCCCCGTGTATTAAAGATACCCCAGTGCCGTCATTTTGTTGCTCTGGTAAACCGTATGATACATGGCGGCCACCTCTTCTAAAGTGGCATAACTGTGCTCAACGCTTTGCCCAATCTTCAACAAATATAGGGAAGGGGTATTAGTCAGCGCTAGTATTAATCTGATGTAGCCATAGTCCTTTGGATATCCAAAAACTGTACAAACTAATGTATAAAAATTCCTTTAGAATTAATAGAGGTTTAGGAAAAGAGAAAAAGCATAGAAACAAGCAGCATTAGCTCAACACCGTGATGGGACAGCTAGCTAGACATTTGAGTCCATGTAGCTACAAAGAAATTAGGAATACAGAGTGAACTTCACGGAAATGTGGTTCATTGTGGTGTTAAGTTAATGTTGCTTGTTTCTACGCTTTTAGTGCTGGCCATTCCTAAATCTCTTTTAATTCTAAAGTAATTTTTATACACTAGTACTAAACCATAACACATTCTTTCCCACACACTACCGTATGGCCGGAAATTTTGGCGGGGAATTTATTTTGGCGGATTGGCGGTTTTGAGAGGAATCCGCCAATATTTCTTCCGCCAAAATTTGTGCAATCATAAGATTTTTTTTCCCGCTTAACAAGCCTGGTTGCGCCAGGTCTATAGATTAATCGTCAGCATGGAGTTCACAAATGACAGCAGCGCAAGGACACTACGTTTCTAAAGAGTTTTGCACACCGGAGGTGGAAGAAGAGCGCGAGGAAGCCAAAGGCAATCCGAACGGCGTCGTATATGCGGTCGCAGTGAAGACTGACGTTGAGATCATTGTCGGTAACTGACTGCGGCAGATTTCGACAGCGTGTTCTCTGTTTCTGCGTTGGAGCGGTACAATTTTGTGCGAGGTCACAGGCTGCAGGCGAGCGTCAGCAGATCGGCCAAAAGAAGGCTTAACTACTCGTGCGAAAAGCTAAGGATTGGAGTGAAAATAACCCAGTTATGGTCAAACAACAGCGCGTGTAGTCCTCAGAGACTCTTCAGCAATCTAGCACTGTTCGTCCGGGTTAGCCATTTTGCTATAAATATAATTATGGCACAGGCTTTTTGCCAAACCGCCAAAGTAAATTCCGCCAAATACAGAAATTTCAGCAATCCGTCAAAATTTCTGGCCATACCGTATGACGCCACCATTACATAGGCCCACACAGGGTAGTTATACCAGGAAACCTGTACTTTAGGTGAAAGGTGTGGATAACCGCTAAATTCCTTTCATTAATAAGTTCTGAGGGAGAAACTTAGTGATGTCATTTGTGACATCAGTGATGTCATTCGTGACATCACTAAGTTTCTCTCTCTGAAACTGTTGATGAACGGAATTTAGCGGTTATCCACACCTTTCACCTAAAGTACAGGTTTCCTGGTATAACTACCCTGTGTGTTCAAAGGGAAGTGCGACGGGCAGAACCTTTTAGGAGCTGGTGAAACAGAAGGTGAACCCATCCTTTTCCTGCCATTGTAGATATTGATCAATTGATCAGCAAGGGCCACTCTGAAGTCCTTCAGTAGTACCTTCTTACTGCCAGGTACAGATGGTAGTGACCGGTACAGGATGTAGGCGTTGGTGACAGATCAAACAAGAACCTCGGCAAAGTGCTCGGCCAACAAAGGAACTAACATGAGGCGAGGTTGTCCTGTAATTAATTATCGCCATTTTAGCTATGCATGACATCATCAATTACTGGCTCTGTGTTGTGTACGCTTGCAGTAACATCTAAAATTTCACGGAATAAACTTTTTTGGATGGCTGCTGATCCGCGAAAGCTGCAAACATTAAACCCCACAAAATTTAAAGCATCTGCGGTGATTAATGCACTGCAAGTGACTCTGTTAGATTACTAGACACAAATGTTATGCACCCGGCGCAGTCAAGCATACAAAATACTGCTAAAGACATGCAGGGAACATACCTCTAATATGCTTCATATGATGATTAAGCATCAGTGCAATCATGGCCATGATCATTGCAACTGCAATGAGCAAGATGATGGCAGCGACAACAATTGAAGTTACCAACCCTAGAGAACAAGTGAGAAATATGCATTGACAACCTCGCAGTTATAGTGCTGCATATACAAACTATAGCCTGCAAACTGTGATGTAGAACACCTATACATGATGTGCTTAGCTGGCCTATGGCAGAAGTTTACCAATCAACATTGCAACAGACAAGTATTCCAATCCTACTGAGGTTAATGTCAAATAAGATATTTCGATTCCACACTTACCATCTAATTAAGACAAGTTCCTGGCTTACCACATGCATGCATCACTTTCACATGGATAGAGCAGTATGATTCACCTAGTTGATAAACTTCTTCCACATCTGATGGATTATGGCTTCATATTTAAGATCTCCTTGTACCAGTTATAAAATGGTCGTGAGGGTGCTGGCTGGTTTATCACACGAGGGCGCGAAGCGCCCGAATGCATTAAATCAGCTATACGGCTGAGCAGCCATGTTATAGCTGGCTTGTTACGATTCAAACAGCAGCAATTAGTGCTAGAATTTGTTCACTGTCAACTGAATTTGCTGAATGAACCTGACCAAAGTTTCTATAGAAACCAGAGAACCAGCTCTTCTCGCAGCACAAGGTGAAAGCCGAGAAGCTCCACAGAAAAAGGTTGCCAGCGGTCTCCTTTACTGTTAAAGCGTTGGTGTCACTTGAGTCGGCACTAGTGCAGATGATTTGAATTCCTACAAGCAGTGTAAGAAGTGAGAACTTCCCTTTTAGGCAGTGTACTATGAATGGAAGGTCTGGTGAACTTGGAAGTGGCGAGACCTACCTTCAGATTGAATTCATGTCAATCAAGTGAACTCAGGTCATCTTGAATTTCTCTATCACTAAAGACATTGCATGCACAATTACAAGTCAGTGCCATAAAACATTCACATGCACTGTTGCTGTGGCGTGGCATAAAGATAAGGCCACACGCTCGTCTAAAGGTGTCAAAAGTAAACAACGAATGGATGTGACGAATGATTTTGCCGAATGACGAATAGAAATTTCAGCATTCTTCATTCACTCGACATGTCGACCTCCATTTTAAGCATTCTTCTTTGTAGCCATCTGATTGGCTGATTTCATGTACGTGGGCACTTGCCTGATGAAGTTAAACATGGCCAATGATGTCAAAGCAAAAAGCAGGACGTCTAAAGCAGCAGGAGCTTCTTTAACAGCAGAAGAAGAACGAGAACTAGCTGTTTCTTGTTCATATTTGGCGCGTCATTCGCCGGACCAAACTTCAATGGCCAACTAAGCACGTGATGTACCCAATTTGGCCAAGCACGCAGTGTGACAGGGCAAACGTACAAATGACCAGTTTGTTTAGTTCATTTTTCGGATTCGGAAGAGCATGTGGCCATATCTTAAATTTATGTTGATGACCATGTTTTCAAGTCCCAAGCACTCATCATTCAAGAGCCAATGTGCATAGGAAAGTTCACAAGGTGCATAATATGAAAAGGCATTTCACTAAAACAGTAAACAAAATGAAGTGAGGGCTTCTCAGCTGGCTCAGGCATCAGAAAGGGTTGGTTCTCCAATACCAGTTTCACAACAGGGTTGAAAACCTTGCCGACGTTTCGACCAGATGCTCTGGTCTTCTTCATCTTCGCCCTGAAGAAGACCAGAGCATCTGGGCGAAACGTTGGCAAGGTTTTCAACCCTGCAGTAAACAAAATGTTTGTTTAAAGCTAGAAAGTGATTGGGAAAGGAAATAAGAGCCCCATTCGTCGCAGAGCATTATGAGGGGTGAAAGCGTAAATAGTGGCGTTTTCCAAAATTAACACACTGCAGCTTGCTTTGATGTATGGCTTCCTCATGTAACAAGTACTAGTTATAACATGGCCGCGAGGGTGCTGGCTGATTTATCACACGAGGGCGCAAAGCGCCCGAGTGCGATAAATCAGCTAAGCGCCTGAGCGGCCACGTTATAACTTACTTGTTGAGACGGTTGGAGGAATCCTACTGGCTGAAGCTCCTTCAATTTCGCCATGCGTCGAATCGTTTTGTCGAACGAACTTGCCCGACGTTCCTATGGAAACTCGTGTACACAAATTCTTGTGCCTAAAGAGAAGTTTCATGTTGAAGCGCTCAGCGAAGAAGAGTAATTCAACCCCTGCAAAGTTGTCCAGGTTCAACTTCAGCTTAACAGACGACGACTTCGAAGAACTGCAAGCAGGATATACCCCAAAGACAACAGCTCGCAATAATGAATGGTGTGTGAAGGCATTCAACAGTTGGGCTGAAGAGCGAAATAGTGCATTTCCAGACAGTCAGGTTCCAGCAGATCTTCTGAAAGGTAATGATTTGGTCAGTTTAGCTGAGTGGTTGGGGCGTTTTGTCGTGGAAGTGAGAAGGAAAGATGGCAGGGCCTATCCCCCAAAGACGTTGCAACTACTTCTTTTTGGACTGCAGCGCAGTATCAATGCAGAAATCAGTACCCAGGTGAATTTCATGAGAGACCGTGAGTTTCATGGTTTAAGGAAGATACTGGACTCGTACTATCGCAAACTGCATCAAGAGGGCATTGGGTGTTCCAGCAAAAGTACAGAACTTCTCACGAGAGAGGATGAAGAGAAACTGTGGCAGTCTGGAGTTCTGAACCCTAACAAACCACAGGGGTTACTAAACTGTGTCTTTTTCCTGAATGGAAAAAAATTCTGTCTGCGTGGAGGACAGGAACACCGTGACCTTAAGTTAAGCCAATTAAAGAGAGAGGTGGTGTCTGTGCAGGGGACAATGAAAGTGTGCTACACATACACGGAATATGGGTCAAAGAACAGAAGTGGCGGGCTTAAACAACTGAGAATGGAGAATAAGGTTGTTCAGCAATATGAGAGTGAAAATGTCAACAGGTGTCATGTCATACTACTGGACAAGTACATTCAGAAGTTACCTCCAGAAGCCAGACAGAAGGACCTATTCTATTTGAGACCAAAGGATGTAGTCCCAAAAGACTCGCTTGCTGCATGGTACTGCAGCATCCCTGTTGGTGCGAACACCCTAGGAAAGATGATGAAAACGATGTCTGAAGAGGCCAATTTGGGGAAGGGTGTTACCAACCACAGTCTTCGGGCATACGGGGCAGCAGAGTTGTTTAGAAGCAATGTACCAGAGAAACTAGTGCAGCAAAGAACAGGGCACCGGTCACTGGAGGCACTACGAAAATATGAACGAGTCGGAGAGGAACAGATTGTGCAGGTTTGCAGTGTTTTAGATGGCACAACTCCAGTGCAGAAACAACAAGCACTAGTACCACAGCAAGCCATCTTCACCTCAAATCTGCCTCAACCAGCACTGCGCCACACTCTCACTCTCCAACCACAGTCTCAGCCAGCACTACAGCAAACCCTCGATACCCCACAGCAGCCTCAGCAAACCCTCATTGCCCCACAGCAGCTACAACCTGCAATGCACCAAGCTCTCGCTGCACCACATCAGCCTCAAACAGCACTGCAGCAAGCCTTTTCTATCCAGCAGCAGCTCCAGCCAGCGATACAACAAGCCCTCACTATCCCACAGCTACAGTCAGCACAGCAGTTTAGTTTCACTTGGTGTAACTGCACTATCAACGTACCGGTCCAACAACCTGAACCACAAGATATCGTAGCTGAAGACTATTCAAGCATTGACATTAATGAATTTCTTCAGTTTTAGTCATTATTAACATTTTAAATGGTGTGTTCATCAAATTGTGTAAACTGTTTATTATTGTGTTTCTTACAAAGTATCTTCATCAATGTTAAGCTGTGTGGATTAGTCAATATGCAATTAAACATGTGAAAATTGTCTTTTTCCGCACTGTGCTAGATAACTACCCATCCTTCTAATGGGTTACATAGCTTATGAGAAAGTTCACAAGGTGATGAAGATCAAAGAAGTTTTGTCAAAACAATAGACAGTCTGTTTGCTTAAGACTGAAAAGCAATTGGGTGAACCAATAAGAGCCCCATTCGATGCAGTGTGTTATGAGGTGTGAAAGCGTAAACAGTGGCGTTATGCGAAATTAGTACACTGCAGCTTGCTTTGATGTATGGCTTCCTCATACAACAAAAGCCTGTTCAGTGTCGTACCACGTTCAGCTAGTAGTTGCACCTTGACGACCCCTCATCGACACCTTTGAATTATCCAAGGTTGTATACACTTTGACGTGCATCCCCGGGAGAACGGTGTAGCCTCTTACCCAGCCCTTCTCTTTAAGGTATGATTGCTCTCAAGTACTGCTTGAAATGCTAGGTGTACTGCATGATGGCTCAACGGACTTGTACCCATAACTGTCAGCCAAGAACAGCTGCTGGGAACTGTTCCAAGAACCAGCAGTTTCTCCTTCAAGAATCCTTGTGCCACTCACCATTTCATGGTCGCCACTCATGTCTATTGCTTCTTCATAGCGCAGTTTGCGAAGGAGTAAGCAGGCTGGGGAACGACAGTGCAAACCCCGAGCAGTTCAGAACCTACTGAAAGATGGAGACGTTAATCTATTTGTGAGCATCCTTACAATGGAGTCTTGTCCCTAAACGTATGGAGGTAGTCTCATACCCAGACCCATGTGCGCGCCCCGCTGCAGCGCATGTGGGTCTGGCTACAAGAATGGTACGGAGGAGGCTTTCGGCACAGAACGGCAATAAACAGTAGACAAGGGACTTGCAAAGGACGCTCACAACAATGTCTTTATAAGCTCTTAAGTGCGTCCAAATTGCATGGGCTTTGCGATGTCGTACCCCAGCCAGCATAGTCCTTCGAATTCATCAACTGCACTACGAAGGAGCAACGGATAGCTTGAGAAAACATCTATCCCTAATCCAAGCAGTAAATAGTGCATGCCTGTCTTGCACTCTTGCTCAAGCAGCATGATCGTTCCTTTCTAAGTGCGCAATGTGCCGCTAAGTAACAGTCTATGAATATTAATAGCCTCTGCTAGACCTTCTTTCATCCTCCCCAAGCGATTACTTCTGTTCACTCCTTAACGCGAAAGAGGTCTAGCTCCATAGACCGAGCGCGTTTGAGCTTTAAACGCTACAGACTGTCAGCAAAAGTTTGCGAATTTGTGGTGCTCACCAAGTTATACGTTGCTCTTGTCACTTCACTGAAACAGGGAACTGATGTCCTTCAACGGGGCGGCCATGACTGAAAGCGTCATGTGAACCAATTGCTAGGTGCTATCTGGCTGCTTTCTGTACATCTTCACACCATAGGTTGTGTGGTTGTTGTTCTACAATTTTGAAGGCAGAAGACGACTATGCTCCGCGCAGAGCGACATTTAGAAGCTGGTTTCAAAGTCCTTCCCTCTGTCCTTCTGGCGTGAAAGAGGCAAATAAAATGGCTGATAATACAATTTCCCTAGCTTTAATACTTCCGTTGATACAATATTATATAAATGCAAGCACGGTTATACTACTGCAGTTTACATAGTATTTAATGCTGATCATGTGACCTCTAGCCAATGGGATCCTTATAATGGGTCACATTACTGACGGTAAAATCACTTAAATGCACATGTGCATTAAGTTGTAAATGCACACTTTTAAGTACACATTCCAGGCCTAGATGTACACAGCTTGTTAGGCAAAAACAATCCGTTTGACTTTGTTGTGACTAAATGACGCTCTTTCAAATAGCGAGCCAGTCAGCAACAGCTATTCTACATCCGTATCAAAGAGCAAAAGCTGACCACCGGCTTTTTGCATCCAAGCCAAGCAGAAGAAGTCCATCGCATTGGAGATGGGCGCATGGAGCGAATGGCGTCGTCTTTCATTGTGTCCAGAATGACGAAGCTGCTGGCCGATCACTTGTTGCTGCTCCCATATTGGAAATGTTGGATGGAGACGTGGCATAGTTGGCAGAACACTTGCTCTGAAGGGTTAGGAAAGTCTTGTAAAGTTCACAAAAGCAGTTTGGTGGCTGTTTGCAGTGTTGCGTTCCATGGGACCTACAAATTGAGGGAGCGCTACATCTCTTCCATTGAAAAAAAAATGTAAATAACAACAAGTTCGAATGTCATTGGACCGATGTCATGTGATCAGCATTAAACATTTAGACAACGTTGGCAGGCACTGCACTGTTAAAAATTTGCATTCTCGGATGACCAATATTAAAGGTTGTGGTTGCGTAATTCACTTTCTTACAGCTTGTGTATTACGTAAGCTTGATCTTTATTGCATCATCGTTGAGCACTAAGATTAAACAGCTTAACCCCTTACTGTTCGAGTTACTCAGTTTCCATTTGTGCGTAAACGTGCATGAACCCCTATAGTGGCTTGAAAATTTACATATTTCAACAGATCATCGTAGTGCGAAGCAAGCTCTTGTCTGCAATTGCTACCTATTGTTGTTAAGTTCGGTTATCATACCCTCATTCGAACACCAAGGTTTTTGTCTGACAGTTTTGCGCAGCAAATCCGCGGCAACTTCCTACAGACGGTTAGTTGCGAATGTAAACAGTGATTCTAATGCTGCAGCTAACAGAATTGTGCCATTACAGAACTCACTACCACAGTACACCCGCGGCAATTGTCACACTGAGCCAACAAGCAAGACTAGGGGTAAAGTAAATGCATGAAATGCTTGATGGCTCACTTGGGGAAGACAAATGGTTGAAATCTGAGGTTCAGGAAGACAGCGAAAGTACCTAACTGTGCGATCATGTCCAGTCTCTGTTCTATGAAGTAATTAGCTCTTCCTTTGCTAGAAGCACCGCCAACTGCACAATTTCAAGACAGCCATCTTTCCCTTAAAGTGAAAATCTGGGCCAGCGCAATATCTGTTGTAAGGCGGGCACTCAACGATGAATTCTGCTCATCTGTTTGGATGCATGATCAAATGGGTCCAGCCTTTCATGTGCAGAACTTTGGATCCACCAGTTTCAAGCCAAAATCCGAACCAATCACCGTATGCGTCTGCCCTTTTTCATTAAATGTGGCGTCAATTTTCTGTGTTTTCCTGTATTCTCTTTGTATATCTCAGTATAACTGAACTTTCACTTGCCTGTATCTCCTTTTCTGTTAACCCATTAGTCTCCAGGTTTAAATTGCGCGCCAGCTCCCACTTCCGAAATAAAAATGGCTACGCATATGAAGAAATTCACAATGCCGTATTTTGATGCTTTAAAGCCATTTCTCCACCCTAACGGCGTTGTAGGAAGAATGATCGGTTTCAAAAAGTAGTTCAGTACAGTCGACTCATTCTCAGGCACAATCCCGACTCTTCGTGTACGTACGTGACTCCTGTGAGCAAGCCTGCAAACATTTGTATTGCCCGACCCTTTTCTCAGCCTCAAACCATGACGATGAACATTTGCTGCTTGATTCGTATCGCAGGGAGATGTGGAGTTCTTCGTACACCAATTCATGCTGGCGCACGCATACCAAAGCTTAAAATATGAGCACGAAACGTTGCATAATATCGCTCGCAAATAAAGCAGTTCGTTTCACGCAGCTTACATGACCAGGAAATGAGGTAGGTATGCCAAAGGAAGGCTCTGATACTGCTGCAAGTCCTGTGAAAGAGACGCTGCCGTGGACTACTTGTAGCCAGAGAAAAGAGATGTTTTCTGAGCCTACTTCGCCATGACATCTATGCGTCATTCATGATTATCCGCATTCTAACAAATGATGCATATATGCGTCATTTGGGACTATTGGGTTAAAGGGATCTTGCTGCAACTGTACAAATGAAGTAAAGATGATTCATAGAACACGTATACCAAGTACGAACGAAATCAGGAAAACTAACTACCACCTGAACGTTCGCATATAATTGTAGCAAAGCTACTATAGTGGCTCATGTACTTTAAAGGGTTAACACTCTGCCAACTGTGGTCTAAATATTACATGAACGTACATACATACATACATTTATACCACCGGAAGCGTAAGGCAAAGCCATACAACAAAATGCCAAAAACAAAAGCAATATTGGGGGTGCCTGCAGCAGCCCCTAAAAATAACATTTTAAACACTTGCCATCAAAAGTATTAATGTTTATATTCATTACCCCTTGATTTGGATGCAGATGTGGGTTCAATTTTGTGAAAGTGGTGGCACAAATAGTAAGACATAGAATAGAGGCTATCTTGGGTATACGTAAGGTTGGACAAAACCATTCCAACATGTACAGCTACAAAGAAAACAATGACTATTTTCTGCAAGATTACATAGGTTAGTTGCATGAGAAAACGATTCTCACTGCAAGTGGCAGAGTTACATGGCCGACCGTGTTGGAGTACAGGCCATGTGGAAGTGGCGATATCTACGTACATAGTACATGCACAGCTGTAGCAAGTGTTGGTGTGATGCTACAAAGAGTTGATGGGGGACCGCTGTGGGGCCATGTAGGGCGGCTGTGGTGCCACGGAGGGCGGCTGTGGTGCCGCGGAGGGCGGCTGTGGTGCCGCGAAGGGCGGCTGTGGTGCCGTGAAGGGCAGCTGTGGTGCCACAGAGGGTGGCTGTGGTGCCACGGAGCTCGAGGGTGGCTGTGTGTGAGGATTGACAGAGTAAGTCTGAAGGCTCAATGTCAATGGGCTTGAGGAACAACTCCTCAAGCCTGCAGTCCCGTTGGCTGAGCTCTGCATGAGACTACATGAGCTGTAAATAACTCTCATGCAGAGCTTGCCATGATGGAGTGGGAGTTCGAGGGTTGGAAGTTGGGAATGCAGGGGTTATAGGTGATCTGCCAGCAATAGGGGAAGGCAGTGATGGCAGGGGAGATGACGGAGTAGGGGACGCAGGAAACAGAGCTGGTCTAATTGATGAGACTGCAGTGGCGTAGGGGTTCTTGTGATTGGAGAGGGATGTGATCCCACAACAATGATGCCTTCTGTATATGATGTAAAAGAGAAGATGGTACAATTACTGTAACCATGTATGTGGTACCATGCACAACAAAGATGGGCTTGTAAAAACATAATTATTTACCTTTCTGCTTTTCCTAGCCTATCTTCTTTTGGGGTTTCTTCAGTTGGCCTTATGTCTTCTGCTGCCCTCTTTGCCTTCTGTTGCCACTTTTTCTTCTTTGGCATCTGTTCATCTTTTCTTCCTTCACCATCATCACCATCTAAAAGTGAAGCAAATTGTACATTTTATTAAATGCAAATAGGGCAATTTGAGATATCATTAGTACATAAACAAGTATTTCAAGTTAAAAAACCTGTGGGGCTGCCGCCCCAACTCGACAAACTTCCAGTCGCAGCAGTGGTATCAATATATAGTAGCTAATGCAACTACTTTTGTGTAATTCAACAACTTTTGCAATTGCTGCTGCCAACCACCAGAACAGAACTACAGGTTGGTGAAAGACTGATAGGCTAACTGTAGTGGGGAAAATACTTGTGACAGTTCATCGTTAGACCAAGAAGAAAGTTGTCTTGCTCGCTATCTAACCGTGCTCTAGCATTCTGAACTGGCGTGAAGCAAGGAAGCGCACATTGTGAGATAACACTGCTGGTGCATTCTTCTCAAATTCTAAACAAGCGAATGGCTCATTGCAACCCTCTCCGCAGTCATTCGGTCAATCTCCAGCCAGAAAGTGATCCAAGAGAGGAATAGAGTGACGGAAAGCTGAGCTTCGAGCCCTCGTCAATCACGAAAGCTAGAGCACAGCCACAGCCACAAAGACCCACTCTTGCATAACTAAAGCTCCTAAAGCCAATGAATACTATTTGCACAAATTCCTGCCAAATGCATATCTGATTGGTCAAATCAGTGTGAACTAATCGTTACTGCAGCTAGACCGTCCTTTCCCAGCCCTAAGTGCCCGACGTTTAGATGGGACGGTCTAGCGAGCCAGACTAATGGCGAAGAGGTCAGCTTGTCACCTTGTGGTTGCCATTGCAGCCAGGGAGGTGTCAGGGCCAAAGGAATGCTGCAATTGCATTAAGTGCACAAACACCCAGAATAAAACGGCTCGTGCAAGCAGTGCAGTCAGTATGCGTCCACTCTTCCTCTCAGTAGTTTCGCGCAGCAACAAGATGAGCAGGACCTGGGCAGAGGAATATACATGCATACTGTGGTGCCGGTATATTCCTTTGCCCAGGTCCTGCACATCTTGTTGCTGCGCAAAACTACAGAGAGAAAAAGTGGAAGAATACTTACTGCAGTGCTTGCACGAGCAATTTTACTCATTCACGGTGTTTGTGTACTTGATTCAATTACTGACTTCTTCTGAGTCACCTGTGGCCCTCACACCTCCTTGGTTGCAACCATGAGGTGACGAGCTGACCTCTTCGCCATATACAGGCTTATTAATTAGTGACGGTTCGACTTTTCACTGACTTCCTGCACTAAACCGAAGGCCTAATGTCCCCAGACCTTCCTTTTGGGAGGCGGAGGTGAGGAAAATGGCGGTCTGGCTACATGAGACTACACACAGTGTAGCATTCATTCTACAACACACACACACACACACACACACACACACACACACACACGCACACGCACACGCACACGCACACACACACACACACACACACACGCACACACACACATGCATACACACATGCACACACATGTACACATACCATGCACACGCACACCACACACCCACATACACACATGTACACACACACACCACACACTCGCATACACACATGCACACACACACACACACACACACACACACACACACACACACACACACACACACACTTACAGAGGACACACTTTCACACTTGATCAAATCACGTGTGAAAAAATGGCGGAAAGTCCGAAAGTCGTTGTTGTTGTCGCTCTGCTTGTTCTTGCTGCGCGGGTCGCATCCTGTCTCCAGGATTTCAGGCAAAGCCAAGTGCATCCTGATCCCTACAATCCTGTCTTGCTCGCCCCTGAACTTGAGGTACCGTTGTCAGTAGCTCTCGCGCTCTCTTCCAGTACTCAGTCTTTGCCGCGGCGGGTGGATATTCGCTGCTCTCCTGAGCGTAGGAGGTGCTCCCTTCCAGCGAACTTACCTGGCAGTCCCTGGTTCCTCTTGCTAGTGCTGTGCGGCGATGTTGAGACAAATCCCGGTCCTGTTTGTGGATGCCAGCATCCTTCTAGGAGGTGTGACAAAGTACCATCCTTCACATTTACTCATCTGAATGTTCGCAGCCTCTTTCGGCACCTCGACCAAGTTACTGAGTTTGCCGAAACTGCCTCCCCTGACATCTTAGCCTTGTCCGAAACCTGGTTAGACTCCAGTGTTGATGACTCCATGCTGTCCATTCCAGGGTTCACTATCCACAGAGCTGATCGACATCGCCATGGTGGTGGTGTCTGCATTTATGTACGCAACTCTCTTACTTGCAGGAAGGTCTCCATCAGCAATAACTCCTCAACATCTTCAGTTGAGTCAATCTGGCTTGAGGTTCACTCCCGTTCAGTTCCATCTAAGATCCTAGTTGGTTGCATTTACTGTCCTCCCAGCCTTGGTGTGAACAGTGTTCAGTTCCTCCTAGATATGATCGATCATGCTCTCACTCTGCGGGACCATGTTGTAGTCTGTGGAGATCTGAACATCAACCTTCTGGACTCAGACCATCCTCAATCTATCCTCTTATCTGAATTCATCAAATCTCGTAACCTGCTTCAGCCTATTGCTTCACCCACTAGGATTACCTGCAATAGCGCCACCCTCCTTGATATCTTCCTTGTTTCATCCGAAAGAATTGTCAGATCTTCACATGTTGTCGACATTGGTATCAGTGATCACTCTGCCATCAGTCTAGGCCTTTGTTGGAGCAAGCCCAAACCAAGATCAAGTACGGTACTACGCAGATCCTTCAAGAGATTTGACCCAGACAAGTTTAAGGCAGATCTTTCCGAGGCTCCCTGGTCAGTTATGGACACCTTTGACTGTGTGGACGACAAAACTGACTTCTTCAATCGACTATTCCTTCAAGTTCTCAATGATCATGCCCCATTGCGTAGGATTAGGGTGAAGAAGAATGGTTGCCCTTGGGTAACCAAGGACATCCGAGATCAGATGGACACCAGGGTCAAGCTGCTTCGTCGTTTTAGAGTCACCAGATGCGTTGAAGACTGGGAAGCCTATAGAAAGCAGCGTAACAGGGTTACAGCCCTGCTACGTGTGTCAAAGAAAGAACACTTTTCCAGCCTAATTACCAACAAAGCCCGGCCAGCTACCATTTGGAGGGCCCTCAAATCTGTGCTACCACACAGCATGTCCAGCTGGTCGTCTTTCAATGTTGATGCCAAGACTCTAGCTACTATGTTCAATGATCATTTCATCTCGGTGTCATCTTCAGCTCCCAATTCCATTCCACCTGAGCTGCATTGTGCAAATCCAACCCGCACATGTCAACTTCCACCCTTGAGTCTTCAACCCATCCAACCTGAAGAGTGTGAAATCAAATTATCAAAGCTCCAACCTCGTAAGAGCACTGGCCTTGATGGCATACCTGCTTCCATGTTGAAGATTGCAAGTCCTGTCATTGCCCTTCCTGTTTGTTCCATTATCAATACTTCAATATCCACATGTTCACTCCCATCTATCTGGAAAAAGGCCCTGGTGAAGCCCTTGCACAAAGGTGGCTCAAGAGATGCACCCTCCAACTACAGGCCTATCTCCCTTCTCCCTGTGACCAGTAAAGTCCTGGAGTCAGTGATCAGGGACCAGGTGATGTCTCATCTTCTGGACCACAACCTTCTGTCCCCATGGCAGTCAGGATTTCGTCCAGGCCACTCCACAACAACCACGCTATTGCATGTTACCAGTGAATGGTACTCTGCTCTTGACCAAGGCTTCATTGTTGGTGCTGTCTTTCTGGATATTGCGAAAGCCTTTGACACAGTCAACCATACTTTGCTCCTCTCTCGTCTTGCCAACCTTGGATTTGACCATGCTACCTGTGAGTGGTTCAGTTGCTACCTTAGAGATCGTCACCAGTGCACTGCTATTGATGGCAATTTCTCTGACGAAGCTGTAGTCCCATCTGGAGTCCCGCAGGGCTCTGTTCTTGGACCCCTCCTCTTCACACTGTTTGTGAACAGTCTGCCAAGCCACCTTGAAGGGGTGTCAACAGTCATGTTTGCAGACGACACCACACTGTATGTCATTGGCAAATCTGCAGCTGACATTTCAGCCATGCTGTCGTATGCCTTAGACTCAGCACACAAATGGCTTCTGGAAAGCGGATTGCGACTGAATGCGGCAAAGACAAAGTGTATGCTCATCCACTCTTCTCGTCGGAGATCCCTGTCACCCCTTGATGTTCAACTCAATGGTACCCTCATTCAGCAGGTACAGAACTACAAATACCTTGGTGTGGTAATCAGTGACACTCTCTCATGGAGTCAGCATATTGACCTTGTTCGAAGCAAAGCTGCCAAGGGGATTGGCCTCCTCCGCCGACTGTCTTGGTTCTTACCTAGGCAAGCCCTCTGCACCATGTACAATGCGTACATACTCCCTCACCTCACCTATGCAGATGCAGTCTGGGGCACTTGCACACAAGGGCAAAGCAGAAGTCTGGAACACCTCCAGAATTATGCTGCCCGTATCATCCTCCGCAGACGTGTGGATGCCTCAGCTACTGACATGCGGCGGGAGCTGAACTGGCCCACACTGACTTCCAGAAGGGCAGTGAGCGAAGCTGTGGCAGCTTACCAAAGTGTCTCTGGTTGTGGCCCTGCCTATCTGTCTGCATTATTCCAGCAATGTGCAAGAACCCATCAACATGCCACCAGGTCCGCCTCCTGCAGAGGTATCCGTGCCCCTCAAGTGAGGACCGAACTTGGGAAGAAGGCGTTTGCCTTCAGAGGAGCGCTAAGGTGGAATGGACTTCCAGTGAGTATCAGAACTAGCAAGAGTAACGACATCTCAAGCTCCATCAAATCTCACTTGCTGACTTACTCCATTTAACGCCACCTGACATTCACATATATATGCATGTACTCTGCTGTATCACATTACTTGTGTATGCCTGCATGACAATTCTTCACTCTTTATTTCAAATGCTTAAATTTAATTCTATTGTTATTAATGCATGGCCTTTTTATTCTTTATATTCATTTATTCCCCCTCACCCCACCCCACCCCTCTTTATTTATTCTACTGTGCTTGTGTCTGTACTGTTCTGGGTGCCTTGTAAAGTAGCCTCATGGCTAAAGGCTTCCCCAGGTGAAATAAGATATCCATACCATACCATACCATACTTACCAATTGTTGCTATTCCCACTGGAGATCTGCTTCCCCCACTTCACTTTTGTTTCTTTACAAACTTCAATGAGTTCTGACATCACCTGATGTCTGCGTATTACTGTTATGCTATCTTCTTCAGTCCAATACACCAGACAGTGAGACACTAAGGATAGAAGACACACACATTTGAAGTGTGTGTGCTGCTGTATGTCCACTCATGTGCACATGTACATGTGTCTGACAGTGCATGGATATGTGCGCTGTAACTGTGTGTGTGCGTGTGTGTGTGTTGGTACATTGGGTAAGGTTAATGCACTCACCTTCTCTCTCCAGATGTAATATAGCTGTTCTGAACGTCATTGCTCTGAAATGAACTGTAGCTCAGGAATAGGTGCAGTACGTAGCTCAGGAACAGGAACAAGGGCAGTGCGTAGCTCCGGAAAGAGGGACAAATGACTCGAAGACGTCGTATTCTTCCGCTGGTGCCCCAAATGCGTGACAACATTGTTGTATTTGCCCGCCGAACCATCTAGATCCATTGGATACGTACTTCTTTCGTTTGATTTGACCAACGGTATCGTGCATTTTTCCAGCCGTTTTTCCGCCATTCTATAAAAATGGACATTCTGTTTGTTTTATAAAAACAGAACGTTAACGTTATATTGTCACATACTGTAATTATACCTTGACTTCATTCCCACTGCTGGTTCTAAATGCAAGCCAGTCTGGATTTGATCAGATTAGTGGTCCATGTAAAAGGGGTGATGGAGACAAATGGTGGCAGTTGCAATTAGAAAGCGAACATTATACCGGAAGTTGATTTTGTGAAGATAGCATTTAAAGTTTCTGTACAATTTTAATGTGATGCCTTCACTGAGCTGTGGATTGCCTATTGTTGTGATTCTCTGCATACCTATGGATCCTGGATACGCTGATGGTGAAGGCATTGTGGTAGATGACGCATCTTGATTCACACCTGAGAAAGAATCAAACACCAAAATTGATGCCTTGAAGAACAACAGAAATATTCTACTTATTTGTGGTATGACAAACTGAAGACTGAATGCCTAAAAGCACATGCATGTATCATGCATGTTGGAACTAAGCATACTAGAGTTGTTGTCAGCCACTGCCTAGTGCCATTTACACAAAGGTTGATCACAATTGGGACACTTGTTCATGAACGTTACATAATCATGTATGTACTGTAGCAGTGCTGAAAATAACGGTCGGTCATCGGTCAATTTCCGCGCAAAAATCCATTGGTGCGGACATTTCAGGCAATGGTCGGACATTTTGACCGAACACAAAATGGCCGACTGTTAATCTGTAACGGAGGAACAAAGTGTAAAACGTTTCGCAGACATTTTACCCATTGTTCCTTTGTTTGCGCCTGAATCGAGTATCAGCGGTAAGATGAAGAGGGGCCCTGGCAAAGCGACCGAGAGCGAACCTGCACAGAAGCGAGCTGTCACCTACGAAACCTTCAAGAAGTGGCGCACGGAATTGGATTGCGAGTATCAAACCGTGTCATGGCTCGACTGCGACACAGTTTCAGAAGGCGGGAAGAAAGCTGTCAAGCGACTGAGGTGCTCCATCTGCAGCAAGTTTAAGGCGAGCATCAGGGGCGGACGCAATTTCAGCGAACGATGGATCGTCGGTGCCGATTCAGTTCGCGCGAGCAACGTCAAAGACCATGCTCAGTCGGACCAGCACGCGCACGCAATGCTGCTGCTAAAAAAGGAGCAAGGAAGAGCTGCAGGCTTGGGGGTCGCTTCATATGCCCCCATTGCGCAGGCATTGTCGAAGCTGCCTGCAGAAGAGAAAGGCAAACTCAGGAAGAAGTTTGACATTGCCTATTTTGTAGCTACAGAGAAGCTACCTTTCACAAAGTACCCTGGCATCTGTGAGTTGGAGGCCCGACATGGAGTGGATCTAGGCACTTCATACGTCAACAAGAGTGCTGGAAGGACATTTTGCCATTACATTGCTGAAGGACGCAAAGAGAATTTGGTGGAAACTCTCACAAAAGCAAAATTCTTCTCTCTTATGATGGATGGAACTACTGACAAAGGCAATGTTGAGGATGAGCTTTTCCTTGTGTTGTAGTGTGATGTTAATGGTGCTGATGAAAAAGTTCACACCCGCATGAGCTACTTCACAGTGGACAGGCCACAGGACACTACTGCAGTAGGTCTTCTGAAAAGCCTGCAGAGTGGCCTAGGATGACTGGGAGTCACAGCTATCAATGCTGATGAGTGCAAGAAGCTCATTGGCATTGGCACCGATGGAGCAGCTGTCAATATTTCAGCTCTGAAGGGAATGGTGGAGAAGAACATCCCTTGGGTATATTGGATGTGGTGCCTAGCACATAGACTAGAATTGGCAGTCAAAGATGCTCTCCAAGGCACTGCATTTGATTTAATAGATGAAATGCTGCTACGCCTCTATTGCATCTGTGACAAGTCCCCAAGAAAGTCTCGTAAATTGGAAGACATCATTGCTGATCTGCGAGGCTGCCTTTCGTTTGATGATGCTGGTGTGAGACCACTGCGGGCAAGCGGTACAAGATGGGTAACACACAAGGTCGAAGCCATGAAGCGTGTGCTCTCCAAGTTTGGGGCATACACAAGCCATCTTGCAGCTCTGTCGGAAGACACAACAATAAGGGACAGAGCTAAACTGAAAGGATTCGACACAAAATGGACAGATGCTAAGTATCTTTTGGGCTGTGCACTGTTCGTTGATGTCCTCACACCTTGTGCTATTTTATCCAAGGTAATGCAAAGCGATGATTTGGATGTACTGGGTGCTTTCATGAGCATGCTGAGGAGCGTGAAAGAGGTTGGCAAGCTTGCAGACAAGCCCCTGGATGATTGGCCCACATACTCGATGACAATCAAGAAGCTTGCTGAAACAGAAGAAGAAACGACTTATCAGCATCAAACACTGAAAAGATTTCTGGGAGCAAAGAGCTACTATGAGTTGCACTGTCATGAGTATTGTGCTGCAGTCACTGACTGCCTCAAGTCACGACTGGAGTGGTCAGATCTGCAAATAATCAGAGATGTCATCTTCGTTTTGGCAACTCATGGTTGGCAGAAGATATTTGATGAGGAGGAAACATCACAGTCAGAAGGCACTGGTGATACAGATGTACTGGAGCCTTTGGAGAGGTTGGGCAAGAGGTTCGAAGCACCCCTTGTAGCTGCTGGGGCAGACCTCAGTCAACTCCGACAACAGTTTCTTGAGATGCTGCAATACGCCATCAATTTTATTTCCCTGGCTACACTCGATCACCAGACAGTCTGGTGGAGGTTGTTTCATGCCCCTAATGCTGGTGAGTGGAACAGTCCCTTAGTGCTGGCACAGCTACTCTTTTCCCTACCTGTCAGCAATGGGAAACTGGAGAGGTGTTTCTCAACACTAAAAGTGATCAAGAGTGAGAAGAGATCGTCTCTCAGCAATGAGTCCCTGGATGACCTGCTGACCCTTAATGTAGATGCGATTCCCCTCAAGATGTTCAATCCAGACACAAGCATTGAGCTTTGGTGGAAGGACAAAGTTAGGCGTCCCAACCAGCAACCAAGGAAGGTGTATGAAAAGAAGGCCGGCCAAAGCAGCACTATGGTAGACCTCACAGGAGGAGATGATATGGAACAAGTCGATCCACAGCTCACTTTGGATGACTGGGATCAGTGGATAAACCCGTGCGATGATGATGATGATGACCCTATTGTGCTGCAGTAACCATAGATTTATGTTTTCTTTTTTCATTTACCATTAGCATCAAAGGAATGTGAAATTATTTTAACTACTGCAAAAATTGTATCACTGTATTGCTGTATCTTGTCACTTGCTCATGTTTACTTGACAGACTTATATGCAGATTACTATTAAAGAGTGCTCACATTCATAAATTATTGAAATATAATGTCCGACCATAACTGAGTTTGCTTGGACATATGTCCTAGCATAACCAAATAGTTATTTTCAGCACTGTAGTAGGAATTATGTTCACATGCTAATGTAATACAGCACGAATATATAATCTGCTTACCTGACACTGTACTAGGTGGACTAATTGACGCAGGTGGTGCCTCCATTGTTCTGGTAGACATCGATTTAGATTCAATGCATGCTGCAAATAACAAATGATGTATACTGAAAGAACACATGTAATTCAACACATTGAAAATACAGCTGTTACATCTGAATGATCTGTATAGGTGCCAAACACATAAACATCAGTAAGAGACCAACTGGATAATTTATTTCAGAAACTAGTAATATTGTGCTCTATCTCTCATCAATACACAGCATGCCAAATAGATTGGAACAATTGTGCATTGATGTGTTCTTTCAAACTGCAATGCTGATGGTGGAGCACTCACGTGATTGCAGCAATACTATTGTGTTGCTGAAAACAAATTGATCATTGAAGAAACCAGAGCACCTGTACATAGATCCATTGTGATTGTCAACATGCACCACCTGAAGCTTGTACACGCCATCAACTTCAATCTCATTATATTCAGGATGTACACTTATTCTTGCAGGATCCAGGGTTGTGAAAGTAGTGTCGTAGAACTCATGAACTTGGAAAACAATGCTCCTAACACCACTGGCCATACATGGCAGCACGGCAGAGCCAGAACCACACTCCAGTGTCTCAACTGAAATGTGAATGACATCTAAAAAGGGAATACAAAAGAATACAATGTAGAGACTGTGGCAATGAAAAACAACTCGCATCACAATAATCCTTTAAAAAGCAAACAATGACTTTAAGGTAAATTGTCTATTGTGTGCCAAGGCAAGCAATTCAAAGCAGCCTTGATGGTACCGTAAGGAACATCATGGAGGGTATGTTCTTGTCTTGTAGTATGTAATGTAGAGTAAGAGCCTTCAGCTTCTAATTTATCCAGGCACCCTTGGACGCAACTACAAAAGTAGTGTACCTGCCATCTAGATATAGAATTTTCATACAACCACACTGCTGGGTCCCACATAGTGTAAGCAAGCACACACGTTGAAATACATACATGCAAATAGACACAGACACATATGTAGGTACACACGCGCACACACACACACACACACACACACACACACACACACACACACACACACACACACACACACACACACACACACACACACACACACACACACACACACACACAATGCCACACACACACACACACACAAGAAGAGCATTAGTGGAGTATCCAAAGTACTCTGCCAAAGAATGCATGTGTACAACTGTCACTGTATGGGATCAACCAGAAAGAACGGACCATGGGCATTTATTGTCTAATATAATGCCATCCCTAACCCTAACCCAAAACCTAATGTGCGCCAAACGCCCCGGGCAATTGTTGGGTCCGTTCTTTCCAGGAGACCCCATTAGTGAATACTGCTCATTGCTAACTAACAGCTACATGTCAATATCGTGCCTTGACCTGGCAAAATGGCTACTCAAAATAACATAACATACGACTACCAATCCCAATCCCTACGAATAACCTCTAGTTATATAATGCCAGCCCTAAAGCTCTAGTTGAACCTATCTTTGTACGGGCGGTCTGTCCTAAACTAGAGTACTGTTTACCTTGACACAGAGTCGTGTGAACAAGAATACACAGTATTACTACAGAGGTATGAAGTTCCATCTCCAGCCACTTTCGTAGTATTCCTCCAACCGTGAAACGATAGAACAGTCAGAGTGTTGGCGCGATGGGCCCATAGATCCTACAGGATCTATGGTGTGCCTGGACCAGCCCTGCTACGTGTCTTGGTGCGTGTCCTACTTGGTCATGCGTGCTAGCCCAAATGGCGGCAGATCCATATATGGCTAAAACTAAATACGGCTCGCGCGTGACCTTATCATGGGGGGGAGGGGTCGGCCATAGTCTCGTTCCCAGCCCCCCAAAAGGTGGTCTGGCACATTTGCTCGATATTCTGATTAATTTAAAACTTTCGGTATGTTGCGTCACCTGCATGCAAGAAGCACAATGATTGGGGCGCTTGCTAGAATCGCCTCAAGGGGCGGTAACGGACATTGAGAAACTGTACCAGGCCACCCTTCAAAGTTGTGAAAGCGGTAAAATTGGGTACAGTTTGATCTCATTTGATAGAATACCTAAATATGACTCCCGTAGGCGAGTGAAGGAAACTGCTAAATTGCGTATCGCAAGACATGGAGGCGCTTGCCAAGATTTTGGCAAGCGCCCCAAGGGCGGTATCAAAATATCGAGCAAATGTGCCAGACCACCTTTCGGGCCTGGGACAAGGACCTGGGATTGCTAGTATAGGTAAAATACACAGTAAAGAGCAGCCGCGTCGGCCATTTTGCGGACACACGTGACCTTGACCGACCCTTATAATTGCCTTATCATAGATGCAATTATTGGGTAATGAATATTTTTTTAACATTCCATAGTTTGGCTAGCTATAGACCTTGGACTTCTAAACAATCACCGGGAATGAGAGCACAAGGGTCTGAGTTACGGTCGGGCTATATACAAAGTTTTAGGCATAGATACTCGTCTCGTCCCCAGCCCACTTCTGGCTGCCATTTTGTAATGGCCAATAAAATGGCGACCGAAAGTAGGCGGGGTTAGTGGATAAGCGCCCTGGGGCATTTTCAGGGGTGGGCTAAATCTCGGAGATCTGATGCTGTGACGTCGTTAAGCGTATACGGTGTATCGTTCTAGCCGAGTTAGTACCTCAGTTTATTATTCTAAGTTAGTTGAGTCCATTGACGTTGTTGTACGTGTAGTTGGGTACGAAGCATTTTTATTACTCTACCGTAGAACCAGGCGACATCGACCAGGGTCGCAGACTACCAATTCCATCAGAATCACGTGGTGTGTTCCGCTTCGCATACCTGGCCCTGTGAAGCATGAAGGGAGTCATTCTTATTCTATCATTTTTGCCAGTATTCAGCCAAATCAACGCCACTGAAGGTGAGCACTTGCCTAGTACCTTATTTCTGATATAAGTGTCACCTTCATTTTTATACTGTAGGACGGCTGTAGGATAAGCTAGAGTGCACTTACATAGAGCACATAGAATGTGTTTGCTACATACTATTTTTGGAAGTTGCATGCGATTGCTGTATCAGTCATAACATTTAACAGCTGGCTAGGTGGTAGTTACGTATTTTATTTGTGTACGTATCACAAAGAGTAAGATAGGGTCGGGGATTTCCAAAAGCCAGGCTAATGCTCCTTTCTACTGTCTGTTTATAGTGCTACTGCCGCACCACCCATCTTAATTGTAGGCACCATCACTCATCATTCTATCACCCATCATCTAACTATGTCAGCTTATGTGCCTCCTAGCTGTTATTGGACTAGCAACAAGTATACCCCCCATAAAATTGGTACAGACACACACACTGGCACTAGGCATGCATTACAAAGCAATGTGGACATGTGACAGTTGTACTTAAACCACATGTCATTTCTGCTTATGTACATGTTCTTCCAAAACACTTATGACACACACACACACACACACACACACACACACACACACACACACACACACACACACACACACACACACACACACACACACACACACACACACACACACACACACACACACACACACACACACACACACACACACATACACACACACACACACACCTCCTCCTCCTCCTCTGTTCGCCTTGTCCATAAAGGACGTAGGGCAGGTCCCAGGCCAAAGGCCTGGGGTCCTGTTTCGGAAGCCAGTCCATTCTAAAGGGTGGGTTGGCTAGACCCACGCTGGACACACTGGGCTGGGTGGCTGCTAGGCGCCGTGGCTATTCGTAGCCGTTGTTGGTCGCCCACAGACTCCATGGCCGCTAAGGACCGTCGCTGGTAGACCGTTACACAGCCAACCCAAACAAGGGCCCAGTGGGTGTGGTGGATAGTTGGTCCTGGCGGTAGAACGCCACGTTACTCTGGTCGCTAGGAGTGGGTGGTCCTTGAATTTGAGATGCGCTGGAATGGGACTTGCCGCCGATGAGGAACTGCAACGCTGGCAGTCCAGGTGCCTTGTACGCCGGCTGTTCCTTCCATCGAGACGAGATGGTGCCACTTCAACGCAAACGTCTGGTTTTGATGTCTTCCCTAGCGACCTCGTGGCGTACCACCGGCCATTTTGGTGACGTCACACACACACACACACACACACACCTGTTGCCGAGCCGAAAGGCGAGGCAAGTAATCACGATGCGTTGTCGTCCCCCGTTTGTATATATATGTATATATGTATATCCGTCCCAGTCAACCCGAGACACCTAGATTGCACAATAGCCCGGTGTTCTCCGCAGGTGCTAACGACAACAAAACGCTCTACTTTGCCACCATCGGCCACGAATCTGATTAACACTCCACTTCATCGCTGCACGCTGTGTTCAGATTGCATGCTCTTAACGTCCCTCATTGCTCCAGCGAGGGCTACAAGCCTGTTGGCGTTTCCGCCATATTGGCTGACATCATTTGCCCCATGTGGGCGGGAACACTTCCACTGCTACAGATGCAGACACTTGGCATGCCATGTAGTCGCCATCCATATCTCAGGGCCAGAGCATCACGAAATGCACCTTTCAAAACAAAACCATTTTCCTCAATAGGCAGAAGTCAGCCTCGTTGATGCACCCTTCTTCTGCACCAGCTCCACTGCTTTCTTCATGCTAGAGGGTAGTTGGTCATGGATTTCTGCTGCCTTTCTCTTCTTCTCGTCTCTACTCTTTTCTTTCATAAGCTTTCTGGCTTCGTCTTGCTTCGCATCGGTCAGGTTTTCGTTCCATTGCCTTTTCTTATTGCATTTTCAGGGGCTGGTGATGGCTCTAGATGTGGCATGTAGTTGGTCAGCAATCTCTGGTAGAATGTCAAAACCAAGCCCTCCCATTCAAGCAGGCATGGCAAAGAGCTCCCGTTCTATGTCATTGATGTTACTCTTGCCTGTTATAGCCAGGATGACCTTATGTCTGATAGTGCAAGGGCAGATCCAGGGGTGTTCCCAAGGTTTCCAGAAACTGGTAAGATTATCTCTGGCTAGGATTTCCGACTATCAGTCATACAGATAACTAGCCAATGGTAGAGCCACTCACTCTCCTCACCTCTGACTAGAATTCACACTATATGACCAACCAAGATAGCCACTCACTCTCCTTACCTTTGACCAGTAGTTTCAACTATCTACAGAACTAAACAACTGCATTGAAGCCATGTATCCATTCCCTATATTAAACAATCCTCCATTTTGAAACGATGACATCATCATTCTGTGATGTCATATTCAAGTGTGAAAGTAACTAATAACAGTTTCCTGTAGGGCTTGTTGCTTTGCCATGTGAGGATCACATGGGATTTTTGTTATGGCATCATATGACACTGCAATTCTCATGTGATCCCCTCGTGGCAAAGCAGTTAACCTTCCAGGAAGCCTTGAAAACTATGCAAATAACCTGCCATCTCTGCACACTCTTGATTCTGAGCTAGTACCAGTGCTATGGTCTTAGTTGTAGGCTGACAATTGGGACGAGCACTAGAAAGAACTAAAACAGTAACACCTTGAAGCCACTGGTAGCAAGAACTTAAAGGTCCACTGTCACGGTTATACAAGTTACCTTTATATGATAGATTATTGTCTAAAACCACCGAAAATTGCTGTTAGAGCGCTTTGAAATTCCCTGGTAGAGGGATAATGGCTCACTTCCAGAAAATCGGCCGAAGAAATCCGCCATATTGCTGTGACGTCACAGTAGGCTTGCCGTACACTTGTGTCTATGCTTGAACGTGTCACACGCCGTGTGGGAAGACAATCGCCGACTGGCTATTCACGTCCCTCTTGCTGATGAACTCGCCCCAATGCATCACAAATACGTTGCTGGAGGATGTAGTAGGGCCAGTGGAGGCATAGATCTATGGTGGAGGCAACGGTCGCTGCTTCACTTCACAAAGAGCAATAGTCTGAAGAAGCGGTTGCCAGCAGCTGTTGGCAGGGTCTTTCTGTGCTTGGTAAGACTCTCCCGTAAGTTAGAGCGCCTTTCGGATTGCGACTGATGCCCTACCTGCCATTTCACTGTTTCTTGGTGTATATATTCTAGCAACAACCACTTTGCTCACTCTAGTACATCCGTCAGAATTCGAATGGCGATTTAACTTACAGAAGAGTCTTTCCTAGCACAGAGAAAGCCAATCGAGAAGACGACAAATTGCTACAAAGGACGAAAGGGCGAGTAGTAGCTTTAGGATGACGAAAAGGGCGTCCCAGGGCCATTTCTAAGCCCCCACCTCCTGGTGTTCTGCGCAGCCGTTCTCGGTAGAGAGCAGGGGACGGTTTTCCTCTGAATCTTTTGCTGTGACCAGAGCTTGTGTGTGCCCTACCACCTAGCAAGTAGGAGTGGAGAGATGCTTACGTCTTGCGATGTGCGAGCCAGTGACCTGAAATACGTGCCGAGTGCTCCGAAATATGTTTTCGGCACACTTTGTATTTCAGCTGTTACGCCTTGTAAGAAGTGACAAATCAGCTCTAGGCTAGTGTACCATCTCTGTTTCGTATGCTCTTGTAACAGTCCAAGAATGGTGCGAATTGGCGTTTGTAGGGCTGAGAACAGGCATCACCCTATTATTGATCGTGTCACAAAATTGATGTCATGCCGTACGGCTGCGCAACCCGCATGCCCAGATCTATTTCAGAATCAGCAGGGGTATCTCCTTCATTGTCTCAAGAAGTTTCGCCTTTATCGTAAGATAAAGACTCGCAGAAGATAACGATTTCTTGTTCAGTCCGTTGCCTGGCCTACTCTCCTCCATACTTGTGCAAACATTCTGGAGCCTACTGTGACGTTACAATGTTTTAGCATTGTTAGGACCGGAAAACCGGAAACGCCCACGCATAATTGGTCTTTTTTGCAACTTTGCGCCCTCGTAACTCCCCCATCGTGAGACAAAGAACACTGAAATAGGTATCATTGAAGATGTTTCACAAAGCACTATCAATACCAAAATTTTAAAAAAACTGTGACAGTGGACCTTTAAGCATAACTCTAAAATGTTTTAAAACTGTTGCATAGCCAAACACCATTGCTTCTACCCTGATGGTAACAGAGCCAGAAATTTTCACAAACATCCACCATCTTCTCAGCATTTTAGCAGACTACCAACCACAACATGCAGTGAAGTAAAACACTGTTTTCTTCATTACGACATCTTAAAACATACCTACGCATATAGCACATTGGGGAGGACAGACTTGAAGGACTAGCACTTATGCACATTCACCAACACATTACTATAGAAAATCACATTGATGCAATGGTGAAAGGCTTTGCTACCATGCATCCATGTCAAATGAGGTTAGCTAACATTTCTGAAGATTGATTATTTGCGTAATTGCAAAACTGCATTTTAATGTTTCCTTTAAAATGTGGCATTTGTGTTCGTCGATGTGCCATAATTTGCACCGTGTATGTAGTGGTGATATTATATGGTATAACTTATACTCTATATGGAAACTAGTCACTAAAGTTTCTAGATCTGCCCTTGTAGTGTCCTCGATGACTGTAACATCTCACTGATGTTTTCCGTTGTCCGGACAGATAGGACCATGTGTGCTAACTTCTGGTCGCTGTTTCTAAGTGGGTTAGCGTGGAAGCTAGGTAATAGCTGGAACCTCAAGCTCCAGGATTACAGAAATATAGTCCTATACCTGCATGGGTGTCCTCTAGTTGCACTTTGCATGTACAGCTTGCACACTATGATTAAGAAGTACAGAAACAAGAAATAATTTTCTACGATAATAGCAAGTATAGGCTGTTGCACAGTGGAGCATTGACCATAGTCCCTACATTCAAGGATGTGGGACTATAAGGTGTGACATTCTTGCATGTAGGGACTATGGTTAATGCTTCACCGTGTAATAGTCTCTACCTGTTTCTGTACTTCTTGTGCCATCCCTGCATCCTTGCTATTTTTGTAGAAAATTTCTTGTGCTAACTGATAAAGTAACCATATTATATCTGTAGTCGTGTTTGGAAATGTCTGAGGAACTAGTCTAGATGGTAGAGCTTAATGTCGCTGGAAATCTGCCCTGGCCAGCCTGAAGATTGGAGCCCCTCCTACCCCATTTTCTAAGAGCATGTGTGTCTAGGCCATAATCACCCATACCTAAATACTAGCTTTACTATGAGCTGCCATTATTCCGAGTGTTGGGGACACCCCAGATGCCCAAAAATTTGAAAACTGCTTATAAAAGCTCATTTCAAGCGATTTAGTGTGCTCTTCATATTGCTATCTCTCTCTTGCAGTTAAGCTAGTTGATGGAAATGCAACATTCACACGAGAAGACATTAATGACCAAGGCCTTGTTAAAGTGATGGTATCGGTTGCTGACAACTCTACTGGACCAAGACGTTTTAGTGTTACTGTCTTCTCTACCAGTGAGGAGTTTCATTCCACTTGCCCAGATAATGGCTTTGCCTCGAATTTCAGCAGTCTAGGAAATGTATCGTTTAATACAGCATGTACAAATGCTGTGTTATTCGTTACCATTCCGCCAACAGCTACAATTACATTGTCAATTTCTGTGCAAGCCAATGGTAGAGGCTTCATCCCGTATGGCCCTTATGTCATCGGAACTGAAAGTAAGTGCAGCCATGTTAACTACTTGGTAACCAGTTAGTTGCCGCAATGATAATTTCAGCATCATAAGCCCATTGTGAGTGAGTATGATGCTTCTTCTTTTTATGCCATTCCAGTGATTTACTTGAAGTGCCCTGTAGGAGTGGAGACAACTATACAGGTACAAGTAACAAACATCTCTCAGTGCAACGAAACTGCCCCACCACATGACGTGACCATCACCGCTGGAAATGACTACGCTATATTCCATGCCAATGGCACTAAGACCCAAAGAGGACAGACGTTGAGTATCACAAGCAGTAAATGTGAGAATGCAAAAACTTTTATGTTCTCTGTGAAGTTGACTGCTGACCATCCCATAGTTATCAACGCAAGAATTGTTGATGCACTGCAGAATGGAATGGGTAAGTGGATGGTAGGGTGTGGGAGACGGTGTTATCTTCCAGTGCATGGTCCAGTAGTTTTACTGCAGAGAGAGACTTGTGACACAGTGTGTAATCGGGTCCACAAACCATGACCATTAAAGTGAGTAAATTGCCACGTTTAAAGCCTCAAGTTCCCCTTTCACATGCGTATCTAACCCAGGTCGAACCTGGGTTAACCCACGTGACCACGTCCGTACTGTTTGTATGTAGGGTACAAGGTGTCACTATCACCTTTGCGATCGATAGTAAAATGGCATACAAAAAGTTTCTTTTGTCGACGATGTTCTATAATTATTGTTTTCACTTTAAGGTAATCATATGGCTTTGCTGTGTAATTCTTTCACTATCTTATCAAACATGTGCGCGTTCCTCACTACCCCTTTAGTTGCCTCTGAACAGAAGCTTCTACCTAATAACTTGCATAACCTGCACGTTGTTGTCAGTCCATGTCTTCCCTCTAGTAGCCATCTTTGTTTGTTTTCGATTTCACATAACCCGGTTTCACAAATCTTAACCCAGGCTCGACCCTACTCCCAGTTTCCTAACCTGAGTTAATGGGCACATGTGAACATGTTAACCTGAGTTGAAGCAGGGTCGAACCAGTGTTCGCCCCTGCTTTTGGTGCGCATGTGAAAGGCTCTTGATATACTTAGCAAGAGAATTCAGTACCTGACGGAAATCTGGCAATGGTCTTCAACACAGTTCTATTGTAGCAACACATATTTCTCATACAATTTTTTTGATTTGGATTTATTTCACAAATAGTAGTGAAACTTTGTATCCTAGCTGTTTCAATAAAATAATGTTAATTGTAGGCTAGAAGTGCTTTATGCATTTTATGGCTCGAGGTGTGGTGATTCGCCTCAGCAACTCAACCCTCACACCTCAAGCCATAAATCATGTAAAACACTCCTAGCCCAATTTAAATTATTTGGAGTGACTTGTACAGGCGGGTGTTTGCCTTTTAGTCTTCCATTTTCTGATGCATCATCTGCAAGCCTTACTTGGTTCATTCAATTGTGGCATCTGCAATTCGATTGGTTGATTCTATTTAAACTTGCCATGCGTTCTGGTCAGGAGGCAGGATGGGCGAAGTGAGTTGCTGTAGCAGCAGTGAAACGTTCTTCCACTGGCAAGAAGACTCTCAATGAAACTTAAAATGAGCAAGCCCAAGCAGCGCTTTGTTCTATGGTTGCTGTCTAACTAGCTGGCTTATGCGAAGATGCCCACTCGGATGGCCAATTCAAGAGACACAAAGAGGACTAGCAAAGCACCCTCCCTCTGCCATTAGAGCCTCATTGCAAACTTGCGGAAGCCAAGGGTGGGTGGCAAGTTAGGTTTTAACTTACAGAATGACAAAGTCACACTTCAGTAGAAGCGAAGACGAAATATTCAAAATTTGTGATCTCAGCAGACCATACTGGTAGTGTTGGGTGGTATGTACATATTGACCTCACGATTATCATTGAAAATTATGTAAGATTATCACGATTGTCATTCAGTATTAATAAATTGCAAAGTTAATACGCATAGTAAAATAAAGAGATGGAATGAAAGTGCACATAGTACAGATATGACCAGTTAAAAGCACATTATAATAAGTTCTTGGCTAAGAATACGAGTTTGTTTACATTCTCAGGTGCCATTTAGCTGCAGTGATCAGTAACTATGTGCCCTGCCGTACTAAAATTACGCTTGCTTGGAACACTAGTCCCACATACACACAAATACTTTCTTGCTAGTTCAGCAACAATAGGAAACTTCTTTTCATGTTGCTTCCACCAAAATAAAGGATCAAAACTTGGGTCAACTTCTGGCATCTCCAAATAACGTTTGATTTCTCGGTCAACTCTTTGACCTGGAGACAACGGTGCAGCTTCAGGCCAATCGCCTACCATTATTGTAGTCAAATAGCCCCTAAGCCTTTGGATTTCTTGGGAGGAGGTTGAACAGTTTCATGTTGCTCTTCACTCACTTCCTTAGTGAGTACCTCAACAATGTCCAGAGCTTCATCTTTGATCTGAAGATGTGTCCCATCCTTGTCCTCCAAGCATTCTATTCTGAATTGCGGAGCTAAGAGGTGCATTTTGAAAGTAGTTCACGAACTGTATCCTTGGCATACCGAGGACACAAAGAACCTGCAATCATCTCTTTCATGTCCTTGGCTTTAGAACAATGATACCATGATATAAGCTTGTCAAGAATGTGCTGCAATAAAGGTAGAATGGTAGAAACTGTGATGTTTTTTTTCCTGACAGCGCATCTGTGAAGGTCGAAAGTGGCTGCAGAACAGACAAGACAACTTTGAAAGTGGAAAATTCATGATCCGAAGGCATGTCATGCCAGTGTTTACGATCTTCAGCAAGAACTGCGCAGATTGCCTGTTGTCGCTCCAATATTCTTGCAATCATATCCTGTGTAGAGCCCCATCTGGTTTGATGATCAAATAGAAGTTGGTGCTGCTTCAGTATCAATTCACTATGCTTTTGCCGGAGGTCTCTACTCTTTTTCCAGCTCCTCTGAAATAATGCATCAAGAGCGCGACATCTACAAATAGCTTGCTGAATAATTGGAACATCCATTGCCTGGTTGATAGCAAGGTCCAAGTTATTGATCAAAACAACTCAGCCTTGGCGTTTTGTTGCTTGTGAACTGGACGGGGGGATCTCAAGAGTACAAATCAGGATAATGATCGCACAGGTGAGTTATATTAAAAGGTTTGAAGTGTTTCCCTTTAGCCCGCACTAACCTCATACAGGCTCTGCAAATAGGACTGTCCTCTTTGCCATGTAAAGGCTTAATTATCTGAATCATCTGCTTTCAGCCCAAAATATGTCCAAATGCTGCTCTTCGTATTCGGCTTCTTCACTAAATTTATGTCGTGACTTTCAGCCATCTTGAAATTTACACGTGGCATTATGCACGCTTGTGGGCAGAAACTGACCACGTGGTTATTACACCATGACCTGATTATCACGATTATTGAGTAGTACTACAGACCTTTTTCGGTGTGTTGTCCACACCGGGCACCGGAGTCAAAATTGTGTTATTATACATAAACACGAGCAGTATTCCTGTAGAAGATTTTGCAATAGAACCTTACCATTAAAGGCCCAAGGTATGCAATTAGTACTAATTGGTATGACGTAACATTCGGCGGCTGGAAAGGGCAGCCTAAAGTTGGCTTAAGTATGGTAAACACAGGAAACTTTACCCATTTTCAAAGCTCGCTCAGTTGTTGCACGCACGCTCTACCCCATTTTCACAACAAGCGCCTATGGTGGAGTGTAGAATAGCGAATGCTGATCCGGCAACAGTGCAGTTAACAGAGTCTGACATCCCTGGAGCGTTCCTGAGTGAGCCTTTCTTTAGCCACACGATTCCACAGCTGACGTGGTGGCTTCTCTGCAGAGGAATCAGGGCTCCAACATCTTGGAAGAAGCGGAAACTGATACAGAAGTAAGTGATATATCTACACATTTCAATGGTAACTAGTTTGCCACAGCTTGGTGTTGTGATCGTGCTAGCTCTTTACTTTTCAGGATAGAGCAAGTCAAGCCTGAGAAGTTGCCTATCGTGGACATTGACGGATCATATTTGTACAAGAAACAGAAGAGTCTTTTACAGCCTGGAATCACAGTAGCTCCTCCTTCTCCTCCTTTATCTGGCTGGGAATTTGTGCATGAAAGCAAACCGCTTTCCTACGTATGCAACTGGGGTATTTCTGGGATATCCTCCACAGAAATGATGAGAACAGACTCGCCAGAAGAGCTTCAACTGGTCCTCTGTCAGCTGGAATACCCGCAGCCACAATGCGTGTTTCTCTGGATTGCTAGGAAAACGATGGTAGGACAGTTGTAGCTGCTTCTGTTGACTGTTACTGCACAAAGCACACGCATCTCCCGTCATCATGATGTTTTTCTTTCTTTGCCAACGTTCAATGGTCTGAACTGATCTGATCCTTTCTCCGCTCTGGCACGTCCGATTTCCTTGCTTCACACGTCCTTGGGCATGTCAATGCCATGTCATTAACACACCGTCGCGAAAATAGGGTAGAGCGTGCGCAACGAGTGCGCAAGCTTTGAAAATGTGTAAAGTTTCCTATGTTTACCATACTTAAGCCGGCTTTTGGCTGCCCATTCCAGCTGCCGGATGTGACATTATGCATAACTATCACCTGCAATTACCATCCCGCACATACCTCAGCCTTAATAGTAATGGTCTATTATACTGTAAGTATGTGTATGAATTCGTATAACATCGTGCAAGCACTTACCGGATACTAGTACGTGGTGTGGAGAAGTGCTTCAAAAAGGTCTGTATATTGCAGAAATACTGTAAAACCGGTATACCGCCCATCACTACACTCTGGACACGATCCACATTTCTAATTGTAAGTAAGGCATCAGAGTGCTTCTGCTTCTTGCTAATGTTCTTTGTGGCACCATAATGTTCTTTATGGAAGTGAAAGAATGGTCATAAAGCACAGTGTAGGATTATGCAATATGAAGTTCACAAAAATTCTGCTGATGCGCCCAAGCATGTTGCTCCATACACCAATATGGCAAGCTGTAGCAGTATATGTCAGTAAGTGATAGTTAATGTGTAAGTTATGATGGTGACTTGCATTAATTTTTCTAGCAGAGCCGGCGCCCATCACAGGCACGTCCACACCAGTGCTTCTGATGCAAAGCACTTTCATTGCTGGCTACCAAGTAATGGCTACTGTGTATAAGTTATTAATTAGCATGTAGCTTACTCCTGGCTTTTCCTTTGAACTGACTCCAGGTGGTCACGCTGCATTGAGCATGTGTCTCCTGTTGGTCCCCTCAGATGACTCCTGGTTGTTTCATTGAGCTGATTCATGGCTGCTCCCTTTAGCTGACTACTGGTTGTTCTTTGAACTGACCCCCTTGAGCTGGCTCCTGGTTGTTTCCTTAGCTGACTCCTGATTAAGTGTTGGTCTTCTAGTGCTGAAAGTTGCTGACTGCTGATGAGAACTCTTATCATGGCTGAATGTGTTAATTTCTGGTATACTTTAGTCTTTTGATTTCTTAGACAGTTTGGTGTTTCCCTTCACTATTGCACTGCAGTGGGGGAGCTAAAAGCAGGAGGTTCAACTGGTGTGGTAAGAATCCATACCATGATGTCATTGGCTCATTGTGCAATGGTCAAGTTGCAGCTAGCTATAGGTAGAATGCAGCTGACTCCTGGCTCTTCCCTTAAGGTGGTTCCTTGTTGTTCCCTAGAGCTGACTCCTGGTGGTGACTCCAGAATGAGCATATTTCTTCCCTTCCTCTCACCAGGTCCTGCATATTGTAGCGCCCTGAAACGGAGCTGACTCCTGATGGTCCCTTTGAGATGACTCCTGGTTGTTCCCTTGAGCTGACTTCTGCAGCTGTTTCTTTCCTTGAGCTGATTTCTGGTTGGTCCTTTGAGCTTACTCCCAGTTGAGCTGACTCCTGTTTGTCTCCTTGAAATGAGCCCTGGTGATCTTCGAGTGCTGATGTTGTTGATTGCCGCAGAGAGCTCTGATCATCTCTGAATGTCTTAATTTCTTGGATAGTTGGGTGTTTTGCTTAACATTCCGCATTTTCACACTGCAATGGTTACAAATTGCAGAAACCATAGATTCCATAGCATAATCTAATCATTGTGCAATTGTCAACCCGGTTAACTTGAAGCCCATCCTTTCACCATCAAGCCGTTTTCTTTCTCCCGAGAAGACACTTTCCACTGTAGTGTCCGCAGACCGATATGAACGACTCAGCAATGGACCGCTTGGTTCAACTTACTCAATGATTACAGCCATACACAAGAGCCACACGTGGTCACGCACAAGGCAAAAATCAACGGACCAATCAAAATACAAGACAGGATCACATGACAGTTACCCAAAATAGTAACACAACACATACACTGCACATAATACAAGTTAAACAGTTACAACACTCCTTCCCCTTTAGTTAATGACTAACTGGTACACCATAACGCTCCAGAGGGTGACTCTGACGACTTGAACGTCGAGGGGGAAGAGGAGTGGTTGGTTGCACCGGTGATGTAGGTGATGCTGCACTGGCGTCTGTCAACGGAGCCATCACATCCAGCCACGGAGATGGACCCAACTCCAAAGACACCTCATCTTCTGTTGTCCGTATTCGCATGTGATCCACATGCCTTCTGAACAATCAACCATCAGACAACTTCACTAAATATGAAAGGGGGCCTCTATTCTCAAGAACCTCCCCAGACAGCCACTGGGAACCAGCACCAAAGTTCTGCACATAAATCTTTGT
The DNA here is from genome assembly GCA_964019415.1 of Ianthella basta. Classification (NCBI taxonomy): domain Eukaryota; kingdom Metazoa; phylum Porifera; class Demospongiae; order Verongiida; family Ianthellidae; genus Ianthella; species Ianthella basta. The sequence continues at coordinate 6,951,503 of OZ025868.1, read as the reverse complement.
ACCCGGAGAGAATTCTCTGGCCTTACTGTGGGCATCGTGGTATGCCTTCTGCCTCGCCTGCTGTATGCGAACATGACCGCTGATGTATGGCTTGAGAAGATCTAGACGCGTTCTCAACTTCCGACCGAACATGAGCTCAGCAGGTGAGTGACCTGTCGTAGTATGAGGTGTTGTTCTATAGTTGAACAAAAACCGAGCTACCTTGGTTGGAAGTGTTCCTTCTTTCAACTTCATCACTCCTGTCTTAAAAGTCTGGACTGCTCTCTTTGCCTGGCCATTTGAGGATGGATGATGAGGTGAAGTGTGGATGTGACGAATTCCATTTCTGTTCATGAACTTCTGGAACTCTTCACTATTGAAAGAAGGACCATTGTCTGTCACCACCAGTTCTGGAAGGCCTTGGATTGCAAATTAAGCTTTCCCTCATCTTTTCAATGGTCACCGTGGATGTTGAGGAGTTGCTTGGATACACTTCCATCCATTTGGAAAAGGCATCCACCACAATGAGGAACATGTGGCCCAGAAAGGGGCCGGCATAGTCAGCATGAATTTAGACCCATTGTTTCACTGGCCATTCCCAGGGGTGCAGAGGGGCAATTTGGGGTGATTTGCAATTTTCCTGGCATGACGAGCGACTCTGCACATACCGCTCAAGGGTCTTGTCATTACCTGGCCACCATACATATTGACGGGCTAAGGATTTCATCCTAACTACCCCAGGATGACCATCATGCAAGTGGTCCAAAACCTTCTCTTGCAATGAGGTTGGCACAACCATCCTGTTGCCTCTCAATAGGCAATCACTTACAACACTCAACTCATGCGACACACTTGCAAAAGACTGCAACTCTGGCCTATCTACCACATCAGGACAACCATCCGTAACTATCTGTCTCACCTTTGAGAGGAGTGGATCTTTGGTGGTGTGATTTCTGATATCAGTGAAAGATATGGGTGATGACTCCAGCCGTTCCATTAACAACACGGTTTCCGCTGGCTGTGGGACCTCTGTCGGGCCATAGGGTGGTGGCAAGCAGCTCAGGCTGTCAGCGTTGCTGTTGTCTCGACCGGACTTGTAGCGAATCTGGTAGGTATAGGCTCCCAAGGTCAAAGCCCATCTTTGGATACGTGCAGGCGCCATTAATGGTACAGACTTGGTCTCGTCAAAGATGTACATTAGCGACTTGTGATCTGAAAGTATGGTGAACAGCCTCCCATACACATACTGGTGGAAGTGCTTGACTGCGAACACAATGGCCAAAGCTTCCTTATCCAGTTGGGAGTACTTGCACTCAGTCACCGAGAGCAAACGGGAGGCATAGGCGATAGGTCTCTCGGAACCATCCTCCATGAGATGTGAGAGCACTGCACCCACCCCCAGGAGTGATGCATCAGCGGCCAGGATGATCTCCTTTTCAGGATCATAATGGACTAGCAGATCAGATGACTGAAGCAGTGCTTTGACCTTCTCAAAAGCAGATTGCTGAATCTTCCCCCACTGCCACTGGGTGTTCTTACGGAGGAGGTTGTACAATGGGGCAGCAGTGGTAGCCAAATCTGGTAGAAACTTCCCATAATAGTTAACTATTCCCAGAAAGGAACGTAGCTCCGCCACTCCAGTTGGCTTGGGTGCTTCAGCCACAGTGGCAATCTTGCTGCTGTCAGTTGGCTGCAGTCCATCTCGTGAGATCTTGTGGCCCAAATATTCCACCTCCTTCAGCATGAATTCACATTTCCCTTTCTTGAGTCGCATTCCTGCGTCTTCAAGACGAGTGAGAACATGCTCAAGGTTCTTCAGATGGGCCGCCGGTGATGAACCAGTGACAAGGATGTCATCCAGGTACACACAGACATTCGGGACACCCTGCAGCAGGGTCTCCATTGTACGCTGGAAAATGGCGGGGGCAGATGATACTCCGAAAGGCAATCTTTGGTATCAGTAAAGGCCCTTGTGGGTATTGACAGTGACCAGTGGTTGGTCGTCCTTGGCTAATGGCAACTGCAGGTAAGCATGAGAGAGGTCCAATTTGGAGAACTGTTGACCTCCAGCCATGCAGGGATGCAAATAAGTCATCTATCTTTGGCAAAGGATAGACTTCCAACTGGGTTGCCACATTGGCAGTGAGCTTGAAATCTCCGCAGATTCTGACGGAGCTGTCTGGTTTCTGTACCGGAACTATGGGAGTTGCCCGCTCCGAGTGTTGAACTGGCACGATGACATCACTCGCTTCCAACTGGTTGAGTTCTCTTCCTCCGCCTTAAGGTGCAAAGCATATGGTAGTGGGCGGAGCTTGTAGAACCTGGGCTTGACATTGGGGTCAATGTGCAATGTTGCTTCTGTCCCTTTTATCATGCCCAAGCCATCCCTGAAAACCCCATCGTGCTTTTGTAGCAGGTCTGCTAGTGTCTCCTCGACGCAAGTAGTAAACATGCTCTGCCAATTCAATTGGATCTTGGCGAGCCAGTCCTGGCCAAGTAGACTTGGTCCAGAGCCTGCAACAAAACCAGAGGCAGTTCCAGTTGCTGGTCATAGTGTTGAACCTTCACTGTCATTGTTCCCACCACGGGAATCTCGGAGCCCGTATAGGTACGAAGCTTCACAGTTGTCGGCTGTAGTGTGGGTGCCTGATTTGGCCCCCATATCTTCGCCAGAGTATTCTCGCTGATGACCGTGAGAGAGACACCTGTATCCACTTCCATGCGAACATCCTTGTTGTTAATGGATACTGTGGTCTGGAGGGGAGAGACTGATGAAGCACGAACAGGGTATAAGAAATACTCAGGACTGTCGTCCATCGAGGGAACCTCCTCTGCCACATGTACAGGCTTGGATTCCTGCTTGGGTTGCACCATGGCCTTGCTTCGGCAGACCCTGCTTATGTGCCCTTTTTTCCACATGCATGGCACTCAGCATTCAAGAAACGACACTGGGCTTTATCATGGGCACCCCCACACCGATAACATTAACACATAGTCTTCCTACTCATCCCAGGCTGGTCTTGCAACTTCTGCACTGGCATGCTGCTGACGGCTTCCTGAGCGTGTACTTGCTGTGCGTCCCATTCAGCCAACTCCATGGCTTTGTGCCATCCGGTAGGCTTTGTCGAAATCTAAGTCCGGTTCGGCCAGCGTACGTTGCTGGTAATGAACATTGGCGACACCACACACAAGACGGTCACGCAGCATCTCCTCTAGTTGTGCCCCATATCCACAGTGTTCTGACAACCGACGTAGCTCTGCTACATAGCAAGCAATAAACTCACCCAGCTTCTGCATTCTGGAGTTGAAGTGGTACCTTTGTACAATCTGTGAAGGCTTCGGACTGTGGTGAGCCCTTACCTTATCCACAATGTTCTTGTACGCGACTTCGGAAGGCTTGCTTGGAGCCACCAAACTGCGTATGAGCCCGTAGGTGGATGCTCCGCAACTGGACAGGAGGATAGCATGCTTCTTCGTGTCCCCTTCGACGTCGTTTGCCGCGAAGTAAAACTCCAACCGCTCAATGTATGCTGGCCAATCGTGCCGTAAATTCTCCCACTGTTCCATGCACTGCCATCAATCCCACCTTCGTGGCCAAAATGTAGTGTCCACAGACCGATATGAACGACTCAACAATGGACCGCTTGGTTCAACTCACTCAATGATTACAGCCATACACAAGAGCCACACGTGGTCACGCACAAGGCAAAAATCAACGGACCAATCAACATACAAGACAAGATCACATAACAGTTACCCAAAATAGTAAAACAACACATACACTGCACATAATACAAGTTAAACAGTTACAACATCCACTATATAGATTGTCACCCTTGCTGCTTACTTATGCTAAAACGAAAGCGAAAAACGGTTGTGCCATCTCCCCAAGAGGAGTTGTATAACAACCAAATTTGCTGCAGATTGCATAACCTAGCTCGCCTTCCTCTGTAAACCAAGGATGCCATCCCATAGTTACATATGGGGAAAGGTCAGGAAACCTTCATTTTGCAAGCTTTCGCTCAGAAACCCCACCAAAGACACCCTCTGGATAGTGCTGCAGAATTGCAGCCATGTTTGCTGCAAATCCTTTGGTCGGTTTCCACGAGATTAGTGGGGGTAAAAATTGGTCTAGCTCCATTATAATTGGATTTACAGGGGTAATTGATCTAAGCCATTGCAATGAGTAGTTTCGTGTTGCATGGGCCTAGTTCAAAGTGGCCTTTGCTGTACATGTCAATGAAAACCACATCAGTGTGTAATGTGATGGTATAAATAGATGGTTCAGACCACTTTGTGAATTAACTGATGTACTGGAGCAAGAGAATGGTTGGTAATATTGTTGTGAATGATATTTATGACCTTCATTCATATTTTAGATTGTATGGCTGATATAAGTCCTTCCCCATCTCAAACTACACTGATTGTAGCTATTATTGTGAGTTTACCACACACATATGCACACACACACACACACACGCACGCACGCATGCACGCACAGCAACACATGCATATACGTACCTGAAATTGGCAATTTATCTGCTCAGGTATCGGTAACCATTGTGACTGGGACTGTGATTGTGGTGATTGTGATCCTTGTTGCCTGCTGTCTTATCGTAAGTTTGAATCTGTAACATTTGGTATGTGTACATACATGTTGTGTTAGGCAGTTTAGTAATGTGGTAAGCAGGATGATGGGGTCACAATATTCATTGTCGCTGTACAGTAGCTTTTATTAAGCCACTGAACTGGTTAAGTGACATAATCAAGCAAATGAGAGTCCAAAATTCATTTGAAGTAATAGTTAGCACATGGCTGCAAGGGCACTAGATAACTTGTCACACAATGGTCTGTAATTTTAACTGTTTTGCTTGTCGACTGTCACCATGCCACAATTTTACAACACCCCCTCCATCTGATGCTTGTCCATAAAGCGCACTGAGTCTTACTTGGAATTTCTTTCAAGTTGCAAGGTGGTACAGTCTTTTCCATATGACTAATGCTGAGTGGCATTGAGTCTACACCATTTCACTGCTCCATCCTCTTAGTTTCTGAAGGTTTTTGCTAGTACTCAGGGTGGGTGCAGTTTTGGAGACATTTGACCACATACCCCTACGTTCTTCTTGTTTCATAGAAAATGTTTCTATCACTAGTTTGTGTACTACTGCCCTAAAGACAGCACTACATATACTGTTCTGTTTGATAGTGTGAAAATTGTATTTTAATTCTTCATCATTCGTGCTTCATGCAACCCATCGCAATGCAACAGGGCACATGAAAGGCTAGGATTCCCAGATGGCACATAATGGCTACAAAGGGCACTTTGTCCTTCAGACTAGATAACACTGACCGGCAAGCATCTCAACTAAATTGTATTCTTCACTGAAATATTCTGGAACTGTTGTTCCATTATATCTAAAAGGGCATGCTGTTGGCATTGGAGCTTTCCTTGCACCTTGTGACATTGCTAGCTGGTTGAATATACCGGGTGTCAAGGTTTCTGCAGTTACTGTTGTGACTTGTCCATATCATTTGTCCTGTGTGTTGTGTTCAATACCTTAGTAAACTTAGTACAGGCCAGCGTTCAAGTGTACACAGTCTGAGAATTTCATAGCTGTTCCCAACTGCAGCTGTGGCCTTTAGCTGTGGTGTGTATATGCTGCTTACCCTAGCATATGTTGTCTGTAATAGACATAGTGCAAGACATCATTTACATGTTTGTACTACATACTGTAGAAGCAGGGTAGTAAAAGCACATTGAAGGGCAGTGCTTGTACAGTGCTTGTTTTCTAATTTCACTCCCTCCCTATGTATATAACTTGCTATGTGTACCAGCTTGTTCTTATGCTGCCTTGATGCTTCTGCGTTGCTTTGACATACATATAGCCAGCTTTCTTTGCAGAATTACTTTTTGCTGTCTTGTTTCAAACTCATAGGAAATGGCGCACATTGCTAATGGACAATAAAAATAGCTAAGTGTCCAAGGGGCCGTATGATATGTGGCTTGTTCAGTTTGGTTGGAACCAATTTGCTTCAAATTCCTTCGCTGTCATAATATTTTACTGGACAATTTATACTGAAATTCACTAGACACTGGTGAACATGGTCTTTTCAATGAGAAAAGGTGAAAGTCGGCGCATCGCAAGAAATGAGGCTGTCAGTAGTCTCTCATCAAGATTGAGATTGGTGGAGCATGAGTCTACCCTAAGGCAGATGATTTGTAGACCTACATTTGTGTACTAACGCCACAAAGACAGCACTACGTATACTGTTCTGTTTGATAGTGTGAAAATTGTATTTTAATTCTTCATCATTCGTGCTTCATGCAACCCTTCACAATGTAACAGGGCACATGAAGGGCTTTTAAGGATTCACAAATGGCACATAATGGCTACAAAGGGCACTTTGCCCTTCAGACTAGAGAGAACACTGACAGGCAAGCATCTCGATTAAATTGTATTATTCTTCAGTGACACTGAAATATTCTGGAACTGTTGTTCCATTACATCTAAAAGGGCATGCTGTCAGTATTGGAAATTTCCTTTCTCCTTGTGGCATTGCTAGCTGCTCAAATTCACCAGGTGTCATGGTTTCTACAGTACCCTTGTGACTTGTCCATATCATCTGTCTTGTGTGTTCTTTTCAACACTCCATTAATTGTTAGAGCATACTATCCAATATCCATTGCCATCTCATGACACTTCTCTGTCTGTATTTCATAGAGGAAGAAGAAGAGCGAGGGCTATAAGCTGGTGAGATATAATTGTGTTAGCATTACTATAACTACTGTTTGTACAGGTGCCATTCCCAAAGTGAACTACGTATAGTCATATAATCTTGTGTACGAACAGGCAGAATTGATTCACAGATAACTTAGTACAGGCCAATGTTCATGTGTACAAAATCTGTGAATTTCATAGCCATTCCCAACTGCAGGTGGCCATAACCACACACCAATGGGTGTATACATAGCCTCCCTTTGCAAGTTTAAGAGAATTTCATCAAACTGTATTGTGGATGCAGACTGTAGCTTTAGCTGTGGTGTGTACATGTATGCAACTCACCCTAGTGTATGTTGTCTGTAATAAACATAGTGCAGACATTATGCATCTACATTGTTAGTGCTACATATGTAGAAGTAGGTTAGTAAATGTACGTATGTAGCACGTTGAAGAACAGTTACACTCCCTCCCTGTGTATATTTGCTAACTTGCTATGTGTACCAGCTTGTTCTTATGCTGCCTTGATGCTTCTGTGTTGCTTTGACATACGTATAGCCAGCTTTCTTTGCAGAATTACTTTTTGCTGTCTTGTTTCAAACTCATAGGAAATGGTGCACATTGATAATGAACAATAAAAATAGCTAAGTGTCCAAAGGGCTGTATGATATGTGGCTTGTTCAGTTTGGTTGGAACCAATTTGCTTCAAATTCCTTCGTTGTCAAAATATTTTACTGGACAAACTATGCTGAAATTCAATAGACACTGGTGAACATGATCTTTTCAATGAGAAAAGGTGAAAGTCGACGCGTCGCAAGAAATGAGGCTGTCAGTAGTCTCTCATCAAGATTGGGACTGGTGGAGCATGAGTCTACCCTAAGGCAGATGATTTGTAGACCTACATTTGTGTACTAACGCCACAAAGACAGCACTACGTATACTGTTCTGTTTGATAGTGTGAAAATTGTATTTTAATTCTTCATCATTCGTGTTTCATGCAACCCTTCGCAATGTAACAGGGCACATGAAGGGCTTTAAGGATTCCCAAATGGCACATTATGGCTACAAAGGGCACTTTGTCTTTCAGACTAGAGAGAACACTGACAGGCAAGCATCTCGATTAGATTGTATTCTTCATCACTGATATATTCTGGAACTGTTGTTCCATTACATCTAAAAGGGCTTGCTGTTGACATTGGAACTTTCCTTGCTCATTGTGGCATTGCTAGCTGGTCAAAGACACTGGGTGTCAAGGTTCTGCAGTTACTGTTGTGACTTGTCCATATCATTTGTCTTGTGTGTTGTGTTCAATACTTCCTTGATTATTAGAGTGTACTATCCACCATCTCATGACATTCCTCTGTTCCAATGTATTTCATAGGACAAGAGGATGGAAACACATGGTCAAGCAGACGGGCAGGTGAGATAAAAAATTGTGCTTGCATCACTATGATTACTGTTTGCACAGGTGCCATTCCCAAAGTGAACAATGTATAGTCTCGTGTATGAATAGGCAGAATTGATTCACAGATAACTTAGTACAGGCCAGCGTTCAAGTGTACACAGTCTGAGAATTTCATAGCTGTTCCCAACTGCAGCTGTGGCCTTTAGCTGTGGTGTGTATATGCAACTTACCCTAGCATATGTTGTCTGTAATAGACATAGTGCAAGACATCATTTACATGTTTGTACTACATACTGTAGAAGCAGGTTAGTAAAAGCACATTGAAGGGCAGTGCTTGTACAGTGCTTGTTTTCTAATTTCACTCCCTCCCTATGTATATTAGCTAACTTGCTATGTGTACCAGCTTGTTCTTATGCTGCCTTGATGCTTCTGCGTTGCTTTGACATACATATAGCCAGCTTTCTTTGCAGAATTACGTTTTGCTATCTTGCTTCAAACTCATAGGAAATGGCGCACATTGATAATGGGCAATAAAAATAGCTAAGTGTCCAAAGGGCTGTATGATATGTGGCTTATTCAGTTCGGTTGAGATCAATTTGCTTCAAATTTCTTCACTGTCATAATATTTTACTGGACATACTATACTGAAATTCACTAGACACTGGTGAACATGATCTTTTCAATGAGAAAAGATGAAAGTCGGCGCGTCGCAAGAAATGAGGCTGTCAGTAGTCTCTCATCAAGATTGGGATTGGTGGAGCATAAGTCTACCCTAGGCCTGTGCGTACCCCTGTGCTTGCATCACTATGATTACTGTTTGCACAGGTGCCATTCCCAAAGTGAACAATGTATAGTCTCGTGTACGAACAGGCAGAATTGATTCACAGATAACTTAGTACAGGCCAACATTCAAGTGTACACAGTCTGAGAATTTCATAGCTGTTCCCAACTGCAGCTGTGGCCTTTAGCTGTGGTGTGTATGTGCAACTTACCTTAGCGTATGTTGTCTGTAATAGGCATACAGTACTTTTTGGGTCAGTTGTCCTGATCAGTTATCGGTTATCGACCTGATGATGTCATTATGGCGGCTACAAGTCTGGTTGAATCACGACCAGTCGGTGATTCAAGTCACCCACCTTCACGACATACCCTGAATCTCCTGCACAGCATCCGCCAACAGAATTGGGTATACTAAAGGTCACGTAAAAATGACGTCACTAGGTTGATAATTGATAGCCGATAACCAATTGCAACCATCCAGTCACAACAACCGACTCTAAAAAGTACTGTAGTGCGGACATCATCTGCATAGAAGCAGGTTATTAAATGTACTTATTGCCTGATGATGTCATACATCAAAGGACAGCTCAGGGTAGTAAGTCATGTGCTACCCTAACCGCAGGGTAATAAACTGGCTAAGCGCCCCTTTATCGTAGCAATGATTCGAAAGGTCGCTAGAATTAAGCCAATTGCGAACACAATGAACAAACATGTTAGAACACTGCAGACGACACGGAGAAAGGTGTGTGGCTCTTCCAAAGCTGGGTTGGGCCAGATTTCGGTGCATTACAAGAGACGAAGAGCATGCCTGCAAATATTCTGGCAATGGACGATCATGCACCCATAGCTCACGAAGTGACTTGCCGGTTCCTCACGGAAGCGCATATAAGGTGCAACATTCTTGCATGTAGGGATCATGGTTAATGCTCCATTGTGTAACAGCCTTTACTTATTTCTGTCCTTTTTATGCCATCCCTACATCCTTACAATTTTTGTAGAAAATTTTTATTATTTCTAGTATAAATAATTATGTGGTTACATTGGGTTCCGTATGCATGGAAATGTTCATGAGACAAAGTTTTTGCAAATTTTGTGAATGACGTCACATTCACGAACATTTACCATCTCTACATATCTTATAGTACAGAAATCCATAGTAATATGCCACTGTCTTGTCTCCCATTGTACCTTCGGAGAGTCATGTCAAATACAATAGAGCACTTTTCAAGCCCATCCATGGTGATTGCTCAACAGCAGTACCAGTGCCAGCCGTCCAGCTGGCAGTCCAGAAGGAAGTGGCTACGGAAATGGGAAAGATTGCGAAAGCTGGACAGAAGCGCGGAACCTTCGCTACCCTGTGGTAAAACACTTGGGTGCTGCCTTTTCCCAGTCATGCGACAGGATTGACCCACCTCGCCGCAAGAGCAAGTAGCACATGTAGGACAAAGACCCGAGGAACGTGCCCGACAACTTCACCATTCTTCAACACAGCCACGGCAAAGAGACTCTCTCTGTTTCGCGTTTCCCTGCTGCAAATCTGTGTTTCTCTGCTGCAGCCCAGATCTCTTGGTACACAAGATATCCGCGCACACAACTTGCAAAAGCAATCGACTCCGCCATCTTCTTGCACTTTCAACAATGTGACTATAATACTAATACATATGCTATATAATAATATAAATTGTTACATGAGGAAGCCATACATCAAAGGAAGCAACTGTGCATTATTTTTTGGAATGCACCAGATAACGCACAGTTGCCTTATTTGGAAGTGTAAAATGCATTGGTTGTTCTATAACACTCTGCTTCAAATGGGGCTCTTATTGACTTATCCAATCACTTTCTAGCCTTATGTAAATGTTTGTTCTGACACTGTAGCAAAGCATTTTTGATTTTCATCACTTTGGAGAACTATCTCACAGACATGCCTTTATGCATGATTCATTGACCTTTCATAGATTCATAGCTACATAATACTATTGTTATACAGTACAATGAAGATTGAATAGTGCTCTAAAACTGAAGAAATTTGTTAATGTCAGTGTCATAGAAGTTATCAGTGACCATCTCAGGACGTGCATGTGGTATAGAAACAGTGATTGTACAGTTTTGAAGTAGCTGGAGCTGAACTGTGGTGTGGTGTGCTGCAGTGCTGGTGGAGGCTACTGCTGCGGGATTGCCAGGGGCTGTGGGAACACTGGTTGGGGCAACTGTGAAAGGTGAGAGCTATCTGTGGTACTTGAGGAGGCTGCTGTTGCACGGCCAAAGATTGCTGTTTCTGTGTTGCTTTTGTACCATCCAGAACACGGCAATCTTCCATAACTTGTTCTTCTCCTACATGCTCATATTTCCGCAGTGCCTCCAGTGATCAATGCCCTGTTCTTTGCTGAACAAGCTGTTCAGGCAATTTGCTGCAGAGTTCAGTTGCACCGTACGCCCTAATGCTGTGATTTGTAATACCCTTTTGCAATTCAGCTTCTTCAGCCATTTTCTTAATCATGGTGGCCAGCATATTGCAGCCAACGGGTACACTGTAGTACCGAGGCTCACTTGGGTCATCTGGGATTGTACCTCTCGGCTTCAGGTAGAATACATTCTTCTTTTTTGATTCAGCAGGTATATATGTTGAATGTATTTCTCTAAAAGAAGCACATGACATCTGTCAATTCTGTCACTTTCATATTGACGCACAACTTTATTTTCCATATTGAGCTGCCTCAATCCACCACTTCTGTTTTTTGAACCATGTTCAATGTAGGTATAACATACCTTGGTGGTCCCATTTATGTCAACCACTTCTCTTTTCAATTGGCTCAGTTTTAGCTCCTGGTGTTACACTCCTCCTCGAAGGCAGAAATGTCTTCCATTATTTAAAGAAAAAATTTACTAACCCTTTGAATTGGCTGGGTTGAGCACACCAGCTTGCCACACTTTCTCCTCATCCTCACAGGTGATCAACTCTGTTTTCTTGGCAGCATAGCCAACGCCACTTTGATGTAGCTTTCGATAGTATGCATCAAGAATGTTGCGAAGGGAGAGAACTCAGGGTCACGCATGTCATTTACCTCAACGTGATATGTCATTTCACCCAGTCTTCCTACAGAGAAAAGCATTCACTTATCTATAGCAATGTCGCCATAGTTCATTTAGCAAACTGATTCGACAGTGAAAGGTTAGGGTCGAGCACATTTCACTTCTAATCGAACTTTTAACAAGCACTGGGCGCATTCCTAAATAGACGTCACGACCGTGACGTCTGATAATAATTGCCTGCATAAGGAGAAATGCACTGCTGTACTTTGTGCCACTTTGGCTTATCCGGAGTACTGATGCCACTGCATGCTATGCAAAACAGTACCCAATTGTGATAGTAGTGAATATTGAAATTGTGACTGCAAAGATCCCATACCAGACAGACTATATACCAGCATACCTGCATGAAAATTCAAAATATTGATACTGCCCAGCTTTGCATTTCTGACTGTTTCAACTTAATTACATACCTAGAATCAAGCATAATCAACTGTGCACACTGCATATAGTGTAATAAATTGTAGATTGCTTGGTAGTAACGGAAAGCACAGAAAATGCTCTTTCCAGTGAAGTATGACAGTATCACATTTAGCGCAACAGGTCATAAACAGATTTCCGTGAATCCTTTTGGACTGATTTTGTATGGGGCAGCCCTGGTGGAGTCAGTTTTGTAAGCAGTGACCCTTCTCTTTGTCAGGGTACTTCCCATGCATGTGCATGTGCATTTAGATATGGGCTATTTTCTTAATGGTAGTGGACAAATGTAAGGCATTGCGGGTGAGCATAGACAAATGCTAGCAGAATGGCAAGGTAATCTTATACACATGCAGTGACAGTGGTTACGCGATAGATATATTATGTATGTGAGAGTCACCAGTAGAAATCGAAGATTAGTGCAAATCCATATAATTCGAAAATGGCCACCAAAAATCAGCAGCATTGAAGGGGTGGAAAATACCAGTGAATAACATTTTCCGACCCTTTACGTAAATGCGCTTGGATAAGGCATGCCTTCTGCATTATATAAAGTACAGTTTGTACCTTTTGGCTGCAAAAGTCGCCCTTGGTTTCATATTTTTGAAGACCACTTGTCCAACGCTGACTGGAACATTTGGCCAGTGTAGCACTAGCTTCACTCTGCTGAAGGCTTCATTCTCACTAGAGTGGATGATTTCCACAGTTATAGCTCTATTATACATCAATACGGTACAAAATGAGACTGAGATCGTCAGGAGTTTAGGCGACCATTTTTAACTGTCATTTCATATTCTGCGTATATAAATAAAATGGTGAGCCAGCTACACTCAACTGACAATTTCTCGGCAACGGAAGCTCAGGTGCACCTCAAACTTGCTAAATGTTCTAAGAAGACATGTAGCCACCTAAATCCGGGAGAATCTCCAAATAGCCAAAATGCACTAATCTTGGTTTTCTATTGGCGACTCTCATATATATATATCAAGGCTGCAAAAGAACATCCAAGCAAGCTTGTGTATAAATTATCTGATAGCGCAACTGAAATATTTATTTATGAAATGCCCAATGGTATGTAACATTTTTAGCTAGTATAAAAGTGGTGAAGCACAGAAAAGGGAGTGGCACAGATCAGGGCAGACACATAAGCCCCACCCAGACTATAGAGTGATGCTCAATTACTATGGGGACTCACTTTGTTTGCCCCAATAAATGTGTTTAGCACTTGCTGAAATCAGCAAGATTGCATTGTGTGACTTCCTCTTATGCAAGAAGCCTATAGGTGGCAGATGTCAATGGGAATCCACTACAGAGCATGCTCATTGCTCATTTTCCCCATGCTTGGGGAACACATTGATGCAGAATGAAGCTACTGCTTACAAAACTGACTCCACAAGGCCACTTTAATTACAGAGTGTGGCCTTTATTCACTATTTTTGCAACAAAAATTATTAGGTGGGGGCTTTCCCCCCGTTGACTTCTAGGTCAGCTCACTTGCGTTTATGTGAGAGGATTTGACAAAATGGCTCACTTTGCGCAATATGTAAACAATAGCTATGGGACAAAACAGTCATGCGGGTGATATGTCACCAAACAACGGAAAATGGCATCATTCATATCTAAGGTACAGTCCCTATCTTGTGGCCAAGTTTGAAGCCTGTACTTCTTTCTCTGAAGCTCAAACGAAGACTGCGAATTTACACAGTGGCCGTCGTGCACAATGTATATGTACATGTCACGTAAGCGTAAAAAGCTACGCACGTTATTCAAGGCAACAGGCCTTGCTCGAAGTCAACATATGTACACTACTCCAGCATTCCCGACGAGCGTGAAGACCTTCCCATGCCGAGGACGAGGCTGATACACTTCCCACGCCGACCAACTCAACTGTCCGCCATTTGTGCCGTGACCAGAAGTCCATGTATTTAACACCTTATGGGGCGGGGCGCATTGGGCGTTTTTAATGCTTATGATTGATTCCCTTGTCCAGGACTGTTAGAATGACATGGCAGAACAAAAATTGCAATATATCCCTTACGTCAAGCGAGGTTAGTTAAGATGGGAGTACACCCAATTAGCATATCAAAATGCATTGTGTATGATGTTGCTTCCATTTCTGTGTATTTCCCTATTTATTGTGCTATAGATGACCCCGATGGTCAGGAGAAATAATGTGGCAATAGAGGTATATGCTAGCTTCTTTGTGTTTAGAGTACATGCAGTAATTGTCACGTATTCTCATTAGAGCCTGCTATATGGTTTTAGACTTATACACAATTGTTGTGTGTATTTTTGTTAGTGTAAAGTCTTTCTTGTACAAAAAAAACAATAAATATTAATAATTATCAGATACTGTATTATTTAAAACGTATGTAACATGCAAAAATATAATAATATATAACAAGGCATGTCTCTTTCAAAACAGAAACACTTAATAATAATAAATGATTGAAACAAACTAAAATCCTAACAATAATCATACAGGCTAGCAATTAATAACTGGTGCACTAGGGTACATATTATGTACATGCATATTTATGTACAGACATTAGACATTAGACTCTAGTGAAACTGCACTTGGTGTCCATATTACTAATTGAGACCAGTACCAAACACACAGCATACATAATACATGTCGTGTATTATTTTGTACAAGCACACAAGTAAAATATGGGGTTTAGTGTTATTTCAATGTGCAGGTGGCCGAGCTCTATATGCAACATAGGCAGAAACATCTGTGCTATTATCTCACTTTGCAAAAGTTGCAATTGCTCCCAGTATATTCATACTTGTGTCCTGACCTGAACTATATATAGCAGCAACGCATGGATCATATGCCAAGGTGTGTGAGAGTGGTAGCGTAACTAGAATATAGCAATAAGTAAACACTACTCCGTTGTACTGCAGCTGCTAGAAGGATTGGATATTTAAGCTACATACGAGTATGTATTATATAAGTATAGCCATATATATAAACCCAAACATTTTGGTAGAGATTCTTACATGATGGTAAGGATACTTACAAATCTATGCATGTCTGTTTACCTTTCCTATTCTAGATTGGAGTAGATGCAATTCATGAACAATAACTATTTAATTATGTAATTGCCATATACACATGGCAGCTGCTTCAATCTGTACTACTACAACTGTATGAAAATACTCACAGAATAACAGATAAACAAACAGCAGCGCCATATATACTTATATACACAAACATTTATGCAGCCATGTACATGACAGTGGTGACAAGCTGTACTTTCATGCATATGCATCAGGCAACGTAGAAATTCGATCATGCAGTGATTCAGACTGATTGCATGAGGCAATTTGTATATATAGTCATAAGTAT
Organism: Ianthella basta; assembly: GCA_964019415.1. Lineage (NCBI taxonomy): Eukaryota > Metazoa > Porifera > Demospongiae > Verongiida > Ianthellidae > Ianthella > Ianthella basta. The sequence continues at coordinate 6,935,761 of OZ025868.1, read as the reverse complement.
ATATAGCAACATTTCTCAACAGCAGATCCTTGCAGGAGCTTCAGTGCTAGATCCTCAGTCTGTTGACCCCATGCACACACATACACAATTGCAAATGTGAGCGGATTTGACAAAAGGGTCCACTTATCGCTATTATGATGATGTACATTATTATTTGCTTCACATGCTTGGCCAACTGCATATAATGCATGCATGTGGATAAGAATATATTTCTCCCTTGCTATAGACTGGGGGTTGACATACATGTACGTTCTATTATATATAGATTATAATTAGGTATCCTGAGCTTTTTACAGTTCATGAACAAAACAAAAGGCATAATAAATTTGCAAGTGTATAGAGTGTATAAAATAATAATTGCATGCATGGCCAGATCATAATATATACAATGCAGGTTGTACGTTAACTGCCATTTAAGTATAAATTATAGTATTACTATTATTTTTACTGTATAATTATATTGTACAAAAGTTATGCAAATTTTAATAATGCAATATTATTAGTCAGGTGTCATGTGATCCCTCCCCACAAGGTTCAGGTCAGATCTAATACATTGACTTGCAATTGTCCACGCGGAATTTAAATAAAGCTGCCTGGGGCCAATTGCAATTAAGTTATTGCAATAGCAAACCACACTCCAGATACTGACCTACAGCTGTTACCATAGAAATTTAAAATTGCTATAAATAATAAAATTTTCTTTTTTAATAATTATTTGCAGTCATTAGGAATGGCCAGCAGAAATATATCATAGGAACAACAAGCACACACTTTGATATGTACCCCATCTTGTCATGTTCACCCTGCTAGGCTATACTATATATAATGTCCTTCCAAATGTGTGTTATTAGCTAATCTAAATAGCTACAGTACATGTATGTACAAGGAAATTAGAGAGCGCGGCAGAGTGCAAGTCAGGGGCCTTGATATTACAACCATCTTCTTCTCTTTATTGTACAACAGTCAGTGCAAATGTGTTACACCTCAATCAATATCTCTGAGTGAATGTACTATAGGAGTGCATGATGGTTAACAACTTCTGCTGCACTCCAGTGCTCATCACACCCTGTTACCACTGACTGATGTTCCCAAGCACATTTAGTATAGCAATGACATCTTTCCAACAAATTGGTCATACATTTGAACCTGTCTAAGATGGTCATTTTGTTAGCTAGCCACCTCTCTAAAACAGCCAGCCTCCCTGGTCCCAAAAGGTACTAGCTAAAGCATTGCAGTCTACCTCTGTGGAGCAGCCACCTACTGTATACATAAAGGGGTCAGTTAGAACTGGCCCAAAGGTGGTTGTCTTAGACAGGTTTCACTGTAGTTGAGTTTCTCTCAGTGGTAATAATGCAAGAACAAAGCCACACAGAAGAAATTTCCAAATGTTAACTACAGTAACTGCATTATTGCTCAAAAGCACAACTATTCTCAGGTAACATACAGAGCAGATAGCATGACCTGCAACTGACCTCCCCACATAAACAGGCTACTAAAATAGCTACCATATTTGCCCAAATAGAGGCCCGGTCTTATATTTCTTTCCATAGGTTTTTGACCCGGCCTCTATGCAAATCTGGGTTCAATGCGGACAAAAATGGCATATACGTTGTAGACTGGAACATGCTGACTAGAAAATCACTGTAATATACATTAGGCCAATACAGTTCACCGCACAACAGCACACAAGCAATGAATTAAGTTGTAGGCATAGGAATAGATATATACTACCTGCAGCTGACATGTTTCTATGTTGAGGTACACAGTGTGCTAGTCGCCAAGAAGGTATACCTTTCTTCACCTTGGTGTACACTTCCCCAAAGGAATACAGAGGCAACAAGAATCCCAAACAAGTAACACTCAAGCAGCAGGTCGACAATGATTCAGGGAGGTTAGGAGGCCAAGGAACAGTAGCTATTAAACTTCCGGATAAGCTTTCTGTTTACGAGTTCGGTTGCTTGCGTGTGTTCGGTAATGAAACATCTTTACCCTCGTTGGTTTTACTCCAAACCAGCACAGAGCAAAGTAGGGTCAGTCATTCCCACTCACAGAGGTCGGCGTTCAGGGAGGTTCAGGGACTAAGGAACAGTGAGCTCTGGAGTGTTGAGTACTGTTTGCGCGCTTCCTTCGTCGGCTGATAAACTAGCTTTACCCTCCTTCAATCGCCTTCAAACGAACACAGTGGCAAGAAGAGCTAGCCATCAACACTGACTGAAGTCGGCGTCCAGGGAGGATCATGCTCTTAGGAATCAGTATAAATGAGTGCCTTTGCAGATGGAGGTCGAGCGGCCATTTTTTTCCACTACACTATCTCTTACCATATGTATCGGGGCATAGATAGAGGAAGAATTGTGTTCGGAACATGGAACATATGGGAGGTACGGAATTTATACGCACTTCCGGTCCGCGTTGCCAATCCCGTTCTTCCTCTATCTATGATCGGGGCTTCCCCTGCACGTAAGCATTGGTGAAACGGTCTGATCAGCTGCTCTCTGGGCGCCGATGCATCTTAATTAAGGGTACCTCTTACTAGCAGTGTGCTGTACCAACTGTGTACTTGCAGTGCTACTATAGCCACTGAATGCTGTGAGGAAGATTAGTGCCTTCTTATGGCTAGCTAGCTAGCTACACCTTATTATTATGCAGAGTCACCTTTCTGTAGATATGTAGCTAGCTAATAAAATAGCGAGCCATAGCGGCATTTTGGTCCCATGCAAGTGTAATAGGATCTTCTGTAGTGAGTTCCAGTTTCCAGTGTTACCAATAGTAAACTGCATCGCTTCATCTCATTGTCTCCTCTGGTGATAAAGCTAGCTAACTAGCTACATGTCAACGTCATGCTCAAGCTATTGAAGTAACTATTTCATTTGGTGGACATGATTGTTGACATGATGACAAATTGTGCATAATGATATGCATGGTATCTAGCTATGAGCATAATGCATGTCATTGTGGTAGCTATACTCTTTCTAGAAGTCAGGCGGTTGTACAATAATCTGGTTCACAAGACTATATATATAGTGAGACTAGCTTCATCACTTCATCTCATCGGCTCCTCTGGTGATAATAGCTCCATGTCAACGTCATGCACAAGCTATTGAAGTAACTATTTCGTTTGGTGGACATGATTGTTGACATGATGACAAATTGCATGTGTATAATGATATGGTATGATCTATCTAGCTATAGATCCCGTTACCATGGTAACGGGCGTTCTAAGCGCTGTTTCTAAAACTCGTAGACTTTCTCTTGTATTTCGCGCGGGATCTAAATCATTTAGATACCGGGTGTCTAAATCCCGTAGATCCCTGCAGCTGAAGAGAACTGCAGCTGTGATAACAATTGTGGCGCCATAACATACGATACGATGCACAGGTCGCCCGGCTTACTTGTTTCGTCGATAAATAGGGTACAGCAACAATCCGGCTACGAACCAGAGCCAAGAAATTGGAAATGCAGCTGGTTACAAGCTACGCGGGGAACAGGCCTTGGTAGCTACGTACACGGCTTTGGGAAACGCTTTAGCTGACGTGGCTGACAGTGAGTAAGCTTACGCTTAGCTGACGCGCCGCATCCACTGCCGACCTGTAGGAAACGTCCGTTGCGAGATGAACAACCCAACTTTAGACCCGAATCACACGGCGTTTTCTTCGCCATTGAGGAGTAGCTAACTACTTCCGGTAGACGCGTGATGACGCAAGGACGAGTACGTAAACTGATTCGCTGCCCGCTCCTTACCCAATCATTTGGGATCTATAACACTTAAATGCTGACCAATCGGTGTCTCTGAAGATTTAGACCACTCGGCACTCGGGCGCTTCGCGCCCTCGAGCCTCGTGCTCTAAATCTCAGAGACACCTCTTGGTCAGCATTTAACTATTACATGAGCATAATGCATGTGGACCAGGTAGCTATACTCCTTCAGTTTGCAGCCTACAAAAGTGAACCAGTAGCTAGCTATAGTCTCATAAAGTCAGGCGGTTGTATTGTGAGTAATATCACAATGCAGCTAGCTACATTGGTTGACTTTCTACTTCAAATTCAGTTTCACCATGAGAATACATGCGAGGTCTGAGGTCTGATTTTATACTCAGTCTAATCCAAGCTAGCTCTATACAGTTAGGGCTAATAACGTATACATCTATTCAGAATGATGTGCATGAGTGCACTGTACATGCATGCATGTACTGTGAAATTACACAATTGCACACCATGGGTTGGTCATGAGTATCAGTTCATGATTGTATTCTATAGCCTGCAATAAAATTACATATGTACTTAGTCTTATGGTAAGAGATCAATGCAGTTTAGTGATAGAACCCAAAATATGTAGCTACGAACATAATACATATGCACTTTATGTTACGAATTGCTGCTACCAAAGCCTTTCTCAATTGCAATTTGCTCTTCATACTTATCCAGCTGCAACTGCTACTGATTATAAATTACCACAGTTGAGCTACTTCATCTGCATTTTCGTGCATCATAATGAATGATTAACTTTAATACAAATGTACAGCAACCTACATGTACTATTTTATTTCCTTTGTACCTGTCCAGTAAAACTCCAAATAGCTTCATAAGCAGGGTTGACTTGCATGAGTACCTCTTCTTCTGCAAGAAAAATGGGAAAGTGATCATGATGTGTGTATACCACTGTGTCACAGCAAGAGCTAAGCCTTTAACACATGAAACAGAATGAAGCGGAGCTTATTTGTTCACAATAGTCGGGTTCAGAACAATTCCACACCTTTCTGCAGCTTTCAAATATACCTTCATTAGACTCACTGATGAAGCTGTCAAAATACCTGGAACTGTTATGAAGTTTGATGGCCGGCGTGTGTTTGATAGCGATAGTACGAATCTACTAAGCATATCAGAACTTCCTAGCCAATCAGGTCTCTTCAAACAAAGAAAACACCACTTAATGATTTGACAAGATGATACTAGCATGCAGTAACATAATGAAGCATGGATATTGGGAGAAGGTGAATATAAAATTTACATGCACAGACATGTGTAAGATTATAAAGACTCTGTTTTGAACTATAAGTGTGTATACTTACTACATGGCTCAGCCACACCATGCAGATGATTGTGTTACCGTACCTTGATTATAATGCTATCATTTCTGTACAGGACTCCAGTCCCCATCAGACGGTGGTCTCAAAGTTACTGATTTGGTGTGAAGTGGAATGAGACTTTAAAACATTTAACTAATAGTGTGTGACCAACAATGGAAATGTTATTGTTTTCAATAGTTGCAATTGTATACGGACATAGCATAGTTTTACCTAGTCTTGTAATTTAAGCGGACTGCTACTCCCATTTATACAATGTCCAATGACATCTGTTAAAAGTTGATGGGAGGAAGCTGTACTAGTCAGCCACATGAATAATGTAACACTAAATTATATACCACACTCAGCTAGTGTGAAATAAAGCTGCCTGGGGCCAATTGCAATTAAGTTATTGCAATTGCAAACCACACTCCAGATACTGACCTCCAGCTGTTACCATAGAAATCTAAAACTGTTATAAATAAATTTTAGGAATGGCCAGCAGAAATATCATATATAATTATAGGAACAACAAGCACACACTTTGATGTGCCCCATCTTTGTTATGTTCACCCTGCATGCAGGCTAGGCTTGTACAATATCATTCCAAATGCGTACTGTATTATAGTAGCTAATCTAAATAGCTACAGTACATGTATATACACACGTTCACGGAAATTGGAGAGTGCGGCAGAGTGTAAGTCAAGATATTACAACACTCTTCATCAGTTCATTGTCCAACAGTGCAAATGCAACAGTCCAACAGTGCAAATGTGTTATGCCTCAATCAATATCTCTGAGCGAATGTACTAGGAGTGCATGATGGTTGACAACTTTTGCTGCACTCCAGTGCTCATCACACCCTGTTACCACTGACTGATGTTCCCAAGCACATTTAATATAGCAAGGACATCTGTCCAACAAATACTTTATACATTGGAACCTGTCTAAGATGGTCACTTTGTTAGGTAGCCGCCTCTCTAAAACAGCTAGCCTCCCTGGCTCCAAACAGCTCTAAAGCATGGCAGTCTATCTCTGTGGAGCAGCCACCTACTGTATACATAAAGGTCAGTTAGAACTGGCCCAAAGGTGGTTGTCTTAGACAGGTTTCACTGTAGTTGAGTTTCTCTCAGTGGCAATAATGCAAGAACAAAGCCACGCAGAAAAAACTTTCAAAATGTTGCTGCATTATTGCTCAAACAGCACAGATATCCACCGGTAGCATACAGAGCAGATAGCATGACCTGCAACTGCCCCTCCTCCACATAAACAGGCTACTAAAATAGCTACCATATTCACCCAAATAGAGGCCCGGCTTCTATTTCTTTCCATAGGTTTTTGACCCAGCCTCTATGCGAAGCCAGCTTCAATACGGACAAAAATGGCATAGCTATACCTTGTGGATTGGAACATGCTGACTAGAAAACACTGTAATATACATTAGGCCAATACAGTTCACCGTACAACAGCACACAAGCAATGAATTAAGTTGTAGGCATAGGATTAGATATATACTACCTGCAGCTGACGTGTTTCTATGTTGAGACACACGGTGTGCTAGTTGCCAAGAAGGTATACCATTCTCCTCCTTGGTGTACACTTCCCCAAAGGAATACAGAGGCAACAGGAATCCCTAGCAAGTAACACTCAAGCAGCAGGTCGACAATGATTCAGGGAGGTTAGGAGGCCAAGGGACAGTAGCTACTAAGCTTCCAAGCATGATTCCTGTTTATGACTTCAGTTGCTTGCGTATGTTCGGTAATGAAACATCTTTACCCTCGTTGGTTTCACTCCAAATCAGCATAGAGCAAAGAAGGGTCAGACATTCCAACTCACAGAGGTCGGCGTTCAGGGAGGTTCAGGGATTAACGAACAGTGAGCTCTGGGGTGTTGAGTACTGTTTGCGCGCTTCCTTCGTCGGCTGATAAACTAGCTTTACCCTCTTTCAATCGCCTTCAAACGAACACAGTGGCAAGAAGAGCTAGTCATCAACAATCACTGAAGTCTGCTTCTAGGGAGGTTCGGGTTCCTAGGAATCAGTATAAATGAGTGCCTTTGCTGCTGGAGGTCGAGCGGCCATTTTTTCGAACCAGCAACTATTCGGGGCTTCCCCCTTCAAGTAAGCATTGGAGAAAGTTCTCATGGTTGGCTCTCAGCGTGCCGATGCGTTTTGATTAATAAATAAGGATACCTCTTACTAGCAGTGTGCTGTGCCAGCTATGTACTTGCAGACCTACTATGCCTGAATGCTGTGTGAAAAACTAGTGGCTTCTTGTAGCTAGCTAGCTAGCTATAGCTACACCTCTTAATCATGCAGGGTCACCATTCTGTAGATATTTATTTAGCTAATAATATAGCGAGCTACAGCGGCATCTTGGTCCCATCCAAGTGTAATAGGATCTTTCGTAGTGAGTTCCAGGTTCAAGCGTTACCAATAGTAAACTGCACCACTTCATCTCATTGGCTCCTCTGGTGATAAAGCTAGCTAGCTAGCTACACATGCCAATGTCATGCTCAAGCTATTGAAGTAGCTATTTCATTTAGTGGACATGATTGTTGACATGATGATAAATTGTGCATAATGATATAATATCTAGCTATATGAGCATAGTACATGTGGTAGCTATACTCTTTCAGTTTCTAGCATACGAAAGTAATGCGAACCACTATAGCTAGCTATATAGTCTCAGAAAGTCAGACTGTTGTGCAATAGTCTGGCTCACGAGACTAGTGAGAGTAGCTAGTGTAGCTGTGCATGTGTGTATTAAATACGCTCAAGAATCGTTAATTCCCATTCTACCTGAAAATGGGATTCTGATTTGATATATAGGCTTAGCGCTTGCGCAACACAAAATTATATACTATGCAGACAGACTATCTTTTTCAAAGCTAACAATACCCAGCTTAATCTGGCACGTATTATCAGTCTATATCTTGACAAGTAGTACTTATATGCTCATTTCTGCTGCGGATGCTGTTGCACATCACTTGTATGCAGGTGGCCCTACAATGAGGTGAATATCGGTGATAAAGTCGTGATCCAGTGCAGCTACACTGGGGGACCAGCATGGAGCAACCCTTACTTCACCATCAATGGGATGACATTGAACCACAGAATTTGGAGACAGAACTATTGGCACAACTACACTGTTAGTTCCACTAGCAGGGGCTGTGCAGCTACCTATAAAGTCACTCTGCCCAATGTGTCAGTGGAGTATAATGCAAGGGGTGGAGGTAAGGATCCAGGGGTGTTTCCAAGGTTTCCAGAAACTGGTCAGATCACCTCTGGCTAGTATTTGTATGCATCAGTCTTATAATGTCTATGCTTCCTTATAGCTATACCTTTATGTGTTGGAAACCAGTCATAAAAATTTTTCGATCCGCCCTAGTAATGGCACCACGTATCAGTGCTTTTTAAGCTGTCCAACAAAGAAGAGGAGAACACAACAGTGACATTGATTGTCAGAGGTGGGCAACACTTTTCACACAGCATGGGCACATTCCGTAGCAAGGTAGCAGCTACCAAAACAATGCATGTAGCACTGTGCATACAGGTAAGGGGACAACAAGATAGAAAGAGACACACATCTTTAAACATGATATTACCTTATACAATCTATAGCTAAAACATGCAAAAGAGAGTGTACTGTGTACAGGTAATGATTGAGGTGTAGTGTTATGCATTTAAGCCTAACCCTAAGTGTCATATAATTATGCAGGTGTTATATAATTTGGGAACAATGTAAACATGGGCAGTTTGCACAATAATCACTCACGAAATATTTTTAAAGATCCTTGCTAAATTTCCTCCAAATCAACATAATTACTAGAAGGGCTTATCATTTACACTCATATGATCACTGATGTCAGATTTTTGGGAGGCTTAGGAACTGAGGAGTTGTAAGTTAGAGTTGCTGTGGATCACGAAGGAGGCTGAGCCACCATGTTCACCAATATTGCAAGTGTGACTGAAGGGGAAGTCTCAACTGCTAATTAACTGTATGCACCCACCCACTTACCTTTAGACCTGGAACAGTACTAGCATTGCATTAATTGCTGTTGTATGTACCTGTAATGTGATCATATGCATGTGTAGCTTATATAATTACATCTTATTGATTGCAGCCGGTGGTCCAAACAGAAAGGATGTGGCAAGAGGAAGCTTGCTGCATCAGCCATAAACAAAGTCCCTAGTGCATGCATGCTAGCTATAGGTATGCAAATATTTGCACATTGAAATGCTTTAATTATAAGTGCATCAATCCACAACTAACTTTAAGAGTTTCATGAAAGAAATATAATATTGATAATACTAATTATAATGCTTGAGGTTCTGCTGGTGTGCCTACTTCTGTGCATGGTTAGCTATGTTCTAGTACTAGTCACATTAAAACTCTACGTACAATCACGATTAACTGTTCTGTTCCTTTTTACAATATCTTCACAGTTAATGCTGTGTTTGTGCACAGCGTTCCTCTTATGGACTCTACTAACTCCTTTGGTACCATTCTCAGTTCCACTTTAGTGAGTAGTGGGTTCCTACTGAAGCCAACAGCCAGGGCTCTGCTGGCTCCAGAACTTCCCATCACATCTATTGTCACGTTGACTACTTGAGCGCAACTAGCTGCCTCTTCCAACTGTACTTCACTCAGTTCCTCCTGTACATACAAAATAACCATACGGGTAAGGTGACACCATACAAGACTAAACATCACACTATTCATGGAATACGTTGCAGGTGGACACAAGTGGCTGCTCAACAGCCAGAAGTGATGGTTGGGTACTTGCAGCATCTAAGGGTAAAGCCTAAATCTATGCATACTCTGTAATCCATCAAATGCACATTGAAGAACTTGACATGACCTTCAACAAGAGTCAATGTCTATGCTAATCAATGTATTGCCACAGTACTTGGAAAAGCTTTGCAGTAACAAAACAATGAATTCCACATTCCCTGCAGTTTCCAACACAATAACTATAATTACAGTGAAACCAGTCTAAGACAGAAGTGCACAGAAACTGTGTGTACTTTGTGATGTGCATGTACGTAAGTACATTGTGACAATAAAATAATTATTATTCAAAATTTGACAAGCCATGCAAGACAAGCAATTGACGTACCAGCTGAGGCATCATCACTGTGAAGGTAACTAGGGGTGAGTCTCTGTGTGACAGTGACTGGAGTACTGGAAGAGGGCTGATCCCATTGATTTGAAGCACCTTCAACTGTGGCACTGTCTGAACACAAGTAGCCACAGCTGTGGAAGTCGCCAGGCTGCTTGAGGAGTCATCTAAAGGGCAGATACACAGTGTCAAATCGTACATGGCCTGAATGAACCCCCACACAGCAGTGCACAGAACCCCCTAAAAGATCAAAAAGATACTGTAGAGGCTCACTGTTGCACCATATGTGAACATAGAGGCTTCTTCAAGCAATTTCATGCAACTACATCATACACAATTCAGGCCGTTTACTTAAAACCTCCCACCATTTCACTCATCCCCCTCATGACGTCAACAGTTTACTTAGGACATATTAGCCCCCCCCCCATTTTTCAGTTGTTCAGCTGACAAAGACACTTAGGTCGAAACGTCCTGAATTGTTGTATGATATTTATATTGCATGAAATTGCTCGAAGAAGCCTCTATGTTCAAGATCAACATAGTCCCAATACATAGTCATTGATGGAAAAGGACATTACTGGAATTCATCATTGCATTCTTCACTATTTATGAATAACCAAACTGAATAGACCAGTTGCGTGTAACTCAGGAATGTTGTGGTTAAGGCGATAATTGCATATGACGTCATCACTGGTGGCAGTTTAATACACTAAAAAGATAGGGGAAAAAGTGTTGCACGGGCAGCCTCGAGCGCTTCGTGCCGAATGTTCCCATTTAGATGGGCTGGCTGAATGGTTCGCACGAGTACGCAACTGACGGTTGTTGATTGAAGTTGCTAAGGCATACAGTTGCCGAGATCGAGACTCTTGAAGGGGGATTCGCCGACATGAGCGACCAGAATGTGGTGAACGAAGACTTCTTGACACGATTTCGGCGAAAGCACCACAGCAGTCACCAAATGTAGACGTCTGGAGTGGGACTGATCTGCGAGTAATGGCTAATAAGGCTATGACCAGCACCCTTGCGTTACCACCGCTACCTGTAGCTAACCTTGATACTTTGTAGGTGGTAGTTCAACTAGAAGCTATTCCGTGTCCAGGAGTGTCGAAAAAACCTGTAGAGAAGAATCGTTTGCCACATTTTCGTCGGCGAGTGCCCCTTCATGAGTCGCAATCTCGACGACTGTAGGCCATATCAACCTCAATCAACGACCGTCAGGTGCGTATTCGTGCGTACCATCCAGCCGAGACATCTAAATGGGTGCATTTGGCACAAAGTGCTCAAGGCTGCCAGTGCAACACCTTTTCCCCTATCTTTTCAATGTATTAAACTGTCACCAGTGATGACGTCATAGGCAATTATGACGCACTGCATTCCTAAACGCTTATACGCAACTGGTCTATTGCAAGAATGCATAGTGATGGGCTCACCTAGAACCAAGTCTGTAATGGAGCAATTACTCCTCAATCCACTGAGTACAGGAAAGAGCGCCATGCTAGATCCCAGTAGATAAAGTTTCCTGAGACAGCAACGGGCAACCATGTCCTCCAACATTGCACTGTCACCCTGCATGTCACCAGATACACAATAAAGAATAGCACAGAGTACATTTGATACTGCTAGTGCAGAACGCTTAAAGATTGCCCCTGGAGGTGGTGGTGGCATACTTAAATTCCAGATTCAATTTCTGTCAGGTAAGCCTATTCCATGCCAAGAGCAAAATATTGTGCTTTAAGCAACCAAAGGCACAATTTCGTATCAGGAAAGTGTAGCAGTGCAATGATGTGATGGCGGTGACTGCACGACTGGTGCTGACAACAAACGCACAAAAACTGAATGGATGCATGTACCAAATGGCTGGAAATTTAGATGGGGAATTAAATTCATCACACTGGCACACTTGTTTACAAAATCCAATTATAGCATACAGTTTGCCAAATTGCTAAACTATATAAATCTGCCAAATATCAATTTGTGAATCACCAAAAAATTCCAGTCAGAATTCCGACCATATAGTAGTACACTACTAGCCTACCTCACTGTCACTCCACACCGCAAGGTCCAACTCTTCCAATGATTTGTGGTTAAAGACCTCAGCCAGTGCTTCAAAAGTACTTTGAAGCACTCCCAACTTTAGTCTCTTTAGAGACCCAGCAGCCTGACACAGAGCATGCGCATCTGTTAGTAAGGGGAAGAATGCAATAATGGTAATGACATGAAATGTTAGTGGGAGCTGGGTACCAAAACCAATATTCTGTAGAGTGATGCTTTAGCGTTAACCAGTAAGAATGATCTAAAATCATGCTGAATCACAGGAAGTTAGGTTGCTATACTACATTGACAGTCAACATTAGAGTACCACTTGTTTTGAGGGTTGTGCATAACTGAAAGGGATAATTCCAATGAGTTACAAATTATATGCTCTGAATCCTTACACAGTGTACTAATAATTATGACATCTACTATTAACAAGATTGCACTAACCTTCAGTGGAGAACTTGTATACCTTCACAGTCAGAGACTGTAAATGAGGATTGCATTGCACAACTGAACAAACATGATGGAAACTGGCATGGGAAATAGGAGATATGTTGGTTAAGTGTAGTTCAGTCAGATGCTTGCACTTGGTGAGGCAGTAACGAAAAACCATGATATCAAAAGGAGTGAGATACAAATCAAAGGTGAGACAGCTGCTCAACTGTGTGGCAACAATGCTCTGGGTGAGAGACTCGTTCTGAGACTCAAACAAAGTGTGAAATACATACAAAAGATAAGGATCGCTCCTGTCACACGATGATGGCATGTGACCAACTGTGGCAAGGATGGACTTGCTGACCTCTGCAGACTTGAATTGTGTCAGACCGGCAAAATACCTGAGGACAACGGCGAACTTGGGGTTGTGGCGGTTCTCCCTCCAAAAGGCAGCTTGTTCTGCCTTGGGCAACAGTGAGAGAAGATAAGCAGCGAAGAACTCTTGTTTAGTGGTGTGGCTGAAGTTCAGGGTGCTGAATGTTGAATACCCGGGGTCCTGGCTGGCATGGAAGTGGAGGAGGCCACTGAAAGAGAATTCATCCAGGGGCTGGTGAGGAGGAATGGAGAATAGGGGGCGCACATCAGCTTCTTGGAAGATGTAGTCAGGTGGTTCCTGTGAGAGACCTTTGAAAGCAAGGAGACCGAGGGACGATAACAGGTGCTTAACATCTGGTGGGAGGTCAGCGAGAGATTGGCTAATTTGGTAATCTCTCCTCTCCATCTTTTGTTTCTCTTGAGTGACAATTCTGGCAATGGATGACTTGTAGCACTCAGTCATGGTTGCAGGGAACACCGATCTGCCTGCAACCCCGCGTTCGTAGATAGAACAGAAGATCAGTAAATTCATAGGAATATAGGCTCCTCCCATGAGGTCTGGGCGGGCCATCAGATCACCCAACATGGCCTCCCCTTTGTCTGGTTCACTTTTGAAAAAGTCTTTCACGTACAACTTCACTGCTTTGTCATCAAATCCGAGTATTTCATAGAAGAAAGAGCAGTGTTCTTGTAGCAGTGGACATGCACCAGGACGTGTGGACACTATGAAGTGTGCTTGAGGAAGCAGATGACCTTGCAAGAGAGCTGCTTGGAGGCATCCATTGGGGCTGGCCATCAGGCCACGCATCTCATCGGCTCCATCAAAGATGATGAGCACATTCTCTCCTTTGCTCTCCAGCAGTGCGTCAGCCGAAGCAGAACACTTCTTTCCTGGGATGTAGTACTGAAGAAGTTGGTCCAGACCATCTTCACTTTTGTCTTTCATCAGAGCTTGTGACACGGCCTTGTCACGCAGAGGGAAGTAAAGGACGAGGGAGAAGTCACTCGGCTCATCATTGGCCACTTTCTGACACAGGTGTTTGAGGAAAGTGGTTTTACCTGTGCCAGGCTGTCCGTAAAGAATTTGGTTTTGCTGGGATCCTGCTCGAAGAAAGTCATTGACTGTCACTTCTTCAGTTGCTCCCTCTGACAGTCGTCTGCCGCAGTCACGGAAACGTTTGAGGAAAATGCTCTGATCAGGGTTTCCCTTCTTACTCGCTTTAGGGGTACTCTTCAGTACAGCTACCTTAGTGTGCTGTACCTTCATTGGGTCCTCAGTAAAGGACAGCCGCTGGTACGTCTCGTAAGCAAGCTTCCTAATATGTTGGAGTGGCTGTGGGAGGTCAGGACACAGCTCCACCTGCAGGGGGTGTGGAGGGGTGATAGTGAGGATGGGAGAGGGTAGGGGATAGCTGGTGTGTTTAATTGTCAGCAATAAAGTGGAGTTCATGGCACACTGTGAACTGACAAAGGAAGTGGGACATGCCTTGAACATCACTGCATTGAAACAGGTGTCAACCATGCAGTGGACCACAGAAGGACAAAGTACAGTACTGTGAAAGTTGGGTTTCATTGAAATGGTGGGACTGAATCATGCAGGGTAATTCTTGGGTCAGAATCTGCCAACACATGTGACTCATTTACAGCCTGTCTATAATTTATCAAAATCAGACAAATGAGTAAGAGTGGGAAAGCAGGGCAGTGGGACTTCATCATTCTGACTCCAAAATCGTCACAATTTGCGAGATATTCTTGCCTTCCTCTGACAAAGATGCAATCTGTTCTCTGGTAGCTGGAAAGATGATTCACCATAGCTAGATCAAGTTTGTAGTAACTTATGTTTGATGCATCTGATTTTACACTTCAATACTGTTTTACGCGTCGTCCTCACAGCCGCCATTTTACACCTCGAAGTGAGTAGTGTGTGCTAATTGATGTGAGTACACGAAGGTACTAGCTTGTACCCTCGAATGCACATGAACAGAATGTGTATGACGTGGTACAGTATTTTCATCAGTACTGTATATATAGCTAATATACAACTTTCATTACTGCATTTAACTTCATTGCATCAAGCTACTCCTTTAACGCTTGACAAATGTAAATTGTTTGTGGCCATCTCTGTGCATGCCTACAATAAAGTTCTCAGCTTTGGGATACTTTTTCGGTATGCTATGTATAGCAGTGTATATTACTATAATCACAAACACAAAAGGCACACATGTATACTGTATCGTGTGCCAGACCATCCTGCGGATTAGTATGGCATTATGGCATTGCTGACATGTGCCCAGGGCAAGATCCTGCCCCAACCAATGAGAATCGCCATTTTCTACATAACTCAGCCGCCTCAAATTTAGAGACATAGCACTGGCTCGCTTGAAGGATATGGATGGATGCACTGTGACTTCGCTAGGGTACACTCTCAAAACAGAACAAAATGAGCCGTACAAGCCATACAATGGAATTTGGGCAGTCGATACTTCACTCACTGCACTACTGCACTACCGAAAACATTGTGCAAGAATTCATTTCATACATTCCTGGCTTATGCACTACTTCCAGATCCGTCTGCAGGGGGTCTGGTGCGCGAGACTAGCATACTGTCTGTACATGTTATGATATTTGTGTCAATACCAAAATATATCATGTATGACAGGGAAGAGTTAGATAGGGTCACTTTGCACATTCTCAGAATTGCCAAAAACACAATCAAGCACACACACACACACACACACACACACACACACACACACACACACAGAAACACAGAAACACGTACACAAACACGTACACATACATATGCAAACATATGTACATGCATGCTCTATAAAAGACATGGATGAGAGGAGAGGGACATGGATGGAGGGCACCTAGATAGCTGCAAGTGCTTTAATGTTGGAAGGGAGTCTAGGGTCACCTTTCAGAATCATTTGAAAATCACATATGGTATTTGTGCTTCCAAATCTTCTGCTAATACGAGAAAAGTGCCTCTGAAAGTGCTTGCACTGCGCCAAAACACTCCTGTAAAGTATACCTAATCTGTATTTACAAACGCGTATTCCTTGTAATAACAATTGATATTGTTTTTACAAGCATCTTTGCTGTGGCCAAAATGTAGGCTGGCTTCTATCAACTTCTTAATACATAAGAATGCACTTCCGTTCACCACACACGTTGTCGTTATTGAATAACCGGTAGAGTGAGTTACTACGATGGTATGGAAGACTTCAGTAGACGATGCTGCACATAGCTTTGCGCAATCTGCGCTATGTCACCATTTCCTATTGACTGAAAGATGGCTGGTGCAGATATGCCGTTGGCTTCCAGGTGAGTCGTAATACATGCTTGTTTTGACAAGATTACGGGCATTTTTGCCGATGACGGTTTCACAGGGTGACTGCTGCGAGGTCTAACTCCATAAGGGAATGGACTGAGATTCCGAAACATGGTTCCTAGTGAGATGAAAGGCGTTCGCTGATTCTCCAGGCAGGCCGCAATTGCAGCGCCCATACTGCAGGAAATATGATGCTTTCTACGAAGTTGTAGCGATATGGGAAAAGCGACCCTAGCTGACTTTGTGACAGAGCTCTAGTTGCGGCCTGCCCGGAAAACGTAGCTACTGTAGCACTTTCCATGATGCTGTAAACTAGATGTTTCTACCATGTTCCTCGAAGAAGAAATTCCAGAATTTCGGGAAATTTCCTCTTTCGGTTGCAGCTGTGCTGTATTGCACTCAAGTATCGTGGCCAGCTGAAAATTGGTTTACTAGAAGTAGGTTAGTAAGTGTACATTCCCAGCAATTTTGAAGGACATTGCATGTACGCTTAGCAAGTTTCAGGCGATTTTCCGTTACGAACATTTTTATGGTTTTACACTCCCTTCCTACCTTAAAGCACACCCGCAGCAATGCAGCGGCTAGGGTTCCATTGTGGCAGAAGGCAGTTTGCTCGACCGTACTATGTGCATCATCTGGAGGAAATTTCGAAGAGTAACTGAGCACGCTTAAGCTTTAAATGCTGTTAGCAAATGTTTGCATACAAAATTTGTGGGGCTCACCAAGTTCTACATCGCTCCTGTCACTTCTCTGAGACAGGGAACTGAAGTCCTTTAAGGGGGATGGCCATGATTCAGAAAGCGTTGTGTGAACCAAGTCATTAAACTGCTGGATGCTATCCTGCTGCTTTCTGCATGTTTCAGACCAGAGGCAGTGTGGTTACCTGTTCTACAACTTCCGTAGGCAGGAGATGCCTATGCTCCCCGCGGAGCGATGTTTGGAAGCCAGTTTCAAAGTCCTTCCCTCGCCCTTCCGGAGTGAGAGAGGCATATAAAATGGCCTACAATATAAATTCCTTATCGCCTATTTACGTAGATATTTGGAAAGTATTGTCTTATGGCTGCATCTGCTCCCATTCATTCAGTAATCAGCTCAAATACTGACCAGCTTTTTAAGTATCAATACATTACTTTGGTCATGCATGGCTGCTGTCCTCATTTTACCATACTCTACCGCAGCATTCACTTACTGCTACCACCTACAGCCGCCATCATCATTGTCGCCATGGCTGTCAGTGTCACAGTGATGCTCATCACACGCAACATGCAGTGTGACCAACAAACAGGGGTATTCCATTGCAGCAGTTAATTAGACTATAACGGGACCACTACCTACAGGTGCAACATAAAGTACTGTACACACCTTTTTTTCAGGGTAGCCAAATGTGTCGGATGTTAATGGCACAGGCACAGCCTCATCCACGCCCAAAGCATCATCACTGTCAGGTACAATGCTTGGCACTGGTAGAGGAAGTGGTGGTGGCAGTATCTTGTACTGCATTTGTTTCTGTTTACGTTTCATCTCTATCTCAGGTGGGCAAGGTAGCGGCCGTGAATTGGAAGCAGGACTTGGCTCAGTGAGGCAGTCTTGGGGGAAGGTCATATAGCCTCGGTGGTGAGGCTGGACTGGCACATACGCAGGATTCCTTGTCATGCTAACATCAGCTAAGTCCAGTGCAAATCTGTCGATGCATTCATGCGCAGGGTTTGGAATCATTGGTACAATGTCTGCCAGGTCCAAAGCAGAAATAGTTTCATGAGGAGCAAGCGTTTCATCAGGCAAATGAGTTGGTCGCTCTAAAACATAGATGAAAAGAAACAAATGTGATGCCATGGCAAAACAATTAGGAAATTGCACATAGGAGACAAGATTAAAAAAGCTACTTACTCCCCCTTCACATGGCCATGCAAACCGGTTTAGTGCATTCACATGAGCATTTCAATCGGTTTTACCCATTTTAAAAAGCTAGAAACAGAGAGAATTGAGCGCGCGGCCATTTTGCAATGTTCGTCAGTGATAATTGGAGCTGTATCTCGCAATAGAGACTTTCCTTAGGCTTTTTATTAGTATCACTCTATTAACACGTGTTCATGACCACGTACTAGTTATAACATGGCCGCGAAGCGCCCGAGTGTGATAAATCAGCTAAGCGCGAGTGGCCATGTTATAACTGACTTGTTACGATTCAAACAGCTGCAATTAGCGTTTGAATTCGTTCGCTGTCGAACGAATTTACCGAACGAACCTGACTGAAGTTACTATAGAAACTAGAGAACACGCTCTTCTTGGACAGAAGGCGAAAGGCGAGAAGCTTCGCAAGAAAAAGGCTGTCAGCGGCCTCTCGTACTGAATAAAGCGTCGGCGCCGCTCGAGTCGGCACTAGAGCAGATGATTAGAAGTCCTACAAGCAGCGTATGAAGGGTGAACTTTCTTTTTAGAGAGTGTACTAGAATTTAAACGACTGGAGAACTTGGGAGTGGTGAGACCTACCTTCAAGTTGATCCATCAAGTGAACTCGGGAAAGGGAATCCGAGTTTCTCTGTTACTAAAGACATTACAAGTCGCTGCCATAAAAGTACACATGCAGTGCTGTGCTGGGCATAAGTAATTTATGTTGATGACCATGCTTCCAAGTGCCAAGCACTCATCATTCCAGAGCCAATGTTCATGAGAAGGTTTACAAGGTGATGAATATCAAAGGCATTTTGCTAAAGCAGTAATCAAAACGTTTGTTTAAGGCTATAAAGTGATTGGGTTAGCAAATAAGAGCCCCATTCGAGGCAGTGTGTTATGAGGTGGGAAAGTGTAAACAGTGGCGTTATGCAAAATTAGCACACTGCAGCTTGCTTTGATGTATGGCTTCCTCATGTAACAAATTCTGTTTGATTCAAGTACGGTGAAACGTCATTAGAGATGATTTAATGCTTCATAAAGAATGACATGACCATTTGCAATGACAAATATATATATATTATACTAGCGGACAGACCTGCCCTTTGGGCAGGTCTCTCTGTGTGCTCGGCGTATGCCAGCTGGTCGGACACAGGCTGGTAATGCCATTGCTACTCAGGCCCCAGCTGGTAATGCACTGGCTGGTCATGCATGTTCTGGCAAAGGATAGTCCAGGCTGGCCTGGTGATGTCAGTGTGACTGACCTAGCTACCATGTGTGCATGCAAATTTACATTGAAGATCACCGTAGACAAACAACGGATAGTTGTAAGAAGCTGATGGTTTCTGTGTGTGAGACAACCCCCTTTCCTATTTCTCAGCTTCGGCATCGAGCTAGCTTGGGTGCAATCCTCGCACCTGCGTGAACGCCTAGGATACGGCATACTATCTTCCAAGATCCAAGATGGCCGACGGTGGGTTCATCCTGGGTTATCGTCGCGCGCTCCTCGGCAGCAGCTTATTTTAGCACGTCTACCACCTTATATTGATGTGAGGTACAGCGTGCGACAGCTGGGAACGTTTGGGCGCGTTTCGTCGACGTTCGCGGGAGGGGTTCGCGAACAACGGTTGGGGTTCTTCTTTTGTATTGGCAGCATAGGAATGTGCATGGAAAACCGTATATTTTCTCCATAAATCCAAGTCGTTAGGAGGTTTTTCGCTGCGCACTCCTCGGCAGGTGCTTCTTCGCTCACGTCGCCCCCCTTAGATTGAGACCGGGTGTGGTGTCCGTAATCTGGGAAAGTTTGGTGTCCATGCGCCGTTGCTCACGGGAGCACTTCGCGGACAACCATTCTGCTCAATCCTTCTTTATATATATAGATAAATACGAACATGAAGCCATACAAATACCTAAAAGTGAAAACAATATAGGGGCGCCGCAACAATTCATGCAGTGTTCTAAGCCACAAAGCCTTCTGTTTGGAGCTGACGCAGGCCCTTTATAGCCCACTGCTAGCAGTTCAAACGGATCTTCGTGGACGCAGACCAACACCTGGTTTCACCCGCTTGGTTGGGAAGCACAGAACAGGGCCGATGCATGGTTTGTTCAAAGCAGGTCAAGCCCAATGGAAAGATCAGAGATACAAAAGTGCGCACTTACCGCAGAAAATGCAATGTGCACCTTTGTATCGGGGAGTGCTTTGAGGCTTATCACGGTGAAGCTGCTTCTGTCAGCTCGAGTTCAGTATCATCCTCACGCAGTGGGCTGCAGGCGATTACTGCGAGCTATGCTCAAGAAGATATTTACAACATGGATGAAACAGGCTTATTTTATCGAATGCCACCCAGCAAGACATTGGTACAGGGTCCCAGACAAGGAACCAAGCAGTACAAGGATCGCATAACAGTGGCACAGGAGGAAGAAGAATCGACCAGTTTTG
Source organism: Ianthella basta (assembly GCA_964019415.1). Lineage (NCBI taxonomy): Eukaryota > Metazoa > Porifera > Demospongiae > Verongiida > Ianthellidae > Ianthella > Ianthella basta. The sequence continues at coordinate 6,915,063 of OZ025868.1, read as the reverse complement.
CTGCTGCTGGATAATGTTTCCAGTCATGTCACAGCTTCAGACACGCCATTGCAATGTGTCAAGTTGCACTTCCTTCCTACCAACACCACCAGCCATCTTCAACCACTTGATGCTGGCATCATTAAGGCATTCAAGGCATATTATCGGCGATCACAGCTGCAGCGTTTGATCAAAATGCTGGAAGATGACAAGAAGCCTGACATTGACCTTAAGGAGGCCATTCGTTATTTGGCATTGGCATGGAAGACAGTTTCAGCAACAAGCATTGCTAACTGCTGGAGACACACTGGGATTACTACATCAAGTGGTGGCAGTGAAGAAGTTTCTGAGTGAGATGCAATGCAAGCCCTGACATCTCTGCTGGCGCATGAGCGCCTCAGCTCCCGAGTGTATGTCAGCAGCCAGTTACATACATGCTGATGCAACCCTTGAGACTGAGGATTTGCCATCAGACGATGACATCATTTCAATGGTTACTGGCCAGGATGATGCAGACATTGAGGACAGTGAAGAGGTCAATGAAGAGGACAGTAGAGACCCTGTGCCAACACTGAAGCAAGCCGTACAAGCTGCACGATTACTTCAGAATTACTTGGATAGTACTGTGGGAAATGAGGATGATGCCTGGATGATTTTGAAACTGCTGGAGAAGTATGAAAAGAATAGTGTACAAGTGCGAGTGCAAACTTCTCTTGCTGATTATTTTGCATAAGCTCTATTAACTTCAACAATGTAGTCCAGTGCTTCTTTTATTGACCTTGTGTTTTTTCTTTGTATGATTGATGCTTTGCAGTGATATCTGTTTCCGTTTACTGCATGTATTTGATAGTTATTTACAGCAATGGTACATTGTTTCAGCCTGACTCATTAATCCGCCAAACTCGTTAATCCGCCAAACAATGCCAAAACAAATCGTGGCGGATTAACGAGAGTACACTGTATAATACGTGAACCTACAGTTGTACGTCAGTGCTTACATTTATATTGAATGTATTGGGCGAAGTATTGGGTATAGGGAATTTATACTGTCAGCCTTTTTATTCGGCCAGGAGTGGACCATGTGCGAGAGCAAGGGACTTTTAAAACTGGCCTCTAAACGACGTCTTAGCAAACTTTGGACGCTCTCTTCCACCTCTGATCCTGGAACAGACTCCTACTGCACTTCTGGTCGACGGGCAAAGAGACAGCGCTGAACAGGTCATCGACTTCGCTCCGCGCCTTCTTCGATAATGGCTGCGCCCACCTCGGAGGACTTCACTACGCTGCCTGGAACACATACCAGGAGTAACTTAGAAACTGGTGAGCGCCGTGATATGTACACACTAACATTCTTCAACTGTTTGTAGCGTTGAAAAGCTTAGCTCGCACGGTTGCCCTTCTAAATGCTATTCAGAACCTGGTCCACGCGTACTGCTCTGTGGCAAACTACGTACGTAGCTGTTGCTATCACAGAACACTAGCTACTAGCCATGACAGTGGGTTCCTTGGTACATTATGTTTCTATAAATACTCACGGTAAATGCATGTGCTGTAAGCAGTCATGTGTCTGTCTTTGCTGGAGATTTCTTTGTGCATGTGTTTTGTGTGTGTGTGTGTGTGTGTGTGTGTGTGTGTGTGTGTGTGTGTGTGTGTGTGTGTGTGTGTGTGCGGGGTGTGTGTGTGTGTGTGTATGCGGTGTGTGTGGTGTGCAGTGTGTGTATGTGGTGTGTGCAGTGTGTGTGTGTGCGTGTGTGGTGTGTGCAGTGTGTGTGTGTGTGGTGTTTGTGTTTGTGTATGTGTGGCATCATAGAAAATGGCGGTGAAAAGGCGCACAACAGAAAAATGCCTAGGATGCAATCTCCACTCCGTGAAATGAAAGCTATTGTAGCGCTCTCTGTGCCATGCTGCGATTTCCAACCATGGCGTCTGCGAAAGCGGGAATGAACAAGAACGCACACCGGGTCTGCCAGGGCACCCCAAACTCTGGTTCGGTGCTGACAGGATATCGAAGGGCGGAGGAGGGATCCCATTCCCCAACGGCCGACGGGCAGATGAGGACTGACGTCCCAATGGCCTCCTGTCTGATCAAGCAGGCGAGGAACAAGGTGAGTGCACGCACAGGGCGTTTTCCGATGGCGTAACTTCGCTCACCCCTCGCGTGTCCACCCGCGGTGACTTTGCAGAGCTCTCGGGCGAAACCCAACGCTGCATTCAAAGCAGAAAAGAGTAGTAAGGGCCCAGTTTGGTGTGTAGGAACGTGGAATGTTAGGACACTTTTAGACAACGAGGGATCACTAGAAACAGCCAGGCAGGGTAGGGAGAAAGTAGGGAATGAAGATCGCAGGATAGACTTAGTGTTGAGGGAGATAGGAAGGTACTGTATCAAGATAGCTGCATTACAGGAGACCAAATGGTTTGCGAATGCCGAATACCATGTAGGCAAGAGTGAAGTCTTAACCGCAGGCCGACCAACACCAGAAGCAGGGGAATGTAGACAGAGGGGAGAAGGCGTTGCCATAGTGCTAACTGGTGCGGCTATGGAAGCGTGGAAGGCAGGAGGAGAGCAATGGAAGGCAAGGAGCTCGAGACTGAACACAGCCACACTTAGGAGTGGAGGAGGCAGACACCCTAACAGCCTGCATGTAATCTCATGCTATGCACCAACGTTTGCAGCAAGCAGGGAAGAGAAGGACCACTTCTACAATGACTTGCAGCAAGCTTTGGATGAGATACCATCAAATGATATGTATGTGATGCTAGGCAACTTCAATGCCAGAGTGGGTTCCAGGAGTGAGGAAGGTGACCAATGGGGACAAGTCAGAGGACCTCATGGACTGGCTGAGGCTAACCACGCTAGCACAGAACTATTATCCTTCCTCTCCATCAATGGGGCAACTGTGTGCAACACATGGTTCCAGAAGAGAGACATCCATAACAGACCTGGCAGCACGCAAAGTCAATAAGGTGGCACTGTATCGACTTTGCAATTGTATGGCAGGCACATCGTAGGAGATGTCTGGATGCGTGTGTCAAGCGGAGTGCAGAATGTCACACAGACCACCAGTTGCTCCAAATGAAGCTGAGGGTGAATCAACAGAGGAGTCATCACACATCGCAACAACAACATGGACGAACAAGGAGATACAATGTGACAAAGCTGTGTGCCAATAATGTGTCAGATAGGAGGCTTTTCCAGGAGGAGGTGCGCAATAAAGTCAAGGAAGCCTGGAATGAAAATGGAACAATGACAGAAAAGTGGCTGGCTATAACAGGTGCTGCCGAATCCATTCTTGGCACTGAACATCGCAGACACCCTGACTGGTTTGCTGAAAATGCAGATAAACTTGAACCTCTGTTCCAGAATAGAAATCATCTCTACTCCAAGTGGCTTAGCACTGGCAAGGAATCTGATCGACAATGTTTTGCCAAGGCACACAGTAAGACACGTCAAGCAGTCAGGGAGGTAAGAACAAGTGGTTCCAGGACAAGGCTAAAGAGGCAAATCATGGCAGATTCGGTGGTAAGAAAGTATGGCAGTGCATCAGGGACATCCAGTGTGGACGAAGGGGCCTGGTCCCAATAAGGCACGCCACCATCAAAGACGAGAAAGGCAATCCATGCACTACCATTGTTGCACAAAAGGAGAGATGGAGAAGACACTTCACTGAAGTACTGAACATTGAAAGCCTGAGTGACGAGACAGCTGCCAGTACAATCCCAAATGGCTGAACTACCTACAGAAGAGGAATTAGTGAATGCAGCGGGAAAGCTCCAGAGGGGAAAGGCAGCAGGCAGATCTGGCATTCTGCCTGAGATGGTGAAAGCGTGCTGTGGTGATGCTGAATTCCTCAACCTCTTACTAGACCTAGTTCACACAGCATGGCAGGAACAGAAAGTGCCTAAGGAATGGACTGATGCTGTGTTAATACCCATCCCAAAGAAAGGAGATCTTAGCAACTGTAACAACTGGCGAGGCATAGCCCTATTGGAGGTGGTAGGGAAGGTGGTGGCGAGAGTGCTACCAAGACATGCAGGCACAGATCCAAATGAATGGCACCCTATTGGAGGAGATTAATGTGACCAACAGGCTTTGACAAGGCTACTGCATGGCACCTGTACTTTTCAACCTATATGCCTGCCTGGTTGTAGAGAGATGGACTGCAAGAGTGGCTAAGATGGAAGGAGTGGGCATCTACCTGAGGTACAAGTATGATGGGAAACTGTTTAGAAGATACACAAGAAACGCGTCTGAGTCATGGCTGACTGAGTGTCAGTTTGCTGATGATGCTGCTCTCCTTGCAACAACACGAACCGGTGCAGAGAGGGCCATGAAAGAGTACCTGCAGGTGGCAAAAGACTTTGGACTAACTGTGAGCATTCCAAGACTAAACTGATGGTGACTGGCAGGGAAGCCACAGTAGTGGACAGAACCCCTTTGGAGGTGAATGGCACAGAGATTGAGTGTATTGCTGAATTCCCATACCTGGGATCAGTGATAGCTGAATCTGGAAGGGTTGACACAGAGATGGACAAGAGCATAGCTCAAGCATCAAGGGCCTTCTTTGTGTGTGCAGACCAAACGAAGCATATACCAAGCATGCATGTTGTCCATACTACTGTATGGATCTGAGTGTTGGACCCCCTTGCAGAGTGAGCTGCGAAAACTAGACTCCTTCCATCACAGATGCATACGAACTGTCCTTGGCATCACCAACAGCCAACAATGGGAAGAACACATTACTACACAGGAAATCAGACAACGATGGGGAGATCCTGAAACAGCCACAGACAAGGTATGCAAACGCAGACTTGAATGGCTAGGACACCTTACCCGGATGCCGGAACACCGTATCCCAAAGATGACATTGTTTGGATGGCTCCCTCAGCCTCGCCCACAGGGAGGGCTGAGGAAAAGATGGAGGGACACCATCCGCAAGGACTTGAAGCACGTGGGCATATCAGAGGACAAGTGGTATTGCAAAGCAAGCACGTCTAGATCTGGTTGGCAGGCTATCTATCAAGCAGCAGAAGCAGAAGAGTCGTCACAGCGCCCTCAGCAACAGAAGCAGAACCAAATTCAATGCAAACAGTGTCTAAGAAAGTTCAGAAGGGAAAGCGACCAGAAGAGACACAAGTGCACCTCTGAGAGGCAAAAGCCTGTGAGTGAGCAGCGTGGTGCAGCCCAGTGTCCTGCTTGCAAGAGATGGTTCCGCAGCCGAGGTGGATTGTCTGTCCACAGATGTACATCGACATCACAGTGATATCCCAAAGTGCCAAACTATTGTAGCTCTACAAGTCTCTGCTCCCCCCTTGCAGGGGTCGCCTGGCCGTATGACGGCAGCAAGACAGAAGGAAGGAAGGAAGGAAGGTGTGGTGTGTGTGTGTGTGTGTGTGTGTGCTGAGGTTACTGAGGTATACGACACAATGCCATGTTTACCTATTGTGAGTGACAGAGCTGCGACCGAAGGGAGCAAGTATTTCTAGTTGGGGCGGCAGCCCCACGAGTTTTTAACTCGAAATACTTGTCATACACTAGTTTGTACAGTATTTGCATATCTATGGCTACATCAGATTAATACCTGCGCTGACCAATACACCTTTCTTAAATTAGATGAAGATTGTGCAGAACATTGAACACAGTTATGCCACTCCAGAAGAACTGGCTGCCGAGTTACCGTAATGGTATATTACCAGAACAAAATGGCAGCACTGGGGTATCTTAATACACGAGGAGACAAATTTCCTACCCACTCCAGAGCTGTACTTATCGGGTTGCCACCGGCACTCAGATCCTAGTCTTTCATGTCCGTACGCGAGTCCTCATATCATACATGACTTGGTCCGTATGTGCCCTGTGCCCTGTGTCGTGCGTTAGGAGCGCATAAAAAATCAGTGGGAAGAAAAAGAATATATGAAGACAAAATGGAGTATGCGCAGCCGATGCCACTTTTCTCTTATGTGTACTCCAGGCTTTCTTTGGGTGCCCTGCCATCTTCAATACATCTAAAGCCTATCCATTGCCTTTAATTATTCTTTGTCACCACCGTTTGACTAGTTTGGCTGAAGCGCGTTACTAAATTAAGATAGGAGATGCCATTTTTTATCGGGCACATTTCTAAATAGACATCACGAGTGTGACATCTGACTACACATATTATTGATGAATATACACCTGATGGTATTAAGCTAGACTGTGAGTCACAGTAAAATCGTTGTGGCTGATCTTGGTTCTATAGTATACTGCTTGCATTCATTCAATTGACTTACCAGGTAACACTTGAACACTAGGATTCGTTGAAACTGGATTAGCTGTCTTTGTTCTGCTTTGTGGCATATTCATTTCTTCAGACAATTCTGTTCTCAGTGGTGCATTCACTTCATTCTGTGAGTCTACATTACCATCTTCACTTGTGCTCTGAGGTCTCGCTTGGCAAAGGAGTTCCCTGACTGTAGAATTCAAAAGTGTACATACACACATATTATGTACGTAGCTAAGGCAAATACATTAGATACGAACAATATAGATTTAGGATACACATGCTTCAACTTTGTGCCATAAGTCAAATTTCCAGTTTACCCATGCTTTGAACATTGTTAACATCTATAGCAAGTTTATATTCACAAGTCCAGCTAAATTGGGAGCTATTATATCTTTAGCTGTAATACATTCTTGCTCACATACCACGATGCTACCATTATGTAGGTCTGAAGTTTAAAATTGAAAAAATGACCGTGATGGTATATGGGCTCAAACTTACTAAGAATACAGGCAAAGCACTTCAAATTTGCTGTGTACATACATTTACTAACTTTCTTCAAGTGTACAAACTACTATGAGACAAAGGGACTTGAGTGCAATACAGCACAAAAGCAAAACAAGTATTTCAAGTACAAAAACTCATGGGGCGCACTCGAACTACTTGCTA
>OZ025868.1:6675658-6903158 GCA_964019415.1 Ianthella basta | reverse complement strand
ACCAATACCAAGGAAACCATGTGCAAATAGGTGAGAAAAATGGTTTCCTTAGTAATGGTATATATCTGACAGCACGGTAGTGCTGTCTATGTAAGGATAGCCATGGTTGTTTGTATGCTGTATTACCAAATGAAGACCTCATACATCAAAGAGACCGCCAGTGCAGTATTCGGATACTGCACTGCAGTAACCAAGTAAGCACCTCCAACACTTCCTTATCATAATTGTGGTCAACCAACACCTCCGTAAAGTAAACAAAGAGCGGAAAGGTCACGAGAATCAATTTAGCCATGAAGTTTCATGTACCAACTTCTGGAGAAGTGGGTAGCTCATGAAAGAGCGCGCACATGTACACGCTTCGTGCCCTCGTGCCTCGTGCTCTAAATCTCAGAGACACCTCTTGGTCAGCATTTAACTATTACTTAAGGACACCTAGAACATTGCACTGCCAAAGTTACTGTCAAACAAAATGGTCCAGAGCTAGTCAGATTACAATATCATCATAATAGAATATACGTGATCACTGTTTTGACCAATTGGTACTTACTTATACTTCCTAAGCTTCTAAAATCCATAGTTACGGCTAACGAACGAAGCATGGAGACTAAATGTTGCAGCACCAATATTGATGTTAAAAGAACGGTGCCCCTCGATGCTTTTCAACAAACCAGAAGTGACCAACTTGCCTTCGAAAGTTTGAATGTTTGCACATCCAAATTTTATGCAAGATTAAGTACAGCCAGGCCAGTTGCACGAGAACAAGTATTTCGAGTTAAAAACTCGTGGGGCTGCCGCCCCAACTCGAAATACTTGCTCCCTTCGGTTGCAGCTCTGTCACTCACAATAGGTAAACATGACATTGTGTCATATCTCAGAAACTTCAGCACACACACACACACACACCACTATCACCAGACACATGAGACACACATGCACACACACACACACACACACCACACACACACCATGCACACATGCCACACACACCACACACACACACACACACACACACACACACACACACACACACACACACACACACACCACATACACACACCACACACACACACCACACACACACACACACACCACACACACACACCACACACACACACACACACACACACACACACACACACACACACACACACACACACACACACACACACACAAACCCACAACACATGCACAGAGAAATGTCCAGCAAAGACAGACACATGACTGATTATAGCACATGCATTTACAGTGAGTAATTACAGAAACCAAATGTACCAAGGAACCCACTGTCGCCAGAATAGCTAGTGGTCTGTGGTGGCAAAAGCTACGTACGTTTGCTACAGCGCAGTACGCATGGGCCAGGTTCTGAAGAGCATTTAGAAGGGCAACCGTGCGAGTTAAGCTTTTCAACGCTAGAAACGGTTGAAGAACGTTAGCGTGTACATATCACGGCGCTCACTAGTTTCTACATTACTACTGTCATGTGTTCCAGGCGGCGGAGTGAAGTCCTCCAAGACAGCGCGGCTATTATCGAAGAAGGCGTGGGGCGAAGTCGATGACCTGTTGGGCGCTGTCTCGAATCTGTGTCTTTGTCCGTCGGCCAGAAGTGCTGTAGCAGTCTGTTCCAGGATCAGAGGCGGAAGAGAACGTCCAAAGTTCGCAAAAACGTCGTTTGGAAGCCGGTTATCAAAGTCCCTTGGCCTCGCACACGGTCCACTTCCGGCCGAATAAAATGGCGGCAATATAAATTCCCTATACCCAATACTTCGCCCAATACATTCAATATAAATGTAATCATTGATGTACAACCGTAGGTTCGCGTATTATATATATATATAAATATATATGTATTTGTTATAACACCTCCTTGAGGGATGTCGCTGATTTATAAGCAGGAGGCCCGAGGGCGCGAAGTGCCCGAGGGGGAAGTGCTTATAAATCAGCGACATCCCGAAAAGGAGGTGTTATAAGTGATTTATTTGCCGAACAAAGAGAAGCGTGGGCGAATGTTAATTGGTTTCTTGCCAAATAAGGAAAGCATTAGGGGAGCGCGGGCGAATCCAATGCATTTTTATTCATTACAAGAGCTAGCTATAGCTAGCAAGTCAGGCAGAAACGTCAGTACACTACACCTCCGGAAACCTCCTCCGCTACGGAGGAAACGTCTTGCCCCGCTCCTTCAACGCGATCGAAGGCGCCAACAAGACTTGGCTGGTGAATCGTGGTCGGCGGAATGTGCGCCCGACGGCATTGAAGGTGGAGGGAGTCAAGCTGGCTCAGAGGAATCTGACGGTGGGACAGCACGATGGATCGGTGATCAGCTGCGTCGGAACTGACCGTGATCTGAGACTCTATGTTCGTTCGGTAGCTAGCTAGCTACGTAGCTACGTACTTGAGATGTCTTTCCGACCGGGTCCTCTCGTGCGGAAGAATCGGCCACCCATCGACGCACAAATTTCGTCGAATCGACAGCTGTAGTATGGTAGAACGGCAGTAATCAGCTTGCTCAGTGCTTCCAATAGGATGAAGCTTAAGATATTTGTGCCCTTATCCATGACTGAAACTACAGTGGCACCATAGATTTTCAAACCCAACCATATTAATGGTTGGGTAGTGTAGAGTTACTGTATGCTTCATTGAACTGTTCTTGTGTTTTGATCTGAATGTATGCACTTGCATGTGAAGTGTTGTTGCTATTGATTGAATCACACTGAACCCGATTAGATATTTTCATGAACCCGATTAGATACTCTTGCTCTCCAATAAGATATAATCGCTCTCCTATAAGATATAATTGCTATCCAATAAGATATAATCGCTGTCTGATAACAAACTGTCACCTCTCACTGCAAGTAGCACTTTTATAGTCACTCAATAAACATAGCAACCACCTAGCAACTGCAAATAAATAAATATATATATATCCGTAACATGAAGCCATATGAAAATGTCAATTTGAAAACAATATAGGGGCTGCACGCGGCAGCCCCTAAAAAGACTGCAAGGCCATGACGTAATAGACCCATTGCAGTGCGTGGAATTACATGGCCGTCGGGCATGTTGGAATAAAGGCCATGAGGAAGGTGTGATATCAACATATGTGTGCAGCTACAGATGGCGATAGCAAGTGTCAGAGTGATTGAGCCAGGCTAAAGAGTTGATTATGGATGCCAGATCAAGGCAGAGGTATGAGAAGTTGAGGCTGATAGGCGGCAGAGATCCGTACCGACGACGATTGGAAGGACGCCATGGACCTATGGCTTCTGCGGTTTTCATCATGATCAAGAAGAGTCAGGAGTCGATGAACTTGGACAGTGGCCTCCTACTCCCCAGTATGTGAAACCCTATTTTACTGAACACACCCACCTCATGACAGTGTCACCTAGATGTTCTTTCACCCTCCTCCTTTGATTATTCAAGTGCTGCTTATTCAATTAATGCCTTTGAAGCACCTCATGTTTATCCAATTAGTTTCTGTAACACCTTATGTTCAAACATTTAACACCTGTCACCTGCTGTCATCCTCTCTTGTATTTAAGCTAGTCACTCACTTCGCTTCGAATTCGCTGTTGCACTTTTAACTGTGTTTTTAAGCTAGCCGAGGTCATCTGCATATCCCAGGTCATCAAGGGATATCTCACCCATCATGATACCATTGCCTTCACATCTTTGGAATGCACTAACTAGTACAGCATGAAGCATACTGGGAACGGGCAATCGTCTTTCAGGACTCCTCGGTGGATGGAGACATCTCTGGATTGTCCTGTCTTCCCTCTGACACAGGCTTTGGCTTGTCAATAGATGGCACCCACAATGTTCACTAGTTTGGCAGGTAGGTACATTGTTCTTCTAAGACTGCTCAATAGGCAACAATGGTCTACTGAATCGAATGCTGCATGGAAGTCAACAAACACACAAATCGATCAATTTTCTTCTGCAATTCAATCCTCTCCTGCTCATCCATTGTTTGATATCTAGATCGGTGCTTGGCAATAACAGATCTGGTTTCTATGGCAGGTTGTTGATTCCTGAGGTAGTTCTTTGGAGCTTGTGGAACTACTGCTTGGGTTGCAGCCATCAGTGCCAAAGGGTCTAGTCAACTAGACAAATCACGGGTCACTGACGCCAGACGTGCCTTCAGGTGCATCTATGGGATTTAGATGCACAGGTCACTGATGCTGCAGAGTGCCCGCAGGTGCATCAATGGGTTTAGATGCCTGTTACCATGGCAACAGAATCTATGGAAAATATATGCTGCCTGCCACTACATGTCCAGCATAAAGAAAAGATGAACATGAACAGCAACTCATTGTAAGCTTTACCTTGACTTCGTTCTCACTATAAGTTCTATAAGCCAGCCAATCTGGATTTGATCAGATTAGTAGTCCATGGGAAAAGGGTGATGGAGTATTACAAAGTTTAGAAAGCGAAAATTATACTGTAAGTAGATTTGAGGAAATAGCATCTAAAGTTTTCATACAATTTCAAAATGATGAATTCATTGAGCCTTGGATTGCCTGTTGTGCAATGAACTTTCAACTGGTCTTCTTTTAAAGCCCTCACAAAGCAGCATTGCAGAGAAAGAGTGGCGGGAAGATGTCTGAAGACACACAAGTTGTGTGCACTCGTTTCGAAGGTACCAGGGCTCTCTCCCAAAGGCACAGGCACTCCTTGCAAGGCACTTCCATGCATGGCACAAATACTCTCTTCTCAAGGTTAAGGCATTTCAATCTCCCACACGGAGCTAGCACTCCTTTTAAAGGCACAGGCAATTCCCCCCACTGGCAGCTTCATTGTGATTTCTGTCACTTCTCCACTATCCGGCTCAAAAGGTTTGAAATTGCTGCCATTTGAGATCTACAACATCTTGAGTCACCATTTTCTTTGCCGTAATATAATTCATAATGTCGGAGATGAATACATATATATATACACGTACTGTTCAGTCTCTAACTGTGACAGCCACAAGCAATATTGCAGGATTCCAAGGATTCTCAATAACTACCCACTGCGTACATACCTGTGGTTCCTGGTTTCGCTGATGGAGAAGGCATTGCGGTAGACGACATATCTTGAGTCACATCTGAGAAACAATCAAACACTAAACATTGATGCCTTCAACAATAGAAAAATTCTACTTATTTGAGTATGACAAATTGAAGACTATACAAATGCCTAAAAGCACATGCATGCATCATGCCTGTTGGATGCAACCTAAGCATACTAGAGTTGCTGTTAGCCACTGCTTAAAGCCATATACACAAAGGTTGATCAAAATAGCACAGCTGGGTCACTTGTTCATGAGTACTACATATGGAATCATGTATTTACTGTATGAAATACGTACGTATGTACACTAGCCGATGTACGTAATACAGCACAGGCATCCAATCTGCTTACCAGACACTGTACTAGGTGATGCCTCAGTTGTTCTTGTAGACGTGGATATGGATTCAATGCATGCTACATATGAAGAGCAAATGATGTATACTGAAAGATCATACGTAATTCAGCACATTGAAACATGTGAAGTTACATCTGAATGATCTGTATTGGTGCCAATCACATGTACACAGCAGTAAGAGACCAATCAAATAATTTGTTTCAGAAACTAGTGATATTGTGCTCTCTTTGTGCATTCATGTATTCTTTGAAACTGCAATACTGATGGTGAAGCACTCACGTGTTTGCAGCAATACTATTGTGTTGCTGAAAACAGTTTCATCATTGAAGAAGCCAGAGCACCTGTACATAGATCCATTGTGATTGTCAACACGCACCACCTGAAGCTTATACACGCCATTAACTTCAATTTCATTATATTCAGGATGTATATCTATTCTTGCAGGATCCAGGATTGAGAAAGCAGTGTCATAGAACTCCTGAACTTGGAAAACAATGCTCCTAACACCACTGGCCATACATGGCAACACAGCAGAGCCCGACCCACATTCCAGTGTCTCAACTGACAGGTGAATGACATCTAAAAGGGAATATGCAAGAATACAGCGTAGAGACTGTGGCAATGCAAAACAAGTTACATCACAAAATCCTTTAAAGGGGAATTCAAACTATGGCTTAAGATAAACTGTCCACTGTTAAGGCAAGAAATTCAAAGCAGCCATGATAGCACCATAAGGACATTATGGAGAGTTTGTTCTTGTCTTTAGCAGAGTATGTATGTAATGCAGAGTAAGAGTCTTCAGCTTATAATTTATCCAGGCACCCTTGGACACACTAGCTAAAAAGGTACTGTACCTGCCATCTAGATATAGCACTTTCATTAGCTGTAGCTAATGTTCATACAATCACACTTCAGGGTCTCACATGGTGTAAGCATAATGTGTAATACATGTTGAATATGTACATGCAAATAGGCACAGGCACATAGGTACATGCGCGTGCACACACACACACATAAAAAGAGCATTAGTGAAGATTCCAAAGTACTGTGCCAAAGAATGCATAGCAAAACTGTCACTGTATGAAGTCCAGGTCAGGGCAAATGTTTATGCACAGCATGCCCCTACCATCACAACTGCCCAACCCAAATGATTACTGCTCATTGTTAATTGACTGTTATATGTTCAAATTATGGATAGCAGTGTTCAAAGGGGAGGCAGCATGTGACGTCACATGTTACATCTGGGTTTATGACAAAATGGCGGTGCCACAGCTGCTTGAAGATTGCGCTTCATATGGTTGCGGACAGCTTGTTTGAACAAGACAGTGCGACTTCAGAGCAAGGCAAAGACTACAGGCAAAATAGCGTACACTGTCATTTATTGGCCAGTGCATATACGTGCATTCGAGAGTGAACTGAGAAGTATACGGTGGTGTACAGCATAGATAGACAGATGGACAGAGAAAACTGCTGTTCCAAGTTGCCTTGCACTAGCTATTTCCAAATAACACTAGTACTACGTAGGAAGCAGAGCAAAGGCCTTGACGCGACCTACGCATGTGTATGAGTGCATGTCTGAAGAGCTACGAGCTTCGGTCGCTGGGATACAGCTCAGGGTTTGAAATGTGGCCAATAATTGGAAGCATACAATAGTTCGTGTTCTGCTAAGCATTTCTGTAAGTTGGTGGTCTGGCATACAGCTATAGCTACATACATTGGTATGATTTGTGGTGTATAGTGATTAGCTGAGTGTTTGTCTCTACAACTGTCGATGTTCGTTGTGATTAAGAGTTGCTAGAGTAAGCACTCTGGAACAAAGGCCCTAAGGTAAATTTGTTGTAAAAGCACTCAAAGCTAAATTAAGGTGTTGTAGAGACACCCAAGGGCCATGCCTGTTAAAGTCAGCGGATTCCTCTTTTTTGCTTGTTAAATGTTATAGTCTTTATTGGCTCTTTACAGTGCATTGCTGTGTCAAGTACATTGAAGATTGTTCTCACTACACACTGTGACACAAATATGTGCATGTGAACATGAAAAACTGCATACATATTGCACCATTGCACACAACCACTTCCACTATCCACAGTATAGGATACAGACAACTCCAAATAGTATGTAGATAGCTAGAGAGATGGACACATGCACTCATGCTTTACACATTATACATCAACATTTTATAGCAGTACGTTTATCAATCCAACCTACACACACTCCCCTGTGTAGGGTATGTGTATTTTGTGCAACCTAGTTTTTTATACCAGTGGCAGTCAACTGCATGCCTCTTGAGAACTTGCAGCTAATTTGTTGTGTGGCTGCAGTGCTGCATGACTGCATTGAGTGATTGTTTCTTCTCAGCGCACTTTGTCCTCCCTAAGGCCGCTCAAACAGCACAATCTGTCACCTCCCAGGGTGACAACTCTAACCCCAGATGTGCAGCTGCTACACTGTATACGTTAGTACAATGTTTCCAATTCCCTTTAATTAACACTATCCATGATCTAATGTACTGCGTGCCATGACCTGGCTAAATGTCTTCTCAAACTAGAGTGCACATAGTGCACATACCCCACGGAGGACTAGACAGTGATCACTGCATGTGAAGCATACTGCGAGGGCTTCTTGCAATTGCTGTGCCGTAGCTAACATTGGGGCTGCAGTATCTATGTGCAATGCTGTGTAGATTCTCGTACACATGTCCACATGCACAGATGTGTGCAGTGAGAACGATCTGCAATGTTCGCTTTACAGAGCAATGTGTCATAAAGAGACACACATATAAGATGCAACTGTCCAATGAGCAAGGGATCCCCAATCATCGGTTCAGAACTGGCCATATATACATGTACACACACTGAGTACAGACACACAAAACTGCACTAGACAAGCATAACAGAGCAATATGGACACAAGGAAGTGGTAGTGCAACCATGTGCTATTGCCACTGCATACCTACCCTCTTCACACACACTCACACACACGCACTGGTGACTGGTATTTAGGACCATTATTGGGAATGTATTGAGCTATGTAAGTATGCATGGCCAGTTCTAAATGGAGTGGAGGTGAGCTACTTGTATCTGCAACCACTGTTAAATATCTGAGTCAGGGAAGGGAACAAGATTTTATTTACAGACAAGCAATGTGTCAGGAGACAAGCAAGGAATATTTCAGCAAAAGGAAGAACTACTCAGCGAATGGTTGGGAAAGCATTCAAGGTCTTCACTGCTGTCAACCATCCGCAGTTGTCTTACGTCTCACTGCGCACCTTCTGCATATTGTACGTAACAAAATGGCGGTCTCCAAGAAATGCCACTAAAGGCAGGAATTGCTTCGGCATGTGCACCATGTTGGGCAAAGACTGGTACGCGTACACAATTTAATATCTAATTTCCGCTATTTTATCTGCGCTGAACCAGCGCCGGGTCCCAAAACGTCCTGAACGCTTAAATTTGTGAGGACAGACAGAATGAAGCAATCACTTGACCCCCTGCGTTATCGCGCGTGGGGTAATAGAGTTTTTGATCCACGCTTATGGTGAAAATACAGTTCAGACTCATCTGTCTACCTCAGCCCAGGCTGATCTGATCACGCTACCCTCTTCATTGACACAGATCAGTGCTCCACAGATGACCGACACGCTCGCTGATCCGCAGGAGCCACCTGCACAACCCATCCCTGTGACAAACACCCCTGTGATTCCTCCACCCCCATGCCTAATTCTTACTGTGGAAAACACACTCATGCTTTCACAAACTAACCTTGTGGCAGACCCTGTGTTCACCTGGGGTGAGTACGACGCGATTCAATTCACTGCTGCTCTCAACACAGCCTTTGCTGAAGCAGTGCACTGGAAGATTAACCTGTTCAAGGTTCCTTATGGGAAAGCAGGAAAATCATTTGTCACCGAGATTGCAAGGCTGTTTACAGCCTTTGCCACTGGTTTTGCATTGGAGTCCATTGCTCTAAAAGCAGTCACACTCATGCCTAAGTATTCTTTTACTGCAGAAACCCATGCGTAGTCAAAAGCAAAAGATCACATCAGCTGCCTTGAACGACGTCTGGACACCTGGCGAATTGGAGACCTCAATGAACTATTGAGAGAAGGAAGAACCATACAGCAGTGTATCCCTAAGTCCACATCCTCTATCACTAATGAACAGTTATCCCATTCTTTCGCTAATCTGATGTTCCAAGGGAAAACTCATGCAGCACTCCACCTCCTCTCTGTGCAAAGTAGAGGAGATTTTCTCCCTTGATGACCCCATTGAAACGAAGAATTGACAGAGAAAGGTGAGGGATATCCTGTCTGACAAACACCCGCCAGGTCAACCTGCCATGATGCCATCATCAATGATGCCCCCCTGATGTTCACCTAGTCCTTTTCGAATCCCTGGATGCTGGAACGATCCGATCTTCAATTCCCTCAACCAACTTACGGCCCTACACAACATCCAGAAACTGTGTCCTTCTACTGCCATTGCCCTCATCAACACCTACAGGGTCCCCTCTGAACTGTTTGTAGATGGCGATGTACTCCTTTCTCAAGAGGGAACCACTCGGGGGGACCCACTTGCCATGCCCATGTATGCTCTAGCCACCATTCCTCTGATCAGGAAGCTGAAGGACAGTGTGCACGATGTCAGCCAGGTGTGGTTTGCAGACAACGTCTCAGGAGCCGGAAAGATCCACAGACTGCGCGAATGGTGGGATCAACTCAACACACTCGGCCCTAAATTTGGTTACTTCATCAACGCCAGCAAAACCTGGCTTGTCCCGCTGCTGCCTCACTTTCTCGCTTCTCCGCTCTGCCATCCAATGCATCTGATGTTGACCTGGCTCTCAGCTCTCAATTGCATCTGAAGTACTATGTAATGCATGACTCCCTGCCTATTCCTACTTAGTAGCATTAACTAATTGCATCCTTGTCAGTATTAAATCATGTCTCAGGCAGTGCGCATGTGTGCCTTTGTAATAATAATTGTTTACAATTGTTTACTACTTACGTTGAACGATACGTGACGAATTGTGATGTCACAACGTTTACGGTACAAACTGTGTTACATACGCTGGAATGCCTCTGCACGCGTACTAAACGCTGGAATTTCACCGTGTACGTTGCGGTTTAGGCTAATCACGTGACTTACTAATGACGTATTGTGATGTCAACGTTCTGCGTAAACGCTGATCTAAAACTCCCTCGCTGATCTAAAACTCCCTATTATACGTTTCCCAATCCAATTCCATCGATAACCCTAGTCTCGTTCCCAGCCCACCACTTCCGCTAACAAAATGGCCATTTTGTTAGCGGAAGTGGTGGGCTGGGAACGAGACTACGATAACCCTAAACCCCTTACCTTCACACAGTGTCGTGGCAATACACAGTAATACTAAAGAAGTATGAAGTTTCATCTGTAGACACTTTAGTAGCACTCTTCCATCCGTGAACGATAGGAAAGTCCTGGTGTTGGTAAATCCAACAGTATCTCCGTGCGCCTGCACCTGCTTGTCCGCTCAATCACTCGCGTATCCTGCTACGTCCCACACGACCTGCCATGTGCTACAAACCAAATCGCCGCATATCCATATTTGGCTAAATAACTCTGGGGGGTGCGCGACACTGCGGCGCGGCGCGCGCGACCTTATCATGAATATAATTATTGCGTAATGAATAATTTTAATGTTTGCCCAGTTAGACTCCTCTACTAAACTTATTATTACACAGTGCCTACTATAATAATATTTATGCCTAAACAAACACGGGCACGAATTCGAAGAGCACATAGGAGTTCCATTCTTGTCAGATCAGCCCATTGACGTTGTTTGCACGTGTAGTTGGTTACGATCCATTCAACTCTATCCTAGAACCAGGCGACGTCGACCAGGGTCACAGACTGCCAAATGGTCAAGGACACGTGGTGTTCCGCGTCTTACCCGGCCAGTCTTGTCTTTTGTATTTTGGCAGTATCTGGTCAGATCAGTGCAACTAATGGTGAGCAGTTATTCGCTTGATGTCTTGATTCTAATGTGATGTAAATGGGACATACGTGCGCACGCACATCACGCGCGCGCACACACACACACAGTGACTGTTTAGGAGCCTCATTGGGAATGTACTGGACTGTGTATGTATGCATGCATGGCTAGTTCTTTCACAACTTCACTGCTGCCAGCCTTCCGGAGTCATCTTTCGTACGTATCTCGGTGCACCATCTGTATATTTAAAGTATGTGAAAAGAAGGGGTGAATCATAGGAAACAATGCTACAGACGGGAATTGCTTAGCGTATATATACTCGCCGTGTTTGGCAAAGCCAGGTAAGTCTGCATGACCGATTATCAATGTTCAGTGTCATATTTCATCCAGTGCAGATCAAGGTGGAGTACTAACTTGATGTAAATCGCCAAGATCATGCATGTACTGACAGATAGACAGACAGACACAACATATTGCTAGCTAACCCCTTGTACATATGCGTATGGGGTAGTATTAGGACTAGGATAGTCTTGAGTTTGCAAGCCCTGTACACAAGCTAATTGGTATGGTATTTTTGGTGTGAGCAGTCAGTTGTAGGCTAGTATAACACTGTTGAAGCTGTTGTATTTGTCTGGCAGGGATTGTACAATAGCCAATACCATAAATATTCTAAACATTGTGAACTTTTGAGAATTTCTAATTTTGACTTTGGAAATTTAGGAGGAAATGCGTTCATTTTCGTTTGCATATTGCGAAAATTAGATACTTGCAAACTTGGCCGCCATTTTGATAATAATGAGACACATTATACTTCGCAGTTGATTGTCACAGAACCTGTTCTTGCTGTTCTTTCAGTCTTCTTAAGTGGCAATTGAAAGGCCTTGAAGACAGCACAACGTCTGCAAGCTGGAGCAGGCTTGGCAGTCTCTTCTTTGGTAGCTTTCTTAACCAGTGGCCTATGTGTAGTTTGCAACACTGAGTTTGGGTCGTGGGTAAGCTCTCCATAGGCCTATGGTCTCACAAACTCGAGGTGGACCTCCTTCAGGACAACATGGCCTTTGGTAACCCCGCTAGGTGTGTGTGTGTGTGTGTGTGACGTCATCGGGGTTAGCTAGCAATATGTTGTGTGTGACGTCATTGCCAAAATGGCTGCCGCGAGGTATCGAGTGTTGGAAGACTGTCAGTTTCGCTAAAAGTTTGTGCCTGAAAGACGCCCAGTCTGTGCCTACAACTCCAGAACGGTCGTTTAGGCAGCACTGGAAGAGAAAGTCTGAGTCTTACGAAGGACGAAGCGGAGAATGGCAACCCGTCCAAGGTGCGAACTTTTGGCTATTTATCGTAACGGCGAACGGCTTCCTCGACGATCACTGGAACAGGCGAGTATCACAACGCACCGGTCTGTCAGGCGTACCATAACCCTGACTCGGAGCTGGCAGGGCCCCGACAGGCGAATGAGGGACGCGAGTGTCCCCACCGGCTGACGGTTGGAAGGGAATTATCCCCAACGACCCCCTGCTACTACCACACGGCAGAATGAACTGGCCATGGAGAGCAGAGCTGAAGCAGTGCTACCACGGTTGGTAAGGTGGTCTGGCTCAAAAGTCCCAGCAACAGCAGCACAGTGGATCTGTCAGTGACACACAACCATGGAGCAGCACCTCAAGACCAAGAAGCTTTTGTCTCACCAGTTGACACTGTCACATGCACACAGACACACACTACACATTATTCCATATGCATGCACATGCATACAGACAACCCACGCTTCATATGCATACACACAACCTCCATATACACATACGCAGCCTCCATATGCATACACACAACCCATGCCTCATATGCATACACACAACCTCCATATGCATACACATGATCCCCATATGCATACACTCTTGCCACTACTAAAAACCCAACCAAGAGTCATTTAACAGTTTTAATTTGTGCCATGTGTCCCTCGACATGTAGACAATAACTGTTATTCCGATGACTCCATTTCCTTATTTTTGTACTGTTGTCTTATAATAAGGAGATGTTTTGCCCCGCGTGTGTGTGTGTGTGTGTCTGTGTGTCTGTGTCACCTGCGAATTGGGAGTTCTCTCAGGAGCGGCAATGGCACTGTAGGCTTTCTCCGCCATCTTTGGGGCTAATCTCATTACCAAGGAAGCAGCCGTTGTCAAGAAGACTTGAATTTGATTTGCTATTAGCGAATCATTGGGATGTATAACAGTTGAATGCTGACCAATTGGTGTCTCTGAAAATTAGACCACTCGGCACTCGAGCCCTTCAGCCTTCGAGCCTCGTGCTCTAGATCTCAGCCACACCTCTTGGTCAGCATTTAACTATTCCATACATACATTAGAAGACTTGGCTAGATTAGTCGACCTCTTCTTTGACTATTACATACATGTTAGGAAGGTTTCTTTGTAGTTGCATGTTATTGTGTACAACTCTCATAGCTACATACCTGCTATTTGGTAAACCACTAGTAGGTTTTTAAAAATTTATATAACTACACAGTGCTATTCTTTTTGCCTTATTTTAAGACACCTACCAGAATTCCCTAGACAGGTGCCCTATAGTATCTTAACCCTGCATAATCTATGTTGGAAGTTGAAGGTTATTGCTGTGTATAGTTAAATGGTCTATGTAGAATTGTGAGCAGATCACAGCAGTGAGGAGCCCAATAGAAGGGGGTCCTGTGGTCCGAAGACCTAATAGTTATCATGTTCAATCATAATCATGAATAGGGGTCGTTGCCGTCCGTGGACCAGTGAAATGGTAGGCATAAAAGAGAGGTGTTGCTGCCAGAAATCAAACCCAGGGCAACTGGCTTAAACTGCCAGCACTCTGATACTGAGCTACGACGCCCCACAGTAGCCAACCCTCCTTCCGTGCCTTGATATTGACTTGCTCAAAATGCTTCTGTAGGAAGGTGTTGGTTATTACTGTGTATGTTTATGTGGTCAATGTAGAATCATGCCTTCATGTTGAAAAGTTGGTAATTGCCTAAGAAAGGGCTGTATTTTAGGGCTGATTTAGGCATAGTTTACATTAAACAGTATATTGGTGCATGTAGCAATTGCTCAGAGTCGTATTGAGAAGAGTTATAAACCTAACAAGAATTGAACGAAGTGAATCATAAGCACGAGTCACTTCATTTATGCTAACTAATAAGGTAACCATAGTATATCTCTCAATAATTGTGTTTGGAAAGCTTGTAGAGCTAGTCTAGATGGTAAGGCTTAATGTTGCTAGAAATCTGCCCTGGACAGCCTAGAAACTGGAGCCCCTCCTACCCCATTTTCTAAAAGCATATTCTTCTAGACACCATAGGCACCCATGTCTATGTACTAGCTATAACAATGAGCTGCAAGTATTCCAAGTGTTGGGGACACCCTAGATGTGCACAAATTTGTAAACTCTTTCGTAAAAACTTATGCATTTCAAGTGATTTAGTATACTCTTCTTATTGTCTCTTGCAGTTAACATAGTTGATGGAAATGCAACAGTCACAAGAGAAGACATTAATGACCATGGCCTGGTTAAAGTGATGATATCAGTTGTTGACACTTCTTCTGGACCAAGACGCTTTAGTGTTACTGTCATCTCTACCAGTGAGATGTTTCATTCCACTTGCCCAGATAATGGCTTTGCCTCGAATTTCAGCAGTCTAGGAAATGTATCATTTAATACAGCATGTACAAATGCTGTGCTATTCATTACCATTCCGCCAACAGTTATAACTGCAATGTCAATTTCTGTGCAGTCCAGTGGTAGAGGCTTCATCTCGTACGGTCCTTTTGTCATCGGAACTGAAAGTAAGTGCAGTCATGTTAACTACTGGATAATTGCAGGAGTGTTTCCCTCATTATGAGCTCCTGATAAATGCTACAATAATAATTTCAGTATGATAGGCCCTCTATGAGTGAGTCCGACACCACTCCTTTTTATGTCACTACAGGGATTGACATGCAGTGCCCTGAAGGAGGGGAGACAACTATACAGATACACATAACAAATATCTCTCAGTGCCATGGAAATGCCCCACCACATGATGTGAACATCACCGCTGGAAATGACTACGCTATATTTCATGCTAATGGCACTATGACCCACATGAGAACGACGTTGTTTATCAAGGACAGTAGATGTGAGAATTCAAACACTTTCCTATTCTCTGTGGAGTTGACTGCTGACCATCCTATAGTTGTCAAGGCAACAATCATTAATGCACTGCAGAACGGAACAGGTAATGGATGGTTGAATGTGGTTGGGCAATGATATATTCCAGTGCATGGTCCAGTAGTATTACTGCAGGGAGAGACTTGTGCCACAGTTTGTAATCAGTTTCACAAACCATGACTATTGGTACTTTTAAAGTGAGTACATTACCACATTTAAAGCCTCAAGAAGGGTTCTTGATGAACGTAGCAAGAAGGATTTAATACCTGTACACAAATCTGCCAATGGTCTGCAACACAGTTCTATTGTAGCAGCAAATATTTCTAATACAAATTTTCACAGATTGGAATTTATTTCACAAAAATAGTGAAACTTGTTTCCCAGCTGTGGCAATAAATGTACATAGATCCCGTTGCCATGGTAATATGCATGTATTTGGTGCACCTGCAATTCATACATGCATTGCCATCATTTGTGCGTGCATGTATTTGCAACTGCAAACTGCCTGGAGGTGCATGTATATGCGACAGATGCACCCTTGGGCACCTTGCACGTTGAATATACATGCATTCCTGGGCACCTTGCACTATTACGTAGTCACGCGACCATATTTTATATGGAAATCATCAGTAATGAACAACGAAAAATGAGAACACTATACTTAGCAGTTGATTGTTCTGTTGTTGCAGTTCTTTCAGCATCTTGTTGAAGCCCGGGAGGTAGCAGCCCTCTTTGGTGGCAGGCCTTGAAGACTGTGTGATGTCCGCGAGCTGGAGCAGAATTGGCAGTCTTTTTTTGGCTCTTCCTTAGTGTGTAGCATTTGCGTAGCTCACAACGCTGACTTTGGTAATGGTTAGCTCTTCCCATGGTTTCATAAACTCGAAGTTGGACCTTACAACTGTGAAATGGGAGCTTTTCAAAGCAGTAACGGCACTGTTGACTTTCTGCACCATCTTCAGGGCTAAACTCGATACCAAAGACATGTCGTCAAGAAAACATGAGCAACTTGATTTGCAAGTGAATCATTCAGGATCTATAATAGTTAAATGCCGACAAATCAGTGTCTCTAAAGAGTTAGACCACTCGGCACTCGGCCTCATGCTCTAAATCTCAGTGACACCTCTCGGTTGGCATTTAACTATTACTTAAAATGGGTTAGGAATGCTTCACATGATTTATGGCTCGAGGTGTGGGGGTCTTGCTGCATAAGTAAGCACTCAGCTTCATCTCAAGCGTCATTAGCAATTTGTCCCCTGCACCTTGAGCCATAAATCTTGTAAAGCAATCTAGCCCACTTTAAATGATTCAGAGTGACTTGCGCTGGGCAGACAGCTGCCCTTTTGTCTTTCATTTTCCGATTTTGTCACTGCAAACCTTATTTGGTTCCTTCATAGTGTTCTTTATGGAAGAATGGCCGTAAAGCACACTGTAGGATTATGCAATGTAATGTACTCAAAACTCTGCCCATCTGCCCACACAAGTCATTTCATACATAAACATGGCAAGATGTAGCAGTATATGTCAGTAGGTGATAGTTAGGTTATGATAGTGACTTACTTGCATTAATTTTACTGGAAGAGAAGTGTGCCTTCAGCACACTTCTCTGCTCCGGCACCCATCGCAGGCGCTTCTGACACCATGTAGTGATTCTGATGCAAAGCACTTTCAATGCTGGCTAACAGGCAATGGCTACTGAGTGACATTTACTGAGGTTGTAAGTTACAGTTATTAATTAGCATGCAGCTGACTCCTGGCTGTTAATTTGAACTGACTTCTGGTGGTGACTCTGGATTGAGAATGTGTCTCTTCCTCCATGAATCCCGCTCCAAAGTAAAACAGCTGACTCCTGTTTCTCCCTGAGATCACTCTGGTTGTTCACTTGGGCCGACTCATGGTTGCTCTTTAAAATGACTCCCCTTGAGCTGACTCCTGGTTGTTTCCTTGAGCTGACTCTTGTTGGTCATTGGTTAAGCGTTGATCTTCTAGTGGTGAAAGTTGCTGACTGCTCCTGAGAGCTCTCATCATTGCTGAATGTGTTGATTTATGGTATGTATAGTCGGGTGTTTCTTTTATGATCGCTAAATCACTGGATCTCTTGATTTCTTAGACATTTTAGTGTTTCCCTTCACTTTGGCGCTGCAGCTGGGGAGCTATATAGATGCAAATAGCGATGTAAGAATCCATGCCATGATGTCATTGGCTCATTTCGCTATGGTCAAGTTGCAGTTAGCTATAGAGTAAATGCAGCTGACTCCTGATAATTCCCTAAAGCTGATTCCTTGTTGTTCCCTTGAGCTAACTCCTGGTGGTTACTCCAGAATGAGCATGAATCTCTTCTTCCTCCCTGAATCACCTTCTGCAAGGTCCAGCATCTTGCATCCGTTTAAAATAGAGCTGACTCCTGATGGTCCCCTTGAGCTGACTCCTGGTTGGTCCTTTGAGCATACTCCCCTTACTAGAATCACTCTATTAATACATGTTCATGACCACATTTTGTTTGATTCAAAGACAGCGAAACGCCATTAGAGACGATTTAAAGCTTTGTAAAGAACGACATGAGCGCCACCATATGCAATGGCAGAAATATATGTATATCTATAATATATAATAAAGAGGAGTCGGGTGCAACCTTTGTCCCGATTTTTCTCGGCCGCCCACCAACAGATTGCCACCAAACTTGCCCCATAGCATGGGACAAAAACCTTATTGTGCAGCCTGCACCACGGCGTCGCATTGCTGGGCTATGAGGTACTGTTTATGTCATAATTGGGACCTCTGTCTTGATATGGATATCAGTACTATTATATCCATATCAGAACTCATTAGGTGCATTATAATACCGTATACGTACAAATTTTCGAGGGGCGTTATTTTCGTGAATTTCACGAATCTGTTGAGGTTCTTAAAATTTAAATCGCAAAATTTCATACAATTTTCCAAGGTAATATACACGTAAGGAAGGCGATAGATGGGTAAATATGAAGTAAGCAAACGTTTCTTTTGTGCGGAATGGCCAAGAAGACAATCGAAGATTACTTTAAGACTGTAGATGCTTTTACCAAGGACTTGCCAGCATCCAGCCAGCGCTCAACTGTGCAGGCTGTAAGGGAGGAACTGAGAGTTGTCCAGGAGCGTGCCGACGCAAAGCGTGGGGAATACCAGAAGGTCTCTCCTGAGGACAAAGCCAGGATCGAACAGTACGCTGCCAGGAATAGTGTCAGTGCTGCTCTGCGCCATTACAAGAGTATCGGAACATTCTCAGGCCTAAAAGAAAGCACCGTTCGTGGCTGGAAGAATGCGTACTGCAGTGAACTGTCGTCGGGATCGCGAAAGAGAGACGCGCCCGCCGAACCCATGTCAACACGCAAATAGCCATCGCGACTACAAAAGGTGTAGTGACGGCCAAAGATGCGAATCTTCTGGCTGAAAATGGTGGCCCTATGCTGATTACTAAGGATTGGGCTAAACGGTTGCTTGGAAGGATGGGCTTAGTTAAGCGCCAGGGCATGACCAAGGCCAAGGTCACTCCATCTAACTGTGAAAACGTGA
Source organism: Ianthella basta (assembly GCA_964019415.1). Lineage (NCBI taxonomy): Eukaryota > Metazoa > Porifera > Demospongiae > Verongiida > Ianthellidae > Ianthella > Ianthella basta. The sequence continues at coordinate 6,884,053 of OZ025868.1, read as the reverse complement.
AGCAGCAGTATTTGGCAGACATCTGCTCTCTTGTGTTCGTTGAAGAGATCCCTGCCGACCTCATAATCAACTGGGATCAGACTGGAGTAAAATATGTTCCAGTTTCAAATTGGACGATGGAAGTAAAGGGTTCAAAACGAGTTGAAGTGGCTGGCGCTGATGACAAGAGGCAGATAACCGCTTTGCTTTTGTGAGTGGAGGTTTCCTGCCAGTGCAAGTTGTCTATGCAGGGAAGACACCTGCTTGCCTGCCAAAGGTAGAGTTTCCTCCTGACTGGCATGTGACGTTCACCCCCAACCACTGGTGCAATGAGGAAACCATGATGGGATATCTCCACCACATTTTGATTCCCTATGTCAAGAAAGTTCGCTCCAAAAGGAGTCTCAGCACAACCCACCCTGCACTTGTCGTATTTGATCATTTCAAAGGTCAGATGACAGACAAATTCTTGGACACATTGGAAAAGAACAATATCCTTATAGTGGAGGTCCCTGCCAACTGTACAGATCGTCTCCAACCACTTGAGCTGAGTATCAACAAGCCATTGAAAAGCCATATGAAGAATTCATTCCAGCAGTGGTATGCCATGCAAGTGATGCGGAGTTTGGAAGAGGGCAAAAGTGATGTGCAACCAGTCGATCTATGGCTTAGCGTGCTCAAACCACTTGGCTTTCAGTGGTTGATGGACGCATGCTTTTACATCCAAAGTAGAAAGATGATGATCATGAATGGCTTTCAGGAAGCTGGAATAACTGAAGCATTGACTGGCATGGTTTAGACTTAGTCACTAAATCACTCTACATTATAAAGTCACCATTGAAGCAATGCAATTACAATATGCAATATGTACAGTCATAATTAATTCTGATTATGCTTGACAATGCTGATCATAATCAATGCATGTACAAGCTATGGCTAAGGGAATGGTTCTAGTGTCCCTAAAGCAATGAATAAGGTGGCTGCGCATTAGTGCTTGATTGTAAGTAGTCACTGCTGGGTCTCCATGAAAAGCAATTGTTGTTGCAAACGCTATTGCAAACAGCCCACACTCTGTTCCTCCTGCTTGCTTCTGGATTCCGTTCACCAATTTAATGCAGCCCATGCTACATCGAAACTGTGCTTGGAGGAGAGCAAGAGATGCTTTGTCCCAACTTGAGTATGCAGAGTCACACACAAGCACCTGCTTTCCAGATTTGTGAGTTGCTGCACAAACCCAATGATTTCCTTTGATATGGAAGATTTGTATGGTGTTGGAGGTTGGGAACCTGTGTGGCTTGTTCTGCAGGAGTGTTAAGCGCAGTCCATTGAAATCAGGGAATTGGCGCTTTAACATCTTTTGTGCTAAATTGATGTGCTTATCAGTGAGCATTTCACCTGTCTCAATTGCCTTCTTCTCTGCCATGATCAATGTAATGTCTTCCAAGTGAATCCATGGACGACTTGCTTCCTGGTCATCATTGAAATCTTCCTTTCTAGTAGGAGCATCCATGTTGCCAGCAGCTGGCAGTTGTATAGTAGGAGCTGCCTGACAGCCATCCTCAACAACAACCTTACTCACTTCTGAGCATTCTGTTCCTCGAACTGCATCACACACAGATTTGCCTTCTTCAATCAAGTGCTGTCTCACCTTCTTGACGGTACCTTCAGGACCATTGAAGGTGTAAGTGCAAGGCTATTCCAGACCTCCCTGTGGCAAATCGGTGGAGCGCTTCCTCGCTCCAGTAATCGTGCAAACTATCGAGCCGCCGCGCCGAACGAACATGGAGCAAAGGCAGGATATGGTGCGTGGAACGTGTCCCACAGTCAGGCCGTCTTTCTGGACCGCCACTGCGTACGGATCTTGGCTGTTCCCGCTCTCCCGTTCGCACCGAAGAACTGCTCCTGCCGATGCAGTCCAGACATCCTTGTAGACATGATACCCACAAACGCAACTACTGAATGGGAACGAAGACATCTGTAAACCATCAGAAAGGATCCTCAAATGCCAGTGAAACGAACTAAAGCGTACAGGCATGCCTGAGCCACTCTAGGTGTTGATATCTTCCATAGAAAGGGAGCCATTCGCGAAATTTTCAGGGCTTCGCAAAATTAAAATTGCGAAAATTGTCAGGTAAGGGGCATTCGCGAAATATACATCCCGCGAAAATTTGTACGTATACGGTAGTACTGAACACACACGCATGCACACACACTCCTTCCTCTCCCCTCCCTCCTAGTCTCGCATGATCAGCCATTCTCTCATGTTTTATGCTGGGAAAGACAGCTGACAGATTCTATGGGAAAGAGAATAATAGAATAATGAAAAGAACAAATGGGGTACGAGCAGCCTATGTTGCTTTTCTCTTGCGTGTACTCCAGGTTGCCTTTGGGTGCGCTGTCATTTTCAATACAGTACATCTGAAGAAGCCTATCCATGGCCTTTATTTGGTCTTCGCCACAGCCGTTTGGCTAGTTTTGCTGCAGCGCACTAATACATTAAGATAGGCGATGCTATTTTCATCGGGCACAATCCTAAATAGAAGTGATGAACGTGAGTTCCGATATTAGATTTACAGGGGTAATTTATCTAAGCCATTGCAGTGAGTACTTTTCTTGCTGCATAGGCCTGGTTCAGAATGGCCTTCGCTGTACATGTCAATGATACGTACCATATGTGTAATGTGGTGGTGGTTGTATACTAGAGAATGCTATATGTGTGTTCTCACATTTATGCTTGTCGAATAGCAGATCTGAGCAGATTTTGACTGTGACCTATATAAATAATTGGTACTGACCACTTTATGAACTGATGTACTACAGCAGGAGAATGGTGGGTAATTCTATTATGAATGATTTATGACCTTAACTTATATTTCAGATTGTTTGGCTGATATAATGCCTCCTCCAGATAGAACTACACTGAATTCAGTTTCTGCTGTGAGTCTACCACACATGCACGCACGCTCTCATGCACACATACACACATGCATATACCTAAAATTGACATTTTTCTGCTCAGGTATTCATCGGGATTACAACTGTGTGCGTGATCGTGATTGGGATCCCTGGTGCCTGCTATCTCTTTGTATGTTTGAATCTGTAACATTTAGTATATGTACATACATGTAGTGTTATATAGGCAGTTTAGTAATGTGGTAAGCATAATGATGGAGGTTACGATATTTGTTATCGCTGTACAGTAGCTTTATTATGCCACTGAGGTTAAGTGGCATAATCAAGCAAAGGACAGTCCATAGTGCATATGAAGTAATAGTTATCACATAGCTGCAAGGGCACTAGATACATGTATTTTGTTACACTTGTGTGAAGTGCCCAAGTGCAATGACAGACTAGAGAAGACTGACCGGCAAGCTTCTCAATTAAATTGTAATCTTCATCACTGAAATATTCTGGAACTGTTGTTCCATTATGTCTGAAGGGGCATGCTGTCGGCATTGGAACTTTCCTTGCTCCTTGTGGCATTGGTAGCTAGTTGAATACACTGGGTGTCAAGGTTTCTGCAGTTGCCATTGTGACTTGTCCATATCATTCATTTGTTGTGTTCACTACTCCCTTAGTTATTAGAGTGTACTATCTGTCATCAATGACATTCCCCTATTCCATTGTATTTCATAGATAAAGAGGACCTGGAGGAAGAAGTATTTTCCTGCAGATAATCAGGTGAGATATAAATTATGAATCAAGCACACATGTGCACTGCCTGTGATAGAGTACATATACGTAAACACATGCAAAATGAAGTAAACAAAGCATTAATAAGCATGGGCAGTAATATAGTTAATAAGCAGGTTAATTGACACATATTGTCTTCAGATATAAATTGTGCTAGCATTGCTATGACTACTGATTGTGCCATTCCCAAAGTGAGCAATGTGTGTGTATGACCAGGCAGAATTGATTCACAGATAACTTAGTACAGGCCAGCATTCAAGTGTACACAGTCTGAGAATTTCATAGCCATTCCCAACTCCAGGTGGCCATAACCACACACCAGTTGGTACATACATAGTCTTTCTTTTGCAATGTTTAGAAACTTTTAGCATAATTTATAATGGATGCAGACTGTGGCTTTTAGGTGTGTACAGTGCAGTGCATGAAAATGTAACAATGATTCTCATTCCCTATTTGCGGTTTTCAGAAAATCGCCAAATTTATTCGGGAATTTTGATGGTTAGGCAGTGATTGTCACGACATGTTAACTGGTAGCGGTTACCATTTAACAATTAACAGCTCACATACATATACCCATGTAGTGGCTGCCATTTGTATTTCAGCCATGGTCAATACTTTGAGCGTGAGCTTGCAGCATCCACTGAAATCAAAAGTCTCGTACAGATCGCTTTGTAACCACTGTTTTTCAAGTATCAATAAATGACGTGTCATCATAATGGCCGACGAACGGGTGGTAGTCTAGGTACGAGACTATCCATTGCTTCTTGACAGACGCAATAGAGCTCTGCGCACCTTGTACTTGAAAAAAGTAGTCCAAACAGTCTTTTTGGGGACTTTGAGTCCGTCTGCTTTAGAATTTGATTAAAATTAAGCTGCACGATCTGTTGTTTGCAGTTAAGAGTGACAAGACCATCTTTCCTTCTTTTCGCTATCACTGAACACCCAGAATATACCGTTGTACGTATATTACGATGCCATCGTATTAACCCTTTATGCCTGAAATTCCAATTTTCCCGCAAGAGTTAGATGTTACAAAATAAAAATGGCCGAAAGCAGTAAACACAGGTGGAACACAATTTCACACTTGCAGTCAAACGATCGGAATTGAAGCCAGCTAGACATTGATGCAGAAGATGAAAGAAGACCTGGTGCTTGCCATACAACAGGTTGAAGACAAATTTTGGGCCCTTCCTGCTATCGTTAAGCAACTTTCAGGGGTGCGCATGTGCAATAGCCAAAATGGAACGCATTTCCAAGCTACTCGGCTCTACTTATAGCTCACTGGAAGCATTTCTGTCTCATTTCATTGTTCCATGGCCAGGCTTGCCATGAGCATGGAAACTGCCCTTCCGTTCCACAATGGACTGAAATATTGTGTGCGTTCACAGTGTGGGGAAGTGACGCGATTTTGCTAACTGATAATTTGACTGAAACTTCAGTTCTGCTTGTGCACTGTAAATAAACCTTTGGTAAGTAAATGAAGTCTGCCCTTCTAGTTTGCGGTAAAGCTCATGAAGCAAAGCCTATCCGCCATTACTGGCAAAATGGTCATTCATAGTCTAAGTGCATTGTGCAATATGACCGTTAAAATGGTCTATTGGGTGTAAAGGATTAACTGGTCAACTGTAACATGTTAACAGTTAACGTTTCATTGTTTGCCACTTGTTACTAATTAAAAAGGTGAATTATTGGCAGTTTTCAATTAGTGTTACCTTTTCCATGCACCGTACCGTATATGCAACTTGCCCTAGAGTATTTGTCTGTAATAGACATAGTGCGGCATCATCTACACGTTGGTACAACATTGAAACAGGTTAGTAAATGTACATGTGTAGCACGTTGAATGCAGTGCTTGTACAACGCTTGTTTTCTAATTACATTCCCTCCTTATGTACGTATATTAGCTAACTTGCTATGTGTACCAACTAGTTCTTATGTCACCTTTGACGCTTCTATGTTGCTTTGACTTACATATAGCCAGCTTTATTTACAGAATTACATGTTTCAAACTCATAGAAGATGGCACCTATTGATCGACCAAGTGAACAGCTTGCTGAAGGACAACAGGAACAGATTGCTGAAGGACAGCGAGAGGAGATTGCTGAAGGACTGAATGATGACAGCAATCAGGGCATTGCTGCTGTAAGACCTTGTCACTGGGGAGAGTTCCACATTTGCATATACGTTGTATGCAGATTCTGTACGTATGTGTACGTACATATGTATATTAAGATAGTCTATGTACCATGGTGACACGAATGAAAGATAACTTTTGAAACTACACGTGGTAAGGAAAGAAGGGGGAAAGGGAAAAATGGCAGTGAACCGGAGTTTCAAACGTTATCTTTCATTCGTGTCACCATGGTACATAGACTATCGTAATAAGCATTTCCAAGTGTCACTGATTAGTCAGTGCCTGGTGTGGGAGTTTCAAAGGAGGCTCTGAATAGAGCCCGCCCACATTGGTATATAAGGAGGGAATAGATCAGTGGCTGTTGGCAGTGACCAGGGACCCGGCTGCTAAAGGGTTGGCTAAAGATCTGGAGGTTGCCGGTGCTGGTCCGGTTCACTGCCATTTTTCCCTTCCCCCCTTCTTTTCTTACCATGTGTAGTTTCAAACGTTATCCTACGTACATATGTATTTGTATAATATGAGCAAGCACTGCCTTTGACCGCGCTCGCTCCGCCGCATGTCGCCAGATGAACAGCGCAGGCTATCCAGTGCCATTTGGCTGCACGGATAGTACCAGCTAGGTGATACTGGCTGGATAGTGCTGTTATTGTTTGCACTGGTCTAGGTCTCAGCCATGCTGTGTATGCGACAGCCAATGATCAGAGTAGCTTTAGGTAGTGCAGGCCATTGGTAACAAATTGTAACTGTCTGATGCATGATATTTGCATATGACTGGCATGTACACGAGTGTACACAATGTTAGTACACGCACAAATAGTGAAATGAAGTAAGCCCTACTGGCAACAGTAAGCAAATAGAATAGCTAAAGAAGGCAGAAGAAGCACAGTGCTGCAGGCAAGTTGAAGTGTACCTTTCCAGCAGCAAAATGAACTTCCTTCTTGTACAGCAAGGTAGCGCCGTGCTGCAGTCAAGCAAGCTGTCTGCGCGGTGAGCACCAACAGCCAAGGTATCCACGTTATTAATATGGCGAAATATAATACCCACGCGTACACATGCGGGCAGCTGGAGCAGCTCTCTCTCACCAGCAATAGCAATCTTCCATACAAGTGCATGACACTAGGGAGACCCATCCTGAGGAACGCAGAGTGTCTCAGAGACTGCTTGTTGCGAGGCATACCCTCATGGCTAGAACAGCCATGTTGTGGTCACATGATTGCGCCCTTCCAATCAGATCCCTGCTTTTAATGCCGCGCACAAGCAAATGCACAGACTGAAAAGATTAAATCAAGAGTAGATAAGAGATGAGAGTATGCAACCATGTATACTCACCAATAACAGCATTTTTCTAAAAATGACACAGCAAAACGTGTTATACAAGAGTATGTTGTAATACATAGGAAAGTAGCACTATTTTCATATAGGGCTCAAAACCAACGAAGAAGGCTACCAATGTGAAAGAGTTGGTTGCATTCTTCGAGGCAGTAACCTTACAAACAAAAGTGTGCGGTCCTGCCGAAAAAGGACTTGGCATTTTCCATATTTCGTTGTCTTATCAGACAGCACAGTAGTACTGTCTATGTAGCGATGGCAGTGGTTGGTTGTATGCTGTAATACAAACGAAAAGTCGCGCTACTCCTGAATAAGGCCAAAAGCCGACAAACAAAGCTTACCATGACGAAGCGAGGACTGAATAGTGCACATAACTATCCTTACTTCCCAGCGAAGGTGTGCCTACACGTAGATAGTGCCCTCGACATTTCTCACGTTTCGTCTTCTTCTTCTTCTTTTTCTTCTTCGTCTTCTTCTTTTTTGACAGCCATAGCGCATGAACCAGAGGGACCAGGGGAATACTTCACACACCACATTGTACCATTTTTGGCTGGCTGCATTCCTTTGTAGGTAAGAAGGCGGCGCGAGTTAGTGCAGAAGACGGCGCTTGCCACGGCTCCTGCCGTGTTGCTTGGCCAAGCGGGACGGACGCCATTTTATAATTACGTAATTAAACCATTACATTTATACATTTATTTACATTTATAGAATAATGTAACGCCGAAAGTATTGAAGATAGGGAATTGATATTGTCGGCCATTGTGTTTGCCTCTCTCACGCCGGAAGGACCTAGGGAAGGACTTTGAAACCAGCTTCCAAACGTTGCTCTGCGCGGAGCATAGGCATCTTCTGCCTTCGAAAGTTGTAGAACAGGCAACCACACCACCTCTGGTCTGTAGACATACAGGAAACAGCGGGATACCACCCAGCAGTTTCAATCATGGCCACCCCATTAAAAGACTTCAGTTCTCTGTCTCAGAGAAGTGACAGGAGCAACGTAGAACTTGGTGGGCCCCACGAATTCTGCATGCAAACTTTTGCTAACAGTCTATAGTGTTAAAAGCTTAAGCGCGCACAATTACCCTTCGAAATTTTCTCCAGATGGTACGCATAGTGCAGTCAAGTGAACTGCCTTCAGCCACAACAGAACCCTAACCGCTGCAATGACTGCGGGTGTGCTGTAAAGCACTTGCAGGTATCTGTGTGCTCTCCATCCATGTCCCTCTCCCCTTGTCCATGTCTTTGAGAGAGCATGTACATATGTTTGCATGTGTGTGTTTGGCGTATGTGTGTGTGCATGCATGTGTGTGTGCGTGTACTTGATTGTGTTTTGGTAACTCTGAGAAAGTACAAACTGTATAAAAGGTATGTAAGTTAATGTACTGTGCCATTGTGCAAATGTATGTCAAAACTATTATTTTTGACTCAGTTCATGTCCGCTTCAATCATTTGTGTTCATTCTTGCCTATGAATTAAGTGTGTTCATGAATTACACAAAATTAGTTGCAATAGCTACTATATATCGATAACACAGCAGCAACCGGAGGAAGCAAGCATTTCGCGTTGGGATGGCAGCCTCACGAGTTCTTTTAACTCAAAATAGTCCCTGTTTTGCTAATTTTGCACTCACGTGGGGAATTTTATTCATACCATGCACAAGCACAAATGACGTAAGGCAGAGTTGGAAAATGGCGTCAGTAGAGGAGATCGCAGTGGTTATCACGTGTTCCAGGCTCATTTGGCTTTGGAGGCAGTGACAGTACCGTAGGAGAGCAGCGAGAGAGAGAGACAATGCCAGGAGAAGACAATTGATAGCGCTTCGTTGGCGGCAAGCTGACGAACTCGCTACAATCACGGCGCTGGTAACACGAACACTTTTGCTCGGCAGTGTATGCCAGACAAGATTGGTATGGGTGAGAAACAGGAGCCATGCATTCCTAGACCAGGTTGTAGCGCAATGGGATGAGGAAGAGTGAGCGGCAAGCACCTCTACAACCTTATTGTAGGCCCTAGCGGTCCTTTTTGAGCCCAAAGAAGTTTCTGGATTGTATCCTCGCTCCACGCATCCACCAGCACCTCTGTTTAGCCATCCGACCACATCTTTCCCCTTTCCGCCATTTTCCTTGTTACAACTGGGTTGATCCCACCTCCAGAACTAGATTGTGTGAACCGGGTTTGACCCAGTTACAAAATTAAAATTCCACACCTCAAAGGTGTGACACTGGGTTCGACCCAGTTTGAAAGTGTCCATGTGAAAGGGGTGTTTGTGCCACTGTTGCTTATCCGGAGCATTGATACCAGTACTACTATGCAAAATAGTAGCCAACTTGAATGGTATTGCAACTACAAAGGGCCCTTACAAGGGCAGACTGTATACTCAAATTCAGATTTTCAATACCACCCAGCTTTAGCATTTCTGACTGGTTTATGGTAATTACCTACCTAGAATCAAGCATATCAATTGCTACCTTGCTGACTAACTAAAGAAGACACTTCCTTCTGCTGCTAGCTAGGGTATTTCATTGCCTGCGGTGTCCCTTCTGTTCTCTAGCTATTTCGCTTGCTGTTTGCCAGTAAGGCTCATCTCCTTTCCTACTGTTTGTTAATGACCATGCGTGCAATAATGTTGTGTAAAGCAAGTAACTCCAACTGCCAGCTATACATGCACCCCTTGAATGCATATGTATGGCCTAGCTACCGTATGCGCTCAAACTATTCACGGACTAAACTTTCTTGGTTTTCGCGGTTCGAGTAGCCATCCCCAAATAATTTAATCTGCGAATATTTAGGCAAAAGTGTTGCATAATTGTTAAGAACATGGACGTCACACGCCGGTGACACAATGCCCTTTGTTCTATTGTTGCCTTTGTGGCGTCTCTGGGTATAAATATAACCGTCGCTTTGTTTTGCATCAGTTTAGCATTCAGTTACCCTTGTATGAAGTCTTCAAGAATGACGATTCATTCCTACTTTACAGTGAAGCAACGTGATGAGCTCGAGTTGGAAAGGTTGCTTCTCCTGGCATGGCAGAGGCAGTGATAACTGAAATGAAATGGGTGGCAGGTGTTCTCTCCAACTTGAGAACATTGGTGACCCAAGGCGATCGCGAAAATAAAACCCACGAAAATTGGCAATCCTCCATCCGCAAAAGTTTAATCCACAAAGAGTTTGAGTGCATACAGTTAGAACAATATCAGCACTAACTAGTGCCAGCTAACTGGCCAAAGCATGGCACTGGTCATGACATTGATGTTGTCCAGCTGGAACCAGCCAAATGGCGATGGATGGCCGGTAAAGCAATGTGGAGTGAGCGTAGCCAAAGCAGTGCTTGCTCGTAATCTATTATTTATTACCTGTTTTCCTGTATGCCTGTCACCATAGGCTTATAGAGTTGAAGTCAGGGAAACAAGTAAAACAATGACACGGGTGAGTCACAATGCAGACTCAAACATTGATTGAGTGTAATAGTTATATAATACAATCTACCGTAACAATAGTACAATAGCACACTAAAATGTAGGCACACATGTGCAATGCCTGGTACATACATTTATCTGCATGAATGATTAATTGCAGACTCTTTATTCGTGTACATATGCACCCTGTGACAATGCAATAAAACTACTATGAAACTACTTTGTAGATCACACAGCAATTATTTCTCACTATCTATTTGGTACTTTGAGAATCAAGCACTGTGCATGCAGCCACTCTGTTGAATTTTGAAATTTATGCACAAGCTTTTCTGCCTTTGGCAGATGGTACAATTACATTACTATAATATATTTTGCAGGAGCTCGAGTGTCCTGAAGAACTAGTGCTCATCAGCAATGCATGTGAGTGTCGTATCATGAAACATTGCATTGGAACAAACTTTATTGCATGCTGTCTAGAATTTTTACTGGGATAAAAGCACAGTCATAATTTAGAAATATGACATTCATAATTATATGGTGAGAGAGTTTCAAGAAATTTTGCCACCCTCACCAGAACCCATTGCCTATATCATACATGCCTGTTTTGGGCCATGCACTTACGTAATGGTGGTTCATGTCCCATAACATAAAAATGCAGTGCCTGCTGCTGAATCAGTGGATGCTGCAATCCAAGGCAACCCTGCCATTGAAACTCCAGTTGCCTCTCCAAACCAGACCATGGCACAAGGTCAGACGCATGCATGCATACATCATTTGCACTAGCTACCATCACTACATAATTCTAATAACACACATTGCATGATCATGATGAATAATATTATACGAGCTTTAATTTTTGCGGGGTTTAATGTTTGCAATTTTCATGGATCAGCAGCTATTCGTGAATGTTTAGTCCACAAAAATTTGGATTATACTGCAAACGTACATGACACAGAAGTGACATTATGCATAGCTAAAATAGTGATAATTAGTTCCAGGACAACCTCGCCTCATGTTTGTTACTTTGTTGACCAAGTGCTTTGTTCTTGCTGGTGGTGATCATGTCTATTCATGTAAGGAAGCATCGTAGTTCAGGCCTTCTTGCACCGGGTCGGCACTTGGTCTTCTGCTTCATGTGACTTCACACATGAAGAGTAAACACACACAAGAGATCATGCAAGGTACATGGCCATCAGCTTCAGTGCCTCGCTTCTCTGCAACTGCGAATGGATTTTCTCTGTTGCTTCTTTCGCAGGCACAACCAAGCCTCTCTTCAAGGATAGGTTATACCATGAGAACGAGGGTTTATTGGGTATGCACGCCAAGGGCGGAGCCCGAGGCCGTATATATTCAATGAACCCAAGTTCAACTGTATAACCAGCTTGTACCAGAATGCAACCAATGAAATTCACTTTGACAAAAATGGTGACCCTACGAAATTGATTCGAACGTGAAGTGGCCAATCAGTGCTAATTCAAGGTTCCTAAGAGCTGCTGTCCTCCACAACAAGTTCATTCCCTTAGCAATGGAGAAGAACAGAGGAAACCACAAAGGAGATGGCAGCAGCATCGACTAGCCCTAGACTGTATACCACTTACTTTTTGGGGGGGCACTGACACCCCTATATACATTGTTTTCACTTTTAGGTATTCGTATGGCTTCATGTTCGTAATGGACTACGTATGTATGTATATTTCAGGCAATTCAAGTTGGTGCGCTCAAGGTCTATGCTTTACAAGGATCGCAATCATCTATGTTCACATTTTGCCATCTATCTATTAAACAAAATTAGGACATAGGTATGTGTTTACATGGTAATACTAGCAGGAAGCCTATTAAAAGACTCTTCTGTGAGATATAGCTCCAAATATCATAAAGACCGAGCGACGGGCATTTTAAAAATGGTGGCGCTCTGAGACGAGTCGCTATCGACTTACTACATTTAAGCTTTCTCTATTGCGTAGTACTTTTAAATGGTTAAAGCAGGATTAGAACCATTTGTTCATTATAATAATATTATACCAATGCAAAGAGGTTCCTTGCATAAATTGACTTGATTTTCAATCAATAAGCCTGATACTGCACATGATGGGAAACTAGCTACCCTCATGGAGTTCGTTGAGACAGCGGAACAGCGCTGCGCACTTCAGAGAATCATGGCACTGAAGTGTGCAAAGGTTAGTACTCCTAGAGGAATTGAAATTACACTATGGGCAGGTAACCTGTGCTGAAATGTTCCTCCATTCAGCGACAGCAGACCTTGCTAGCTCTGTGTCTACCCCTCTCTCTCTCTCACTCTGTGTGTGTGTGTGTGTGTGTGTGTGTGTGTGTGTGTGTGTGTGTGTGTGTGTGTGTGTGTGTGTGTGTGTGTGTGTGTGTGTGTGTGTGTGTGTGTGTGTGTGTTTATTCATGCGTGTGTGAGTTTACATGCTCAGTATGCATTTTCAGTGTGTGTATGTGTGTGTGTGTTGCCTTGCAACAACAATTGGGCAAGTAGTTCGAGTTCAGGGGCGCCCCGGTGCCCCACATGTTTTTTAACTCGAAATCCTTGTTTCACACCTTTCTTGTCATGCAGCTGCAGCTTGCATTGCATGTGTCGCTTCCTCGCAGCGTGTGCATGTCACTTTGTCGTGTCAGCAATGTATGCTCATGAGCGGCTTGCTTTTATGCATGCTATATTCATCCAAGAAAGGAATGGTGGATAGTAAGCAAGAAAGAATGCTATTTACGCAAGGTGTTCATTTCTCTACTGAATTCAACAGGCTACCACTGCTACACAGTAAATAACTGAACCAAGCTAAAAGCATTTCCATGCAAGTGGGGCCTCCTCTACACACTCACAGTGGCTGCCTCATCTCAATTTCGTAGCTACAGCAATTTCAGAGGTTGTTTTCTGCAGGTAATCCAAATTTGGTATGTCCTGGCGTACGTAACTCTACCTATTGCGCACCTGTATTCTGTTAATGGCTTCAGAGACCCAAAGACATCAGAATGCCAATGTTGCTACACTGAAACACCCTTTGAGTTGAACTCATCATGGTCGAAGTAGCTATATACGTAGTTACTAGTTCCTCTGACCATGGCGACAACGAGCAGCGCTTCTACAAAAGAATCATTCCAAGTTCTTGCACATTCCTTCTGATCCCCTACACGCTTGGCAATGAAACGTTTAAGGGTTCAGTGAATCAGCCATGTTCTTAACTTGAGCCAATTACAGTACACTAAGCTGGCCTACATGCTTCATATTTCACTCACCCTCGTGCGTCGTGAAATACAAAGCATATAGGCCAGCTTAGTGTACTGTAGTATAACTTACTTAGGTGACATATATATGTGTACAAGAAAGAATAAAAATAAATTTCTACAAAAACTACTAAAAATGTAGGGCTGGCATAAAAAATACAGAAACAAGGAAAGGCTACTACACAGTGGAGCATTCGCCGTTGTCCCTACGTTGAAGAGTGCTGCATCACATATGTAGTACTACGCTCTTGCATGTAAAGACAATGGTGAATGCTCCAGTGTGTAGTAGCCTTTCCTTGTTTTTGTACTTCTTATGCCAGCCCTACATCTTTAGTAGTTTTTGTAGAAAATGTTTATTCTTTCTTGTTTCTGCACTTTTAATGGAGCGCAAGCTCAGATATGATACGTTGCCACAACCACAGGACAGCAATGCAGGTATATGGCCCTCATGTTTTATTCTGGAGTGGAACCAAAGTGGCAGCTAGAACCTAGGCTCTGCACAAACTCAGAAATGTCCACCGTAAGCTACCTCATAGTAATAATATGGTGGCCCATTGGCACAACCACCGCGAATGTCCTTCTAAATGGTGGGCTGGCTAACATCGGCCAAAGCTTGTCCTGTATGCACTTGCGAACACTCATCTGACCATGATGTGGAACTAGTGGCCCAAGACTTAAGGAGGAGGGTACTTATGATTACATCATTGTAAAATGGCGTCTTGTGCCTAGCAACGTCTCATGAAGGCTGGGAAACTTCCATTAGTGGACTGGCTTGCAGAGCTATCTAAACTACAAAAGGCACTTGCCGGCTGTCACCACTTTCTACTCGATGGCACCCTGGCGCTTGGAAGTAATGTTACCTATGTAAACTGTGCAGCCTACCTTCTTCACTGGTGGTTCCTTCTGTCATTTCTTGCTTCTGTTCAAGAGTAGCGCCTCTACTGTTCGTTTGTATGTAGTAGTTACTACACGCCTTCGATGGCGTATGGCATTTACTGCATGAGACCCGAGGGCGAGTGCAGTAAATATGCTGTACGCCATCGAGGGCGTGTAGTAAGTGATTTACCAAAAATAAGCATCTGCAATTTGAATTTTAGTGCGTCGTGCTGGGGAGCTGCGTTGGAACTGGTGGTCATCTCACCATAGTACAAGGCTGAAGTCACTTCGTATCCTCTCCAAGCCACCCCAGTAGTACTTTCGAGTGCTGTGCAACGGTGTTGCTGACTTCTGTTCTTGCGAACTCTCAGACCAGGAGCAATTGCACTTGCTCGGAAAGCTTGGCTCAGCCCACAACAGAAGCAAAGCAGTGAGCAATGGATGCGGTGTATTGGCGCCGATTACATGTCGACTCATTTCCCAGGAGTAAATGCATCCTTGGGAAAAGCATGTACATGTGCACGCTCCTCTTTCATGAGCTACCCACTTCTCCAAAAATTGGTACATGAAACTTAATTGCTAAATTGATTCTCGTGACCTTTCCACTCTTTGTTTACTTTACGGAGGTGTTGACCACAATTATGATAAGGAAGTGTTGGAGGTGCTTACTTGGTTACTGCAGTGCTGTATCTGAATACTGCACTGGCGGTCTCTTTGATGTATGAGGTCTTCATTTGTTAATACAACATACAAACAACCACAGCATATCCTTACACTGATATATACCGTTACATACACCGTATACCATATACCGTTATATACACTGATATATACCGTTACTAAGGAAATCATTTTTCTCACCTAATTGCACATGGTTTCCTTGGTTGGTATATATACATATATTATACTAGCGGACAGACCTGCCCTTCGTGCAGGTCTCTCTGCGTGCTCGGCGTATGCCAGCTGGTCAGACACAGGCTGGTAATGCCATTGCTACTCAGGCCCCAGCTAGTAATGCACTGGCTGGTCATGCATGCTCTGGCAAAGAATAGTCCAGGCTGGCCTGGTGATGTCAGTGTGACCGACCTACCATGTCCATGCAGACTTTCTGCAATATAAAGACATATAATGTACAAAGGAATGCAGAAAATGTTGGCAGATGTAGGGATGGTGAAAACGTATTCAAAGTCAGCGCATGTTAATGACCTAGGTTTTGTATGGACCGGCCCTCCTCCTTGTTGCATGGACCAACTGCCCCCCTCCCCCCTCTTTGCATGGACCGGCCCTCCTCCTTGTTACTACAGTTTTTCCACCAGGTGGTTTTGCCATACCTTACAGGTACGCACTGCACCATCCTTACATCTGCCCTTGTTTTTGGAGGAAACATTTTACACACCCATAAGGGCGGGTCTCTATGTGTGCTCAGCATATGCCAGCTGGTCGGACACAGGCTGGTAATGCCATTGCTACTCAGGCCCCAGCTAGTAATGCACTGGCTGGTCATGCATGCTCTGGCAAAGAATAGTCCAGGCTGGCCTGGTGATGTCAGTGTGACTGACCTACCATGTGTGCATGCAATTTACATGGAAGATCACCGTACACAAACAACGGATAGTTGTAAGAAGCTGATGGTTTCTGTGTGAGACAACCCCCCTTTCCTTTTTCTCAGCTTCGCGCTAGCTTGGGTGTAATCCTCGAACCTGCGCGAACGCCTAGGATACGGCATACTTTCTTCCAAGATCCAAGATGGCCGACGGTCGGTTCATCCTGGGTTATCGCCGCGCGCTCCTTGGTAGCAGCTTATGTTAGCACGTATACCACCTTATATTGATGTGAGGTACAGCGTGCGACAGCTGGGAACGTTTGGGCATGATTGGTCGACGCTCGCGGGAGGAGTTCGCGAACAACGGTTGGGGTTCTTCTTTTGTATTGGCAGAATAGGAGCGTGCGCGGAAAACCGTATATATTCTCCGTAAATCCAAGATGGCGGACGGTCGTTTGGAGGTTTTTCGCTGCGCACTCCTCGGCAGGGGCTTCTTCGCGCACGTCGCCCCCCTTAGATCGAGACCGGGTGTGACGTCCGTAATCTGGGAAAGTTTGGTGTCCATGCGCCGTTGCTCGCGAGAGGAGTTCGCGAACAACCGTTCAGCTCACTCCTTCTTTATATATATAGACTAGCGGACAGACCTGCCCTTCGGGCAGGTCTCTCCGCGTGCTCGGTGTATGCCAGCTGGTTGGACACAGGCTGGTAATGCATGCCATTGCTACCCAGGCCCCAGCTAGTAATGCACTGGCTGGTCATGCATGCTTTGGCAAAGGATAGTCCAGGCTGGTCTGGTGATGTCAGTGTGACTGACCTACCATGTCCATGCAGACTTTCTGCAATATAAAGCTATATAATGTACAAAGGAATGCAGCAAAATGTTGGCAGATGTAGGAATGGTGAAAACGTATTCATAGTCAGTGCATGTTAATGACCTGGGTTTTGTATGGTTCGGCCCTGCTCCTTGCTGCATGGACCAACTGCCCCCCCCCCCCCCCCCTTTGCATGGACCGGCCCTCCTCCTTGTTACTACGGTTTTTCTGCCAGGTGGTTTTGCCAGCCAGCCATCTTCTGCAGAGCACTCATCTCAGACTCTAGATCATGTGACTCTAGATCCTCCGTCTGTTGTGCCTGAGCTGCTAGTTTATTCACTGCAGACTGGGCACTCTCCGCGTGCTTGGTGTACGTGTATGCCAGCTGGCATTTTAGCACGTCTACCACCTAGTAATGCACTGGCTGGTCATGCATGCTTTGGCAAAGGATAGTCCAGGCTGGTCTGGTGATGTCAGTGTGACTGACCTACCATGTCCATGCAGACTTTCTGCAATATAAAGCTATATAATGTACAAAGGAATGCAGAAAATGTTGGCAGATGTAGGAATGGTGAAAACGTATTCATAGTCAGTGCATGTTAATGACCTGGGTTTTGTATGGTTCGGCCCTGCTCCTTGTTGCATGGACCAACTGCCCCCCCCCTCTTTGCATGGACCGGCCCTCCTCCTTGTTACTACGGTTTTTCTGCCAGGTGGTTTTGCCATACCTTGCAGGTACACACTGCACCATCCTTACATCTGCCCTTGTTTTTAGAGGAAACATTTTTACACACCCTTTAGCTATAGTACTTCTCTATGAACAACATTCCTGGTCTTACCACCAGGTACATAAGGGCGGGTCTCTCTGTGTGCTCGGCGTATGCCAGCTGGTCGGACACAGGCTGGTAATGCCATTGCTACTCAGGCCCCAGCTAGTAATGCACTGGCTGGTCATGCATGTTCTGGCAAAGGATAGTCTAGGCTGGCCTGGTGATGTCAGTGTGACTGACCAACCATGTGTGCATGCAATTTACATGGAAGATCACCGTAGACAAACAACGGATAGCTGTAAAAAGCTGATGGTTTCTGTGCCTAAGACAACCCCCCTTTCCTTTTTCTCAGCTTCGGCATTGCGCTAGCTTGGGTGTAATCCTCGCACCTGCGCTAACGCCTAGGATACGGCATACTTTCTAACAACATTCAAGATGGCCGACGGTCGGTTCATCCTAGGTTTTCACCACGCGCACCTCGGCAGCAGCTTATGTTAGCACGTCTACCACCTTATATTGATGTGAGGTACAGCGTGCGACAGCTGGGAACGTTTGGGCACGTTTCGTCGACGTTCGCACACATCGCCCCCCTTAGATTGAGACCGGGTGTGGCGTCCGTAATCTGGGAAAGTTTGGTGTCGATGCGTCGTTGCTCGCGGGAGGAGTTCGCGAACAACCGTTCTGCTCAATCCTTCTTTATATATATAGATACTAGATGCAAGGCCCCCGCCTTCGGCAGGCCCTGTATATAAGAGAGTAAACTGTAAAGTGGTCGAGTGCTTCCTGTAGGGTGGCCTAGTGCGTCCTGTAGAGGGGTCCTGTACGTTTATCGCAGATCCAAGATGGCCGACGGTCGGTTCATCCTGGGTTTTCACCACATGCTCCTCGGCAGCAGCTTATTTTAGCACGTGTCCGGTCAGCTGGCATACGCCGAGCCCGCGGAGAGACCTGCCCAAAGGCAAAGAGCTGAGCATGTCCACAACAGGATGAATGTAGGCCAATAACCATTCCGTGCTAAAATGTAACACTGATGATTATAGGTTTCCATGCACTCCTTGTGTATACAGCCTGGTGCATATTTTAAAGAATTCAAACTGCTACAGTACATTTAATAAACTGAATATTGCAGAATACACACCATGCGCGCACACATGCACATGCACAGACACACACACACACACATACACACACATATACATACACACATACACACACATACACACTCACACACACAACACATACACACACACATACACACATTTATACACAGACATCATGGGAATGTATACGTATATAGCTTCTACTGTTTCTAAATGGCCTAAATATTGAGAGATGGAGAGAACGATGGTGACAATAATAAATTTACAGCATGCATATTTATAAATTTTGTTGAAAGTTAAGGGAACATATAAGTTATCAGAATCGCTTAGAGCAAGCCAATGCAAGGGCACAGAGCGGGGTGGTTGCCATGGGGTGTCATAGCTCAGTGGCTAAAGCACTGTTGCCCAAAGCCAGAGGCCCTGGATTCAAATCCTGGCAGAACCACCTTTCTTTTGTGCCCTTTGCTGTTTCACTGTTTTCAGATGTGGCAGCCCTGATTGTGTCTGTGATTGGACACTATCCTATCAGTTTACAGACCTAGAAGAGCCCCTTCCATTGGGCCTCCATTGCTGTGCTTACACTCAATATTCCCCATTGATTCATAAATTTCACAAATGGCAACCAAAATGTAACCAGATGATCTTAACTAACATTTACATGCACAGCAATGCGCAGTCTAAGCCACAGCTAAGACAGTAGCCCATTGATAGGATACAGGCTGCATGCTTTGAAGTGTACACATGCTCAGTATACACGTGTACATACATGCATGCATGCATGAATACTTTCAGGAAGTCTGTGAAGCATCAGTTACTACCTTGTAGCGTATATTATGAAAGTGAATATTATTTTGCACACCATGCAGCCATCGTCATTATGCATTGTACCACTGTTCACTATAATTACTTTCTGCTATGTATTCATGTGCACTGAAGGATGCAATGCATTCATTAATGTATACACCTCTAACATAATTATAAGCTATAGCTGCAAGGCCCTGTAGGAGGGTCCATTGTATACTGAAAAGTGGTCGAGTGCTTTCTGTAGGGGTGTCTAGTGCGTCCTGTACGTTTTTCGCAGATCCAAGATGGCCGACGGTCGGTTCATCCTAGGTTTTCGCCACACGCTCCTCGGCAGCAGCTTTTTTGCACGTCTACCACCTTATATTGATGTGAGGCACAGCGTGACACGGCTGGAAACGTTTGGGCACGTTTCGTCGACGTTCGCGGGAGGAGTTGGCGAACAACGGTTGGAGTTCTTCTTTTGTATTGGCAGCATAGGAGCGTGCGCGGAAAACCGTATATTTTCTCCGTAAATCCAAGATGGCGGACGGTTGTTTGGAGGTTTTTCGCCGCGCGCTCCTTGGCAAGGGCTTCTTTGCGCACTTCGCCCCCCTTAGATCGAGACCGGGTGTAGCGTCCGTAATCTGGGAAAGTTTGGTGTCCATGCGCCGTTGCTCGCGGGAGGAGTTCGCGAGCAACCGTTCTGCTCAACTCCTTCTTTATATATATAGATACCACACTTCAGGGGATGTATTGGGGATATATCCCATTCAAGTGTGGTTTTTTACAATTTTACAAATTTTACAATTTTACAAATTTACGTGAAGCCTTCACTTGCATATTATACATGTCATGAAATAAATGTTCACCATGCATAAACATGTACTGTACATGTACAGCTATCTTGTTTTGACAGACTATAGTTGAAATTTCTGATCCTGCATGCATGGAAGTTTACAATTCGTTTTCCAAGGAAAATAAGAATGACATCATTAATTTAAGTAATAAATAGGTTAGGCAAACATTATGCATTGCTTGCATGTAATACCCACTAATGGATTACGAATGAATTCATAAATTTCACTGTGATAATTATCTAATTCTATATATTTACAATGATAGAATTTGCTATGTACATCACAATTATGCGTTAGGGTATACCTATTTCATATCACTTGGCATCATTTCCTATTATGGTTTTCTTATTATTGGCAGCAGATCAAGTGTTGCACATTCCAATGCATGGCAATCCTTCCTATGAACCACTTGAAGAAGCTTCTCAAAGTCAGATACAGGAACCAGGTCAGATCAATGGTCAACCACGTACATATGCACTTTCAGTATAATATATTATCAGTTTGAATTACAGTACACTAGTTCTATACGAACTGGGTGACATGCTTTTAGCTATATATCATAATTAAGGCACAGTGGTGTCATTCCTGTTAACCTCTGTTCTACGATCAACCTTTTCATAATGCTCTACGTAGCACTTGGTGAAGTCATGGGTGTTCCTATGCACAGCAACCCAGCTTATGAACCACTGGAGATTGCACATCAAAGCCTGACTCAGGGACCAGGTCAGACATATCAGCAATACAGTGTTTCTGCTCTGTATAATCCATGGTCACCACTGCATGGTGGATCTGCATGGTGGATTGAAACCACCACCATTCTACTGTCTCTGTGTGCTTTTGTGAAAAGGATTAAGGTTAAAGATTTTGATCATGAGACATGCGCACACATGTACATGATATATTGATTAGCTAGTGGTTTCAAACTTGGCCAGAAGGTTAATATATAGAGGATACATCATGGATAACTAATGATGCAATCCACGATTTCATAAAGCATTGCCTCAAACCCCATGGATTTACCCAAACTAACTTACTTTGTGTGCTTTCCCCAATTTGTCCCTTCATGTCACTCTATTGCCTATTATTATAATAACTAGCATGAAAACCCGCCTTCAGCATGCTTCCCTGCTATGGCGCACCGATAAATGCTACCCAGCACCGGCATGTTGACACCAGCACATTGACTGGCTACTCAGGGATCGGCACGTTGACAATGGCTGTGTTGGTCCCAGTACATCATCTGTGACCTATCTGACACTTACATGTCAAAAGCCAGTACGTTGTACGTCAGTGCATCATACATACTGACAATGATTGGAGTATCCTAACAGGGCAATTGAACATAATAGTGCAAGTCAAGAAAAGGAGAACAAGTATTTCGAGTTAAAAACTCGTGGGGCTGCCACCCCAAACTTGAAATACTTGCTCCCTTCGGTCGCAGCTCTGTCACTCACAATAGGTAAACATGGCATTGTGTCATATACCTCAGTAACCTCAGCACACACACACACACACACACACACACACACACACACACACACACACACACACCACTGTCACCAGACACCACACACACACACACACACACACACACACACACACACACACACACACACACACACACACACACAAGCACAGAGAAACCTCCAGCACAGACACATGACTACTTACAGCACATGCATTTACAATGAGTATTTACAGAAACATAATGTACCAAGGAACCCACGGTCGCGAGAGTAGCTAGTGTTCTGTGATGGCAAAAGCTACGTACGTTTGCTACAGCGCAGTACGCGTGGGCCAGGTTCTGAAGAGCATTTGGAAGGGCAACTATGCGAGCTAAGCTATTCAATGCTACAAACAGTTGAAGAATGTTAGCGTGTACATATTGTGGCGCTCACCAGTGTCGAAGTTACTCCTGTCATGTGTTCCAGGCGGCAGAGTGAAGTCCTCCGAGGCGGGCGCGGCCATTATTGAAGAAGGTGCGGGGTGAAGTCGATGACCTGTTGGGTGCTGTCTCGAAGCTGTCTTTTAGCCCGTCGGCCAGACGTACTGTAGGAGTCTGTTCCACGATCAGCGGCGGATGAGAACGTTCAAAGTTTGCTAAGGCGACGTTTAGAAGCTGGTTTTCAAAGTCCCTTGGTCTCGCACACAGTCCACTTCCGGCCGAATAAAATGGCCGACAATATAAATTCTCTATACGCAATACTTCGCCCAATACATTCAATATAAATGTACGCATTGACGTACAACTGTAGTTTCACATATTTTATATACTAGCAATGGAGGGCACCCTCCTCTGCTCCAGCGCCCAACGCAGGTGCTTCCGATGCCAGTGCTTCTGATGCAAAGCACTTCCAAACCTGGCTACTGAGTGATAGCTATAGACGCTGCAGTTGCAGTTAGCTATAGAGTTGCACGCAGCTGACTCCTCATCCACCGTGAATCGCCTTCTGCAAGATCAAGCGTCTTGTATTGCCCTCCAAATTAAACAAAACTGACTCATGATGGCCCCTTTGAGCTGATTCCTGATTGTTCTCTTGAGTTGACTCCTGGTTAGTCTTTTGAGCTGACTCCCCTCGAGCTGGCTCCTGCCTTTCCCCTGGTGCTGACTCCTGTGAGTGAAGGTTGAGTGATGGCCTTGGAGTTCTGACAGTTGTTGTCGGTTCCTAAGAGCTGTCATCATCCCTGAATGTCTTGACTTCTTGGTTAGTCCAGTGTTGCCCTTAATGTTCGGCATATGCGCACTGCAACGGTTGCAAATTGCTTTGTTTGGAAGAAACGTATTACGATGACGTCATGAAATCATTGCACAAGCCTAAAATCCACATAACTTAAGCCCATCCTTTTGCCATTGAGCCGCTTTCACTCACGTAAGACGACACTTTCCGCTATATAGCTTATGTCACTTTTCAGCCTTCTACATTGTGCTAAAACAACAGCAAAGAAGCCATTGCACCATCTCCCCAGGAGGAGTTTTGTAACAAAGGAATTAGCTGAAAATTCCATAATCTACTTCGCATTCCTCCGTAAAACAAAAATGGTGTACCATAGTAACTTATGGCGAGTTGGCGCAAAACGTTCATTTCGCAAGCTTTCGCAGGAAAACCCAGCTGAGGACACCCTCCGGATAGCGCTTAGACATTCAGACCGCGTTTGCTGCGAGCCGTCCGCATGGTTTCCGAGATTAGTGCGGCCAAAAAATTGGCCTAGCTCCATTATAATAAGATATATATATATATATATATATATATACAGTGCAAGTTGCAAAATACAAGGGTATCAAAGCCATAAAATAATGTAATATAATACTAGGGATACGCTAAGCGCATAAGAATTGCCTCGCAGCATGAATATTACGTGGCCAGTAGACAAGTGTATTGTGATGTTACAGACTGGAGCTGTCTTAGCAGCCAAGCGCCTTGTTTGTTACTGCCAAAGCTTCCCAAGCTTGGACTGCCGCTGCTCATCTGGCGCCAGTAGCCTTGCGCCATTCCGCCGCATTCAATTCTAGTGTGGCCCCCTCAGCGTGCTGGACGCAGCCGCGTCGTTGCCATTCCCATCTGTGCCTTCCCTCTCCTTCTGTGCTCCTGATCCGCAGAAGCATACCGGTAAAGATGAGCGGCCGAACAGGAGCAGAAGCACCCTTTGAAAAGATGAGCTGTCACGTGGCAGAGTCACATGCGCAGTCACGTGTCGTGCGATACAAATATTGGATATATATCGCCGAGGCTCGAATAGACAGCGATCATTAGCCTCGCTTCGCTCGCTTACGCTCGCCGCTCAGCAATAATATCAGACAGCACAGTAGTGCTGTCTGTGTAGGGATGGCAGTGGTTGTTTGTATGCTGTAATACAAATGAAAAGTCACGCTACTCCTGAATAGGACCGAAAAACAGCAAACGAAGCTTACCACCAGGAAGTGGGGACTGAACAGTGCACATAACTAACCTTATATTCCCTTACATACATTTCCTTCTTCTTCTTCTTCTTCTTCTTTGACAGCCGTAGCGCACGAACCAGAGAGGCCAGGAGAATATTTCTCGCACCATATTGCACCATTTTTGGCTGACTGCATTCCTTTGTAGGTTAGAAGGCGGCGCGAGTTATTGCAGAAGACGGTGCTTGCCACGACTCCTGCCGTGTTGCTTGGCCAAGCGGGACGGACGCCATTTTATAATTACGTAATTAAACCAGATGAAACCAGAGTGACTGGTGCCATTGTTAGCAGCTGCAGCAGTTAGCTTGTGCACTGTTTGAAGGACTTTCGCGGTCGTGCGTGCATTTCCCCGCCACGGTTGGCTTCCTGTCGTCGTTTCTTGCTGAGTTAGCGCAGAACCTAGGTGCTAGCCCACACCTTGAGCTCCAGGATTACAGATATGAGGTATAATGTCTGCACCAATGCCCTATGGTTGAGACTAAGTGTGTTGCTTCAGCTTAGCTGCTCACTGTAAAAAGTGCAGAAACTAGAAATAATAATTTTCTACAAAAATTGTAAGGATGTAGGGATGGCATAAAAGGACAAAAACAAGTAAAAGCTGTTACACAGTGGAGCATTAACCATCGTCCCTACATTCAAGGATGTAGGACTATAAGGTGTGGCATTCTTGCATGTAGGGATGATGGTAAACTATACTGTGTAACAGCCTTTACTTTATTCTGTCCTTTTTATGCCATCCCTACATCCTTAGAATTTTTGTAGAAATTTTTTATTGTTTCTAGTTTCTAATATAATAAAATGTTTAGGGACTTTGGGCACCCTGTGGCACAGACCATTGGTAAGATGTCAAACTTAAGGGAAATTTAACGATTTTAAATATGACAGAATTTTTAATTAGGCCTTTGTTTATGTGCCAAGAAGACAGGCTTTGGACACTTTCCTCAACGATTCCTAGAGCACCTCTCTGCGTGAAGCCCCCAATGAGGCCGAGAGTATCACATATCGTGTGTGCTGTCTTCGTTTATGGCCATCAACACAATATCTAGCCACTCAGAGCTCCCTTGATGCCGAGAAAAATACAAAAACATCTAATGTCCTATACTCGTGATGTTCTTTTTGTCAACAGTATAAAACGCGCGAACGATGCACGAAGCAGTGACGTCATTATGCAAGTGGGCTATAAGCGTTCGTTTCGTGACGTCACCTTTCACACCTCAAAGACCCCCTTGAAGCGGCTGGCAGGAAAAAAGGGTCGCCGCACACGCTTCTCTTTGGCACCCATTGCCAGGAACTGTGTGCAAGCGCCAAGGGCGCCTTGGAATTTGGAGGTTACACAAGCGTGAGAGAATTTCCAGACGATTCTGAGTGCCTACTGCGCGAAGACAGCGAATCAATGGGTACTGGGAAGACACACGGTCTTTGTGGAGGCAGAGCCTTCAGGAAGTGTTTCAAGAAATGCTGCTGTAGTGCCAGCGGCGTACTCTTCAACCATTAATCAAACGTGGGACGTATCCACCCAGACGTGTATACGGTAAGCAGGAGAGCGCTCGCGCACAAGTAGGCCTGCTGCAAGTCAATGCGCTCGACTGGATGAAGGCTCTTTTGGGTTAAGGCTGCGCTGTGCTTGCCTGATTCAGTCAAAGAAATAAACTCTCAGCTTATTGTGTATGTGCCTATACACTACACTTCCGTAGTGTGTATTGCACCATAGACTTTAGCTATGGTGACATTTCTCATGCATATATAGTTATAGGCCAACACACAGTCCCAGTGTGTGTGCACCTTGCATTTCCTTACTTACCCACTGGCACACCCACCACTGAAGGCAAGCTTTCTTACAAATGCTCCATCACCACCAATGACTTCCACATTCATATATGGTGAGACAAATGGTGATAGGGTATTTGTACAGAATCCTGCCAAAGGCAAGCTAGCACGCAAGTGCACAACTGCCAGCACTGACTGCCACGTACAAATACATGTACAGCCAACATCGCCATACACTTATAATTAATGTCACGTGCCCAAATAAGCACACAAGCCCAAGCCAGAAACCCACTAAGAATATTCTGGCTGCAACAGCTTTGCAACTTGCACTTGGGGACTATGTGAACCGTGTTTTGCTCGAGTGCAAGCTGCAAAGCTGTTGCTGCATCCTGCTCCAACTTGTGCCATTCGACTAGCACCAACACTGTACATGCATTCATAGTGGTCCCCCACTGCATGCCAATCGATGCTGGTGCCCGGTCCCCCTGACCTTCAGCAACTTGTGCTGGTGGTGTCTTTCCTTCCATCAACTAGCGCAAACAATCTACATGCACTCGGGGTGGTTACTCTTGGCAACTTGCACTGGTGTCCTTGTTCATAGAAGCACTGGCGCATACACTGCATGCGCAGATTGCAAATTGCACTGTGTGGTGCTGGTGGTGCTGGTGGTGTATATTTAGCACAAACACTCTACCTGCACTCGAGGTAGTTACCCTTGACAACTTGCACTGGTGGTCTTGTTCCTAGTAGCACTTGCACATATACTGCATGCACAGATTACAACTATAATATATAATATATCCGTAACATGAAGCCATATGAAAATGTTATTTCTAGTGTATAGTGACATTGTCATGAACATCCTTCTGAAGATAAGATGATGCGAATTTGTGTGCACCAATAGTACCACATCTGGATTCAAAGGCATACACAGTATGGTGGTAATATGGTTGTTAATCACTGGGTCTTGAGCCTAGATAGTGCAGAGAAGACGAAGATGATAACTAACTCTGATTACTAGCCCTTGCAGAGAGTATTTATTGGATTCTATTTCACTTCAGCAGTCTAGCCAGAATATTCTTAGTGGGTTTCTGGCTTGCGCTTGTGTGCTTGTTTGGGGTAATGACATTATGTTGCATCACCAAACCACCTAGCTCATACAAGGTGAACATTTGGGAGGCTGAATTAGTGAGAAGGCGATGTAAAGGAGGATAGATGCTGTCCTCTGTAGTGTATCACCAACAGAAATGCTTGTAGTAGTACAAACCCATCCTCTAGTACGACTTTGCTGTACTTCTGTATACATACTAGTTGTTGCCATTGTAGCAATTTGATAGAGGGTTTCTACACCGCTGCACTTTGCTGTTGCATGTACTTGATCAGTGCATTAGTGGTCCCGGTTAGGTCAGTGTAATACATATCGGATTTGGATCACATTACATATGTTAGTAGTCATTGCCCAGTGTAAGTGTTGTGAAAGTGAAGCGCACATCTCCCTTCCCCATTGTCCTGCACTTCAGACAGCAGAAGCCATCCCATGAGTCATTGGAATGATGCTGCCTTAGTTTATCTAAAAGACAAGCTCAAATTGAATGTACAATTGAGCATGGGTCTCAGTGATATACTGGAAAAGCCAGCAGGTGGCTTTATGAGTTACGATGAAGCTGAGAGGATAATGCAACTCCCTAACAGCATGGAACAGATGAACAGAGTCATTGAAACCCTACGTGGTAAAAGAGATGAAGACTTTCAGACATTCTGTGTGATGCTGCGAGAATGCAATTATTCTGTATGGGCTGATGAGCTGGAGAGAGAGGCTGAGCACTTCAAAGCAAGAGGAGTAAAAGGTATTGGTTCTAATTGTAATGTGGTCTTGCATTCATTTTGTTAGCCTCATACAGTACATCCAGGCCAATGTTATATGGAGAAATGGGCATGGTACACATTGCTGTGTATTATCGTGTATCTATATAAATATATATATTTATTTGCCGTTGCTAGGTGGTTGCTATGTTTATTGAGTGACTATAAAAGTGCTACTGGCGGTGAGAGGTGACAATTTGTTATCAGACAGCGATTATATCTTATTGGAGAGCGATTATATCTTATAGGAGAGCGATTATATCTTATTGGAGAGCAAGAATATCTAATCGGGTTCACGAAAATATCTAATCGGGTTCATTGTGATTCAATCAATAGCAACAACACTTCACATGCAAGTGCTTGCATTCAGATGAAACACAAGAACAGTTCAATGAAGCATACAGTAAGTCGTACACTACCCAACTATTAATGCGGTTGGGTTTTAAATATCAATGGTGCCACTGTAGTTTCAGTCACGGAAAAGGGCGCAAAAAGCTTCATCCTATTGGAAGAACTGCGCAAACTGATTGCTGCCGTTCTACCGTACTGCAGCTGTCGAAATTTGTGCGTCGATGGTGGCCGATTCTTCCGCACGAGAGGACCCGGTCACGGCGGAAAGACATCTCAAGTAGCTAGCTAGCTACCGAACGAACAGAGACTCAGATTACGGTCAGTTCCGCCGCAGCTGATCACCGATCCACCGTCCTGTCCCGCCGTCAGATTCCTCTGAGCCAGCTTGGCTCCCTCCACCTCCAATGCCGTCGGGCTAACCTTCCACCGACGCACGATTCACCAGCCAAGTATTGTTTGCGCCTCCGATTGCGTTGTAGGAACGGGGCAAGAAGTCTCCTCCGTAGAGGAAGAGGTTTCCGGAGGTGTAGTGTACCGTCGTATCTGTCTGACTCGCTTGGCTCCTCGCTAGCTAGCTCTCCTAAAGAATGAAAATGTATTGGATTCACCCGCGCTCCCCTAATGCTTTCCTTATTTGGCAAGAAACCAATTAACTTTCACCCACGCTTCCCTTTGTTCGGCAAATAAATCACTTATAACACCTCCTTTTCGGGATGTTGCTGATTTATAAGCACTCCCCCCTCGGGCGCTTCGCACCCTCGGGCCTCGTGCTTATAAATCAGCGACATCCCTCAAGGAGGTGTTATAACTAATACATATATATATCCGTAACATGAAGCCATACGAAAATGTCAATTTGAAAACAATATAGGGGCTGCCTGTGGCAGCCCCTAAAAACAGTTATACTGTAATTGTTGTTCTAGAATTTTAGGATTTACAATGTTGTCAGTTTAATGTGTGCCATGGTTATTGGTTTGTTGTCTAAGTAGAACTTTGAGATGTTGCGGTACACCTACACGACTGAGCGCAACATACAGTTGGCCATGGGAAAACAGAGGCCTGGGTAAATACCAATGGTGTGCAACGTCTGACCTTGACTTTGTTAATGGTTCAAGAAGCTGTTTCTGCTTCGATTGAAATGGACAATGGCTGACAGTTTGATATGAAAAGGATTCGTGGAAGGCAGTGGTACATGTGCCATATCACAGCGATGACCTAAACAATACATGATGAGCAAGCACATAAAGTTGCTGAGTCAGCATGAAAACAGCATTAAATTAACTGCAAGCAGTCTTGTCTTGCAATTGCTGCTGACAGCTGTCTATAGAATCCTCTGTAAGGACAGGCTCATCCACTGTAGTCACTCCTGGAGACCGGCCCATAGTGGAAGAGTGCAAAGTCATCTGGAAGCACAGGCATTTCGCAGGATGTGCCAGTGGGTAGCGCAGTCCATGTCTCTTGGGCATGGTTGGCTTCTATGTACCGGTTGCTGGCGTCCGTGCGCTGAGCTTCCCTAGACCATTGCGTTCCGTTGCACTGCCACCTCACACTGCCTCGGCAACATTTGGCAAAGATGGTGTCATCATTCAGAAAACATGGCCGCTGCAACAGTTTTTCGCGTGGCTATTTTCACATCACGGTTGAGTCAAATAGAAGGTCGAAGTGCTGTATAAGGAAACCTGTTGTTTTCACGTTGCAAAATACTAAATGCTCCTAAGAATACATAATTCAGATACTTGGGCTTAGCTCCATAATATATAGAATATGTAAGCAACAATGCATACTGTTGTGGTTTTGAACAGTCATCGATAATGCCATCTTTGCAAATTGTAGATAATCAGGAAAAGTATGGGCACAATTATGAACAGGATGTGGCTAGTTTGCCCATGGGCATAACCAGCTTTATAATTGTGTCCCCCTGTAGCTACTACCTGAATTTAGTTGATGCAACCATGCAGTTCCAGTTAACCTGTTCTGCTACATGTACAGAAGTACTTTGGCCCACAATTAATTAATCTTACGTTAGGAGCAATCTGTATTATTGAAAGCTATATAAGTTTGACAAGTTAGTGTTGGACAAGATTTAGCATTTTTGACAGTTTGAAGGTAATTACCTACATGGAATCAACATAATTGACTGTGTGCATTGCATATAGTGCAATAAACTCATATTCGCCTGAGCTACTGTAGATTGCTGGTAGTAGCAGAAAACACAAAAATGCTCTTTCCAATGATATACAGTAACTGCCCTAATTACACCTTGTAGCTTATATCCACTACTTTGTGGAACAAGAATGTTAGGCAGGGCTCCCTCAATTGACTTCTAGATCAGCTCATAAACGTGTACAGTGAAACCTTGATAATCTGCCACAATTGGGATTCTTAGTTTTATGGTGGATTAGTGGATGGTGGTATCGGTGGGTGGCGGATTACATGCATAGTAAATGTGTACAATTTAATTTGTTTATTGAAAACTAGGGCGGATTAGCAGGTTTGGCGGATTATGGGGGGGGGGGGGGATTAGAGACGTTTCACTGTATATGCTCATGATCATTTCCCTTGTCCAGGGTCGTTTGAATTACACGTCAAGACATCCAGGCTGTCATCACAGCCGGCAAGGTTAGTTATTAAGATGGAAGTACACCCAATTAACATAAGAGAATGCATATGGTGTTGCTTCCATTTTTATGTCTATCCCTATATACTGTGTTATAGATGTCCTCAATGGCCAAGAGAAGAAACATGGCAATAGAACTATATACTAGCTTGTTTGTGGGTAGGGTACATGCATAAATCGCTACATATCCTCATTAGACCCTATCATAAGTGCTTTTGTTCTATTAACTTGCAAGCTAGTTTAGCTATAAGTTTGATGCATATTTGCCTGCTGTATCAGTGGTAACACATGTGATAGGACCAGGCTATGTTGAGCGATCACATAGCAGTCGCCCTACCAAATTAAATTACCATGTATTTGCGATACTTTCATTAATAAAGCAGCTTTACTCTCGATAGTTCTTCTTCACATGAGCACGAAGTAAAGAAGAGTCAGTCAGTTAAACCATGAGGGGGGGGCTCCTGGTATAGAAGTGTTGAAGAAAATGTCCAAGAAGCCCTTATATGCTATTCAACTAATCATACAAATCCCTCACTAATCAATATTGCTGTACTTGAATGGGAGCAGAGTTATACAAGACCAATGTAGGAACGTCACATTGCCAGGCTTCCCCCAAGTATTATTCTTCAGTACATATTGTAATGACTCAGCAGTAATTGTAAACATGACAGCTACAGTTGCAATACACCTGGAAGTGCGTGTGGAGTCTAGTGTGCTTTGCGACATGATCATCATTGGACCACAGCGTATACGTAAGTATGCACATATGCACGTTACACCAACCAGTTTGCAGCATTACTTACCAAAGAGGCTTCCTTTAAATGCAAAATAATTTTTTTGTAGGGCTAAACTTGACAGATCAGCATCCAGAACTGGGACAGCTTACTCCTGTTGTACAGCTACTGAATTTTATAAAGAACTGAATGCATCCTCTGATGTGCTGACAGACTCCAAGGGTAAGCTGGGTAGCCTGTGCTGTCAGGAGTGAGCATCCCTACCCACCACTCCAAGCTGTGATTTTGGCTTGCTTTTCTTGGATAGACAAGTGTAAGAGAAGACTATGATCTTGTTGCAGAAGTATACATGCACAAGAGTTTTTCACTAGCCTTAATTGGAACCTGATGAGTTAACTATAGGACAGGGCGTTTAGTGTTACTGTAGTCGTATGTATGTACATGCCTCTGTTCACTCAACTTAATTTTACTTATTTTGTTTAGGCTGTGGACTTCCATTCCCTGTTCAACCCGAGGACGACTCTGTTACTCTGAAAGAGGAGCTGTCCTCTGCAATGAATGCTGCTGCTCCAGAAGAAGGCTTGGGTGAGCATGGCTCTGAATCTCTTGTTGGGCAATGTAAATTCCACCAGTTCTTCTACATGTGTTATGCAGTATAATGATCTTACTCATCGTGCAGAGTGCAAGGGAGTATGGGCACTCCTAAGTGCAAACGAGTCAGACAGCCACTCTGAAGGCCCCAGCCAGTTACCCTTCAACCCTGGTCATAAATGTATGCCTTTTTCAAATGGTACTGATGGCCTTTGGAAACGACCCAACCTAGATGGAACAGACAGCAAGCCTGGACACAAGGGTTAGCCTGGAGTGAAGGGCGTGTATTGCAAATGGGTTTGTGAAGGTGACTGTACTCTTTTCTTGCATCTCTGCATGTGCTTATCCTGTCCTCGCGTTGTTGTTCTGCTTGTGTGATTATAGCTAATGACTCACACTATTGTCTAATTTTCCATAGGTGGCGATTCAGATTCTGGTGATAGTGACCCAGCTGGTGGACCGGGACTGTTCTTTGTCATGCATTCAATTGAATCAGTTCTGAAGAGGATTCGTGATCAGATCAGATCACACATGTCAGATTATCAAGCAGGTCCATGTGTATCAGAGACCAGCAGCAATCTCATATGGAACATGGAACCAAAGATTCATGATTATTTTTCAATCCCATTGCCCATTCAACCAGATGATGATGTGAGTTGATGCAAATTAAGATTCCCATTGTGCCTGCTTAAATAGGTCTATTTTCATATCTGCTGTTGAACATGCGTACATGGGTACTTGTGACGATTTGCTGGAAAATGAAGTGCTTGTTCTCTGAGGTTGGTATTTATGTTACCATACCATGATTACAATGCCATCATTTCTGTACAGGACTCAAGCCTCTGTCAGATGGTGGTCTCAAAGTCACCGATTTGGCATGCAATGGAATGAGAATTTAGATTAATTGAGAGAAAATCCGCAAAGATGCCATCTGTACGGTTTTCTAAAGAACTGAAGGCGTCCTTTGATGTGCTGACAGACTACAAAGGTAAGCTGGGTAGCCTGTGCTGTCAGGAGTGGGTATCCCTCCCCACCTTTCAAAGCTGTAGTTTTTGGCTTGCTTTTCTTGGATAGACTTGTTGCAGAAGTATACATGCACAGGCGTTTTTCAGTAGCCTTAATTGGAACCTGATGAGTTAACTATAGGACAGGACGTTTAGTGTTACTGTAGTCGTATGTATGTAAATTCCACTAGTTCTATATGCGTTGTGAAGTATAATGATCTTACTCATCGTGCAGAGTGCAAGGGAATATGGACACTCCTAAGTGCAAACGAGTCAGACAGCCACTCTGAAGGCCCCAGCCAGTTACCCTTCAACCCTGGTCATAAAGGTATGCCATTTTCAAATGGTACTGATGGCCTTTGGAAACGACCCAACCTAGACGGAACAGACAGAAAGCGTGGACACAAGGGTAAGCGTGGAGTGAAGGACGTGTATTGCAAATGGGTTTGTGAAAAGGGACTGTACTCTTTTCTTGCATCTCTGCAAGTGTTTATCCTGTCCTCGCGTTGTTGTTCTGCTTGTGTGATCATAGCTAATGACTCACACTATTGTCTAATTTTCCATAGGTGACGATTCTGATTCTGGGGATAGTGACCCAGCTGGTGGACCGGCGGGCACAGCTGGTGAGCTGTTTTTACTGTAACACAACACAGTAGAGTACTTGTGCAGTTTTGTACATGGCACTGTATACAGTGTAGTCTTCATTCTGCAACTTACGTACATAACTGATGGACTGTTCTGTGTCTTGCATTCAGTTGGCTCAGTTATGAAGGGAATTCATTTATCAGATGATCAAACAAGTGCATATGTGTCAGGAACCAGCAGAAGTCTTAAATGGAACATGGATGAAGAGATTAATCGTTATTGTTCAAACATATGTCCCATTCAGCCAGTTGATGATGTGAGTTAAAAGGAATTAAGATTCCATTTTTGCCTAATAGTTTGATTCTTCTTTGGACAATCGAGCACACCATGAACACTTGTCAAATTCAATGCAACGTTTTGCCCATCACGGGCTTCGTCAGGCATACAAAAAAAAACACGTTGCATTGAATTTGACAAGTGTTCATGGTGTGCTCGATTGTCCAAAGAAGAATCAAACTATTACCTACCCCGCATGCCTAATAACTTCCACGAAAGTATCCATTTTTGCCTGTTTGAAAGTGTAGGTCTCTTTTCATGTCTGCTGTTGTATATCCATGGTTAATTGTGATGATATTCTGGAAAATGAAGTAATTGTTCTCTGAGGATTATGTTACCATACCTTGATTATAATGCTATCATTTCTGTGCAGGACTCCAGTCCCCGTCAGATGGTGGTCTCAAAGTCACCGATTTGGTGTGCAGTGGAACGAGACTTTAAAACATTTAACTGTAGTGTATGACCAACAATGGAAATGTCATTGTTTTAATAGTTGCAATTGTATAGGTATTACTATATAGCATAGTTATACCTAGTCTTGTATAGCAGACTGCTACTCCCACTTATACAATGTGCAACGACATCATTTCTGTTTATTATATAAAAGTTGATGGGAGGAAGCAGTACTAGTCAGCTACATGAATAATGTAACACTAAGTTATATACCATGCTCTAGTGAAATGAAGCTAGCTGCCTGGGGCCAATTGCAATTAAGTTACTGCAATTGCAAACCACACTTTAGATACTGACCTGCAGCTGTTACCATAGAAATCTAAAATTGTTAGAAATAATAAATTTTCTACTTTAATAATTATTTGAAGTCATTAGGAATGGCCAGCAGAAATATATATTACAACAACAAGCACACACTTTGATATGCCCCATCTTTGTCATATGTTCACTGCACCCTGCATGTAGGCTAGGCTTGTATAATGTCCTTCTAAATTAATGTGTATTACATTAGCTAATCTAAATAGCTACAGTACCTGTACACACATACAAGGAAATTAGAGAGTGCGGCGAGTGCAAGACAGGGGCTTTGATATTACGACCCTCCTCTTCAGTTTATCGTCCAACAGTCAGTGCAAATGTGTTACGCCTCAATCAATATCTCTGAGTGAATGTACTAGGAGTGCATGATGGTTGGCAACTTCTGCTGCACTCCAGAGCTCATCACACCCTGTTACCACTGATTGATGTACCCCAAGCACATGTATAGCAATGACATCTGTCCAACATTTAGGTTATACAGTGGAACCTGTCTAAGATGGTCACTTTGTTAGGCAGCTGCCTCTCTAAAACAGCTAGCCTTCCTGGCTCCAAATAGCTTTAAAGCAGTGCAGCCTGCCTCTGTGGAGCAGCTACCTACTGTATACATAAAGGTCAGTTAGAACTGGCCCAAAAGTGGTTGTCTTAGACAGGTTTCACTGTAGTTGAGTTTCTCTCAACGATAATAATGCAAGAACAAAGCCACGGAGAAAAAACTTTCAAAATGTTGCCGCATTATTGCTCAAACAGCACAGATATCCACAGGTAGCTAGCATACAGAGCAGATAGCATGATCTGCAACTTCCCCTCCTCCACATAAACAGGCTACTAAAATAGCTACCATATTCGCCCAAATAAAGGCCCGGGCTTCTATTTCTTTCCATACGCTTTTGACCTGGCCTCTATGCGAATCCGGCTTCAATACAGACAAAAATGGCATATACCTTGTGGAATGAAACATGCTGACTAGAAAATCACTATAACATACATTAGGCCAACACGGTTCACCACGCAACAGTACACAAGCAATGAATTTCGCTGTAGGCAAAATAATAGATATATACTAACTGCAGCTGATTCAGGGAGGTTAGGAGGCCACGGAACGGTAGCTATTACACTTCCGGATAAGCTTTCTGTTTACGAGTTCGGTTGCTTGCGTGTGTTCGGTAATGAAACATCTTTACCCTCGTTGGTTTCACTCCAAATCAGCACAGAGCAAAGAAGGATCAGTCATTCCCTCTCACAGAGGTCGGCGTTCAGGGAGGTTCAGGGATTAACGAACAGTGAGCTCTGGAGTGCTGAATACTGTTTGCGCGCTTCCTTCGTCGGCTGATAAGCTAGCTTTACCTTCCTTCAATCCCTTTCAAACAAACACAGTGGCAAGAAGAGCTAGTCACCAACACTCACTGAAGTCGGCGTCCAGGGAGGATCATGCTCTTAGGAATCAGTATAAATGAGTGCCTTTGCAGATGGAGGTCGAGCGGCCATTTTTTCCCACTACATCTAACATCGGGGCTTCCCCTGCACGTAAGCATTGGCGATCAGCTGCTCTCTGGGCGCCGATGCATATTAATTAAGGGTACCTCTTACTAGCAGTGTGCTGTGCCAACTGTGTACTTGCAGTGCTACTATGGCCATATAATGCTGCGTGGAAAATTAGTGTCTTCTTACGGCTAGCTAGCCAGCTAGTTACACCTCTTCAATTATGCAGAGTCACCTTTCTGTAGATATGTAGCTAGCTAAAAAATAGCGAGCCATAGCAGCATCTTGGTCCCATGCAAGTGTAATAGGATCTTCCGTAGTGAGTTCCAGGTTCAAGTGTTACCAGTAGTAAACTGCATCAATTCATCTCACCGTCTCCTCTGGTGATAAAGCTAGCTAGCTAGCTACATGCCAACGTCATGCTCAAGCTATTGAAGTAACTATTTTATTTAGTGGATATGATTGTTGACATGATGACAAATTGTGCATAATGATATGCATGGTACGTATCTAGCTATGAGCATAATGCAAGTGGTAGCTATACTCCTTCAAGAAGTCAGGCAGTTGTACAATAATCTGGCTCACGAGACTATATAGTGAGACTAGCTTCATCACTTTATCTCATCATCTCCTCTGCATGGTGATAAAGCTAGCTAGCTAGCTACATGTCAACATCATGCACAAGCTATTGAAGTAATGATTTTGTTTGGTGGACATGATTGATGACATGATGACAAATTGCATGTGCATAATGATATGGTATGATCTAGCTACGAGCATAACACATGTGGTAGCTATACTCTTTCAGTTTGCAGTCTACAAAAGTGAAACAGTAGCTAGCTAGCTATAGTCTCATAAAGTCAGGCGGTTGTACAATAATCTGGCTCATTAGACTAGCTATATAGTGAGACTAGCTAGTGTACATACAAAGTCTGTGTGTGTATATAATAGGATCAAGAATTGTTACTTCCCATTCAACCTAATAATTGAGTTTTGATTTGACAGTGCACCACATAATATACACCAATAGCTGCATGTGTATAGTGTTGTATGTGTAGCTACCAGTATTTACAGTGCAGATTATTGCTATAGCTATCTGTTTCAATGCAATAGTATTATTGTGAGTAATATTACAATGCAGCTACATTGATTGACTTTCTACTTCAAATTCAGTTTCTCCATGAGAATACATGCAAGGTTTGATTTTATACTCATGCAGTCTTATCCAAGCTAGCCCTATACAGTTAGGGCTAATAATGTATACATCTATTACAATCTATACCAATACATGATCGTATTCTATAGCCTGCAATAAAATTGTACGTACTTAGCTACGTAGTCTTATGGTAAAAGATCGATGCAGTTTAGTGATGGAACCCAAAAATACGTAGCTACATAATATGAGCTAGTTCATCTACGTCTTCATGCATGATTAAATTTCCTACAAATGTACAACAACCTGTGCTATTCCATGTATATTTTACATGTCTGGTAAAATCCCTAATAGCTTCATAAGCAGGGTTGACTTGCATGAGTACCTCATCTTCTGCAAGAAGAATGGGAAGGTGGTCATGATGTGTGTATACCACTGTATTACAGCAAGAGCATGTAGCTAAGCCTTTAACCCAGAAACAGCATGAAGCTGCAGAGCTTATTTGTTCACAATAGTCGGGTTCAGAACAATTCCACACCTTTCTACAGTTTTCAAATATACCTTCATTAGACTCACTGATGAAGCTGTCAAAATGCCTGGAACTGTTATGAACTGTGATAGTATTTGTTTGATAGTGATAGTACGAATCTACTAAGTATATCAGAACTTCATAGACAATCAGGTCTGTTTGAACAAGGAAAACACCACGTAATGATTAGACAAGATGATACTAGCATGCAATAACAAAATGAAGCATGGATGTTGGGAGAAGGTGAATATGAATTATACATGCACAGGTGTGTGTAAGATTATAAAGGCTCTGTTTTGAACTATAAGTGTGCATACTTACCACATGGCTCAGCCACCCCAGATAATTGTAGTGGACATGCCTGCACTGGTGAATGTGTGCTAATGCCTCCAAGCGTTTCATAGGCAGGGTTGCTTTGCATTGCAAGTTCTTCCGCTGAATGGAACGTTAACAGGTGAGCCAAGTGAATGTACATATGCTATCAATGGGATATTATAGTAAGACAAGGCCTAGCAAAGCTATTATATTTTAAATGCACTGCAGAATTTATGACCTGGTAAACACTAGCTGCTCTCTTCTCTTTGATTTGCCTGAAAATCTTCGCCTGCTACACCCTACTCAAAATGATGCACCTGTTACATGCATGTTACATGCATGTAACAGACAATTTCAGGTGTACCTTTCATCCATGGAATTGGCCTGTATGACTATGCACATACATGCACTGTAGGTATTATTACAGTAACACAGAGCCACTTACACAATGTTTCAGGAGAGGTTCCTTCTTGAAGTGACTTGTCTGCTGCTGGTCCTTCATGATCAGACTCAAGAGGCACATAAGCTGGGTTGTAAGACATGGGAACATTACTGCCAACAGCACTTGCAACACAATTGAAGAAGAAAGAAATGCATGCACATATGCAGATATATACTAGCTGGTAAACATATGGCTGGGAAGTAAGACATTTCCATTTCTTTAAGAGGAATTCTCACACGTATTATGCAGACAGACTATCATTTTCAAAGCTAAGAATGCCCAGCTTAATCTGACATGTATTATCAGTCTTTATCTTGACAAGTAGTATTTACGCTCATTTCTGCTGTGGATGAGATGCTGTTGGCCCTGCTACTGCAGATATTAGCAATATCGGAGGCAATGAGGTGAATATTGGTGATAAAGTCATGATCCAGTGCAGCTACACTGGGGGACCAGCACTGAGCTACCCCTACTTTACCATCAATGGGGATGGCTTCGAATCACAGAATTTGGAGACAGAACTGAGCAACTATGGACATACAGTAGATTGTCAGAGGTGGGCAACACATTTCAGACAGCATGAACACATTCCGTAGCAGCTACCAAAACAATGCATGTAGCACTGTGCATACAGGTAAGGGGACAACAAGATAGAAAGAGACACACATCATTGAATCAATTTACTTGCACAATCTAAAAAGAATTACAGCTGTGCCTTTGTCACTCCCATTGTTAGACCCTGCTACTGGAGGGACTACTACAGATGGAGCTGGTGATGACTAAGACAACAGTTAGTTGTAGATCAATTAATTAAAAATATAACCTTTGTTGCATGCCAGCTAACACATACACTCATTCTGGTGTATGTGTGCAACATCTGCGTACCACGGAAATGCCATACAGATCCTTTGCTACATTGTATAGAGACAATTTGAAGCTGATATGAAAGTAAATCACACAGTGTAGATGAACTGTGATTGGAGGAATTTCCAACAACGAGGGACTTTGCTAGCTGTGTACGAAAACAAGATATGAACTGACAAAGACCCTCATCGTTGAAGGAACTTGTTATAGATGTTCATCTATGTATATACATGATGGTACGTGATTGCCCTCAAATCAGATTCAACATAATAATGTATACTTTAAAATCAAAAAAATGCATAAATTACGTAAGCTATTGCAACAGTTCATTGAGCTTGGAGTGTTGTTATGTTATAGGAATTCCCCTCAACATGTTGTACACACACACACACACACATACATTCATACATACACTAAATCACATACGTAGTTATACGTATTAACATGCTCTACTTCATGCCATTCATTCAAACAGATCCATCTCAGACCAGCTCTACCACAGCTGCTACACTGGTGAGTAATACACATGCTACTACATCCATTGTCATGG
Organism: Ianthella basta; assembly: GCA_964019415.1. Lineage (NCBI taxonomy): Eukaryota > Metazoa > Porifera > Demospongiae > Verongiida > Ianthellidae > Ianthella > Ianthella basta. The sequence goes on along the minus strand of OZ025868.1, from coordinate 6,843,630 downwards.
CAACAACACAAATGTTCAGTGTCTCCCACACAAGCATGCAAGGCAGTCCCTACACTTGACAGCAGTACTCAAACAGTTTACAGTGCTGCTACAATGAGTCCCACCACAATTCATGTCATCATGGCAACCACAGCTCCTTCTCTTATGTCAGCAAAGTAATTGGTTTGACATCCAGAGTTGCCATAGCAACAAATGTTGCCATGCCAACAACTGTTGCCATGACAACATCTGTTGCCACGACAACTGGCACTGTAACATTCACACCAAGCAGCGCCAACTCAGAACTAAATTCAAGCAAGACGGTCCTTACACTTGACAGCAGTATCCAACCAGTTTACAGTGCTGCTATATATGATGAGTCCCACCACAACTCATGTCACATGGCAACCACAGCTCCTTCTCTTATTGCAAAGTAATTGGTGTTGCCATAACAATAAATGTTGCCATGACAACAAGTGTTGCAATGACAACTGGTACTGGCACAGTACGTTACACCAACCAGCACCAACTCAGAACTACATTCAAGCAAGGTAGCTAGTGTCGTTTTCTGTCGTCACTGATGTTATTGGTGTGATTATTACAGTACAAGTACAGAGATGCTATACAAAGAGCGAAGCATTAAAGTACGTCAATACTTTGTGTAGATTTACAACTTTACAGTAGCAAACACTTTCATTCGTGGGAGGGGCATAGGATAAGTTTCAGAGTACCACTCAAAGTCCACTACACATACTGAGCAGCTCTGAGGGCCCTGGCTACAGCAATAAGGGCCTGGGCTATAGATACTTTCATTTTCTGCCAGATCATTCATGAGAAATGTACAAATTCTTTGTTCTGATATTCTACTCCAAGCTGTTCTTGATTAGAAAATACCCTCAACCAATGTTATGTTCCAGATGTTAGATTCAGCTGTATAAAGAATGAAGTACACATGCAGCTTGATGGAGTTTGAAAGCGTCTATATAAGAACACAGATAATCAGAAACAACATTGGCAATATGTATTCACTGAAGCATGATAATTAACAATTGATTCAAATTATACTGTCTACAGTAGTCATTGTGCACCTATCCTCTTTACAATGCAGGCAACCTCTTTCAGAGCAAGTGCCACACAGATAACACAACCCTCACCAACAACAGAGGCTGCTAATCCAGTTAGCGACAAGATGACAACTCCATCGGCTGATCCACACACAGGTATACCTAACAAAGACACAGCACAGTCCTGGTAGTTGGCAGAGTGACAAACAATTGTGGCTTTGACATGACATTGTTTGGTACATTTGTAGTTTAAGATGAGCCATTCAGCAACACATATAAACTCTGACATTACAGAACAGATTGAACGCTGAGTGAGTGTCATACAGTAAATCCTGCTTTTATAGTGACCGTTGTACCTATACTAAATAAATAGGCTGTTGTCTCTAAAGCAGTCAGCCGCACTAGTTGCAAAAGTATACTAAACATTTCAGACAAGGTCTGCAATGCACACAGCTACACATTATAGCTGGCCCTCAGGTGACAGTGCAGACATGTGGAATCATTCTCCTGATGCTCCTAGCTTCATCAATGTTGTGATTGGGAGTATCACAAGAGTGGCGGTGTACCTACTGACCATCAAACTTATTGGGGTTGTCATTCATTTTGGGGTCAAAGGTGAGCTGTGGATGGGGTCAAGAAGAAAGGGGTGTGGTCAAAGGAGAGATGTGGGTGAGATCTATAGCTAGAAGAAATTCGAAACTGGTGGGATAAAACAAGAACTGCAGGTGGGTCATGGATAGTACCATCCATGGTGGGATACTAGGTCAATGGGTGGACCAGGATGCAACCAGTTGCAATTTGAGTTGCAGTTGAAGTAGACCTTGCATGAGCCACTGTGCCGTCAGAGCAGCCATTCCCTGATTAATTATACAGTAGTGTTGTAACTGACAAAGGCTTTCTTGTTTGAAATGTTTTACATAATTATCTAGTTGCTCTGTGATAGCTCACAAACACTCAAGTTCATACTGTTACCACAGCATGCATCTCAATCACATTGTTCCTGATTCACAGCAGTACGTGTCGATGCCATACACCAATAATGGGAAATAGACTTAACAATCTAATATATACATAGTTACTAGCTAACTGCATGAGATTTCTGCACTATTGCTCTGCCTTCCATCCTCTCCAAACAGCAAAGAAGAACAGGTCCAAGGCTCACCATTTCCCCACCCATCCCCCTCCCCCTCCCCCTCCCCCTCCCCCTCCTGCACCCCCCATTGAGATGACCCACAACCCAGTGTACGGAGGTGCTGCTGCTCCTCCAGCTTATGTGGAGCACAGCGACTTTGGGGGGAACAAGAATGTGCTGGTGAACATGGACGTCATGTACCATGATGTCACTGGAAGGAAGTCAATGGCCGTTGAGAGCCTCTACGACTACATACAGCGAAGGCTGTGAATGATGCATCAATACCTTGCTACCTAACCATATAAAACACATTGGTGCTGTAACAGTGTTATTTAATGAGTGTACTGTTAAAATCCAGTATTTCTGCAATAGCTGTAACATTAACAGTGTCTTAGTTATCACGTCTGTAAGAATGGTAAAACAAATTATTAAATGCAGTTTGAACAGTAATCAAGAAGAGGGCTACTTAGTCCATAAATTAACATGCTAGATAAGATTCGATATTGCCAAGATAGCTAGCTAGCTAGCTATGTAGTTACGAATAGCTTACGTACGAATGCCATTGTGCATTAGCGGGACTACACCATGTCAATACAAATATTAAATAAGACCAGTACCAACCACACAACACACGTACATACGTACGTATATTCTTAAGTGTGATGTAGTGCAGGTGCGCGCGTCGGCAACAATAAGAGCCGTCTGCACGACTAGCTATAAATAACTGCCGTGCCGAAAGGCGAGGCAAGTAATATAATTTAATACTTTCACAAGTAAAACATCTTTACCCTCGTTAATTTGCCTCCAAACGAACACAGTCGAAACAAGATGCAATCATTAACACTCTCTGAGGTCTGATTTCCGGGAGGTTCAGGGACCGAGGGGCAGCAAATGAACTTCTGTTAACAGGAGATTGAGACGCCATATTGCCACCTTTGCGTTGCGCAATTTTATGCACCCCCGGCTTATTCTGAACTCACCACACATAGCTAGCTAGCTATACGAATGAAACTGGCCACTTCATTCAATTACCGTTTTTGCAGGTTATATATAACTATAGCTAGAATATTAGATGGTCTTTTTGTACAAATGCACCCACATAGCTATATTATACACACATGCAGTCAAACGGCTAGCTAGCAAAATGTCAGTAGCGAGCGATAGCTAGCTAGTTATGTATTTCTGCATTACATTTTAGGGAAAGCTGCGCACAAAATTGAATATCATTAATGCAAAATTAATGTAAATATATATTTACTGGAACCTGTGCAAGCATATATGTTGTGCTTGTATGGACTTAGTAGGCGCTAATTGCTGATCTAGCTGCTAGCTAACTTAAGCTTAAGCTTGTTAGTGTGAATTGTCTTCCAAATTATCCATTGCAGCTGTTAAAGGCAGAGGAACATAAGCTGGGTTGGGCTGCATTTCAGCCACTTGTGATGAGTAGTGTGCAACAACCCTGTTGTGTTGATTACTGCAGAGCATGACCGGGAACAATTGTACTGGTTCATACGCTGGATTGTGCTGCAGTTGAATATCCTCATCATCCATTTCATGGTGAGAACTTGCTTCTGAAATGGTATATTGTTCTTCAGCTTCTCTTGGGATGTTAGGGATACTAAGCGCATGATCAGACTCATGAAAACTGGTCGATCTAGACAAAGTGTGTCGATCTGCATAAAGCCAACAAACGTACACTCTGCATGATACAGCATGTAACAATTTCATGATCGAAAGTCCAAAGCATAAATTTTCATACAATGATGCTGTATACTGGTAGATTGTCTACCATGTATGTGCACTTTAGCTTCATGATAGAAATTTGGAACTGAAAATTATTAATAGTCATTATTATTAATAGTTTCATGTTTAAGGGAAGATTAATTCATTGTTCATCATTTGCCCAGTAGTCAGGGTGCCAGATTGGCTTGGTTCACAGCAGCAAAGGGAGACATTAGCTTACTGACTGTCTGTCCTGTTTTACTTTCTTCAGAACTGAAACCTGCATGACCATAGAATAACATGAAACTTCTAAGCAGCATGAACTAACCAAACAAACACACGCACAAACACACATGCGCACGTACATGCATGTACACACACAGGCGCGCACGCACACACTTGATTCACTTGTGATTCATGCACATGCATAATTATATGAATTAGATTCTACACACCTTCGACGATAAATGACATTGAAAGTGTGCAGAAAATATATTAGTGGCTTGTCATATAATGTTCACCTTCAGTCTGAATTAATTTCTGTGCCCCTTGTGGGGGTCAATGTTTGACCTACAGTAGGGTAACTTGCCGTAGGACAGGTCTACTTGCTTCATATGTGTACGTGTATACTCTCCACACTACATCTGCCTTCACTTCACAGTTCTGTACATCTGTGATGCTCATACAGACACGGGATCAGAAGCCATGCATGTAAGCATAGGATACTACATATCTTATAGTGGGAAATTGTCATGGGAGATTATTTTGCAATTTCCTGAAAATTGGCCAGTACTGTAATTTTCAAGGAAATATCACATTTCATTGAACAGATAAACCACACTCTGGCAGCTGACTACACACATATGTACCTAACATACATGTTTGCTGTATATGGTCACTTATTACAGGTACTGCCTTTCCTGTCAAGCATCTTGTATCGCATTTTGGCAAACAAGATCGACACATTGCATGCAGTAACCACATGCATAAGTGCCTAGATCATATCTCCCTGACATATAGATTTGCAATTGGTGGGAACACTAGCCAGCATTGGTATGTGTATACCAGTGCCCATCACCATACAAAAACACACATTCAACAGACAAGCTTTTACTTTACCTGCCACAGGTTGTTTAAAGCACCGCCTTTTAACCACTGCAAACACTGCAATCACAACAGTGCATGTAATTATGACAATCATTGCAACTCCAACACCAGTGATCGCAAACCAAATCTCCGGTTGCCCTGTACATGCAATATTAATGGGATAAGTACATTATATCAAACCACGCATACAATCCAAAGTTTGCTTATTGCAAACTTTGCAAATTTTACTGCTATACCTTGTGGTGAGCTGTGACTATGATTGACATCATGACTACGAGGAAAGACTGTTTCCAATGCATAGCTATCAGTTGAGCTGCAAAGTGTGGTCTGTTGAGAAAAGATGGGTCTTTATTATACGTACATGCATGCATACACCAGTTATAGAATGGGTATATATAAGCGAACATTTAACATACCCAGTTGGTATAGCTTGCTGAACTTGTCACATATTCCAGATTTATGGATTCTGTAGCATATACAATTATATCCCACAAAACCCAGGTGATATACTGACAATTCAGTACATGCATGTACCACACATTGGCATGATTTTGAACTGACCAACATGTAATGTCGCATTCCACCTTCCTACAGAATTTGCACCATAGGCAACAGCAATCTCCAGTCCATCCTGATTAGAGAACAACTGTAGCACATACACTATCCTACACCCTGGTTCGTCAACAATGGACACTCCTTGTAAGGTGCCATCAATAAACACACTCGGAGAATAAAGGGCAAATATTGAATAATTGCAGCAAAGATGGGCTATAGAATCCTGCTGGAATGTATTAGAGCTACCAGTAAACATGCAACCTGAAAGAAAGGAGAATGAGAATTTCACTGAAACCAAAAGCTATCAATTTCAAGGTATGAATACTTACAGATGAATGCATGCATGCACATATAACTCTCACTGATTTGAATGTCAGACCCATCTGCAAATTGAATAAGTGGGCTCAAAGCAACTGCCAGAATGAGATTCTGCACACAGTAGATAGATGTTTGAGGAATAATCAGGCATGCACAAACCAATCGCAACATTAGTTTACACTCCTGCAAGATGTACATGATGTGTATGGCAGTTGTTGTGCTTTATGTAATTCCATGACCAGTAACTATTTATGCCACATCAGCAACTGTCTATCAAAGCACCTGAACCCTATCACAACTCTTATCTGATTTCAACCTCAAATGCATGAAAGTGCTGACTCAGAGCTGCTATAGCGCATAGCTAACATACATGCTTGCTTTCATGAAGCATGCAGCGACTGCAAAGCAATATTCTACAAAATTCACTCGAACAATGTCTTAATTTACAATTCCATACAATTATTCACAGACAGTGAATTGAATGATACTAAGATTATAACGTTTCAGGCACATTTCATCATTAGATAGTATCGATGCTACTGCCGTGTAGCTAGTACATGAGGCTTGCCTGACAGCATGCACCAGCTTGAGCACAAGTTCACTTATAGGAGTTATCTTCGTGTGTGTCGCATTTGCTAATTTCCTAAAAACTACGGATTACCCCGACTCATATCGGTGACCCACTCGAGGTCGTTTGCTTGAACGGCGAAGAGTTGTAAGCTAGCTATCTTCCACACAAGTTGGTACACTTCCAGTCAAGGCGGACCGTCTGTAGCGTCTTGCCTCACTGTTTTCTACGCGGTTGAACTGAATAGATTTGTACGGAATTACCCCCGAATACCATACTTTTTTTTTTTTTTTTTTTTGCGTATACATATATGAATATAGCAGTTACATATGTTGTGAATGAAGCAGTTACATATGTTGTGAATATAGCAGTTACATAGATGAGGTGAATGAAGATAGTTGGGTCAGTCAATACAGGCGCACCTCCTGGCGGATGAGGTCCAGTGGGTGTTCCTCGAGGCTGATGGCCTTGGCAGGGGCATGGAATGACGATCTCGGTCCACGCAGGCACATGATTCCTGATTGTATGAGTGAGTATCCAATCTTGCATCTGATGAAACTCAGTGTCGTGCTGTAGGATTGTCCATGCTTGGTGGCGATGAGGCCAGCCAGTCTTCTGAAGGCAACTGTGGCAGAGGGGCCCCAGCCACCACTTGAGGACAGGACCAATGGAGTGAAGGTTCCATGTTCAACTTGCAGGACTCTCTGCTCATACGCTCTCCTTTTTTCTCTTTCATGTCTGCAATATGTGGAGCTGGTTGAGGATGAGCTGTTGGTGGGGGCAAAGGAATTAAACACTCTAACATCAAAGAAGGCACTTCTCTGGCTGTTGTCCCAGAAGTTCTGGGCCTTGATGTCGAGCCTTGCCCCTTCTTCCGTATTGGTACTACGGAGGGGGAAACTCTCTCCAGTCAGGGGCTGGAGAGTGGGCTCGAGGCCAACGTTCGGGCAGACTTCTGTCAGGAAATTAGCAGTGATGTCCCGGATTCGGTCATGGCGGATAGATGGCAGGGCTCCATAAGGGCAACTGAAGGCATGATCAACAGTGAATAGCTTTCCACATGGGCAGTGGGATGGAAGTCGAGTTGGTGTCCATCCAAATCGGAGGCATAAGGCATCCCTGAATGCCTGCTTGTGGAGGCAGAAGTCATACTTCGCCAGCGGAAGGGCGGTCAACCATGAAGAGGCCCCCTTCTCGCTGGCTTGCTCCATGGCACACTGTTGGGCATTGGACAGCTTAGGCTTGAGTGCCATCGCCTCTTCGGCGGCATCATTGCGGTTGTTGGTGCGAATGGCAGCCTTTGCGTGTCTCTGTTTCAGGCGAACTTCCATATAACTCCCGAATACCATACGGAGTTATATCCTGACAATCCTAACCTAAATCACAGATCTTACAGGATCAGTTAAAGGTTGTATCTAAGTAAACATATTCTAGAGTGTTGGCTGCAACCAGATTCTTGCAGTAGCACACAGTGACATGGCTAGCCACTTCGACGCTGGCCAAATATAGCTAGCTACGTACGCAGCTAAATAGCTGAAGTTAGCTACCGTACTACGCAGAGTAGGGAGGATTTATTTGCTGGCACAATAAAACAGTTTTGAAAGCAAAATATGCTTAAAACTTGCATGTACACTTATGCTGGCATACCTGCAACTTCCACTCACACCAACAACGTACACTTGGTCGTATGCGCGAATTTCTAATAAGATTTAACCCATTAGCCGCCGTTCTCAAGACGGCCATTTTACGGAAGAACATACCGTATATCGCAGTGTTCGCGAAAATTCTGTCGCGAATTTTATATGCATATAACACCTATGGTATAATAATAACTTGTGCATGCGCGTGATGTCACAATAAAATGGCGGATCAATAAACAGCGTGTAGCTCTTCCGTTTGCTGGATTTCAGAAGCGATTGTTCCTGCTATTTACACTAAAAAGACTTTAATGTCTACCTTGTAGAGTCTCCTTCGCGAAATTTTTATTAGCGAACATTTCTGACACCCGTTTGGCAGCGATTCGCGGAATTTTTAGGTCGCAAAAATTTTGCTATACGGTATATAATAATATTGCACAGGGCTATATATTGGGCTTAGTCTCGTACCAGCCCACTTCCTTCCGCCATTTTGACAAAGGCGCGGAAGATGGTCTGGCAAACTGAGCCCACATTCCTGGGCCTGTGACGTCTCATTCCCAGAATAGAGAATACCAATCAGATTGCAGATCGGTCACGTGGTAAGAAAATGGCGTACTCCAGACCGAGGATAGAAGCAGCGTTGTCAAGCGCTTCGTGTCGCCTGAGTTATCAGCATATAACGGAGAAACAGCGTGAGGTCATCATCCACTTTGTGAGCGGCGAAGACGTGTTCGTTTCCCTTCTTTCCATGTCTCATACCGTCTCGCGTGATCGGGGATAACGTCACTAGGCCTAGGAATGTGGCTCAGTTTGCCAGACCACCTGCCGCGCCTTTGTCAAAATGGGAGTCACTATGTTCACCAATGTTGAAGTACGGAAGTAGGACGCACGTGACTAGATGTTGCGCAAGCACTCTTCTACGTATACGGGGTGGGCAAAATCTCGGAGATCTGCTGCTCTGACGTCATGGACAGCAGTCCTAGGAAACAAATGCCTAGGTATACCAGGCCTACCATATAGGATGACTAAATGTATAGACGAGACTAAAAATAAAACCAGCCATAACCCTAACCCTAACCCTAAAATCCAAGCATGCTAAGCACATTGGCCGAGCGAGCTAAGCACATTGGCCGAGCGAGCTAACCTCAGTGGCCGAGCGAGCTAACCCCAGTGGCCGAGCGAGCTAACTCCAGTGGCCGAGCGAGCTAACCCAGTGGCCGAGCGAGCTAACCCCAGTGGCCGAGCGAGCTAACCCCAATGGCCGAGCGAGCTAACTCCAGTGGCCGAGCGAGCTAACCCCAGTGGCCGAGCGAGCTAACCCCAGTGGCCGAGCGAGCTAACCCCAGTGGCCGAGCGAGCTAACCCCAGTGGCCGAGCGAGCTAACGCCAGTGGCCGAGCGAGCTAACCCCAGTGGCCGAGCGAGCTAACCCCAGTGGGGCAAGCCAGATGAGCAGATTCTAAGCGAGCCACCAGCGAGGACAGCGAACGGTAACGGTAATGGTACCACCAAACTCAACTGCTCCCGTCCTACTCTATTGCGACAACGTAGCTAAACAAGCCAGGAAAGGAAGCAAGCAGTCGACCAAGCGAACAACCAGAACGAACCGCCAAAACCAACCCGCCTCTGTGAGCAACAGTATTTTATACTAGTTACTTAGGGACTGGGTAAGTAACTGAATTTATACAGTTTAGAATATGGTCCTGTCACGTGCATCCTAAAATTACTTCCGTACTTCAACATTGGTGAACATAGTGAATCCCTTGTCAAAATGGCCAACGGAAGTGGGCTGGGTACGAGACTATATTGGGCTGGGAATGAGACTAAAAAAGCGCAGGCGTCTGAGCAAGCGCCCAACTCAAGTGCCTCCTGGCCTGGCGTAAGGGTTGGGCGCTTACTTGGATTGTTCGAACGCGAAGCTACACCTTGAAGACGGAAGACTTCCTTTGTGTAACTTCTTGCGCGAGTTGTCTTGATGGCATTTAAAGTGTTGTTAGTAAGCGAATGTGTGTTTTGTGGTGCGTATTGTGCTCAATGTGCTGTCACATCAAGGCTCATGCGAGCCTTGTGCATGCCAATAGCTACGTACGTAGCGGCTGCCTGGACAGTCGTTGTAACCATGATCTTAATTTGCAAGTGCTGTACTATTTATTTGATGTAGGCTGGTATACACAAGGGTAAAGAGGGGAGAAGTTTCAGGGTACAGTTTGAAGATCGATCCCCTCTAATACTCTCCTTGTTCCATTAGGTTACGTGGTTAGAGTACGTATGTATCTATAGCTAGCTATCATCATAGATACTCGACCCTGTGTATATTGTTTCAGGGGGAGGAGGCTATGGGGGCTCATGCAGGCCCCCTAGCCCCTCTAGATCTGCTGCTACCCCTTTGGGTGACAAGTCATCTGTAAAGTGACCTCACCGACACGAGGTACGGTGGGCTGCCATGATCTCATGCTATGAGGCCACCTGTACAAGTGTCTGCAGGAGGTGGCTTTGTGTTGCCTTTTTTGGATAGCAAGAGGTCAGATGATATCATAGTGTACATTGGGACATCTGCAGCTGATATGAGTATTCATGTTGAGATTTTCGATATGTTAGCTACTGTATTGTCTGATCATTGCTACTCTGTGGATGGCCAACCTATTGTCATCTATATTTAATGTCTACGGTCTTCTCTGCCCCCACCTTGTGCTATATCACTTACCTGTGCACCGGGTGTTTGGTTCCACCTGAAGAAATGGGACCCTTAGCTGGACCCACTTCATGGCTTTATGGGGGTGGCCCCCCAGGCGTGACCTTTAACCTTTGACCTTTGTCCTAACTTACCCCGCCCCCTAGTGATTATGCGGTTACACCTGGGAGCACGACCCACACCCCATTCACGTCACAAGGACAGAGAAACACAAAAAATGAAAAAAAACTAGTTGTCACTCAGGGTCTGCTCTACTTGCCGCTGTCTGACACCACGAGGGGCACAGTGCGCATGCTCTGAGTGGCTAATAACTGCGCGAACGCCGACGCGAACTCGTGCGCTCACGTGCTGTTGCCATAGCATCACCGTCCATTGCTCCTCGGCGGTGACCCTGGCTAGAGTAGCGCAGGTGCTCCGTTTCCCGGCCATTAACCCCACTCAACTTTGTTAACTTTCGTTTAATGTCTACGGTCTTCTCTGCCCCCACCTTGTGCTATATCACTTACCTGTGCACCGGGTGTTTGGTTCCACCCGAAGAAATGGGACCCCTAGCTGGACCCACTTCATGGCTTTATGGGAGTGGCCCCCCAGGTGTGACCTTTAACCTTTGACCTTTGTTCTAACTTACCCCGCCCCCTAGTGATTATGCGGTCATGCCTGGGAGCACGGCCCAAGACCCCAGAGGGGTTCCCCCAGGTGATAATGTAAATGTAAACCTGTATTAGGTTTCTGCCTAGGTGTATGTCTAGTTAGTAACTACCTGTGATGCCATGGTCGGTGAGGTTCACTGGCTGCTCCAGGATGACAAGCTGGTTTAGTTTGCACCGGTTATGCAAGTCATGCAGACATGCAGTCGATGATTAACCACAGCAGGATCATGCACATCCACAGACATAACCATCAAGCCCCTACGTGCCCCGCCCCATAGCTAAGAGGTCTGTGCAAGTTGTCTCGAGACTGTCACTAAGTCGTCTGGATTAGGCCTGACGTACATCTGGTAGGCGTAGCTCTGCCATCTGCCCAGGCGCTGGATGATGGTCTCTGGGATCCCTACGGAGCTTGCAGTGGTTGCTGCACCAATCCAGAAGCTGTGTCTGTTAAACATGCTCCCGTCTATGCTGGCTTCCTGTAAGGCTTGTTGCACCTGGGTGATAAAACTGCGCCGGTGCAGGGGCTGCCGGGTGCTAGTCAGGAACAGTGGGCCAGGCTTGTTACCCCGCTGTCCTAGGTAGTCCAATAGTGCCTGCACTGGGCAAATGTCGGATGCGGTGGCTGCCAGTACCACTAAGGCCCCTGAGCAGAACTGGTCGGTCTTGGATGCCTTGATGTTGACGTGGAAGACCTGTGTCCCTCTCTGTGTGGTGAAAGAGATGTCTGCCAATGCGAGGTGGGTCTTGGGGATGAACGTAGCATCGTCGGGTACGAGGAATTCCCCGCACTGGAGGAACCCGAAGAACCCCACACAGCAGGCTGCCCAGAGGAGCATATTGTCGTAGCCTGGGGGGCGCTGTGCCAAGGACCTTTTGATGGCCTGCATGATGGACCCTGTAATTGGGAGCCTGACCCTCCCCACCTGGCCTGCTTGGCTGCGGACACGCTTGATGCCCTTAAGGAGGGTGTTCATGTGAGGGGAGTGGAAAGTGACTGCAGTGGCCGTGGAGTCCAACCTCAGCCGGGCGTAACGCAAGGCTGCCAAGTATGACTCAATTGTTGACAGTGCCTTGCCCTCAGTGCCAAGCCAGGCCACAAACAGGGTGGCATTCTCTTGGGTGATTGGGGTGGGGGGTCAGGCGAATGAGAGGCAAAACGCCAAGTACTTCTGCCAGCCGGCCTGGTACACTTTCCTTGAGGTTTCGGCTAAACCCGCCTCCAGAAAGAAGTCAACTGCTGCCTCCAGGTCTCGGATGCCCATGTTGTGGGACCTTGGAGTAGCAGGTCCAGGAGCTCCGGGGGGACCTGTGTGGGTTGAGGGGACAACAGTGATAGGCGTTGGTGAACTGCATGCGCCCTGTTGCGGGATAGGTCATCAGCATTGATGTTAAGGTGCCCAGGCATGTGGACCGCCCGAATCCTGCAGTCGGCTTGGGCCTGAAAGAAGGCCAGGCATCGGAGCAGGTGTGCTGTGGGGCCATCCCGAGCATGGAGGCTGCTGACCTGCGCCACTGCTGCCATATTTTCTGAATGGCACAGTATGTACGCTCCTGCCCACCTATGTCCCCACACGGCGGCCGCTAGCACAATGGGCAGTAGTTCTTTGAAGGCAATGGAGGAGACCGGAAGTTCCTCCCGCCACTGGATCTGTAACCAGTTGGGATAGGCCAGCGCTCCTGCACCCCACGACCCGGAGGCATCTGTGTATAGGTGGTGGGCTGGTTGCTGCAATAGCAGAAACTGAGAGACTGATGCTCCCGACCACTGGGCACATTGTTCGTGCCACCAGGCCAAATTGGCCCGGGCCTCCCGGTTCAGTCTCCGAATCTGACCAGGCACTAGCGTGTTTTGAATCATGCATAATTGACTTAGGAAGGCCTTGCCCAGGGGGAGGACCTTGGTGGCGTGGACCAAGTGCCCCACCAAGGACTGCAAGGATCTCTGGTCCTGTATTGTCTTGCTGCGGAGGAACAGTGCCAGGAGAGCCTGGAGGGTGTTCAGTTTGTCTGCGGGCAACTGGACTGACATGGATGCCGCGTCCAGGATCACCCCAAGAAAGGACAGTGAGGTGGATGGCCCACAAATCTTCTCTGGAGCAAGGGGCACCCCCAGCTCCTGACAGGTGGCAATAGTCGTGTCTAGGGCCTGTTGGCACTCCGATGAGCCGGGGGACCCCAGGAGCAGGAAGCCATCCAAATAGTGGACCACATGGTGCACCCCGCGGCGCCGTAGTACCCACTCCAACGCCTCCGCCACAGCACTGAATATAGCTGGAGCCGATGCCAGGCCAAATGGCAACTGTTTGTCCACATAGGTTTGGCCCTGCCATTGAATGCCAAGGAACCGCCTATCTTCCGGGTGGATGAGAATAATTCGGTAGGCATCCTGTATGTCGATCTTTGCCATAAGAGTGTCCCGGCCCAGCTGTTGGACCAAGAGGGCTGCATCCTCCACCGACGAGTATGCTACATGAGTCAATTCCCATCTGAGATTGTCGTTGACACTGGCATTCTGTGGGTGGGACAAGTTGACAATGATACGCCAGTGACCGGAGGCCTTCTTAGGTATGGCTGTTAGGGGGCTGGTGACTATGCCCGCTCCCCCCTGGGGACCCTCCAAGGGCCCCATCATGAAGCCTCTGGCCACCTGTTCATTGATAAAGGTGGTGACTTGAGTGCTCTGCTGGAGCACGGATGGAGCGTTGGTGGCCGACGAGCGGCAGTGGAGGACTCCCCAAAGCCCAATGCGGAAGCCCTGGCGCATACCTCTGAGGAGAGTCTGAGTCCATTCTGGGATGGGGTGATCCGCCAGGGCGCTTTCTCAGGCCTCGGCACGCTGAGGGGTTGCAATGGGTGCCTCCAGGATGGCCCTGAGGGTGTCATCCGTGGGGGCGGTGATGTCTGCGACCGGAGCCTGCAGCCAGCAGAACTGGCGTGCCAAGACCGATGCCATGCACTGAGAGGTGGAGACCAGTTGGGGGTCCTTGCTGGGAGGTTGCCCTGTGAGGGGGTGGGGCAAGCCTGTCAATTGGCTGGTGTGTGCAGATAGACATAGCATGAGCCGGCCAGTCGGCATCCGGAATGTCTGCCAGTCTGAGTGTGCTGCCGCGTGAGCCCTCTAATATGCATGGATGCCTTGGTGGCCTACCCTGCATTTCACGTTGGTGCAACATAATTATGTACATATTGACAACAAAAGAGTACAGTACATCCCCCTGGAGCACTACATACCTAAACCTATTTGCTACTGTAGCCTATCTCCTGGCCTATCTGTCATTGTTGCTACCTCAATCAAGTTGTGAATAGCCCCTCGTTCCCCTTTGTCCGGGTACCGCCCTCACAATGGGGGGGGGGGGGCTGCGAGGATGTATCAAATAACAATCCTTGCCCATGTGGGATGGCATGTGGCAGGCCAAGCAGATGTGCTTTAGGCGGCAGTTACGCATAGTGCATTCCTCGCGGTTCCATTTATGGCAGATCTTGCTCCTGGGAATAGGGTGCTGAGCAGGCTCGGCCTTCTTTGCCGGCGGGGGAGATGAGTCCACTGGGGAGCATGGTTCTACTAAGGCAGCGAGCCAGATACCGGCTGTCGGCAATCCCACCGTGTTGCTGGGTTCAGAGCGGCTGCCTGTCGGAAGGCCTGGTCATACCGCACCCACGCAGTGCTGCGAACCTCCCGTGCCAACCGGAATATGATAGACATGTACCCCAGTAGGGGAGGTGCTCGGGAGGGGTGGAAATGGGCCACCACAGCAGCATATGTTGCGAAGGCTAGCCCCCACTCCATGGGTGTGCTGATGGGGAACTTCTTCCTTTTGCGCTTGTCCTCCTTACCATCCTGTGCCCGGTCAAATGCCTCAGCAAGCCCCTCTGGCAATAGGTCTCCAAGGTCAATATATTTGCCATCCTTAATGGCGGTGACAAGGTGTGTCGGAATGGGAGGCAGGCCCGATGTGGGTAGAATGAGTGGTGCAGGGTCACTTGTGGCCTTGGGTGGCTCTGTGGTAGGTGGCCCGGCCGTTGCAGTAGCTGGTGCTGCGGTGGCAGTTGGGAGCATGGTATCCCCGGCTGGGGTCCCTGTGTTAGGTGGGGCTGTTGGGGCAGTTGTAGCTGACGCTGCTGGGGTAGTCCCCAGCCAGTCTGGAATGGCTGCGGGGGTACCTCAGAGGGTGCCTGCTGTAGGGGGATCTCCACCTATGGCAGAATGGACAGGGAAACATGTGATCCCCATAGTGTAACCCCATCCCCTGCTTGTAGGGCTTGGGGACAACCCCCGCCCCCTGAACCCAGCCTGGGGGGCAGAGCCGGGGCAGAAGTAGCAAGGCCTCTGGAGCCTGGGTTGGATATGCTGCATGCATAGAGTGCGGACCTGATTGGCAGTGCCCGCTGGGCTTGGACATGGGTAGCTGTGCCCGCTGGACGTGGACATGGGTAGCTGTACCCGCTGTGGACAAGTTCACAGCACCCGCTGGGCGCGAAAAGAGCTGGCAGAGCCCGCTGAGCTTACATAGGCGTCGCAGGACCCGCTGAGCCTCGCAGGGTTGGCAGTGCTGGGCCAAGGTCAGGGACCAAACGCTAATAAGTGGGTGCCAGGTGGCCCCTCTGAGCACGAATTGCTTGAGGTGCTAGGGGGCCTATGCTACGCTATGGTGTGCTCCCAGCCCTGCCCCCCGGGCCTAGGGGAGCTGTACCGGACCCCACCCATCATTTACCTTCGGCTATGGTAGTTGCCGATGAGGAAGAACCGGGCGGGGGCTCGGCCATGACGGGACTGGGCTGAAACTCACGAAGCTAAACGCGGGACACTAGAAAACACCAAAAACCTGGTTGTCACTCAGGGTCTGCTCTACTTGCCGCTGTCTGACACCACGAGGGGCACAGTGTGCATGCTCCGAGCGGCTAATAACCGCGCGAACGCCGACGCGATCTCGTGCGCTCACGTGCTGTTGCCATAGCATCACTGTCCATTGCTCCCCGGCGGTGACCCTGGCTAGAGTAGTGCAGGTGCTCCGTTTCGCGGCCATTAACCCCACTCAACTTTGTTAACTTCCGTATAAAGGGTGCGTAAAAATGTTTCCTCCAGAAACAACGGCAGATGTAGGGATGGTGCAGTGTGTACCTGCAAGGTATGGCAAAACTACCTGGTGGAAAAAAGGTAGGAACAAGGAGGAGGGCCGGTCCATGCAAAGAGAGGGGCCAGCCTGTCCACGCAAAACCCAGGCCACTGACTTTGAATACATTTGCACCATCCCTACATCTGGCAACATTTTGCTACCATCCCCTATTTCTCCACCTGCATATTGTTATGCAATTGTGAGTGTGCAATAACAAGCTAAAGAGCTGCTACATGAAGGCAATTAAGATTGCATGCCTATTCCAGCTATGCATCTTCCCATGTACACATCACCAAGCTGTATGCATACACCTATGTACGTACATGACTAAAGCGCTGATGAGGAAAAGCTGTACAGCTATATAGCAATTGTAGAATCTGGTGTACACTGTTGTGCATGCATATGTACAGGTGTGTTCTGATATACTGTAAGACACTAGCTACCTGGATATATGTATACGTACGTATATGAAGGTTGAAGCGTACAATGTTTGTGCTGGCCTAGAGCTAAACAGTGTGGGCATGAAAGTGGGTGTGGTGGTTTGCAGGCAGTGATGTAGTAACACCTATGGTAAGTATTGCCACTGCATTTTAGCTTAGTGGTTTGCTGCGGGGTCTCAGGCAGAGTGAGATGGCTACATAAGAGATGAATTAACCCAAAGAATATGGATCCTGCAACTGATACTTATATGGGAACACATAATGAATTGGAAGAGTAGGAGGTTCTTGATCCTAGAGCACAGCAAAGTAGATTGGGTAGCAAGCAATTTGCAGGGATAAACTTTGTGGAAAGGGAAGATAGAGCACAGTCAGCAAAGCAGAGAGATGGGTAAATTGTAAGGCTGTACCTGTAGGCGCAAAAGGGAAGCTGAATAGCTGGAATGGTTGTGCAGTAGTACCTAGGTTGCATTATTACATCACTGGGAAATGGCGGTCCTCCCTTAGCTGTGGGCCCGAGGCAGGGAAATGGCCGTGTGGTAAATTAGTGTTCCGCATTTTCTAACCTGCAAAAGGCACTTACCTGTCGAAAGTGCTGTAGAACGGTGGGTAAATTATTCTCCTACTCCTTATGGTTCGTGAGTTACAGCTGACGGAGAAGAATAAGAATAAGAATAAGACGAAACACGGAAAAAGGCGTCGACGCTTTCTACACGACGGCGCGCACGTGCGTGGAAGTAAGATTAGCTCTGTATACTGTACAGCCTCCCTTCCTTGTAGGCGGTTTCTTGTGTCAGTTCTCACTACTGTTCAGGAGTAGCGCGACTTTCCGTTTGTATTACAGCATACAAACAACCACCACCATCCCTACATAGACAGCACTACCGTGCTGTCTGAGGTGCGTAAAAATGTTTCCTTCAAAAACAAGGGCAGATGTAGGGATGGTGCAGCGTGTCTCTGAAGGGCATGGCAAACCACCTGGCGGAAAAACCATAGGAACAAGGAGGAGGGTCAGTCCATGCAAAGAGGGGGACCAGCCTGTCCCCGCAAAACCCACCATCCCTACATCTGGCAACATTTTGCCACGCTTCCTACTACTGCACAACCATGCATACCAGCTATTCAGCTTCCCCCTTACAATGTGCCCATCTCTGCTTTGCTGTGCTCGATCTTCTCTTTCCACCAAGTGTTTCCCCGCAAATTGCTTGCTACTCAATCTACTTTGCTGTGCTGTAGAATTTATAATCTCTTATAGCGACTTTTCCAATGCATTATGTGTTTCCATGTATCAGTTGCAGGCTCCATATTCTTTGGGTTTATAATTATCTCTTATGTAGCCAGCACACCCTACCATGAGATCCTGGCAAACCACTAAGCTCAACTGTGTCAATTCTTGCCATACCTAGCTGTTCACTACATTGCTGCCTGCAAACCACCACACCCACTTTCATGTCCACACTGTTTAGCTCTAGGCCAGCACAAACATTGTACACTTCACTGCCGACGTTTGTGAAATTCAACCTTCATGTACGTATATCCAGGTAGCTAGTGTCTTACAGTATATCAGAACACACCTGTACATATATATACAAGTGCCACGGTGTACCAGACTCCACAATTGCTTTATAGCTCTACAGCCTTTTATCATCAGCACTTAAGTCATGTACATGGGTGTATGCATGCAGCTTGGTGATGTGTACATTGGAAGATGCATAGCTGGAATAGGCATGCGATCTTAATCGCCTGCATATGCATGTAGCAGCTCTTTATAGCTTGTTATTGCACACTCACAATTTCATAACAACATGCAGGTGGAGAAATAGGGGATGGTAGCAAGTCCACAAATGCAGCAAAATATTGCCAGATGTAGGGATGGTGCAAATGTATTCAAGTCAGTGAATGTTAATGATGTGCATGGGTTTTGCGGGCACAGGCTGGTCCCCCTCTTTGCATGGACCGGCCCTCCTCCTTGTTCCTAAGGTTTTTCTGCCAGGTGGTTTGCCATGCCCTTCAGAGACACACTGCACCATCCCTACATCTGCCCTTGTTTTTGAAGGAAACATTTTTACGCACCCTTGTTTCTCGACTTTTTATGGAATGCAAATTGCACATGGCAACGGCTGATCTACTAGAAAGGCTTCCAAACAACAGTGGCAACAAAGGAATGTGCTCCAAATGCATGGCAGGGTGTGTAGCACATTGTGAGATGTGGCTAGGTGGGCAACCTAGGGTAGAGTCTGTGGTGGATGGGTGCAAGATGTATTACTTCTGTTTGGCTAGCCGATCATTTTGCGGATTTAGCAGTGCTATAGGCTAGGATGGCAGAACAAGAGGGCTAGGAGGCTGTAGCCCACCCCCCCCCCCCCCCCAAACTACTTATCCAGGAAGTCATGGTGGTAGGCAACACTGGCTTGGTCACAGTAACTCCCACAGTCCCAATCATATTTTGCTGACACTCTGACTCACTGTCTGGATGGATATTGGCTATAGCTACGTATCTACCCACACCACAGGCGGTCTAGAGGTACGGTCCCTACGTGCACACAAAAGAGCTGCACCATACCTACACCCTTGAATGCAGGATGATTGTGGAGAGGAACCAAAGTGACAGCTAGCTCTCATCGCCAAGCGAACGCGGAAATGTCGGCCGGAAGCAACCGCGCAGTACGGGAAAATGGCACGGCCGCGGATAACCTCCGAAACGGTGCGCGGGCGAATGTCGGTCGAAGCACCTCCTGTATGCGCCCTAGAACAGTCATCTCGCCGTGTTGTAGACCTATTGAATCGCAACTGAAAGAGGATTAGGCGATCAAGTGTGTTCGAACGTGTAGTTACGTCAGCGTAAAATGGCGTCTTTCTCCCAGGAACGTCTTCCCGAGGTCTAGTAACCTCCATTTGTGGACTTGCTCGCGGAGTCATCAAACCTATGTAACAGATCTGACAGAACTTGAGCTAGTGATATAACTGAATAACATGTTTACAGTGCATGTCTGTGTAAGTCTAGAACATTCTGTGGACAGCTATATAAGTTGATTTCTGTTGCAGTCAGGATGCTGCCTGTTTTCTGACTGAGGTTGATTCATTGACTTCGCGCGAGTGTCCAGTCCATGTGTTACAGTGGTAGCAGAGGGTGGTTGAGAGTTGATGGCCAGCAAGCACATCAGTTTACCTTCGTCCTTTGTTGCGGGAGACCCAACTGAATGGTTTACGCGGTTTGAGATATGTTGCAATGCCAATGAGTGGTCGGATGTTGTGAAGGCACGGAAACTTCCCACCCTGTTGGAGGGTGAGGCCCTTGCAGTTTGGATGGAACTGTCTGAAGCAGATAAGGAGAGCTACCAGCGTGCCAAAGCAGAAATGATTACCAGAATGGCCCCCGTATGATTTGTATCGCTGGGTGACTTCCATGGTAGACGGCTACACCCGGGCGAGCCCCTGTCGGTGTTCCTCCATGTGCTAAAGCGCCTACTGGATCAAGCAATGCCTGAGGCAGATGCAGCCACGCGGAACCAGCTACTTATACACCAGTTCCTAACCAGGCTACCAACCCACGTGAGTAGACAACTACGGGCAGCCGGTGAAATCGATGACTTGGACAAGTTGCTGGAGCGAGCGAAACTGCTGCTCACCATCGAGGAACCAGGG
This sequence comes from Ianthella basta, assembly GCA_964019415.1. Classification (NCBI taxonomy): domain Eukaryota; kingdom Metazoa; phylum Porifera; class Demospongiae; order Verongiida; family Ianthellidae; genus Ianthella; species Ianthella basta. Next base: position 6,823,011 of record OZ025868.1, on the reverse strand, counting down.
AAAACAGCCGCTGCGGTTGAAGCAACAATACCAGCAGAAGTAGCAGTATTGCAGGAGCAGATCTCAGCTCTGACGGAGCAAGTAGCGGCACTGGTTACACGCCGTACTGCCATCCAACCAGCGATGCCACGTCTGTGTTATCGGTGTCACCAGCCAGGTCATTTGCAGCGAAATTGTCCAGATCGGAGGCGGTGTTATTCGTGTGGCCAGCCTGGACACTTGGCAAGGGAGTGCGAGTCGGGAAACGACAGAGGGACGCCCCGCATGGGCCGGGGGCGTTCCGGAAGACAATAGGCCCTCCCAGCGTAGTGAATGTAGTAACAGCTGCCGTACGGTCAAGCGCAGCAGTGCTCAGAGGAATCGTAGGCAGCAAAGAAGTCGAGTTGATGCTGGATTCGGGATCTACCGTTTCTCTTATCAAAGAGAGCGTTGCTACAAGTTTGCCAACAGGGAAACAGCTGGCCTCTAACGAGTTACAACTTGTCTCTGCAGCTGGGGAACCCATTCCTGTGGTGGGTCGTGTTGTTCTTCCAGTGCAAGTAGGTGAATTGAAAGTGGAGCACCCTATGATTGTGGTCCAATCATTGATTACTCAGGTGATCCTGGGTATGGACTTTTTGCAGAAGCATGGCCTAGTTCTGGACTTTACAACAACGCCTGTTCATGTCACAGCACATGCCGGAATGAGTGGTGATGATGACCAGAAGCAGGAGCTACAGTCAATTGTACAAGCTGCCAGAAAGGTGAAGGCCAAGGTATGTGCAGTAGAAGCTCAGATCCAGCTCACTGAACAGGTTATAGATGACTGTGCTATTCCACAATTCGGTGCCACACCATCGCAATTTGAATTCCCGGAATGCTCCACTACCTCCTTCTCCCCTATTCTTGAGAAGTACAGGGACTTGTTTCGCACCTCACCAGGCCACACCAACCTAGCGGAACATTTCATCCCAACGACTGGTACTCCAGTGAAAGTGCCTCCAAGGAGGATTCCAGCTAATTATCGTGCGGAAGTTGAGCAGCAGATGCAGACCATGCTGGAAGAGGGCTTAATTGAGGAGAGCTCAAGTCCATGGATAGCCCCAGCTGTATTTGTACGCAAGAAAACAGGAGAAATCCGACTATGTGTCGACTATCGGGAGCTGAATAAGAAAACAGCCAAAGACGCATACCCACTACCTCTCCCGGATGAAGTGCAAGACAGGTTGGCAGGGTCCACTGTGTTTTCCACATTGGATTTACAAAGTGGCTACTGGCAGCTTCCAGTGCATCCCAATGACAGACCAAAAACAGCTTTTTCTCCAGGACCGGGGATGGGACTTTTCCAGTTTTGCCGAATGCCATTTGGTCTTACAGGAGCCCCCGCCTCATTCCAGAGGCTCATGGACAAGGTTTGTCGCGGCCTACCATTTGTCACTACTTACCTAGATGATGTGTTGGTCTATTCACCCACTGTGCAGGAACACCAGCAACACCTGGAGCTGCTGTTCCAGCGGTTGTCCTCAGCTGGTCTCACCCTCCGAGGCAAAAAATGCCATATTGGACTGTCCCAGGTTTCGTATCTTGGTCACAGATTCTCGACAGATGGCATGGAGCCAGATCCACAGAAAGTGGCTGCAGTATGTGCGTGGCCCACACCCACGAATGTCAGTGATCTAAAGAGCTTCCTGGGATTGGCCTCTTACTATCGATGCTACATCCCCCAATTTGCAGACATTGCAAGCCCGTTACATCGGTTAACGGACAAGGATGTTCCATTTGCATGAGATGCTGTCTGCCAAGCCGCATTTGAAGTACTGAAGAATGAGCTGACACAAGCCCCAATCCTTGCCTATCCAGAATTTCAGGCATCTTCAGCACCATTTTACCTGATCTCTGATGCAAGTGCATTGGGAATCGGAGCTGTTCTAGAGCAAGATGGCCATGTTGTAGCTTACGCTAGTAGAGTTCTCACGAATGCTGAACGTAACTACAGTGTGATCCAACGCGAGTGTTTGGCTGTAGTCTATGGGATGAAGCAGTTTCGGCATTATCTCCTGGGCCGACCCTTCATCGTACTTACAGATCATGCTCCATTGCAGTGGCTTTCAGCCCAAAAAATGGAAGGTCTGTTGGCAAGGTGGGCGCTGGCCATCCAAGAATACGATTTTACCATCAGCTACCGGAAGGGCTGCCAGAACAACAATGCTGATGCCCTGTCTCGGATGTCTCAGCCAGAGAGGGACAAAGCCAACACCCTGTCAATGAGCACTACCTCTGAAGGTGAGCACAGTGCAGCCACCACTTGCAGTCCTTGCATACCTGCAGACCTTCAGCAGCAGCAGTGCAATGATCCGGTCCTCTGCCAACTACATGAGGAACTGTCTAAAGAGGAAACAGGAAAATCACCCCCTCAAGGTTCTGCTTGGCGCCAGCCACAGCTACGCCGCTATCAGCAAATTTGGTCCCAGCTCACTCTCAAAGATGGGGTGATATGTCGCAAGTATACTCCGGGACCAACCATGGATCCTATCATAGTTCCAGTCATTCCAGCTCCATTGCGAGCAACGGTCATTGCCCAACATCATGATGTTCCAGGTGCAGGACACTTAGGATCTGACAAGACGGCAGCCAGAGTACGAGAAGTTGGCTATTGGGTGGGAATGTTACATGACATTGACCAGTACTGCCGTGCATGTTCAGTCTGCCAGACTTCCAAACTTCCACTGCCTCCCAAAGCTCCTCTGAATAGCATTCCAGTAGGAAGGCCATGGGAAATGGTAGCCATTGATATCCTGGAGGTTCCCCGATCCTATCGCAACAACCGGTACCTACTAGTGATCCAGGATTACTTCACAAAGTGGGCTGATGCTATCCCCCTACCTGACCAGACTGCCGTGCGCATTACAAATGCACTTGTGAAGGTATTCACTGACTATGGTTTGCCAGATATTATCCACTCGGACCAGGGACGCAACTTTGAAAGTTCCATTCTCAGACAAACATTGGAAGCTTTTGGGGTTGCCAAATCTAGGGCAACAGCGTACCATCCCCAAGGTGATGGGATGGTTGAAAGGTTTAATCGGTCTCTGTTGCAGATGTTACGTGCCTATGTTCAGGATCAAGCTGACTGGGAGTGTCACCTTCCACTGGCCCTTTACGCATATCGTACAGCAGTCCACACCTCCACTGGGGTGTCCCCTTTCGAGCTCATGTATGGTCGTTCTCCCCAGAAGTCACCCTTCCCAACTTCCACTGCCTATGACCCATCGTCGTACCAATCCCAGCTACACGCAAAACTGGCTAAGCTACATGACTTTGTGGAGACAAATCTTGCAGAGGCAGCACACCTACAGAGGAGTTCAGATGTCCACAGGACACAGGCACGACTCTTCAGTGTTGGTGATCCAGTATGGCTGTCCATTCCTACTGCAGGTAAACTGGACCCTCACTGGGAGGGAAATGGAGGATACATGCTATTCCAGGACCAGTGACATATGTCATCTATGATGGTACAAGGTACAGAACAGTTCATGTCAATCGCCTGCGACGTCGCGTTCAGCCAGATTTGGAAAGCACCCCTATTCACACACCTTCAGAACAGAACCACACCACTTGGAGAGCTCCAACAGTGGAGCATCACATCACTATTGACGATCCTGATGGTGAACGACGGTACCCCCAGCGTATTCGGAGACCACCTGACCGCTTACAGATGTAGCTTGAGACGAGCTCGCTCTGGGAGGGACGAATGTAACAGATCTGACAGAACTTGAGCTAGTGATATAACTGAATAACATGTTTACAGTGCATGTCTGTGTAAGTCTAGAACATTCTGTGGACAGCTATATAAGTTGCTTTCTGTTGCAGTCAGGATGCTGCCTGTTTTCTGACTGAGATTGATTCATTGACTTCGCGCGAGTGTCCAGTCCATGTGTTACACCTACAAAAGGCACTTACCCGTCGAAAGCGCTGTAGAATTGTGGATAAATCAGTCCCTTACTCATTATCGTTCGTGAGTTACAGCTGACGGAGAAGAAGAATACGAAGAAGAAGAAGAAGAAGACGAAACACGGAAAAAGGTGTCGACGCTTTCTACACAACGGCGCGCGCGCGCGTGGAAGTAAGGTTACCTCTATATCCCTACATAGACAGCACTACCGTGCTGTCTGATAAGAAGAAGACGAAACACGGGAAAAGGTGTCGACGCTTTCTACACAACGGCGCGCGCGCGCGTGGAAGTAAGGTTACCTCTGTATACTGTACAGCCTCCTTTCCTTGTAGGCGGTTTCTTGTGTCGGTTCTCACTACTGTTCAGGAGTAGCGCGAATTTCCGTTTGTATGTAATAGTTAAATGCCGCCCAAGAGGTGTCTGCGGGATTTAGAGCACGAAGCTCGAGGGCGCGAAGCAGACATCGATTAGTCGGCATTTAAGTAATATAGATCCAAAAACTGTTCACTAATCCAATGAAAATCCTCTCCACTAGCTCCTCTTGACGACGCCTGCGTCATTGGCAACGGATGACGATGCGGAAGCTCAATAAAGAACTTTACGGCACCCGTAATCTTTCTCGTTACACTCCTTCACCGTCTGCCCTTACTCCTGCTTCGTAGGGAGGCCATTCGGCGAGAACTGATGGAATAACTCGCAGCGACAAGCTCGTATCACAGCAGATACAAAATGGCAGTGATGACGTCATTATACACTTCACGCGCATTCTGCCCGCAACGTACGTGTATAGGATTTATCGCCACGCGCACTCTGCCCGCCACGTACGTCTACGGGATTTATAATCACGCGCGAAGCAATTGGAATGCTTCTCTGCGATTTAGAATCATCGTTTAGACGCACGTTACCATGGCAACGGGATCTATTACAGCATACAAACAACCACCACCATTCCTACATACAATCTGATAATTCAGTTCGTTTGTTTGTTTGTCTGTTCGTTTGTGATTCGGGCAAAAACTACTGCACAGAACGCCACCAAACTCTCATGGATTATAAAGCGGGGCTCTGCGAGTGTCCTCCACAGGTTGAAATCGCCCGTCTTGCAGTTCTGGAAGAGATATCCTTCTATTTCCGTTTTTTGTTCGCGGCTGACAGCCATTTTATTAATTATTGCTCCCTTGACTTCTGGTTGTCGAACGGTTTGATTTGCTGTCGTTCAACGATCGACTTAAAACTCGGCCGTCGTTATAGCAGCTACCTTCCGTTGCTACCCGCTCACATACGTCAAAACTGGCTGGGGCTGACTCGCTGTTGTGCGACTCGCCATAGCAGAAGCGCCCTGCTAGTAGATTATAATTATCAATAAGCATGCAGTTACATTCAATATATTCAGTGCAAGGTTGCATGCTAGTACAATGTAGTAATCTAACTTATAGTGATGGCGATTTCTGTCCATCTTCCAACCTGAGACCACTCCTCCCCTTCAGTCTTGAGCATTAACACAGCGACATAGGGCTGGAAAGAAAGTGGTGAAAGATATCCTGGGCTCCATTCCCAGCGGCACACACTTTCTTTCCAGCCCTATGTCGTTTCAAAGGTCTACGGACAGTAACGACGCCGGTTGTCTTGTTGACGCTTTGCCAAGAGGTCTTCGGACTTAGCCTTCTTCCATCGTACCTGTCTTCGGACATGGCCTTCTTCCAACAATCTAGCTGTGTTTATGCTTAAGAATTTCTTCCTACAATTCATCAAAATCTCTTACTAGTGGCCTCGGATAGCTCTCTGCATAAGTTAATGTTGCAATGTCGCGCAGTGCATTGGCTACATTTTGTTGAGTGTTTTACATGTGTATTACATTGGGGGGGCTCCTCACTTGTAGTCCAGAGCAGGCTCAGTGCTGCACAGTTCTGCTGGCATCTTTAAATGGCCAATAGTAGTGCAATGTTAGGTATCGCTAAAATTGATAGGAGACAACTAGATCGAAAAGATGATAGACAATGGTTGGCTATAAATCAAGAGGAAGATTTAGCTCCACTGCTTTCATTATTGTTCTCTTCCCTTTTGCATCCGTACATTTGAGTGTCCCATTGAGCTTGTCTCTTTGCTCATATCTGGACAGCTTGGTATGTGCTTTTGCTAGTTCCTCTCTGTCGGACAAGATGGCCAACTGTAGATACAAATTTTCACACCAACAAAGTATTGCACAGTAATTAGACAATGACAGACTGCTATTTCAGCTCTAGGTTTTCTTTGTTCAAGTTAGCCAAAACTGGCTTCACCTCAAGCAACTGTCAAACCAAACAACCGTGGCCAGCCTCTGCATCTTTGTTGCACATGCATTGGCATCATTAGCCTAATTATGCATACTTTTAAGGCATGATGCAATGTACTGATGATTACACTAATGTTTTTTTTTCATTTACACAGCAGACGATTTGCACAGCTGCTATTGTGACCTGTGTTTATGGTACGTTTTCTCAGAACTGTATTCTAGCTGACACTTCCAGCGTAATTCTGTAATTTGCCTCATATAGGTCAACGGTTACTGGTTGAGCCATGCCTCAAAAGTGGACAAATGACCAAATTGATCTGCCATCAGAACAAATCATTCATTGGTGATAAGGTTATTGCACCTAAGCTGGCAATAAATGGCTCTGTGCTGACTGGTCTTGGCTTAGGCACACATGAAAATTGTACGCCTGAACTTAGTGCAGACTGTGCTGATTGTGAGTGCTTCTCATGGGAGGTGTCAACGGACCTCATTAATGAGCGTGATGTGTCTTGCGGAGGGGAGCCAGACAGAGGAAAACAGGGCCGTCCTGTACACATTTCCCTTGGAAAGAGTGAGTGTACAGGTCCCAGCTAGTGTATGTGCTTTAAGTAATGTTTACAAACAATTACAGCTTTTGTATTGACTGGCAAGTATTTATTCTAGAAAGATGGAATTTATGATAGGATGCCTAAGCGCAATTATCATGTGCCATGCTTCCTACGTAGGCTTCTGCGGTGTGGGAATTCAAATGCTTGCCATTGAATGCACGAATTCAGCTAAATTCAATGCTATCGTATACAGTTGGCCTAGAAATACATGTTTCATATTGTTTCTATTTATGACCTGTGCACTTTCTGTAATGTGAATGTACATTATATCAATCTCTTCATATTCTTTCATTGTGCAGGAAAAGGATCGAAGCCTTGTTCTGACAGTAAGTTGTTGTGCCAACGGAGTCCTTGTAGTGCCCAATTGCAAGTTACATGCTATTGGTACATGCGCACTTACATGCACTGTTGCTGGTCTTTGTCAACAGTTTTAATTTGACATGTGCCGTTGGTGTTTTATTTATGTATGTATGTATAGTAGCCTGTCAATTTATAAGGAGGTCTATAGCAAACATGCTGTAGATCAGTTCCATGTATTCCAATATGTTAATAGCTTATTAAGAAGTGAGTTTGTACAGGAGTACAGGGTTATGTTTGCTGTTCCTTGCAGATGAGGACAATCTGAAATACCTTTGGTCTTTGGTGATTTCCCTACTCATTATCATCATCATTGTCAGCGTAATCATTTTGCTTGTGAGTTGACATTTACTGTAAACAGCCAATTGTTTACTTAGCTGAGGTTATCATCTCATGCTGCTTCTTGGAAATGGAGATACATAGATTGAAAGTAGCACTAGAATGGTTAGCAAGCCTCAAGAAAATGTGATAGATCTGTAATGATAAGTTTGTAATCACAGTTGCCTTCACACATAAACACAAGGCACAATTCTCATTACATTGTCGTTCATTACTACCTATAGTTACAGTTTCTCCAGCAAAATGATGTACAGTGTAATCATGTATTGTCAATCAGAAGCACTCTCTGCTGGTACCTGCATGTACCATTTGTATTCCAGTGCTTTCGGAAGAAACTCCATGGGCTTTTCCGTACTCTTCTGGATAAGTGGAAAGCAGACAGGAATCGAAGAGAAGGTGTTTCAACTTCACTAAATCCTCCTACAGATGGACAAGAAATGGTAAGGCTTTTTACAACTGTGCCAATTGTGCTATGGTGTTACTATGGTGGGACATTTCAGTGGACATTGATTGCAAACAGGTTGCAATTGTGGGATAAATGACACATTAGGTATAGAAACGTGTTTGCATAATTATATACATTTGGACCTAGGTATTCGAAGGATGTAGGTAATGGAATAAACTCCACTTAAATTATCACACTGTACACCTTTTGGTTAGCCATTCTAATGTTCCATGTAATTTATATATCAGAATATTAGTACTGTGCACAGGTACTCACACTGAAATAGATTAACCTTTGGAACACTGATAATCCCCATTTTGGAAGCTGGGCTCAAATAGTGGCTGAAGCTTGAATAGAGGCCAGGGGCATGGGGGACAATTCTTTAATAGAGGTAGAGTCTCCAATAGTGGGAAGGTTTGCTGGAGTTGATCAATACGGAAGGCCTCGATTGACACAACTGTGAATCAATTCTCGCACTTCACAGTCGCCAAAGAGCACAGAGTTGCAAGAGCGATGTCTAACACCCCTTTCACATGGACACTTTCAAACTGGGTCGAACCCAGTTTCACACCTTTGAGGTGTGGAATTTTGATTTTGTAACTGGGTCGAACCCGGTTCACTCGACCCAGTTGTGGAGGTGGGTTCGACCCAGTTGTAACTAGGTTCGGGGTATTAGAAAATGGCGGAAAGGGGAAAGACGTGGTCGAATGGCAAAACAGCGGTACTGGTGGACGCGTGGAGCGAGGATACAATCTAGAAACTTCTGTTGAGCTCGAAAAGAACCGCTAAGGCCTACAATAAGATTGTAGAGATGCTTGCCGCTCACTCTTCCTCGTCCCATCGCGCTGCAACCTGGTCTAGGAATGCATGGCTCCTGTTTCGCACCCATACCGACCTTGTCTGGTGTACACTGCCAAGCAGAAGTGTTTGCGTTACCTGCGTCGTGATCGTAGCGAGTCCGGCGGCTTGCCGCCAACGAAACGTCATCAATCGACTCCTCCTGGCCCTGTCTAGCTCTCTCTCGCTGCTCTCATACGCTGCCGTCGCCGCCTCCAAAGCCAAATGAGCCCGGAACGGATGATAACCACCGCGACCTCCCCATTTTCCAACTCCGCATTACGTCACTCGCGCTTGCGCATGGTACGAATAAAATTCCCCATGTGAACACAAAATTAGCGAAACCGGGTCGAAACCGGTTCAGTTAAACTGGGTTAGTTGCGCATGTGAAAGGGGGGTAAGAGAAACTCATATGATGTTTCTTTCAAGCTGAAAGCAGTTGAATGTGGAGAAATGAAGAGTAAGAAAGCTGCTGCGAAGGAGATGGGCGTGGACAGCAAGAGGATCTGGGAGTGGTGTAAGCAAAAGGAGACGTTGGCTAGTCTAAAGAAGAAAGGAGCATCCTTGCACAAGCGGCAATGTGGAGTAGGAAGAATGGTGCTAAATGTGGATTTGGAGGATGTGCTGTTCAGCTAGATAGTCGCACTGCATAGTCGCACCACTGACCACTGATTTTATATGGAAACAACAGTGGGTATCAGACAAAAATGCACGTATTTTAATAGAAGCCAGGCTTGAATAGAGGCCAGGTCAAAACTCCCTGGAAAGAAATAGAGGCCTGGTCTTCTATTCGGACATACACAGAAATACACCTCTAGTCTCAAACTTGTTTATGTATTCAATTCAGCATCCAGTGAGAAATTTATTGAATGAGATTTACATTGGCTAGTGTACTTCACCTTAATAATGCTACTTTCACTTAAATGCACCCACTGTTTGCAAGAGGTTTACATAAATAGCAATCCAGAAAGTGCATTGAGAAGCAACATAACTGTACTAGAATGAAAGCAAATTTCCTTGTTGTCCACTTTCAAACTCCTTTGTCAGTGAACACACAGTATCATGTATGACCCATATATTCTTGCACCTGTCTGCTATTCTTGTGAGGACTCAGCATATTTGTTGACAATGAAGGCAACAGTGTAAAGTACCGATCTAGATAATTATTTTGTTTGTTCTGAAGGGAGCAGCAGAACCAGGGGCTTCCCAGAATGAAGCTGTGCCACAAGGGTCTGCCCAGGAGGAAGCTGTGGAAGAGCACGAGGAGTTTTATGATGCTGAACAGGAACTGCAAGAAGTGAGTCAATTTACAGATTGTATCCATTGTATGCATACATAGTACACAGTACAGCGATCACTGTACATGACATTGGCATATATGTATATCACATACTAAAAGTCAAAGGGACTCTCATACTCACCCATAGAGCTTATCATGAGCCAGCATGGTCATGTGTAATATCATGCACCCAAATGGGGTGCCATTTGTGAATAGTGCCAATATTGTGTACGTAGCTATTCTGGCTGCTCTGCTGATTCCCACTTCATGTACTGAATTGTTTGCGCGCATTGTAAATGTAATGTATTCTCTCTCATGTCAGCCTCATGGCTGCTACAGTGTAATATCTACATTTGTCAAGCTTGCATGTTAATTGTACTACTGGTGTGTTTGCAGGATGGTGTCTTTCAGGGGCATAATACTTCACAAGAAAGTGACTCAAGTAGAATCTTCTCTGAAGTAAGTTATTGCAGTACATGTATTTCAACTGATGCACACATGATATCATATGTATTTTCTTCTGTAGGATTTGTGCCTTTCAAGGGATAAGAACGGTCTGTCAAAGTTTTTGTATCTATTCAGAGATAGCTCTGAGGTGAGAGTGTGCTTCACCAGGTCCATTTGTAAATCGGTATGCCTCTGACTAATGTAGCACTGTATGCAATGGTTGGTTATAGCTACATACTAGCACTGCTGCATGTACATGGCACACTCAGGATGCATTTGAGAACATAACTACACCACACTGGAACATAACTACGAACTTCATTCTGAAATAGATCCCGTTGCCATGGTAATAGGCATCTAAACGCTGCAATTAAATCACATAGATGCACAGCAAGCATTTCGCAGACAAACATGTAGCCAATAGGACAAGCGCTTGCATCTCGCCAGACCGGCGCCAGTGCATCTAAATCCCAGAGATGCACTGTGCGCAGTGCATCTAAATGCCGAACATGCACTGCTCTGTGGCGCGCGCGGCATTCACGCTGTGCTCTAAATGCAGCTGTGATAAGCAACAGTAGCTAACGCCACAACATACGATTCACAGGTCGCCCGGCTCACTTGCTTCGTCGAGAAACAGGGAAAAGCCACAGTCCAGCTACAAACCAGAGCCGAGAAAGAAACTGGTTAGCTATGTACGAGCTGGGAACAGGCTTTGGTTAAAGACACCACTCTGGGAAACGCTGTGGCCGACGTGACTGACAGTGAGTAAGCTTACGCTTAGCTGATGCGCCTTATCCACTGCCGACCAGTAAGAAACGTCCGCTGCGAGATGAACAACCCAACTTGGACCCGAATCACACGACTTTTTCTCTGCCACTGTCAGGAGTAGCTAACTATTTCCGGAAGATGCGTGATGACGCAAGGACGAGTATGTAAACTGATTCGCTGCCGGCTCCTTACCCAATCATTTGGGATCTATAACACTTAAATACTGACCAATCGGTGTCTCTGAAGATTTAGACCACTCGGCACTCGGGCGCTTCACGCCCTCAAGCCACATGCTCTAAATCTCAGAGACACCTCTTGGTCAGCATTTAACTATTACATAACACATGTTTGTATGCTTGATCAATGTTCAGGTTAAGTACATGTATGGTACTAACTCCTTGCTACAATCTTATGTACTTACAAAGACCTAAACAGACAGCCGTGTTCTACGTACTGCCTTTTCTGCAATTCCTGCAAATATTATTCGTATTACACTCAAATGTGATGCTCAGTGATATCTACCCTTGGCGTTCAGCCTCTTGTAGATATCTCTTATGCACTGCACATGTGTGTGGTATTAACTAATGCATATTTGCAACAGACATTCAACCCACTGTGTACTAACAACTATTTCTAATTAAATGTCTTCTGGGACTACTGCAACTGCAACTTGAAGTGCTTGTTCTTTGGTCTGCCATAGTATATTCTGAAGGAAGGCAAGGGTGCCCGAGCTATCTTTCAATGGAAAGAAGTGGAAGAGACCGAGGAGTTCTTCGACTGTGAAGAGTTTCAGACACTGGGTACTGGTGTGATTGTAGATGATGTTTCGGTGAGTCATATATAATAATCATTTGCTTCAGCATATTTACTGGGTATAAATGAATGAGGTCCACACTCAACAGTACAGACAAAATATGGGTGTGTCCCTTTTTGAGAGCTTGACTTACAACAGTGAACACTACTCATCTGTATGCACTATTATTATCTATAGTTCATACTATTATAAAATGTAGTTTGAAGAACTTCACAAAGCTGAGCTTGGTATGCCCTTTAGCAATAAATTAATGTCAATTGCAAGGCATATTCTTTAGTGGCATGCTTAGCTATGTAGACTTAGTTATTTGCATAACTGTGACGTCATAGTGATGTTTGTAGTGACTGAGTAGTTAGTAGTCACTGCTGTTGATTGCTGGTTATTTATATTATTATTATTATTATGCTATTATTACGGTTGTGTTCTGTAGTGCAATGTATTAGTGATTATTATTCTTACGTATGTTGTACTATTATTGGTATCTGCATGGTTACGTAGTTGTACCCGGTTGTATTGTGCCTTTGTCCCATTGTTCATTGATTTGTCTTGCTGAGCGGATCGCTGTGACAAGTGCGGTGCATGAGCGTGGCCCGACCGACTGTTCCCGAAGTGTAAGAGCGTGCAGAACATCACATTTGGCAACGAAGGAAAGTCCGACGCGGGAGAGATGACAACACACGGCCAGATCAGCGAGTTCCACGGAGACCCGGAGAAATGGACCTCATACGTGGAACGCCTGGAGTGTTACTTCTTGGCCAACGATGTGGCCGACGCAGAGAAGCAACGCGCGATCCTGCTGAGTTGCTGTGGCGCCTCCACGTACAGCTTGATCCGGAGTCTGGCCGCGCCAAGCAAGCCCACAGCCGTCGCGTACAAGGACTTGGTAGAGAAAGTCACCGCGTACTATGCTCCCAGAAGATCCAAGATTGTTTCGCGATTCAAGTTTAACTCGCGCTCACAACAGCCCGGTGAGTCTATCGCAACGTATGTGTCTGAGTTACGGAAACTTTCCGAATTTTGTGAATATGGTGCTACATTAGATGATATGCTATGTGACCGACTTGTGTGTGGCCTTGCTGAACGACGGGTTCAGCAGCGCCTCCTCGCGGAAGGGGATCTCACATTTGACAAAGCCCTGAAGATCGCCCAGGCCATGGAACTGGCAGAACGAGATGCCAGGGACCTCCAGCAAGCCGGTGCACACAGCAATGTACCAGTTAATAGGGTAGCCCAGCCACCAAGGACTGCCAGACAGGACAAGGATGGTAAACCTTGCCACCGTTGTAGAGGGAGTCACGACCCATCCCAGTGCCACTTCAGGGATGCGCAGTGTCACGCTTGTGGAAAGAAGGGCCACATTAAGCGGGCATGCAGAAGCCAGAGCAAGGTCCCCAGTGCTACCGGTGGTGAGCAACCTCAGAGGCAAGCTGTCCACCTAGCCAAAGAGGACACTGTCACTACACCGCCAGAGCCGCAGGAATACACTTTGTACCCACTCCACGATCTAGCCACACGACCCCTGAAGGCCACGGTGGAGGTGGAGGACCAGGAGCTCATCATGGAAGTAGACACTGGTGCCTCAGTTACCGTCATCAGTGAGGCCACACGGGGAAGCATCTGGCCAAAACAACCTGCCCCACCACTCCAACCAACTGCCGTGAAACTGCGAACATACACCGGGGAGGCAATCCCAGTGGTTGGAAGGTTGATGGTCAAGGTGCGATACCAGGGCCAAGAGGAGCAACTTCCCCTCGTTGTCGTTGCTGGAGATGGGCCCAGCCTGTTGGGTAGAGACTGGCTTGCTAAGTTGAAGCTGGAATGGAAGCACATGTTCTGCGTGCATGCCCAGGAGAGTCTGCAGGATGTCCTGGAACGACACGACATGGTGTTCAAGCCAGAGTTGGGCAGGATCAATGGAGTTGAAGCAAAGCTTCACATCAACCCTGAGGCCCAACCACGTTTCTACAAGCCGAGATCAGTACCATATGCTCTTCGCCAGAAAGTGGAACAGGAGCTGGACAGACTGGAGGAAGCCGGAGTCATTGTCCCTACCCAGCACTCAGACTGGGCAGCTCCTATTGTTCCTGTTGTGAAGACTAATGGCTCAGTGAGGATTTGCGGAGACTATAAACTGACAGCCAACACGGCAACGAAGACTGAGTCCTACCCTTTACCCAGAATTGAAGACTTGTTTGCATCCCTTGCCGGAGGTAAGATGTTCTCCAAGCTTGACCTGTCCCATGCTTACTTGCAGCTGCCACTGGCTGAAGAATCACAACCCCTGCTGACAGTCAACACCCACAAGGGGCTCTACCGTTACTTGAGGCTCCCCTTCGGAGTTTCTTCAGCACCAGCCATCTTCCAGCGTACCATGGAGACCTTACTACAAGGCCTGCAACATGTATGTGTGTACCTTGATGACATCCTCATCACCGGTCGTTCTCAGCAGGAGCACCTGAAGAACCTGGAGGAGGTCTTACAGCGGTTGGAAGAGGCAGGAATGCGACTGAAGCAGGAGAAGTGTACCTTCCTCATGCCCGAAGTGGAGTACCTGGGGCACAAGATCAGCCCAGAGGGCCTGCAGCCAACTGAGTCCAAGGTGCGTGCCGTAGCAGATGCCCCCGAGCCGAAGAAAGTGACAGAATTGAGATCGTTCCTGGGTCTAGTGAACTATTATGGCAAGTTCTTACCCAACCTCGCCTCCATGGCAGCACCCTTGTATAACCTGCTGAAGAAGAATGCCCGCTGGACATGGGGCAAGACCCAAAAGGCGGCATTCAAGGGGGTGAAGGAGTTGCTACACTCGTCAGACCTGCTAGTCCACTTTGACCCGGAGGAACAGCTCATCTTGGCATGTGATGCCTCGCCCTATGGACTAGGAGCCGTGCTATTCCATCGCATGCAAGATGGCTCTGAAAGGCCAATAGCTTTTGCATCCCGTACCCTTGCTCCAGCGGAAAAGAAGTACTCACAGCTTGACAAGGAAGCACTGTCCATCATCTTTGGAGTCAAGAGATTCCACCATTACTTGTACGGCCGCCAGTTCATCATCCACTCAGACCACAAGCCACTCATGTACATCTTCGATGAGTCAAAGGCAGTGCCACTCATGGCATCTGCAAGGATCCAGCGATGGGCTCTCACTCTCAGTGCCTACACTTACACCATCCAGTACAAGGCCGGGAAGGATCATGCCAATGCTGATGGCCTCAGTCGACTTCCCCTGGAGGATGCCCCACCTGAAGTGCCAAGACCAGCTGAGACAATTCTCCTTATGGATCATCTTGCAGCTTCACCAGTGTCGGCTAGCCACATTCGACAACAGACAGACAATGACCCTACCCTGTCAAAGGTTAGGAGTTTCGTCCAGCATGGTTGGCCTGATGTATTACCAGATACCAGTGACATGCAACCATACCATCGCCGAAGACTTGACTTGAGCATTGAAGATGGCTGCCTGTTAAGGGGAAGCAGAGTGGTGGTGCCTCCCAAATTGCGCAATAGAGTGGTAGACGAACTACACGAAGGCCATCCAGGCATTGCCAAGATGAAGGCACTGGCCCGTCAATATGTGTGGTGGCCGGGCCTGAATGGAGATCTAGAAGAGAGGGTGAAACAATGCACCCCATGTCAGGAATGCCGTAAGAATCCACCAGCGGCACCACTCCACCCGTGGGAATGGCCAGAGCAACCGTGGAGGAGAGTGCATGCAGATTACGCTGGCCCTTACTTAGGACACATGTTCCTCATACTCATTGATGCACATTCCAAGTGGATGGAGGTACACATGACGAGGTCATCCACATCACTCGTGACCATCGAGAAAATGAGAAGCTCCTTTGCGACATTAGGGCTACCAGAACAGCTGGTAACTGACAATGGCCCTAGCTTCACCAGTGGGGAGTTTCGCCAGTTCATGAGGAACAATGGAGTACACCACATCACGACATCCCCCTACCATCCATCATCAAATGGATTAGCCGAGAGGGCTGTCCAGACGTTTAAGTCAGGTATGAAGAAGCTGACTGAAGGAACCTTGGAGACCCGGTTGATTCGGTTTCTATTCCACTATCGGACCACACCCCATGCCACAACAGGTCAGTCCCCAGCAGAGCTGATGCTAGGAAGACAGCTCAGGACATGCCTGGACCTGCTCAAGCCAGACATCGGCAAAAGAGTAAGAGCACACCAGGAGCAGCAGAAGAGAGCACACGATGCTCATTCCAAACCAAGAGGGTTCCAGCGTGGAGTGCAGGTCTACGCCAAGAACTTTGGTCAAGGGCTTCCATGGCTACCTGGGGTCATCCAGGATTTGAAGGGTCCTGTGTCTTACACCATTGAGCTCCAAGATGGTCGTGTTGTTCGACGACACGTGGATCATGTGAGAGCTCGCACAGCTACAGTCCAACCATCGGTTGAGACGGATGACTATCCCATCATCGAGACACCATCTCCGAACATGGATGACTATCCCATCATCGAGACACCATCTCCGAACACCGAGTTACCACCAACTGATCTGCCACCTGCCGCAGCGGGGCAGAGTCTTCGCCGTTCCTCCCGCCCCCACAAGTCACCAGAGCGTTATGGTGTGACTGTGAGACATTGACTAATGGGGGAGGAGATGTAGTGACTGAGTAGTTAGTAGTCACTGCTGTTGATTGCTGGTTATTATTATTATTATTATTATTATGCTATTATTACGGTTGTGTTCTGTAGTGCAATGTATTAGTGATTATTATTCTTACGTATGTTGTACTATTATTGGTATCTGCATGGTTACGTAGTTGTACCCGGTTGTATTGTGCCTTTGTCCCATTGTTCATTGATTTGTCTTGCTGAGCGGATCGCTGTGACAAGTGCGGTGCATGAGCGTGGCCCGACCGACTGTTCCCGAAGTGTAAGAGCGTGCAGAACATCACAATGTTGTAATTGATGATGTATGTAGTAGAACACATCTATGCCTTGTGTACTTGCCTTTAAGTAGCAACTGCAATGTTACCCAATAAATCCAACCAAAGTGTGTTCTGGCACCAGCGTGGGTATTAATAAATGCTTGCTGCAGTTCGATGGTTGTCACTAATACTCGTACATGCGTATATACGAATGTACGTACATACATACAGTAGTCGATGTCCTGTCACTTACTGCACTTCACAGCCATAACATCTGTGCATGCTCCATGCACTGTATTCCATCTAGCAACATTGTCTCTATCTCATGCCAGTCCTGCTGATTCTTTCAATAATTATTATAACCGTTTAATTTACTTGTCATTGATTGCAGGAGAATGTCTGTCAGGGAGACACTTGTTCTCCACTAGACAGATGTCGTAGGGAAATCTTTGATCATGAGAGAGTGAGTTACTGTATGTACAGTATGTGCATAATTGTATTTGAACAGACTAGCTACCCAAGCACTCTTTAGGTACATACCCCTCTGCAATCTTCGTCATTTCATGTTGGTCAATGAAATGGTGTAGGAGACATTTTTATGCTTTAATTAAAAGACAACGTTGAGAACTACACATGGTGAGAAAGAGAGGAGAAGGGGGAAAATGGTAGTGAACTAGACCAGAGCCAGCGACCTCCAGACCTTTAGCCGACCCTTTGGCTGCTAAACCACTGGTCACTGCCAATAGCCACTGATCCATTCCATCAGCATATCAATATTGCACTGATTAGTCGGTGCTCCATGTTTAAATTTCAAAGGAGGCTCTGAATAGAGCACATTCACAGGGGGGATGGATCAATGGCTGTTGGCAGTGACCAGTGGTTCAGCTGCCAAAGGGTCTGCTAGAGATCTGGAGGTCACTGGCTTTGGTTTGGTTCACTGCTATTTCCCCCTCCCCCTCTCTTTCACATCATGTGTGGTTCCCAACATTGTTTTTTGGTTGCTTAACCATGGTACATAGACCATCTCCATATTGCGTGAATTAGTTTTACTAAACTTTCCTGCACTGCACAAAGCAGTTTCTTTTGGCTTACATGGAATGAAACCATGTGACTGTAGGCATGTATACTTGGACACCTTGGATACCAGGAGCTACGTATGTATCTTTTCTCCATCTTCCACTCCTCCTATGCTTAACACATAATATATATACACAGCACTTTTCGATATTATTCTGCTGATGAAGGCGTCCACAACTGAAATGTCCTGATCAACCCTTCCAGCTACTATGTTGCAGTACCTCACTCAAAAGCCAGTGCACACACCCATTGCTATTGCACTTGTTTTATGCTGCATTGAGCTCTTCATTGCAATCATGTATAGCTTCATTGAATCCCCAATGACCTAGATGATTTACAATAATGATTAGTCGGTTTCATTCAAATGCAAGCCCTGGACCCTTTCGTATGCTCCCCAAGAGGACATGCAAAACCAATGTACCCACAGCTACATCTACAGTATGGGACAATATAACATTTCGTTCCGTTTCCGTTCCGTTTAAACGGTAAAATTCGACCGTTCTACGGTCCGTCGTACGCTACGTAGAACGGTCAGAGACAAGCACGTCCGTTGCACGCTTCGTAGTACGGTCAGAGACAAGCACGCTTGTGCAGTTCTACAGATGCGTGCGCCTATATGAATGAAACGTTTCCACGGGCTACGGAACGATTAGCCCAATTACGCGTCGACATTGAGCCCGCCGAACCAAAGGAACCGTTTCGTTTTTCGATTGTTTTTTTTCTGGCCGAACGTACTCTTTCCGTTCTACGGTCCGTACAACAGTAAAAGACGGTCCGTACTTTAAGCGTTCCGTAAAAACAAAACGTTAACGTTATATTGTCACATACCGTATTTATAGCATACTCAATCTGTGTTGTCAGCATTGGCAAAGGTGTACATTCACCAAAATGCATCCTTAACTGTTTGCGCTCAGTTTGCATGAATGCACTTTATCAGACAGCACGGTAGTGCTGTCGATGTAGGGATGGCAGTGGTTGTTTGTATGCTGTAATACAAACGAAAGTCACGCTACTCCTGAACACGACCGAAAACTGGCAAACGAAGCTTCCCATGAGGAAGCGGGGACTGAACAGTGCACATAGCTAACCTTACTTCACAGCGAGGGTCCGCCTACATGTAGAGAGCGCCTGTGATGGGATGGCATAAAAATGACAGAAACAAGTAAAGGCGGTTACACAGTGGAGCATTAAACATTGTCCCTACATTCAAGGATGTAGGACTATACAGTGCGACATTCTTGCATGTAGGGACCATGGTTAATGCTCCACTGTGTAACAGCCTTTACTTGTTTCTGTCCTTTTTATGCCATCCCTACATTCTTACAATTTTTGTAGAAAATTTTTATTATTTCTAGTTTCTTATGTACAGTGATGCTGCTTGCATTTTATGTATGTCCTAGTACAATCAAAACAGGGGCCACCCGTGAGCCCTTGAACATTACTGCTGCGTATATGAAGATGAAGTAGCCAAGTTGTTTAGGCACTTTGTGCTAATTTTTAGGTAATGCAATGGGCATTGTATTAACTTTGACATACTTCCACATCACGGCTTCATTGCTGTAGGAAATGGAAGTGTCACATGCGGTGGAGTGCAGTGAGCTTGTGACTACTAGTAAGTTATATACATAGGTGATCTTTTGCTCTGACTAAGTAATATCAATTAAACTATCAAGAGCATTTCTACCACCACGTTGCATTTTCCCCTTCCTGCTGTTGACAGCTGCAGCCAAGCAGATTTTCTACAGTCAAAAAGTAGTGCTGGTGGTTTCAGAGATCCGCCTCCCTGACTATGGCAAGCAAGCAGAACTGGTAGTGATGCCTGCCACTCCTTTCATGGATGCGAACACTACTAAAGTTATCCCAGGTGAGTGTAAATCTGGCATAATATTTTATACTTATGTACAGCTAGTATGAGCGTATTGACATTTAGATTTCAGGAAGGATACTTGAACATTATGTAGAAGTGTTCTGTTACTCTATATGTGCCACAGCTGTGAGTCCACACCTGTGTTTACCAAATATTGCATCCATCCCAGTGTTTGAAGACGTGATTCCAGAATACACTAGTGCAGCAACGCCACCACCTTCAGTGATGGTATCCCCTGCAAGCAAGACAAGTTAGTGCAGTCATATATCTTTATATACATCAGTGGTTATATTACATAGGCAGTAATATACTAGCTATGTACGTATACAGTTGCAGGAGAGGTTGGACATCCAATTGGGAGGGATTCTGCTAGCAGCCTGGATGCTTCGGCTCAAACTGAAACAAATCTGTTGCCTTACAAACCTGGTGGCAAGGGTCCTTCAGGACCTCCTAGTCTGGATGTGACAGCGAAAGAATCCCGGCACATGGAACGGCCAAACATAGATGGTATGTGGTGCACACGTGTGGTGTCAATACAATTTATAGGTGTTTAATTAACCTTGATCTGTGCTGCGTGCATGTGTATACGAATATTCATGTTTGCACTTCTAGACGACAGTGACAGTGACTCTGGGGATGATGATGAGCCTGGTGGAGCAGGATGCACTGGAGGCGAAGTGCCCACTGCTGGTAAACCTTTTATTTCATCACAATGCTAGTAGTGTAGCACACCATATGTACGTAGACGAGACACCTGTAGTTAATATAGACCCTGAAGCAGTGTATGTATGTTAATGTACGTATATGTACTATTGTGTATATTATGCTCAGGTGAACCTGTACTGCTGGGTGTGAATGACACTAATGTGAAACTTGGATTAACTGGAGAGAATTGTAAGACATGTTCTTGCATATATATATATTAGTGTGTGTGTGTGTGTGTGTGTGTGTGTGTGTGTGTGTGTGTTGTGTGTGTGTGTGTGTGTGTGTGTGTGTGTGTGTGTGTGTGTGTGTGTGTGTGTCTGTCTGTGTGGGTGTGGGTGTTACTGTGGTCTCCTTCAGCAACCGCGTGGTCTTCTTGCCACCATTATGATGCATGTACACACACACACACACAAGTGCATGCATGCACAAATGGAATCTCCTCAGTTCTGTACACATATGTACATGATGTACACCTATGGCATGGCTCAATCCAACAAATGCAAATCATGACCAGTGTACATGTCGCATTTATGTATCCATCATCAGTCGTTTAGTCCCATCACCTACCTTTCTTCCTCCCTTTGTTGCTAATAGCTAATGTGCAGCCGTCAAATAGCAATGATAGTGGTTGCCTTTTGTGGACGAGCACCAACATGATCAGGGATGCAGACAGTGACGTCAGTCCAAGTGCCTACACAAAGCCAGTGAAAGAACTAACCTGTCGGGATTTCAATGGCAACTTGGTCCTTTGGCCTAAGGAATTGTGTGTACGCAACTCCAACAGAGGTATGATGATTGATTATGAAAATCTGATTCTAGAACCATCTCTGCTTTGCTGTGTCATATAAAATTATGTCTATCTTTGGGCAAATGAATCCATTTGTGACTTTAGGAGGGCATTAAGAGCTGCTTCCTAGTGTAATATTCTGGGAAATGTGTAACTTGCATAGTGTTGTCTTCTTTCTGCCTTCATTTAGCTATCATGGAACTAAGATCCGGAAGTGGTGATTGTCCAGCAGGTCAACTGGATGCGAATACTGGCACTTCTGATTCTAGGTGGGACATCAATTCAGTCAGGATCAACAAGCTAAACGAACCATTTGGACTAAGACAGAGACATGGAGTGCTTGTTTTGCGATAGTGTTCAGACACGATTGAAACATATCATACAGTAGTTTTCATTTTCAAGCTCTCTTTAACTTTTCATGTAACTGGAAATTATAACAGGGGATGCGAAAGAAAGGGCCTAGCAGACATTTCTTTATTCATTAGCTACTGACCAAGTTCATTTCAGTTATATACTAGCGCCTAGTAGCACCTCAGTGACACCCACAAGTTAACGAAGTATTTAGCCTCCACATTCAACTAAACACACTTGAAGCAGCTAATTCTGAAGGAGTGGAGAAGAGTTTTCTCTGAGAAATTCACATTGGCCTCTCCCTTTCTCTTCATCCATTTATAATTACCTGTAATGTAAAAGATTTCTTGCTCAATAGACTAATCAGACACTGGAAGTATTCAGACTTTCATGTACATTCACTATTGCATACTGTCTGCAGCTAGCTGTACTCTATACTCTGAGATATCCATACACCCCCCCCCCCCCCCACACACACACACATTAACATATGCACACACTTAAAGTGGATGACTTAAAGTGGGTTGGGACCTTGTAGCTAGCATTCAAGTGGCAATTAAGCTTCCATGTGCACAAAGATTTCTGTAGCTACATTTAATTATGATATAACTACCCTGATCCAGGGGTAGTTATATCTTTGCTTAAAATTTTGTGGGGCCATGCATGGATCTTGACCAGATCAGAGGTAATATGATTTTGATGATACACGATATGCATGAATACTACATATACTTATCTGTGGAGCTTGCTGCTGGACCAACATACGTATGTGTTCACATCTTAAAAATTATACAAGTAGCAAGCGTGCACTACGTACAGGTACATGCATGCTCATGATATCGATCAAACATGTACGGCACTAAATATTTCAAAGCAATTATCAGTGTATAATGTGGATCGACAAAAACCTGCATAAATAACCTAACATGCAGCTACGTAAATAGATACATTGTGCCTTGCATGGCCATATGCATGCAGCCCAGAATAATGCAACACTTAAGGCCAGTAAGTCATGCACTGCAGATAGCCTTGGGGAAGAATTTAGCTACACTGCCTTCAGTTTATCTGTAATTTACCTTCCTTTTATACTTCCCCTACCAGTTTAGTCAGGCATCATGTGATGCCTGACTACTACCAGTTCTGTTACTAGTAATTTGCAAATGTTCCCTAATAAAACATCTTTACCCTCATTGGTTCCACTACAAACCAGCACAGAGCAAAGAAGGGTCAGTCAATACCACTCACCGAGGTCGACATTCAGGAAGGTTCAGGAAGGTTCAGGAACAGCGAGCTCTGGAGTGTTGAGTACTGTTTGCGGTCCGTTTTGTTTGCTGATAAAGTACCTTTACCCTCCTTCAATCGCCTCCAAACTAAAACAGTAACAAGAGTTAGTTATCAACACTCACTGAGGTTCAGGGAGGTTCAGATTCCCAAGAAACAATATAACTGAGTGCCTTAGCTGAAAGAGGTCGAGCAGCCATGTTTTTCAGACACGGGGACTCCCTTCATCACCTTGAGTATCATTAGCATATCAAAGCTCGTGATTAATTTAAGGGACCTCTTACTAGCAATGCCCTGTGATAGCCCCTTACAATGATGCTATAGTGCTATGTAAAATTATTAGTGGCTAGCTAGCTACCTAGCTACACCTCTCAATCTGAGTCATGCATGGTCCACCTTAGCTAACTAGCTGCATCTTAATCCCATGGCTAATGGATGAGCAATGGGGTCTTCCATATTCAACCTTTCTAAAGAGTAAACTACATCACTTCACCTCATCAGCTTATCTTGTGAGGATACTATAGCTATTTGTTGGTTAGCTATATAGCTAGCTACGTAGCTAACTATGTAGCTAGTCTGGACATGCATTATTATTGAGCATAATTCTTGCAGTATACTCTTTCAGTTTGCAGTCTGCACAAGTGTAGCTAGCTACCACTAGTTTCACAAGCCAGACTGTTACATCTGCAACATGCAGTCTGATTCTCAAGACATATGGTAGCTACAGACTATGGTAGAAGTCAAAGGTAGATCATGGATATAGCTAGTGTGATACTTGGCCGAATCAAGTACGTGTTCAAGTACAGTCGCAGCAGAATTCAGTCATTCAGATTATTGCTCCATAAGCTACATAATGTTGTTGAACTTTCCACTATAATTTCAACTTCTCCATGAAAATGCAATTCAAAGGCTTCATGATGTAGCACTTTGCCTCATTCAATCAATATAATTATGTATACATCAAATCATATGCAGGATGATCGATGTACCTATAGCTAAGTGTGTATATACCATGCATGCATGTACTGAGCAATGGGGATGCTCACTATATTCAGATCAGGACCTATGCATGCATACATTATTGGATGTGCAATGAAGGCTGCGATAGTTCAATAAGATTCATCAATATTTAAATGGTAATTGTGCACAATATAGCTAGCTAGCTACCATACTCAGCTAGCACTGCTGACTGGCTCTAGATCTGCAACTTGGCCTTCTTCCCATGCACTCTAGGTACTGTAGCTACCTACACAATATTCAGATAGCTATGTAGATATATAATTAATTAACCTGTTAGAGAGGGCACAGAGTATTGTCGCATAGAAGACAGAATTAGGTAGCTACTCTGTGGACAGAGATAAACATGTAAGTGGAGGAGCCATTAACTATTAGTGGTAGCATAGATAATATAAAGCGTGCGCTTTATATTATCTATGGTGGTAGCTACGTAACACGTGTGATGCTGTCGATAATAAAACATCTTTACCCTCGATAGTTCTCCTTCATATGAACACATAGAAAAGAAGTATCAGTCATTCACACTCAGTGAAGTAGAATTTCCCGGAGGTTCAGTGACTAAGGAACAGTGAGCTCTGGAGTGTCGAGTACTGTTTGCGGGCTCCGTTCGTTCGCTGATAAAACATCTTTACCCTCGTTCAATCGCCTCCAAACGAACACAGTGGTAAGAAGAGTTGGTCATCAACTCTCACTGAGTTCGGCGTTCAGGGAGGTTCGGGTTCCTAGGAATCAGTATAAATGAGTGCCTTGTTGGAGTAGGTCGAGCGGCCATTTTTTCAAGCTGCACGTCAAGGGAAACTCCGTGCTCTTGGCGCCTTGGCCAGGACCTCATCGGCGTAGCAGAGAAATTCAATAGTGTGTGAGTCCTGTAAACGGCAAACAATACTTTACATACACCCTACCACCTGGTGCAGAAAGTATAGAGTAGCTGTAGAAGTCACGTTCTCTGCCAATGTAGCTATCTAGCTAGCTAGTTCAAGTAGTATCAGTAGGTCACACCAGCATAGTGATAATGGCAATCATGGGAACAGATGGCAACCACTTGTAGCTAACACGAATTACTGCATCACTTACACATGCACATCACACACTGCCAGCTTAACTGCATAATACTGTAGGTGTACTATGATTATTGTGTCAAAGTTACAATACCATGTAATCAAAGTAGCAACAAATTATGATACAACTGCTGTGATATACTAGTGAGTGCTGAGCACTGTTGGACAAACATGAGCAAGCATTGCATGCATGTTCACACATGCACACACACCCACACACACACACACACACACACACACACACCCACACACCCACCCACACACACACACACACACACACACACCAGCATAGTGATGACTTCACATAAGCTCCCAATTGTTGAGAAAGAAGTAAAAGATAGTTAGTTGGCCAAGTACACATTGCAGCTATGATCTATCATGCACCTTCACATGCTATGGACAGAAGTGTTAGTATGTCAGCATTCATGTTTGATATCACATGTTTATATTCTTAATTTCAGGGTCATTTTCCACATGACTGTAGTTTAATATAAAAACAGTACATTGTATAATATTCATTGTCCAGGTCATTCAAGTCGAAGTAATGATGGTCCCATACCAGCATTAACTGATGCCCTGTGGTTATGGCTTATAGTATACGTACGTATAATTATGTGCATTGTGTACACTGTAAAAGGTACAAAAGCTATAATTATTACCTTTTCAAGAAAACAAGAGGTATGCATGCATGTTGTAAATGCATTATCTCCAACCTGTTACTAGTAGTGCGTGTAGCCATACAGGTATGTAGAAGAGACTCAAAGACAGGGATGATGGAGATTGTTGTTGCATATTTAATATTGTAATCAAACTGCTGCTGGAGAAGGATTATACAACTCCAATGTCAATTCCTTTAGGTATAGAAGTTGCTATAATACCAAGACTGTAAAAGTGGGCAGTGCTACAGAAGTATGAAATCTGCCATTTTCTAGTACTACGAATGATTGTGGGACCACGCCCTATTCCAAACTGTGAACGTAATTGTCGGCATAACGATCACTACAATGGTGTGATGCAACTACAGTGTATTGCTCACCTTTCCACTCACGCAAGCAAACACAGCATTGGATGCATGCGTGTGTTCACTAGTGTACACAACCTTGAATCCCATTGTAATGGTAACAGGTAACACCCAAACGGTAGAGAATGGTTTTCATGTCACGCATTGTGTACTTACGGTGTACTGAATTCTCCCCTAGTTTGTAACTGCTCCAGAGTTTAACTTTTATGAGTGCTAGTTGTTCCTTCCTTCACTGCCACTCTAATACCATCAGAGTCTATCCAAGGCTCCTGGAGGTCTGCACAAACCCGTATGCAAAGTTACCATAACTGCCGTTTTGCAACACTTTACATACTTCTACCAGTCGATCCATTCCATTGTGCCCCTGGGCAGCTAAGTGCTGTGGTAATTGCAACACCAGCTGAACCTATGCCAAGACTCACAGCATGCTGAGCAAGTTGCTTTGAGGCTGTTTTTCAATGTTTCATGTCTGAGAGAGTGTTGACATTTTCTCTGTTCTCTTGCACAGCTTTATTTATCGGCATAGTGGTCTGGTTGCCATGGGAAGTCATTGCAACTGTTTGTTACTGTGTATAGGCTGTACCGTTTAAATTACTGGTTTGCTCAGACTATACTGTGTAGCACAATCGATATTCAAACTGTTAAATCTTGCTCACATAGCAGCTTCACCTGTACTTCTCCATCAGCTAATTTGTCAACATTCATTCATCACTTTTTTCACTTAACGCCATCTGAGTTTGTGTACCTTGGGAACAACAGCCTTTGCTGCAATTACTCCTCGTTGGCCGCATTCCTGCCCAGACTCTTCATCAATGGAACTTTGCTAAGCAATTTGAAGACTACCAATGGCACTGGTTGTAACATTGTATACCACATGCCAATAAAGCAACAATAATGGAGTGGAGATTTCAGTTCATAATTTATGCAAGTAATGACGCTGAAGGGAGGTGGAATGCTACAACAATTGTCATTTGTGAGTTGCAGATCAAATGTATTATATTACATGTATGTCAGTGGTCTAAATTTGTATCAGTCTTCACTTTAGCCTCACAAAATGACACAATTCGAAGCCCACAGGTATGTGCTTATAACAGTCGGAAATGGGTTTTTGTTTATTCTGTTATGATCAAAATTACTTATACTGCAAACGTATTTTCAATGTTTTCTGCCGTCAGGTACTGCTACGAGTGACCCAGGCATCTCAACAAGCACTCATGAGCAATGGACCCACGTCAGGTGTGTAATAGTTAAGAATGCATGGATTATAGGTTTTGTGTAATGAGTTCAACTTTATGTACAGCATGTCACATGTGACGTGAATTTGTGTGCTGAACTCAACAGTTGGCCGTATATAGCGGTACTTGTTGAATGTCCATAAAACATGCCAGGAGCATGTGTATACAAACTGCAGAACTACATAGGCCCACGAAACTTTGTGGAACACTTTCCACAGAAGGTAGATACTGTTTTAGCAAGGCATAGCTGCATGTATTCGCAAATGGGAACAAACTGCTTTGGGATGCTTTCTACAGAAGGCAGAGACATAGAGACAAATGGTTGTAGGATTGTTTTATGTACATTAGGTACATCTCCTAGCGGAGCTTATATTTTGATTATGTGAATACTTGATCCCTATCCCTCCATTGCAGCAAATGAATTTGATGGCTGTGGGTTCACTGTTTTTTCATTCTCGCAGTTGTTGTTCTCATACTTAATTAGTGCAATAGTACGTAAGCCAAAGCAGTGATCATTATGTGTTTTATGATGATATAGCAATCTGGCTAGCTCTGGACCCTTTGTTAATTGGAACCTGATGAGTTAACTATAGGACAGGACGTTTAGTGTTATTGTAGCTGTACGTATGTACATGCCTCTGTTCATTCAACTTAATTTTACTTATTCTGCTTAGGCTGTGGACTTCCATTCCCTGTTCAACCCGAGGACGCCTCTGTTAGTCTGAAAGAGGAGCTGTCCTCTGCAATGAATGCTGCTGCTCCAGAAGAAGACCTGAGTGAGTAAGCCCCTGAATCTCTTGTTGGGCAATGTAAATTCCATCAGTTCTTCTACATGTGTTATGAAGTATAATGATCTTACTCATCGTGCAGAGTGCAAGGCTGCATGGGCAAATGAGTTAGACAGCCACTCTGAAGGCCCCAGCCAGTTACCCTTCAACCCTGGTCATAAAAGTATGCCATTTTCGAATGGTACTGATGGCCTTTTGAAATGATCCAACCTAGACAGAACAGACAGAAAGCGTGGACACAAAGGTTAGCCTGGAGTGAAGGGCGTGTATTGCAAATGGGTTCGTGAAAAGGGACTGGTACTCTTTTCTTGCATCTCTGCAAGTGTTTATCTTGTCCTCGCGTTGTTGTTCTGCTTGTGTGATTATAGCTAATGACTCACACTATTGTCTAATTTTGCATAGATGACGATTCTGATTCTGGTGATAGTGACCCAGCTGGTGGACCGGGGGGCACAGCCGGTGAGCTGCTTTTTACTGTAACACAACACAGTAGAGCACTTGTGCACTGTATACTGCACTATCATTCTGCAACTTACATAACTGACTGTTCTTTGTCTTGCATTCAATTGGTTCAGTTATGAAGCGAATTCATTTATCAGATGATCAAACAGGTCCATGTGTATCAGAGACCAGCAGCAATCTTAAATGGAACATTGAACCAAAGATTCATGATTATTATCCAAACAAATTGCCCATTCAATCAGATGATGATGTGAGTTGATGCAGATTAAGATTCCCATTGTGCCTTCTTAAATAGGTCTATTTTCATATCTGCTGTTGAACATGCGTACATGGGTACTTGTGATGATTTGCTGGAAAATGAAGTGCTTGTAATCTGAGTTTGGTATTTATGTTACCATACCATGACTACAATGCCATCATTTCTGTACAGGACTCAAGCCCCTGTCAGATGGTGGTCTCAAAGTTACCAAATTGGCGTGCAGTGGACCGAGACTTTAGATCATTTAAACTGTAGTTAACGTATAACCAACAAAGGAAATGTCATTGTTTTAATAGTTGCAGTTTTATACACCTAGTCTCGTATAGTGTGGACTGATACTCCCATTTATACAATGTGCAATGACATCAGTTATAAGTTGATGGGATGAAGGAAGCTGTGTATACTAGTCAGCTACATGAATAATGTAACACTAAGTTATATACCTCTAGTCTGAAATGAAGCTGCCTGGGGCCAATTGCAATTGCAAACCACACTCCACATACTGACCTGCAGCTGTTACCATAGAAATTTAAAACTGTTATAAATAAATTTTCTCCTTTAATAATTATTTGAAGTCATTAGGAATGGCCAGCAGAAATATCATACATAATTAGAGGAACAACGAGCACACACATTGATGTGCTTTGTCATGTTCACCCTGCATGCAGGCTAGGCTTGTATAATATCCTTCCAAATGCGTATTATATTAGCTAATCTAAATAGCTACAGTACATGTACACACGTACAAGGAAATTAGAGAGTGCGGCAGTGTGTAAGTCAGGGGCCTTGATAATACAACCCTCGATCTTCTTCAGTGTATTGTCCAACAGTCAGTGCAAATGTGTTACACCTCAATCAATATCTCTGAGTGAATGTACTAGGAGTGCATGATGGTTGACAACTTCTGCTGCACTCCAGTGCTCATCACACCCTGTTACCACTGACTGATGTTCCCCAAGCACGTTTAGCATAGCAAGGACATCTGTCCAACAATTAGGCTATACAGTGGAATCTGTCTAAGATGGTCACTTTGCTAGGCAGCCGCCTCTCTAAAACAGCTAGACTCCCTGGCTCCAAACAGCTCTAAAGCATGGCAGTCTACCTCTGTAGAGCAGCCACCTACTGTATACATAAAGGGGTCAGTTAGAACTGGCCCAAAGGTGGTTGTCTTAGACAGGTTTCACTGTAGTTGAGTTTCTCTCAGTGTTAATAATGCAAGAACAAAGCCACGCAGAAAATTTCATAATGTTGCTGTATTATTGCTCAAACAGCACAGATATCCACAGGTAGCATACAGAGCAGATAGCATGACCTGCAACTGCCCCTCCTCCACATAAACAGGCTACTAAAATAGCTACCATATTCGCCCAAATAAAGGCCCGGGCTTCTATTTCTTTCCATACGCTTTTGACCTGGCCTCTATGCGAATCCGGCTTCAATACAGACAAAAATGGCATATACCTTGTGGAATGAAACATGCTGACTAGAAAATCACTATAACATACATTAGGCCAACACGGTTCACCACGCAACAGTACACAAGCAATGAATTTCGCTGTAGGCAAAATAATAGATATATACTACCTGCAGCTGATTCAGGGAGGTTAGGAGGCCACGGAACGGTAGCTATTACACTTCCAGATAAGCTTTCCGTTTACGAGTTCGGTTGCTTGCGTGTGTTCGGTAATGAAACATCTTTACCCTCGTTGGTTTCACTCCAAATCAGCACAGAGCAAAGAAGGATCAGTCATTCCCTCTCACAGAGGTCGGCGTTCAGGGAGGTTCAGGGATTAACGAACAGTGAGCTCTGGAGTGCTGAATACTGTTTGCGCGCTTCCTTCGTCGGCTGATAAGCTAGCTTTACCTTCCTTCAATCCCTTTCAAACAAACACAGTGGCAAGAAGAGCTAGTCACCAACACTCACTGAAGTCGGCGTCCAGGGAGGATCATGCTCTTAGGAATCAGTATAAATGAGTGCCTTTGTAGATGGAGGTCGAGCGGCCATTTTTTCCCACTACATCTAACATCGGGGCTTCCCCTGCACGTAAGCATTGGCGATCAGCTGCTCTCTGGGCGCCGATGCATATTAATTAAGGGTACCTCTTACTAGCAGTGTGCTGTGCCAACTGTGTACTTGCAGTGCTACTATGGCCATATAATGCTGCGTGGAAAATTAGTGTCTTCTTACGGCTAGCTAGCCAGCTAGTTACACCTCTTCAATTATGCAGAGTCACCTTTCTGTAGATATGTAGCTAGCTAAAAAATAGCGAGCCATAGCAGCATCTTGGTCCCATGCAAGTGTAATAGGATCTTCCGTAGTGAGTTCCTGGTTCAAGTGTTACCAGTAGTAAACTGCATCAATTCATCTCACCGTCTCCTCTGGTGATAAAGCTAGCTAGCTAGCTACATGCCAACGTCATGCTCAAGCTATTGAAGTAACTATTTTATTTAGTGGATATGATTGTTGACATGATGACAAATTGTGCATAATGATATGCATGGTACGTATCTAGCTATGAGCATAATGCAAGTGGTAGCTATACTCCTTCAAGAAGTCAGGCAGTTGTACAATAATCTGGCTCACGAGACTATATAGTGAGACTAGCTTCATCACTTTATCTCATCATCTCCTCTGCATGGTGATAAAGCTAGCTAGCTAGCTACATGTCAACATCATGCACAAGCTATTGAAGTAACGATTTTGTTTGGTGGACATGATTGATGACATGATGACAAATTGCATGTGTATAATGATATGGTATGATCTAGCTACGAGCATAATGCATGTGGTAGCTATACTCTTTCAGTTTGCAGTCTACAAAAGTGAAACAGTAGCTAGCTAGCTATAGTCTCATAAAGTCAGGCGGTTGTACAATAATCTGGCTCATTAGACTAGCTATATAGTAAGACTAGCTAGTGTACATACAAAGTCTGTGTGTGTATATAATAGGATCAAGAATTGTTACTTCCCATTCAACCTAATAATTGAGTTTTGATTTGACAGTGCAACACATAATATACACCAATAGCTGCATGTGTATAGTGTTGTATGTGTAGCTACCAGTATTTACAGTGCAGATTATTGCTATAGCTATCTGTTTCAATGCAATAGTATTATTGTGAGTAATATTACAATGCAGCTACATTGATTGACTTTCTACTTCAAATTCAGTTTCTCCATGAGAATACATGCAAGGTTTGATTTTATACTCATGCAGTCTTATCCAAGCTAGCCCTATACAGTTAGGGCTAATAATGTATACATCTATTACAATCTATACCAATACATGATCGTATTCTATAGCCTGCAATAAAATTGTACGTACTTAGCTACGTAGTCTTATGGTAAAAGATCGATGCAGTTTAGTGATGGAACCCAAAAATACGTAGCTACATAATATGAGCTAGTTCATCTACGTCTTCATGCATGATTAAATTTCCTACAAATGTACAACAACCTGTGCTATTCCATGTATATTTTACATGTCTGGTAAAATCCCTAATAGCTTCATAAGCAGGGTTGACTTGCATGAGTACCTCATCTTCTGCAAGAAGAATGGGAAGGTGGTCATGATGTGTGTATACCACTGTATTACAGCAAGAGCATGTAGCTAAGCCTTTAACCCAGAAACAGCATGAAGCTGCAGAGCTTATTTGTTCACAATAGTTGGGTTCAGAACAATTCCACACCTTTCTACAGTTTTCAAATATACCTTCATTAGACTCACTGATGAAGCTGTCAAAATGCCTGGAACTGTTATGAACTGTGATAGTATTTGTTTGATAGTGATAGTACGAATCTACTAAGTATATCAGAACTTCATAGACAATCAGGTCTGTTTGAACAAGGAAAACACCACGTAATGATTAGACAAGATGATACTAGCATGCAATAACAAGATGAAGCATGGATATTGGGAGAAGGTGAATATGAATTATACATGCACAGGTGTGTGTAAGATTATAAAGGCTCTGTTTTGAACTATAAGTGTGCATACTTACCACATGGCTCAGCCACCCCAGATAATTGTAGTGGACATGCCTGCACTGGTGAATGTGTGCTAATGCCTCCAAGCGTTTCATAGGCAGGGTTGCTTTGCATTGCAAGTTCTTCCGCTGAATGGAACGTTAACAGGTGAGCCAAGTGAATGTACATATGCTATCAATGGGATATTATTGTAAGACAAGGCCTAGCAAAGCTATTATATTTTAAATGCACTGCAGAATTTATGACCTGGTAAACACTAGCTGCTCTCTTCTCTTTGATTTGCCTGAAAATCTTCGCCTGCTACACCCTACTCAAAATGATGCACCTGTTACATGCATGTTACATGCATGTAACAGACAATTTCAGGTGTACCTTTCATCCATGGAATTGGCCTGTATGACTATGCACATACATGCACTGTAGGTATTATTACAGTAACACAGAGCCACTTACACAATGTTTCAGGAGAGGTTCCTTCTTGAAGTGACTTGTCTGCTGCTGGTCCTTCATGATCAGACTCAAGAGGCACATAAGCTGGGTTGTAAGACATGGGAACATTACTGCCAACAGCACTTGCAACACAATTGAAGAAGAAAGAAATGCATGCACATATGCAGATATATACTAGCTGGTAAACATATGGCTGGGAAGTAAGACATTTCCATTTCTTTAAGAGGAATTCTCACACGTATTATGCAGACAGACTATCATTTTCAAAGCTAAGAATGCCCAGCTTAATCTGACATGTATTATCAGTCTTTATCTTGACAAGTAGTATTTACGCTCATTTCTGCTGTGGATGAGATGCTGTTGGCCCTGCTACTGCAGATATTAGCAATATCGGAGGCAATGAGGTGAATATTGGTGATAAAGTCATGATCCAGTGCAGCTACACTGGGGGACCAGCACTGAGCTACCCCTACTTTACCATCAATGGGGATGGCTTCGAATCACAGAATTTGGAGACAGAACTGAGCAACTATGGACATACAGTAGATTGTCAGAGGTGGGCAACACATTTCAGACAGCATGAACACATTCCGTAGCAGCTACCAAAACAATGCATGTAGCACTGTGCATACAGGTAAGGGGACAACAAGATAGAAAGAGACACACATCATTGAATCAATTTACTTGCACAATCTAAAAAGAATTACAGCTGTGCCTTTGTCACTCCCATTGTTAGACCCTGCTACTGGAGGGACTACTACAGATGGAGCTGGTGATGACTAAGACAACAGTTAGTTGTAGATCAATTAATTAAAAATATAACCTTTGTTG
This sequence comes from Ianthella basta, assembly GCA_964019415.1. NCBI lineage: Eukaryota > Metazoa > Porifera > Demospongiae > Verongiida > Ianthellidae > Ianthella > Ianthella basta. Next base: position 6,788,842 of record OZ025868.1, on the reverse strand, counting down.
CATGCCAGCTAACACATACACTCATTCTGGTGTATGTGTGCAACATCTGCGTACCACGGAAATGCCATACAGATCCTTTGCTACATTGTATAGAGACAATTTGAAGCTGATATGAAAGTAAATCACACAGTGTAGATGAACTGTGATTGGAGGAATTTCCAACAACGAGGGACTTTGCTAGCTGTGTACGAAAACAAGATATGAACTGACAAAGACCCTCATCGTTGAAGGAACTTGTTATAGATGTTCATCTATGTATATACATGATGGTACGTGATTGCCCTCAAATCAGATTCAACATAATAATGTATACTTTAAAATCAAAAAAATGCATAAATTACGTAAGCTATTGCAACAGTTCATTGAGCTTGGAGTGTTGTTATGTTATAGGAATTCCCCTCAACATGTTGTACACACACACACACACACATACATTCATACATACACTAAATCACATACGTAGTTATACGTATTAACATGCTCTACTTCATGCCATTCATTCAAACAGATCCATCTCAGACCAGCTCTACCACAGCTGCTACACTGGTGAGTAATACACATGCTACTACATCCATTGTCATGGCAACAACACAAATGTTCAGTGTCTCCCACACAAGCATGCAAGGCAGTCCCTACACTTGACAGCAGTACTCAAACAGTTTACAGTGCTGCTACAATGAGTCCCACCACAATTCATGTCATCATGGCAACCACAGCTCCTTCTCTTATGTCAGCAAAGTAATTGGTTTGACATCCAGAGTTGCCATAGCAACAAATGTTGCCATGCCAACAACTGTTGCCATGACAACATCTGTTGCCACGACAACTGGCACTGTAACATTCACACCAAGCAGCGCCAACTCAGAACTAAATTCAAGCAAGACGGTCCTTACACTTGACAGCAGTATCCAACCAGTTTACAGTGCTGCTATATATGATGAGTCCCACCACAACTCATGTCACATGGCAACCACAGCTCCTTCTCTTATTGCAAAGTAATTGGTGTTGCCATAACAATAAATGTTGCCATGACAACAAGTGTTGCAATGACAACTGGTACTGGCACAGTACGTTACACCAACCAGCACCAACTCAGAACTACATTCAAGCAAGGTAGCTAGTGTCGTTTTCTGTCGTCACTGATGTTATTGGTGTGATTATTACAGTACAAGTACAGAGATGCTATACAAAGAGCGAAGCATTAAAGTACGTCAATACTTTGTGTAGATTTACAACTTTACAGTAGCAAACACTTTCATTCGTGGGAGGGGCATAGGATAAGTTTCAGAGTACCACTCAAAGTCCACTACACATACTGAGCAGCTCTGAGGGCCCTGGCTACAGCAATAAGGGCCTGGGCTATAGATACTTTCATTTTCTGCCAGATCATTCATGAGAAATGTACAAATTCTTTGTTCTGATATTCTACTCCAAGCTGTTCTTGATTAGAAAATACCCTCAACCAATGTTATGTTCCAGATGTTAGATTCAGCTGTATAAAGAATGAAGTACACATGCAGCTTGATGGAGTTTGAAAGCGTCTATATAAGAACACAGATAATCAGAAACAACATTGGCAATATGTATTCACTGAAGCATGATAATTAACAATTGATTCAAATTATACTGTCTACAGTAGTCATTGTGCACCTATCCTCTTTACAATGCAGGCAACCTCTTTCAGAGCAAGTGCCACACAGATAACACAACCCTCACCAACAACAGAGGCTGCTAATCCAGTTAGCGACAAGATGACAACTCCATCGGCTGATCCACACACAGGTATACCTAACAAAGACACAGCACAGTCCTGGTAGTTGGCAGAGTGACAAACAATTGTGGCTTTGACATGACATTGTTTGGTACATTTGTAGTTTAAGATGAGCCATTCAGCAACACATATAAACTCTGACATTACAGAACAGATTGAACGCTGAGTGAGTGTCATACAGTAAATCCTGCTTTTATAGTGACCGTTGTACCTATACTAAATAAATAGGCTGTTGTCTCTAAAGCAGTCAGCCGCACTAGTTGCAAAAGTATACTAAACATTTCAGACAAGGTCTGCAATGCACACAGCTACACATTATAGCTGGCCCTCAGGTGACAGTGCAGACATGTGGAATCATTCTCCTGATGCTCCTAGCTTCATCAATGTTGTGATTGGGAGTATCACAAGAGTGGCGGTGTACCTACTGACCATCAAACTTATTGGGGTTGTCATTCATTTTGGGGTCAAAGGTGAGCTGTGGATGGGGTCAAGAAGAAAGGGGTGTGGTCAAAGGAGAGATGTGGGTGAGATCTATAGCTAGAAGAAATTCGAAACTGGTGGGATAAAACAAGAACTGCAGGTGGGTCATGGATAGTACCATCCATGGTGGGATACTAGGTCAATGGGTGGACCAGGATGCAACCAGTTGCAATTTGAGTTGCAGTTGAAGTAGACCTTGCATGAGCCACTGTGCCGTCAGAGCAGCCATTCCCTGATTAATTATACAGTAGTGTTGTAACTGACAAAGGCTTTCTTGTTTGAAATGTTTTACATAATTATCTAGTTGCTCTGTGATAGCTCACAAACACTCAAGTTCATACTGTTACCACAGCATGCATCTCAATCACATTGTTCCTGATTCACAGCAGTACGTGTCGATGCCATACACCAATAATGGGAAATAGACTTAACAATCTAATATATACATAGTTACTAGCTAACTGCATGAGATTTCTGCACTATTGCTCTGCCTTCCATCCTCTCCAAACAGCAAAGAAGAACAGGTCCAAGGCTCACCATTTCCCCACCCATCCCCCTCCCCCTCCCCCTCCTGCACCTCCCATTGAGATGACCCACAACCCTGTGTATGGAGGTGCTGCTGCTCCTCCAGCTTATGTGGAGCACAGCGACTTTGGGGAGAACAGGAATGTGCTGGTGAACATGGACGTCATGTATCATGATGTCACTGGAAGGAAGTCAATGGCCGTTGAGAGCCTCTACGACTACATACAGCGAAGGCTGTGAATGATGCATCAATACCTTGCTACCTAACCATATAAAACACATTGGTGCTGTAACAGTGTTATTTAATGAGTGTACTGTTAAAATCCAGTATTTCTGCAATAGCTGTAACATTAACAGTGTCTTAGTTATCACGTCTGTAAGAATGGTAAAACAAATTATTAAATGCAGTTTGAACAGTAATCAAGAAGAGGGCTACTTAGTCCATAAATTAACATGCTAGATAAGATTCGATATTGCCAAGATAGCTAGCTAGCTAGCTATGTAGCTACGAATAGCTTACGTACGAATGCCATTGTGCATTAGTGGGACTACACCATGTCAATACAAATATTAAATAAGACCAGTACCAACCACACAACACACGTACATACGTACGTATATTCTTAAGTGTGATGTAGTGCAGGTGCGCGCGTCGGCAACAATAAGAGCCGTCTGCACGACTAGCTATAAATAATTGCCGTGCCGAAAGGCGAGGCAAGTAATATAATTTAATACTTTCACAAGTAAAACATCTTTACCCTCATTAATTTGCCTCCAAACGAACACATTCGAAAGAAGATGCAATCATTAACACTCTCTGAGGTCCGATTTCCGGGAGGTTCAGGGACCGAGGGGCAGCAAATGAACTTCTGTTAACAGGAGATTGAGACGCCATATTGCCACCTTTGCGTTGCGCAATTTAATGCATCCACGGCTAATTCTGAACTCACCACACATAGCTAGCTAGCTATACGAATGAAACTGGCCACTTCATTCAATTACCGTTTTTGCAGGTTATAACTATAACTAGAATATTATATGGTCTTTTTGTACAAATGCACCCACATAGCTATATTATACATACATGCAGTTAAACGGCTAGCTAGCAAAATGTCAGTAGCGAGCGATAGCTAGCTAGTTATGTATTTCTGCATTACATTTTAGGGAAAGCTGCGCACAAAATTGAATATCATTAATGCAAAATTAATGTAAATATATATTTACTGGAACCTGTGCAAGCATATATGTTGTGCTTGTATGGACTTAGTAGGTGCTAATTGCTGATCTAGCTGCTAGCTAACTTAAGCTTGTTAGTGTGAATTGTCTTCCAAATTATCCATTGCAGCTGTTAAAGGCAGAGGAACATAAGCTGGGTTGGGCTGCATTTCAGCCACTTGTGGTGAGTAGTGTGCAACAACCCTGTTGTGTTGATCACTGCAGAGCATGACCGGGAACAATTGTACTGGTTCATATGCTGGATTGTGCTGCAGTTGAATATCCTCATCATTCATTTCATGGTGAGAACTTGCTTCTGAAACGGCATATTGTTCTTCAGCTTCTCTTGGGATGTTAGGGATACTAAGCGCATGATCAGACTCATGAAAACTGGTCGATCTAGACAAAGTGTGTCGATCTGCATAAAGCCAACAAATGTACAATCTGCATGATACAGCATGTAACAATTTCAAGTCCAAAGCATAAGTTTTCATACAATGATACTGGTAGAATGTCTACCATGTACGTGCACTTTAGCTTCATGATAGAAATTTGGAACTGAAAATTAATAGTCATTACTAATAGTTTCATGTTTAAGAAAGATTAATTCATTGTTCAGCATTTGCCCAGTAGTCAGGGTGTCAGATTGGCTTGGTTCACAGCAGCAAAGGGAGACACTAGCTTACTGAGTGTCTGTCCTGTTTTACTTTCTTCAGAACTGAAACCTGTATGACCATAGAATAACATGAAACTTCTAAGCAGCATGAACTAACCAAACCCAGAATGCACACCATGCACACAATGCCACACCACACACACACGCACGTTCATGCACGCAGAGGTGAAAATAAGGTTTTATGGTTGTGCAGTCATATGTCCGAGCACCCCTGATTTTGTTTGGTCATTCACATTTTTGTTCAGTCACACACTTTGTATATGTGTCCACGCACCCTCCCCTTTTGTTCGTAGTAGTTACTACACGCCTTCGATGGCGTACGGCATTTACTGCACGAGACCCGAGGGTGCGAAGCGCCCGAGGGCGAGTGCAGTAAATATGCCGTACACCATCGAAGGCATGTAGTAAGTGATTTACCAAAAATAAGCGCCTGCAATTTGAATTCTAGTGTGTCTGGCTGGGGAGTTGCGTTGGAACTGGTGGTAATCACGCCGTAGGACAAGGCTGAAGTCGCTTCGTATCCTCTCCACGCCGCCCCAGTAGTACTTTCGAGTGCTGTGCAATGGTGTCGCCGACTTCTGTTCCTGCGCACTCTCAGACCAGGAACATTCAGTGCGCGCGCAGATCTGTGGCCGCAGTACCCAACGAAATGAGTGACGCACGAATACCCGGAGACGTCACGAAGGCTTTGATGCTTTGCTTTGGCTCAGCTGGATTGCACATGCTCGGAAAGCTTGGCTCAGCCCACAACAGAAGCAAAGCGGTTAGCAATGGATGCGATGTATTGGCGCCGTTTGCGTGTCGACTCATTTCCCAGGAGTAAATGCATCCTTGGGGAAAGCGTGTACATGTGCGCGCTCCTCTTTCATGAGCTACCCACTTTTCCAGAAGCTGGTACATGAAACTTCATGGCTAAATTGATTCTTGTGACCTTTCCGCTCTTTGTTTACTTCACGGAGGTGTTGGTTGACCACAATATAGGTGTTAAGGGGCACTAAAAGATGTTAGTGGTTTTCACACAATTTACTGCACTGCAGTATTCTGCTACTGCATCAGCGGTGCCTTTGAAGTATGAGGTCATCATTTGATAAAGTCATTTACGTTTTGTCCCATTGATCAGAATTGTGTCTCCTAGGAAGCATTGCCTTCTTAACAACTTTGTTATATAATGTTGATGCAAGGCTAATGGGCTACAAACTGGAACAGTTCCAATCTCCTAGGGTGCACAGTAGTGTCACTACTGGAAATAGTAACACTATTCAAGAAAACAAGTCAACTATAGGCACTGGTTCCAAAATTGTGGTCACAAACATGCCACTGCCCTACAAGTGAAAGCTGTTGTGTAAACAACATAATATGAGCTGGCTGTGGTGGTCTGCAGTGCGGTTACAGCCTGCACAATCGGGACAGGATGTGACGTCACACCCCTGCATGTAGCGGTATGTAAACGTCACAATAATAAGATGGCTGCCACGTAGCGAAGACAGCGCTTATTGATTAAGTGCTAATTTACTAGTCTGTACTTCATACAATTGTCATTAGTACCTTTCATCCAATAACCAGAGAACATGGGAGTCATTTGGGGAATATTGGTCCAGTTTTAGGCAGAAAAATCTGATCGGTCACATTTACTGACCACTTGAAACAATGCGCGGTCATTTAAGGTAGTAGGTACGGCTAAAGTGACCAAATCAGTTGGCCTTCATTTTTAGTGGTTGAGTTATCTTCATTATCAGACATCTTAACTGAAACTTCCAAGTCTGTACTTTCACGCTGTCACAAGTTATGAAAGAATGAAAATTCGGCGATTTATGTCAAACTCTAAGTGTTAATGGTCTGAATTGTAATTGCTGACTGTTGGCAGCAGGGATGTTTATACCTACGGTACGGAAGGTAACAGGTGTGAAATGAGGTGTGAAACCACAACTATTTGGCCTTCCAAATCAACGGCGAGGGAAGTATGGCAGACTTCGGCCTCTTGTGGGCGATCGTTCCACTTGCGAAGCTCGAAAGTTACTGGATTCTGCGTTATAACGGTTGTTCTTAGCGTTGGCTTAGGTAGCGAGTACGAAATGTTTCAATGGCACTTACTCTGTCATACCACTGTACGTGCTAAAGGTGTTGCAGAGCTATCTAGTCTGAAGTGTTACAACCGATCCAAATGCGGTTTGCCTCATCGTGTAGTGCATCATGTTGGGCAGATTCCTATGGCAGCGATAACGGAAAATCGTTTCTGTGATCGAGTTATCACAAATTTCGTAAGTTAAAAAGGGATAGAGAATAACTCCACAACGAGATGGAAACTAGTAAATCGCTGCCATAGGATTGTGCACACATGTCTATAGATTGTATATCCCAGGTTTGGTCCATCTCAGCCTTTGTGGGTAGAAGAAGATCAAATTTCCCTGGAGTTGCTTGACTTCAATCAAGGTTATAATTTTTCACTTTCACTTAGATTATCTCAATAAGGGAATGACTGATCAATTAACAAGTGACACCAAATTATGGCAAATTTATCTGTTTATCACATTTGTAACAATAATCTATGGTGGATTTATGGTTTGAGAGTTGCATAGGCAAAAGTAATGTACCCTAAAGGAAGCTTTTAGCTGTACCTACTACCTTAACTAAAACGCTCGGAAATTGACCGATGACCGACCGTTATTTCGACCTCTGTGCACGTATGCACACATGCACGTACGAGCACACTTGATTCACTTGTGATTCATGCACATCATGCATCAAAGCACAACATGTCATCGTAAGGAAATGCTTACCATACAGCTTGAATGTATGGTGAGCAATGGTGCTGTGCAGCCATGTATAATGAAAACGTGCCTGGTGCATAGAGTGCTAGATAACATTGAGCTAGGGTACCTGCGGTAAGCAGCCAGCGTTTCATTCGCGTAGTCTACCTCGCGCTCGAAAGAGAAGGTAGTCGCTGCACCTATAAACTTGCTTTTCTGTAAACGAGTGACAAAGCCGATTGTGGTCACTGGTGCCAAGTGTGCACAAGACACTGCGGTTCGGTGAACGCTACAGCCTAGGGCCGCAATCAGCACTACGGGACGGCGGACAACATAGCACATATATATATATATATATCCCAACCAAATTGCCAGCTACTGCGTCAGTGTGGGGCTCGCTCAGGCTCGCCCCAATGAACTAGGCAGATGATAATCATCAGTGGGGCGAGCCTGAGCAAGGAATAAAGCAATAACATCGCACACACTCAGCCGACTGCAGAGATTGTAGCTGCAGTCCAGGAAATGCCTCACAGCAAGTGATACATTGCGCCACCTCCAGTTTAGATAGGTGTCTATGAAAGGCACCCATTTTGTGACAAACCACAGGCTGTTCAAGCAGTGATAATTGATCTTATTTAATGCAATGTTGATGCTTAAAGTTATGAATACTCAGCAGGGTTGGGCATCAACCAGGGGTGGCAGGGGAACTTTACTGAAGCTGGAGGGAGAGAAATCGTCGGCCTACTCCATGTCTCTTCAGATAACGTTGAGCTAGAGTACGAGCAGTAAGCAGCCAACATTCGTTCGCATAGTCTACCTCGCGCAGCTTTCCGCAGCGAGTATAGCTAAAGTACGGGTGCAATGTAGTGACGTCACATCTGGCGACGCCTGTAGTAATAGTATGCGAGCCTAATAATATGCATGATAGCACAACCACAATGTTTGTGGCATGTGAAATGGTTGGTATAAATCAGGTTCGGAAATAGGACTATACGGTGTGGACACCTTACACGCCTCTCTTGGACCTCATAAATAGAAATTTCCGGAACGATGTTAGTTACAAACAAACATACATACAGAGCCGACAACCAACCGACTAGTGTGGGGCTCGCTCAGGCTCGCCCCAATTAGATTCTACACACCTTCGATGATAAATGACATTGAAAGTGTGCAGAAAATATATTAGTGGCTTGTCATATAATGTTCACCTTCAGTCTGAATTAATGTTTGACCTACAGTAGTGGTAATTTGCTGTAGGACAGGTCTACTTGCTTCATATGTGTACGTATACTCTCCACACTACATCTGCCTTCACTTCACAGTTCTGTTCATCTGTGATGCTCAGACAGACACGGGATCAGAAGCCATGCATGTAAGCATTGGATACTACATACCTTATAGCGGGAAATTGTCATGGGAGATTATTTTGTAATTTCCTGAAAATTGGCCGGTACTGTAATTTTCAAGGAAATATTTTCACATTTCATTGAACAGATAAACCACACTCTGGCAGCTGACTACACACATATGTACCTAACATACATGTTTGCTGTATATGGTCACCTATTACAGGTACTGCCTTTCATGTCAAGCATCTTGTATCGCATTTTGGCAAACAAGATCGACACATTGCATGCAGTAACCACATGCATAAGTGCCTAGATCATATCTCCCTGACATTATATAGATTTGCAATTGGTGGGAACACTAGCCAGCATTGGTATGTGTATACCAGTGCCCATCACCATACAAAAATACACATTCAACAGACAAGCTTTTACTTTACCTGCCACAGGTTGTTTCAAGCACCGCCTTTTAACCACTGCAAACACTGCAATCACAGCAGTGCATGTGATTATGACAATTGCTGCAACCCCAACACCAGTGATTGCAAGCCAAATCTCCGGTTGCCCTGTACATGCAAAAATTAATGGGATAAGTACATATTATATCGTACACACACATACAATCCAAAGTTTGCTTATTGCAAACTTTGCAAATTTTACTGCTATACCTGGTGGTGAGCTGTGACTATGATTGACATCGTGACTACGAGGAAAGACTGTTTCCAATGCATAGCTATCAGTTGAGCTGCAAAGTGGGGTCTGTTAAGAAAAGATGGGTCTTTATTATACGTACATGCATGCATACACCAGTTATAGAATAGGTATATATAAGTGCTTACTTCCAACATTTAACATACCCAGTAGCTATAGCTTGCTGAACTTGTCACATATTCCAGATTTATGGATTCTATAAAATATAAAATTATATCCCACATAAACCAGAAGTTGATATACTGACAGTTCAGTACATGCATGTACCACACATTGGCATGATTTTGAACTGACCAACATGTAATGTCGCATTCCATCTTCCTACAGAATTTGTACCATAGGCAACAGCAATCTCCAGTCCATTCTGATTAGAGAATAACTGTAGCACATACACTATTCTACACCCTGGTTCGTCAACAATGGACACTCCTTGTAAGGTGCCATCAATAAATACACTGGGAGAATAACGCGCTAATATTGAATAATTGCAGCAAAGATGGGCTATAGAATCCTGCCGGAATGTATTAGAGCTACCAGTAAACAGGCAACCTGAAAGAAGGGAGAATGAGAATTTCAGTAAAACCCAAAACCAATCAATTTCAAGGTATGAATAGCTACTTCCATGCATGCATGCACATATAACTCTCACTGATTTGAATGTCAGACCCATCTGCAAATTGAATAAGTTGGCTCAAAGCAACTGCCAGTATGAGATTCTGCACACAGTGGATGAAGTTTGAGGAATAATCAGGCATGCACAAACCAGTTGCAACATTTAGTTTACACTCCTGCAAGATGTACATGCTGCGTATGGCAGTTGTTGTGCTTTACGCAATTCCATGACCAGTACCTATTTATGCCACATCAGCAACTGTCTATCAAAGCACTGGAACCCTATCACAACTCTTATCTGATTTCAACCTCAAAATGCATGAAAGTGCTGAGCTACCACATAGCTAACATACATGTTACTTTCATGAAGCTACAGCTGTGAAACTAGCTATATACTACAAATTCACTCGAACAATGTCTTAAAATTTCCGTACAATTATTCACAGACAGTGATAGCACTAAGATTATAAGAACATACCACCTGTGACCATTAAAAAGTGTGGTGCGGGGTCAGCTAGCTAGCCACGGAGTTTTATCTTGACAATCTATCCTAAATCACAGATCTAACGGGCTAAGTTAAGGTTGTAACTGAGTAAACATATTCTAGAGTGTTGGCTACAATCAGATTCTAGCAAGAGTACACATACGTAGCTAGCTACTTCGACGCTGGTCAGATTTAAATTATTTTATCGTACTTCACAGAGTAGGGAAGATTCATTTGATAATGGGAGTCATTATGTTCACCAATGTTGAAGTACGGAAGTAGGATGCACGTGACTAGATGTTGCGCAAGCACTCTACGTATACGGGGTGGGCAAAATCTCGGAGATCTGCTGCTCTGACGTCATGGACAGCAGTCCTAGGGCAAACAAATGCCTAGGTATACCAGGCCTACCATATAGGATGACTAAATGTAGAGAAAAGACTAAAAATAAAACCAGCCATAACCCTAACCCTAACACTAAAATCCAAGCATGCTAAGCACATTGGCCAAGTATGCTAAGCACATAGGCCTGAGCGAGCTAACCTCAGTGGCCGAGTGAGCTAACCTAAGTGGCTGAGCGAGCTAACTCCAGTGGCTGAGCGAGCTAACCCCAGTGGCCGAGCGAGCTAACCTCAGTGGCCGAGTGAGCTAACCCCAGTGGGGTAAGCCAGATGAGTAGATTCCAAGCGAGCCACCATCGAGGACAGCGAACGGTAACGGTAATGGTACCACCAAACTCAACTGCTCTCGTCCTACTCTATTGCGACAACTAGCTAAACAAGCCAGGAAAGGCAGCAAGCAGTCGACCAAGCGAACCACCAGAACGAACCCCCAAAACCAACCCGCCTCTGTGAGCAACAGTATTTATACTAGTTACTTAGGGACTGGGTAAGTAACTGAATTTATACAGTTTAGAATATAGTCCTGTCACGTGCATCCTAAAATTACTTCCGTACTTCAACATTGGTGAACATAGTGAATCCCATTTGATAACACCATAACGCAAAATACGCTGGAAACATGCGTATACAGTTATGTTGGCATACCTGCAGCTTCCACTCGTACCAATAACGCAGACCCGACCGTATGCGCGGATTTCTAATAAGCTCAAAGGTTCCCAAGATCGAGACGTCCATTTTACGGAAAAACTTTAACCATAGACGGATACGTAATGCGTAGCCAGTCCCTAAAATAGGGACATCATATTCCCTAAAAGGGACTGGCTACGCGAGGTTAAATATTCATAGCGCGATAATTATATTCATGGCAAGGGGTCGCCATAGGGGGTGGGCCCAGCGTTTACAGTAGCCCACCCCCCTGCGCTGGAACGACATTCGGTGTTGCGGTTTCGTAATTTATACAGTACATTACGCTGTACATTGTAAGAAATACTTGGTGGTCCACTCTCTAATCTGAATGCGTGGGGACGCTTCTTTGACGTCTTGAACGGAGCTACATTTTCCTTTGATTAACTGCTTGCGCGAGTAGTCTTGATGGCATTCAGGGTGATGTTGGTAAGTAAATGTGCGTTTGTGGTGGATATTGTGCTCAAAGTGCTGCCTTATGCGAGCCTTGTGCTACGTTTGTTTTACCGAGACCATGTACTGTGATAATGTGCAAGTGCTGTACTATTTATTTGCTGTTGGCCAGTATACACTAAGGTTAGTGAGGGGAGAAGTTTCAGGGTACAATATTAAGGTCGGATCCCCTCTAATACTCTCCTTATTCCAGTTTGCGTGGTTAGAGTACGCATCTATAGCTAGATGTCATCAATAACAGTACACTTTTGCATGTGAATTCAGGTGGATGAGGCAATGGGGGCTCATGCAGGCCCCCTTGCCCCTTTACATCTGCCCCTGCCCCTTTGAGCGACAGGTCATCTGTAAAATGGCCGCACAGACATGAGTGGGTGCCATGATCTCATACCACATGACGTGTATTACTTTTTTTGGGTTGCAAGAGGTCAGATGATATCATGATGTACATTGGGACATCTGCAGAGTATTCATGTTGCGATTTCGATAATTATGTTAGCTAATACGTATGTTATCTGATCATTGCCACTCTGTGGATGGTCAACCGAATGTCATAGGATACTAGTGAATGCAAAGCATTGTGGGGGCGAGCCTGAGGAAGCGCCATGCAGTGGCTGTTTCACTGATTCATGCACTGATTAAGCATTAAACAGAATGATGCTCTTCTGTTGTCTTGTGCTTTCTCTCCTGGGCATTCGCGCTACTATACATTTTAGGTCAACTTGACCGTCTTGCCAGTCTGACAGTCTATGGTTTGTAGAATTGCCCATGGTGCGATCCATAGCTGTAGCATGCCATGTCTAATGACCATTATAGGTAGGGTGGAGTGTCTATGCTATTGGCAGTACGTACTGTATATAGGTAGGGGTGGGCGGTATTTCGGTATATTTAGTTAACTTCAGTGTTTACTGGATACCGAATATTATCGGTGGGTTAAATAGGGATACCGAGATATCGATTCTTTTCAGTTTTACTTGGTATGAGCTACATTTGTAACTTATACTTCCATATCTAGGAGTGGTAGTCCACAGCAGCAGGCAGGACAGGCAGGAATTAAGTCTAGAGTAAGAGGCCGTTTCGATGTTTAAGTATCATGTAGAACGTGTCCTCTTCTGTCGCACTTCGTCGCTTTTTCGTTCTTCTTCTTGAATCGCCACCCTTCATCTCTGGAGTGAAACGTCTTAATGATGGTGAAGTTTCCGAGTACCCGCTGTCATTCGTTGGCCCGGTAAAGAAGTCTGCTTTGAATCTGAGCGTCGCTCGCAATCGGCCATGTTTTCATTCACAATATACGGATTTTGCAATACAGTATTCGGAGGTATCCTAACTTCGCGAGTATTTTTGCAATGTTGGTTTGCATCTATGCTTTCTGCAAGAGAACAGTTGAAACACTTTCAAACACAGATGCAGTAAGTCAATGAAAGCTAAATGGCCTATTTAGTCGGTTTTTGGGGCGCCAAAGGCGCCCCTATATTGTTTTCACTTTTAGGTATTCGTATGGCTTCATGTTCGTATATATATATATATATATATATATTTCTGTCATTGCAAATGGTGGCGCTCAAGTCGTTCTTTACTAAGCTTTAAATCCTCTCTAATGACGTTTCGCCGTGTTTGAATCGGACGAAATGTGGTCATAAACATGTGTTAATAGAGTGATACTAGTAAAAAGCCTAAGGAACGTCTCTTCTGTGAGATACAGCTCCAATTATCACTGAAGGACATTGTAAAATGGCCGCGCGCTCGGCGCTTTCTGTTTGCTAGGCTCAAAATCATCTTTCTTTAGATTTCGCCGTGTACCCAAGGAACGAAAAGTGTTTCTAGAACATGTTTAAGTAATAGTATTGTAGTAGGAAGCTTACTTAACTGTTTTCCTGCGAGGTACAGCCCTAAATACAACAGAAGTCTAGTGACCCGTAGGCCAATAATGGGAGACCAGCGAATCACGACACATTATTATAGCCATGATTCGCTCATAGAGTCATCATAGGGTAGCCTTTCAGCCAGCACACTCCTCCTCCAGGCACAAAGTAACAATTGCTCATTCAGAATGTCATATAGATCAAAAAGCAGTAGGCAAACATTTGACAGTTTGGTAGGGGTGCTTTCACTGGATATGACTGGCTGCTCTGGAGACTTGAAACTCTTGCAAACCCAACGGTCTAGTGTGTCTTGATGTATATTTCAGGCCAACAACAATACTGTACCCCCAACTATCTGATTTACTGAACGTACATGGGAAAATTGCTAGCAAGTAGTTCGAGGTTCAGGGGCGCCCTGGCGCCCCACGAGTTTTTTAACTCGAAATACTTGTTAGTAATACCAAGGTATTTGTAGGAATAGTTTTTCGGTATTGAAAAAAGTCAATACTGCCCACCTTTATATATAAGACATTGTATTGCCTCTATCCATTGTATATAATGATTGGGGCGAGCCTGAGCGAGCCCCACAGTTAGGAGATCAATGGTGACTTCGTCTGTTTGTAACCGTACGCAGAGAAGAACGGTTGAGAGTGCGAAGAACGGGACAGGGACAGGCGCACTATCCGAGTGGCCAACGCAACTACTGATGTGACACAGGCACAGTGCTGCCCAGAGGGCACGACGCTCTGCAGAAAGTGCAGACCAGAGACAGGCCCGACTGCTGCAGATAAGTGCTGCCCAGACCAAACGACGTGCTGCTAAAACTGTTGCAGAGACAGAAGTGCAATTAGACCGTGACAGAGAAAGGCATAGAGCACAACGTCACGTGCAGCCACAACCTTCACTGCTTGAACAGCCTGTGGTTCGTCACAAAATAGGTGCCTACCATAGACACCTATCTAAACTGGAGGTGGTGCAATGTATCACTTGCTGTGAGGCATTTCCTGGTCTGCAGTCTGCTGAGTGTGTGCGATGTTATTACTTTATTACTTGCTCAGGCTCGCCCCACTGATGATTATCATCTGCCTAGTATGCATGATAACTCGACCACAATGCTTGTGAGATGCAAAAATGGTTGTTATAAATGGCACTGAAATTGGTACTAAACAGTGTATATATGTACACCTACGCACATTTCCCCGTGGCTCAAACAGACAGAGCCACCATATTACCTGTAAGGGAAGGGACTCACTCAGGCTCCCCCCAATAATTTTCTAAGCATGTACATGCAGTGTCATTCAATATACTCAGTGCAAGGTTGCATGCCAGTACAATGTAATAATCTAACTTATAATCCCATCTAGTCCCATCTTCCGAGCTTAGACCACTCCTCCACTTCAGTCTTGAGCCTCAGATACATCTGCTTGTTACCCTCAGGATGACAAAGACATCTGGGCCTGCAGTGAACCCATCACCTCACTGTGTGACTTTTGTCAATTGCTTGGCAGTTCCTGTGCTATTCTTCTTGCAAAATCCCTTCTTCTCTTCCCAACTATCCATCGACTGACAGCACAAAGGGGAAATGACACGTGACATGCCATTGCCACTTAATTGTACTTTCTTCCACCTATGCTCTTCTCCCTGATGCCAATATGGCATGCATGGATCATTGGGTATGCCACTGGGTTTCAGTGTCAATGACAAATTAATATCACACAATACCTTAGTTTGTGGTTGTTACACTGCCTTCGCTGTGTTAGGCAGCCACCACTTCCTCTAAAACAGTCAGCCTCCCTGGGCCAAATAGCACTAAAGCATTGTAATCTGCCTCTGTGCAGCCACCTCTCTATATAGGTCATTTACAGCTGGTCCATAGGTGGCTGTCTTAGACAGGTTTCATTGTACTAAGTTTCTTGCTCATCAATGTCACTTGCACTATTGGCCTTGGATAGCTCTGTGTAATGCCGCAATGCTGCAATGTCTCCCAATACATCCTGCAAATTGTTGAGTTTTTGGGTTACTAGCTGGGCTTTCTCTCTTGCAGTCCAGGGCAGATTCAATGCTGAAGGAGTTCCACAGTCATCACAGTTTGCTGGCATCCTCGAAATGGTCAATAGTACTGCAATGCTAGGGCATCACAAATATTGATAGGAGACTGACACGTGCGTATGCAGATCAATGGCAAGTATTCATTTATCGTATTGCGTAATGAGAACTTACGATCTGGGGGGGGGGCATGCGTGATAATTGGA
This sequence comes from Ianthella basta, assembly GCA_964019415.1. Taxonomy (NCBI): domain Eukaryota; kingdom Metazoa; phylum Porifera; class Demospongiae; order Verongiida; family Ianthellidae; genus Ianthella; species Ianthella basta. The sequence continues at coordinate 6,772,626 of OZ025868.1, read as the reverse complement.
ATCCATAGGTTACTCTTGGAAAGGATGACATTGCATTAGCTACTGCAGATACGAAGGCGGTGTAGCAAAATCAACAAAGACATGGACAGCGAAGGTGGACAAGGAACTGTCTGTGACGCAGAGTTGCCCCTGGACGAAAAGGACATACCGAGCGCTGCCTTAAACAACCGCAATCCAGCCACTTTAATGATTCTGCAGTTTCAACGTTGGTTGAAGTGTTGCGAAAGGAAAGAAGGCTGACCTTGTTGCACGGTGAGTCTGGCGAAGTAATATATAAAGCTTGTGGCTAGCGTGAAGCCTGCTTTGTAGCATTCTTTACCAGCCATGGTACTTTTCCTGCTGTAGAGTACATGCCTACATAATGAATGGCTGGGCAACTAACGTCTCTGACCCCGATGGTAAGGGCAAGCAACCGAAGTGTAAAGGCGCGTAGCCTTTGCCTTCAGCTGCTGTGCAGATGCCTGATGTGGCAAAGAACGATTGGTGCCTGCTAAAGGAAGCCTTTGCTGGAAAGGCCCCCAATAACACATTCACTTTTACAAAGGCCAACATAATCAGCTACTTTGTGGTGAGAACTGCTGTTGATGGCATGCCAGCTGATTACATGAAAGCCATAAATAGTAGGGCCCTTAATTTATTTCGGAGTGGACATATTCAGCATATCAAGACCTTAAGTGCAGAGTACCTTTTCATTCAAGCCGACTGCATGCCTGAAATGCGGAAAGATCGCATGTATAAACTTCTTCTCTGCCTTGATCTGAATACCTCTGACATAGTTAGTGCTGAGTGTGGGTGCCCTGTGGGGAAGGACCATGTGCTAGCTGCAAGCACATTGGCGCCTTATGCTGTGCTCTGCAGAAGTTTAGTTGTTTAGTGAAACTTTCAGCGTTTCTAACATGCACAGAAAAGCTGCAGGAGTGGAACAGGCCCCGACTCAAGAAACTGGCAATAATTCTAGTAGCTGACCTGGCAGCAAGAAGGAGTGATATACTGCTGAGAGAAGGTGAAGGGAGCTCTCTCAGTATGTTCGATCCCAGGCAACCTCACCAGCATACATTGGACACCACAGCAGTGGAAACCCTGCGCTGTGATCTGCTGTCACTTAACCCGCCATGTGCTTTCCTGGACATTTTGGTTCCATCACTAGACAAGATCACACACAATCACACATATTCGCTGCTATCAGGAGCCGAAGAAGTAGAAATGACAATCTTGCTGAACCAAGTGAATCAGATGTGCTACACTGCACCACAAGTGACAACTTAAAAGCAGTCTGTGCTGAAATACAGTCAACCCTGTTGTGTCAGTGGTGGAAAGGGAAAGGATTGAGAGGGATACGAGGAAGCAGTGTTCGCAGCATGAATGGCACATAGTACGATCAAACAAGTTACTGGTTCAAAATATGGAAGAATTTTGTGTCAAAAGAAAAGAAGCACTTCTCCTCTGATGCAGTGCTTGTACCCCAAGCCATTGGATCCACCCCCTCCACCCATTGCTTGGGGACGTCACTGCGAGTCAGTCGCGCTGCAAAAATACAAAGCTCATATGAACGATACCGGACATAAATTAATGGTTGAGGAATGTGGCTTTATCATCCACCCCACACAAGGGTGGCTGGGTGCCTTGCCTGATGGGCGTGTTACAGATGAATCTGCTGAGCTACCACATGGGATAGTTGAGATCAAATGTCCCTACTCTAAGCGTGAAATGACACCAGAAGAAGTGTGTGGTGGTTCTCTCTTTTGCTGTGAACTGGTTGACGCAGATATTTGTCTAAAAACAACACACATGTATTTCCATCAAGTTCAGCTGCAGCTATACTTTGGTGCGGATGAATACCACTGGTGCTAGACCAGTAATTCAGGTGTTGACAGATGGCCCCAAAATGTTGAAGCACACCATCAGTGCTGCCATCGACAAAAAGCCAGTGTAAAACCTTACTTTGATGTCATCAGCGTCGATGTTTCTGAGCCTAAATGGCTGCTTCGCCTTCAAACCCTCGCATTTGTGCTTTAACTGTGCCACTATTTCCTTCAACTGGCAAACTTGTCCCTCAAGTGGCTCTAGATCTGCTCCAGTCAGGTCGGTGTTCGTAGCTGCATCTCCGTAGCTAACGTTGGAGATAGATAATTCCTTATCGCTGGGTTCTGGTAGGGTACTTCGAAGTGACTGCAATGGAACAACCTGCGTCGGCATTACTGGCAGTTTCAAAGAGGGAACTTCGTCCAAACGCAGCATTCTACCTTTAGAGTTTACGAAGTGGTCACTACAGACGTGCGTTGACTCGTTCAGTTGTAAATTCCCCCTGTCGATCTTGTGAATCCACTGTTTAAGCAACGGCTTGTTCCTTATAGGTAAACGATGGTAGCTTACTTGGGAATCACGGCCAGAACGGTTGCTGCAACCTGGAACAGCACAGAAATGAACCATCCTTCACCCTCGTGCTACGTACACAAACCTCCAATTATCGCACATGCCCAACAGACCGTAAGCTCTAATTACGAAATTCGATAAATGGATACGTGCCATTGATGATGACCGTAGGGTGGCTGTCAACAAGATTTTGCTCAACTGCCTTCATCTTTTGTTTATCATGCTAATGTTTATTTTTGGGGCGCCGAAGGCGCCCCTATATTGTTTTCAGATTTAGGTATTCGTATGGCTTCATGTTCGTATATATGTATATATAATATTATATATATATTTCTGTCATTGCAAATGGCGGCCCTCACGTCAATCTTTACAAAGCTTTAAATCCTCTCTAATGACGTTTCGCCGTGTTTGAATCGAACGAAATGTGGTCATAAACATGTGTTAATAGAGTGATACTAATAAAAAGCCTAAGGAACGTCTCTTCCGCGAGATACAGCTCCAATTATCACTGACGGACATTGTAAAATGGCCGCGCGTTCGACGCTTTCTGTTTGCTAGGCTCAAACCATCTTTCTTTAGATTTCGCCGTGTATCCAAAAAACGCAAAGTGTTTCTAGAACATGTTTAAGTAATAGTATTGTGGTAGGAAGCTTACTTAACTGTTTTTCTGCGAGATACAGCCCTAAATACAACAGAAGTCTAGTGACCCGTAGGCCAATAATGGGAGACCAGCGAGTCATGACACATAATTATAGCCATGATTCGCTCATCGAGTCGTCATAGGGTAGCCTTTTAGCCAGCACACTCCTCCTCCAGGCACAAAGTAACAATTGCTCATTCAGAATGTCATATAGATAAAAAACATTTGACAGTTTGGTAGGGATGCTTTCACTGGATATGACTGGCTGCTCTGGAGACTTGAAACTCTTGCAAACCCAACGGTCTAGTGTGTCTTGATGTATATTTCAGGCCAACAACAATACTGTACCCCCAACTATCTGATTTACTGAACGTACATGGGAAAATTGCTAGCAAGTAGTTCGAGGTTCAGGGGCGCCCTGGCGCCCCACGAGTTTTTTAACTCGAAATACTTGTTGTATATGCAGGGGGTGATTTACGCAGCTGCTATTGTGACCAGTGTATATGGTAAGTTTTCTTAGAAGTGTACTCCTGCTGACACTTCCAACTTGGAGTTAATTTAATCTGTAATTTGCCTCATTTAGGTCAACAGGTACTGGTTGAGCCATGCCTCAAACGTGGACAACTGACCAAAGTGGTCTGCCAGCAGAACAGATCATTTATTGGTGAACTGTCAATTGCACCTAAGCTGGCAGTGAATGGCTCTGTGCTGACTGGTCTTGGCTTAGGCAAACAAGAAAATTGTACGGCTGAACATAGGGCACTCTGTGCCGATTGTGAGTGCTTCACCTGGGAGGTATTACCAGACCTCATTTTGGGTACTGCATCTTGTGGAGGGGATCTAGAAAGAGAGCAGGGCCCTCCTGTACGCATTGTCCTTGGAAGCAGTGAGTGTGCTAATCCTAGCTAGTGCACTTCAAGTGGTGTTTTACTTAAGGTAGTAAGTACAGCTAAAAGCTTTCTTTAGGGTACATTACTCTTGCCTATGTAACTCTCAAACCATAAGTCCATCAATGATGATTCTTACAAATGCAATAAACAGGTAAATGTCCCATTATTTGGTGTCACTTATTAATTGATCAGTGATTCCCTTATTGAGATGATTTAAGTGAAAGTCAAAATTATCACCTTGATTGAAGTCAAGCAACTGCAGGGAAATTCGATCTTCTACCCCCAAAGGCTGAGATGGACCAAACCAGGGATATACAATCTATAGACAGGTGTGCACAAACCTATGGCAGCGATTTACCAGTTTCCATGTTGTGGAGTTATTCTCAATCCCTTTCTAACATACAAGATTTGCAATAACTCAATCACAGAAACGATTTTCCGTTATTGCTGCCATAGGAATCTGCCCAACATAATGCTGTACATGATGAAGCAAACCGCGTTTGGATCAGTTGTAACACTTCAGACTAGATAGCTCTGCAACACCTTTAGCACGCACAGTGGTATGCCAGAGTAGGTGCCATTGGAACATTTCGTACTCGCTACCTAAGCCAACGGTAGGAACAACCCTTGTAACGCAGAATTCAGTAACTTTCGAGCTTTGCAAGTGGAACGATCGCCCAGAAGAGGCCTAAGTCTGCAATACTTCCCTCGCCGTTGATTTAGAGGGTTCACACCTCATTTCACACCTGTCACCTTCCGCACCTATGTTTTAACATTCCTACCGCCAGCAGTAGCAATTACAATTACGACCATTAACACTTAGAGTTTGATACAAATCGCCGAATTTTCATTTTTTCATAACTTGTGACAGTGTGAAAGTACAGACTTGGAACTTTGAGTTAAGACTTCTGATGATGAAGACAACTCAATCACTAGAAATGAAGGCCAACTGATTTGGTCACTTTAGCCGTACCTACTACCTTAAAATGCATGTATGTGATGACTGTCAAATATGCGTGTATATGTACATACTATATATCCCCCATTACTATGGCAACCACCCCTTGATATTTTTCTTATACCTTAAGAGCCCAGGGCTGATGACTTGTCATGTGCGTATATGAGGGGTCAGCACAGGTCAAGGGTCATATACCGCACAGGTCAAATCACAAAAATGTCATCAAAATGTCATGAATTTCATAACACAACAATCCATCAGATATAAAATACTGTAATCGTTGAAAATTTTGTTGTGTGGAAATTTTCATGGTTGCCTCCATCCACAAAAATTATGCCCACGAAAATTTATGTACAAAGAATACAGTAGTAACTAATATAATACGTCTAATATTATGACGATACGAAGGTCTGCATCTGAACTCGCGCGGCACTTATGTTTGTAGGAGCTTAGTCTATTGAGCCAGACCTCTTTGCATTTTCGCACAACCGGACGTAATTGGCAGGGAAAGGCGAAAGTGGGCCTAGCAGAGGTCATTAATATTCATAGCCGATTGACCAATCAGGTCAACTAGCTGGATCCAACTAGTAGTGGCACCTCGTTGACAACTCCACGTTAGTTAAACACGAACGGTTTTGTTGCAGCGTGAGCAGTAATGGCGGTGCTCTTCACTGTGTGGATGGACGCTATCTCAAGTGACCCAATGCTTCTTTGAGCTGCTCGTGAAATGGTAGAAGGCACAGGTATTCTTGAAGCTCCCGGAAATAGCTCGTGGTGAAAAACAGGCGTTGCTGATGGCTCTTCGGTGCTCCCTGAACCAGTAGCTTGTCTTTTGGCAAAAGGGGAGAATCCAGTTTTAGCCGGAGACAACAGAGGTTGTTTCTGCGACCAACTAGTCAATGTCTGAGGGCTAATTCTAATCAGAGAGGGAGCAGAGTCATCATGCAGCTTGCGAAGAAGTTCACTCCTTGACTCTTTGTAGCGTTTCTTCTGATTCGCAACCGTTAGAAGCTTACCCCGGCACGACAAGCACAAGAAGTGGGATCCCAGACTTGCAGACAACTCAGCGCCAGCAACTCCTCTCAGCTGATGGTACAACTCAGTCGGGCCGCCTCCTCGGGACAACTTGCACTGCAAGTGATACTTGGGCTTGCTCTTGGGAATGACCAATTTGCAAACAGCGCATACAGAGCTCAGTGTTTCGGCCATTCTCAGCTCCTAACTGCACTACCTGACTGGTTGCACAGACTCGCTACACTGCAGAGCAATCGTAGCCCGTTTCTTTCCTCTATCTATGGTTTACCCTGGGTGGGACGGTCTAGCAAACCAGACTACGGTATACGTGTTGCTTGCGAATTGTGAAATACCTTATTATGAATGAAATTAATGACCTCTGCTAGACCCTCTTTCGCCTTTCCCTGCCCATTACTTCTGGTTACTTCCGGTTATGTGAAAACGTGAAAGAGGTCTAGCTCGATGGACTAGTAGGAGCTGTGAAGGATAGCTTATCTGAGGTGCCTACAGTGGAAAGAAGTTGAGGATTTCCAGATTCATGCAGCTCACTAGCTTCTGCTATACTACCTTCGCGAACATGGAGGTCCGCGCTGCACAGAGTGCGAACTTAAGGGGAAGCGCCGACGTTACCAGCACTGCAGCGCCGCCACTAGCCCTAGGTTTGGACTGAAAATAGACAAGAACTCCGCTTGCATTGCAGCATGGTGGCAGCAATACGCTTCTTCTTTTCCAGGGAGCTGAATCATTGGGTCAATGAGACTACAGCGTGTTCGGTCAGGAAGGCCTATGTTGAAGAATGAGGAAAGATATAGAAGATGTTCAAGTTTAGTACTCTGTATTCTGCTGTGTTTAACAATGTACAAAGTTACATTTTGTGGGGTTTAAATGTTGTGGGTAGCCCAGGCCACAAAATTTATGCCCCACAAAAATTTAACACACGAAATTTTTGCCCCACAAAAATTTATACGATTACGGTAGCAAAAGGCTACAGTACAAACATTGCTTTAGTAAAAGTTTGCTATAGCAGTTACTAGAACTAGTAGAAAGTCTCAGCTATGCTATGGAAAATCCTCCAGAATTTGGTCAAACTCTGCCTGTGTTGTTATTTCTGGAGGACTTTTCGTATATACGTAGCATAGCCAAGACTTTCTGCTAGCTAATAAAAATCGCCACTGGCTTCACCAGTGAGCAGACTCAACCACTTGGTCAGATGGCTAGAGTATGCTCGCTCGCAAGCTGTCGCGCTTGCTTCCAGTCAGCAAAAACCTTCATGGCTCCGGCACTATGTTGATTTCTCAGCATTCGGTGGAACAAACTTTTGCTATGCCGCTTCCGCATCTTTCTTAAAAGCGAACTGGAAGCGGCTGGAATTTCCAACATCACTGAGAGTTAACCGCTTCTTTTTGCCTTTTGGAGGCTGGTCCTCCTTTCTGCATTCGCTACGGCATTTAGAAGACTTGTCAATGTTGGAGAACAGTCAACAAAATTGCCAAGACACAGGCAAAAGCAACCTGGTTCGATGGAGCTCATCCTAGCAGCAGCTGGCTATGGTCTCCTGCCAGAAGAGAAGGTGCTTAAAGGAGCCCATGTTCACCGGAAAGGTCAAGGAAGCCATAGTAACAGGGGATATAACAGGTATAGTCCTCTTAGTGTGCAATATAATACATATGCAGCACTTGCCCTTGGCCGCTTCATGCCCTTGGGCCTCGTGCTGCATGCATATGCATAATATTGCACACTAAGAGGACTATAACTATTACATATATTCTGGAAAAATATAAATTATATTTTAGTACACAAGGGTGCCTAAGTGCAATTGCCATGTACCTGGCACCACACATGCATAATGCTGCCAGTAGGATTGTGTTGTGTGAGCCTTCAACTGCTTACCATTTAATGCATTAATTTAGGTGCATACTTCCCATTCCTTGGTAGTTGGCCTAGATATGCATGTATGTTATTCACATTATATCACCCATTACCATCCTTTGCATTATGCAGGAAAAGGATCAAAACCTTGTTCTGATAGTAAGTTGTAGTACAAACGTGATCTTGTAATGCAAATTTCATGCTGTTGATGCATCGCACTTATGCTGTTGCTGATCTTTGTTGACAGTCTTCAACATGTATTGTTGGTGTTTTACTTATGGCACTACCCGTATAGTACCTGTTAAGGGAAATCTGCAGAAAACATGCTGTACCTCAAATTTCATGTTTTCCACAGCACAATATGTTAATTGGTTAGAAAGCGAGTATGCACAGGAGTTCATTCGGAGTTATGTTTGTTATTCCTTTCAGATGATCAACCAGGAATGATGGATGACAATTGGAGTTACCTTTGGTTCCTGATTATTCTATTCTTTCTCATTGCAATCATATGCATTGTTTCCATCATCTATTTGCATGTGAGTTGACTGTCTAAGCATTTTCTGTAAGCAGCCAATTGTGTACTTACCTGAGATCGTCTATCAATCATAAGCTTAATTCTTGCTTCAGTTAGGTATATTATTTTGTGATCCCTGTTACTTCCAGCCACTTGAACACATTGCACAGTACAAGCTGTTTACACTATCACAAAGTGGGTCGAAACTGGTTTAATTAATCCGCTTTCGACTCAAGTAGTAGCACTACTCATTACGTAGATACTACTCTATCTGCTCTCCTCCACAGTACTATAAAAATATAATTTTATGTAGTACAACCAATTTTATGTAGTGTCTTACCATCTGTCTTTCTTCTGAAGTGTAAGCGGAAACCAGACAAAGATCAAGGTGGAGATGATCCAAGTCCACTATCTATTGTGCAATTGGTAAGGCTTTTTACAACTGTGCTGATTTTGCTATGGTGTTACTTAGTGGGACATTTCAGTTGATGTTGATTGCAAATACGTAGATTGCAGTTGTGGGGAAAATGACACATTAGCTATAGGAACGTGTTTGCATAATTATACACTTTAGGACCTAGGAATTCAAAGGATTTAGGAAATGGAATGAACTTCACTTATAATATCATACTGTACACTTTTTGGTCAGCCATTCTAGTATTCCTTGTAATTTTTGTGTAGGTATGTAATTCATTAGTCATAGATACAAAGGTCCTCACAATGAACTAATTTAACCTCGGGGACTCTGATAATCAAGCATGAGTCAAGCAATGGTTGTCTGCCAAAGCCCACACCAATGGGAAAGTGCATAACATACCTACGGTCTCAAGCAGGTTTATCTTATTATAATAAACGTAACGCACATTTTCGTTGTCTGGGATAATCTCCTTCAATTCTGGACCGAACTTCACGAAACGTGGTAGGATTACGAAGAGGTGTACTGTGAGTAACCTCGCTGAGCCAAAATTTTGTTTAAGCTCTTTCTGTCCAAGTTCTTGCCACTTTTATGGTCACTGCCATATCTGAGAGATAAGGAAAAGATCGCGTTTTGTTGTGTAGGTATGTAATTCATTAGTCATAGATACAAAGGTCCTCACAATGAACTAATTTAACCTCGGGGACTCTGATAATCAAGCATGAGTCAAGCAATGGTTGTCTGCCAAAGCCCACACCAATGGGAAAGTGCATAACATACCTACGGTCTCAAGCAGGTTTATCTTATTATAATAAACGTAACGCACATTTTCGTTGTCTGGGATAATCTCCTTCAATTCTGGACCGAACTTCACAAAACGTGGTAGGATTACGAAGAGGTGTACTGTGAGTAACCTCGCTGAGCCAAAATTTTGTTTAAGCTCTTTCTGTCCAAGTTCTTGCCACTTTTACGGTCACTGCCATATCTGAGAGATAAGGAAAAGATCGCGTTTCGTTGTGCACGAACTACTCTCTCAATTTTTCACCAATCTTCACCAAACTTGGACGAGTACATCACGGCAATACGGGGGATGACCTAAGGTGGTTAATGCCTTCGAAGCTGAATTCCTTTAAACGAAATAGATTAACATAAGTAAATTCTGTACGTACGGAGTTTTACGGAACGAGTCTACGGAATATTCCCAATTAAATGGATGGTTCTGATTGGTAAAACGCTCAAATTTCAAACAATATGCTGGGAATCCGCCCAAAGGGTGGGCATTCAGCTAGTGTATTCAATTCAACCTCCGGTGAGAAAATTTGTTGAATGAGATGTACATTGGCTAGACAGGAGTGTACTGCACTTCAATTATTGATGTTACTTTCACTCAAATGCACCCATCGTTTGCAAGAGGTTTACATTAATGGCAGCCTGGACAGTGCATATGACAAGCAACATACTAGATTGATAGCAAATTTCATTGTTCTCTACTTTCAAATTCCTCTGTCAATGAACACACAATATCATGTACATATGACCTATAATTTGCACCTGCCTTTTTTCTTGTGAGGTCTCAGCATATTGTTGACAGTGTAGGTAATGTGTAAATTACCAATCTAGAGAATTATTATGTTTGTTCTGAAGGAAGCAGCAGAACAAGGGGCTCCTCAGAATGAAACTGCACCAGGGCCTGCCCAGGAGGGAGGTGTGGAGGAGTTTTACGATGCTGAACAGGAGCTGAGAGTAGTGAGTCAATATGCAGATTGCATCCATTGTATATGTAGTACACCACAGTACAGTACGTATTATATACAAGCTTTTGGCATGCATATATACGTATCGCATACAATGAGTTAAAGGGATTTTCTTATTCTCCTATAGAGCTGTTCATGAGCCAGCATGGTCATGTGTAATAACATGCACCCAAATGGGGCGCCATATATGAGTAGTGATATTGTATACGTGCGTAGCTTTTCTGGCTGTTCTGCTGATTCCCGCTTCATGTACTGAATTGCTTGTGCGCATTGTAAATGCAATGTATTCTCTCTCATGTCAGCCTCATGGCTGCTACAGTGTAATATTTATACATTTGCCAAGCTTGCATGTTAATTGTACGACTGGTGTGTTTGCAGGATGGTGTCCTTCAAGGGCATAATGCTTCACAAGAAAGTGACTCAGGTAGACTCTTTCCTGAAGTAAGTTATTGCAGTACATGTATTTGAACTGATGCACATATGATACATTTGTATGTTGTTCTGTAGGATTTGTGTATTTCAAGGGATAAGAACGGTCTATCGAGTTTTTTGTCTCTATTCAGAGATAGCTCTGAGGTGAGAGTGTGCTTCACCAGGTCCATTTGTAAATCAGTATGCCTCTGACTAATGTAGCACTGTATGCAATGGTTGGTTATAGCTACATACTAGCTCTGCTGCATGCGTATGGCACACTCAGGATGCATTTGAGAACATAAGTACACCACACAGGAACATAATTACATACTTCATTCTGAATTTACACATGTTCGTATGCATGATCGATGTTCGTACAATTATAGTACGAACTCCTTGCTACAATCTTACATACATACGTAGATTTAGACAACCATGTACTATATACTGCCGTGGCAATTTCCTACAAATATTTTTTTTATTATTACACTTATATGTGAGCGGAGCTGAGAAAGGAGACCACTTCGCGCTAAAGCTTGATTTTGAGTTAGTGGTACTAAGTCACAGCACAGTTGATGGCTCTCTGTTGCACTTTGTTGCGCTTCAATAGCTGCTCCCGTTCCCGAGATATGCTCGCTTAAAGTACGAAAATACGCTCGGTGCAATTACAAGAAAACTACTCGTAACCTTTCCGTAATTGTATTCGTAAACATGGCGACGGCGTAACTATTCTTCCTGGTTTGAAGCGCAGGACAGGACTACGGGTTTTCAAACTTTGCCAGGATGTTGGGACTATACCACAGGTGCTTATGATGCAGTAATCCGACTTTACTGGAAACATGACTTGTTTGCGTATTTTCGCTCGTACTCACACTTTATACATAGCGCGAAGTGGTCCCTTTTCTCAAATCCGCTCACATATGTGATGCTCAGTGACATCCACCCTAGGCGTTCAGCCTTGTGTAGATATCATTTATACATTATACGTGTGTGTGGTATTAACTAATGCGTATTTGCATAGACACTCAACCCACTGTGTACTAACAACTATTTCTAGTTTTAAATATCTGGGACTACCATTGCAACTTGAAATGCTTGTTCTTTCGTCTGCCATAGTCTACTCTAAAAGAAGGCAAGGGAGCCCAAGCTATTACTCAGGAGAAAGGAGTGAAACAGACCGAGGAGTTCTTTGATTGTGAAGAAGTTCACACACTGGGTACTGGTGTAGTTGAAGATGATGTTTCAGTGAGTCATATAATTATAGTAATCATTTGCTTCAGCATATTGGGTGTAGATGAGTGAGGTTCGCACTCAACAGTATAGACAAAATATGCGTGTGTCCTTTTTTGAGAGCTTGACTTACAACAGTGAACGCTACTCATCTGTATGCACTATTACTATCTATAATCCAAGAATGTAGTTTGCCAAACTTCACAAAGCTCAGCTTGGTATGCCCATTAGTAATAAATTAAAGTCAATTGCAAGGCAATTGCAATACTTTAGTGGTATGTATGCTTACTTAGACTTAGGTATTTGCATAACTGTGACGTCATAGTGATGCTGTAATTGATGATGTATGTAATAGAACACATGTATGCCTTGTGTACTTGCCTTTAAGTAGCAACTGCAGTGTTACCCAATAAATCCAACCTAAGTGTGTTCTGGCACCAGTGTGGTTGTTACTAACACTCGTACATGCGTATATACGAATGTACATACATACGTACATGCAGTGTCACTGACTGCACTTCACAGCCATAACATCTGTGCATGCTCCATGCACTGTATTGCATCTAGCAACATTGTCTCTATCTCATGCCAGCCCTGCTGATGCTTTCAATTATGTCCGTTTACTTTACTTGTCATTGATTGCAGGAGAACGTCTGTCAGGGAGACACTTGTTCTCCACTAGACAGGTGTTGTAGGGAATGCTTTGAGAGTGTGAGTTACTGTATGTACAGTATGTGCATAATAATTATTTGAAAAGACTAGCTACTCAAGTACTCTTTAGGTACATACCCCTCTGCAATCTTCTACATTTCATGTTTTCAATGAGATGGTGTAGGAGGAGTTGGGACACATACATTATTATGCTTTAATTAAAAGACAACACTGAGAACTACACATGGTGAGAAAGAGAGGAGAAGAAAGAAAATGGTAGTGAACTGGACCAGAGCCAGTGACTTCCAGATCTTTAGCTGACCCTTTGGCAGCTAAACCACTGGTCACTGCCAATAGCCACTGATCCATTCCATCAGCATATCAATATTACACTGATATACACTGATAGTCAGTACTCCGTGTGGGAGCTTCAAAGGAGGCTCTGGATAGAGCACGCCCACAAGGGGGGATTGATCAATGGCTGTTGGCAGTGACCAGTGGTTCAGCTGCCAAAGGGTCTGCTAGAGATCTGGAGGTCACTGGCTTTGATTTGGTTCACTGCTAATTTCCCCTCCCCCTCTCATTCACACAATGTGTGGTTCCTAACATTGTTTTTGATTGCTTAACCATGGTATTTAGACCATCTCCGTATTGCTTGAATTAGTCTGCTAAACTTTCCTGCACTGCACAAAGCAGTTTCTTTGGCTTACATGGAATGAAACCATGTGAATGTAGGCATGTATACTTGGACACCTTGGATACCAGGAGCTACGTATGTATCTTTTCTCCATCTTCCACTTCTCCTATGCTTAACACATAATATATATATACACAGCACTTTTCGATATTATTCTGCTGATGAAGGCGTCCACAACTGAAATGTCCTGATCAACCCTTCCAGCTACTATGTTGCAGTACCTCACTCAAAAGCCAGTGCACACACCCATTGCTATTGCACTTGTTTTATGCTGCATTGAGCTCTTCATTGCAATCATGTATAGCTTCATTGAATCCCCAATGACCTAGATGATTTACAATAATGTTTAGTTGGTTTCATTCAAATGCAAGCCCTGGACCCTTTCGTATGCTCCCCAAGAGGACATGCAAAACCAATGTACCCACAGCTACATCTACAGTATGGGACAATATAACGTTAACATTTCGTTCCGTTTCCGTTCCGTTTAAACGGTAAAATTCGACCGTTCTACGGTCCGTTGTACACTACGTAGAATGGTCAGAGACAAGCACGTCCATTGCACGCTTCGTAGTACGGTCAGAGACAAGCACGCTTGTGCAGTTCTACAGATGCGTGCGCCTATATGAACGAAACGTTTCCACGGGCTACGGAACGATTAGCCCAATTCCGCGTTGACATCGAGCCCGCCGAACCAAAGGAACCGTTTTGTTTTTTGATCGTTTTTTTTCTGGCCGAACGTATTCTTTCCGTTCTACGGTCAGAGACAAGCACGCTTGTGCAGTTCTACAGATGCGTGCGCCTATATGAACGAAATGTTTCCATGGGCTACAGAACGATTAGCCCAATTACGCGTCGACATCGAGCCCGCTGAACCAAAGGAACCGTTTCGTTTTTCGATTGTTTTTTCTGGCCGAACGTACTCTTTCCGTTCTACGGTCCGTACAACAGTAAAAGACGGTCCGTACTTTAAGCGTTCCGTAAAAACGAAACGTTAACGTTATATTGTCACATACTGTATTTATAGCATACTCAATCTGTGTTGACAGCATTGGCAAAGGTGTACATTCACCAAAATGCATCCTTAACTGTTTGCGCTCAGTTTGCATGAATGCACTTTATCAGACAGCACAGTAGTGCTGTCGATGTAGGGATGGCAGTGGTTGTTTGTATGCTGTAATACAAACGAAAAGTCACGCTACTCCTGAACACGACCGAAAACTGGCAAACGAAGCTTCCCATGAGGAAGCGGGGACTGAACAGTGCACATAGCTAACCTTACTTCACAGCGAGGGTGCGCCTACATGTAGAGAGCGCCTGTGATGGGATGGCATAAAAATGACAGAAACAAGTAAAGGCTGTTACACAGTGGAGCATTAAACATTGTCCCTACATTCAAGGGTGTAGGACTATACGGTGCGACATTCTTGCATGTAGGGACCATGGTTAATGCTCCACTGTGTAACAGCCTTTACTTGTTTCTGTCCTTTTTATGCCATCCCTACATTCTTACAATTTTTGTAGAAAATTTTTATTATTTCTAGTTTCTTATGTACAGCGGTGCTGCTTGCATTTTATGTATGTCCTGGTACAATCAAAACAGGGGCCACCCATGAGCCCTTGAACATTACTGCTGCGTATATGAAGATGAAGTAGCCAAGTTGTTTAGGCACTTTGTGCTAATTTTTAGGTAATGCAATGGGCATTGTATTAACTTTGACATACTTCCACATCACGGCTTCATTGCTGTAGGAAATGGAAGTGTCACATGCGGTGGAGTGCAGTGAGCTTGTGACTACTAGTAAGTTATATACATAGGTGATCTTTTGCTCTGACTAAGTAATATCAATTAAACTATCAAGAGCATTTCTACCACCACGTTACATTTTCCCCTTCCTGCTGTTGACAGCTGCAGCCAAGCAGATTTTCTACAGTCAAAAAGTAGTGCTGGTGGTTTCAGAGATCCGCCTCCCTGACTATGGCAAGCAAGCAGAACTGGTAGTGATGCCTGCCACTCCTTTCATGGATGCGAACACTACTAAAGTTATCCCAGGTGAGTGTAAATCTGGCATAATATTTTATACTTATGTACAGCTAGTATGAGCGTATTGACATTTAGATTTCAGGAAGGATACTTGAACATTATGTAGAAGTGTTCTGTTACTCTATATGTGCCACAGCTGTGAGTCCACACCTGTGTTTACCAAATATTGCATCCATCCCAGTGTTTGAAGACGTGATTCCAGAATACACTAGTGCAGCAACGCCACCACCTTCAGTGATGGTATCCCCTGCAAGCAAGACAAGTTAGTGCAGTCATATATTTTTATATACATCAGTGGTTATATTACATAGGCAGTAATATACTAGCTATGTACGTATACAGTTGCAGGAGAGGTTGGACATCCAATTGGGAGGGATTCTGCTAGCAGCCTGGATGCTTCGGCTCAAACTGAAACAAATCTGTTGCCTTACAAACCTGGTGGCAAGGGTCCTTCAGGACCTCCTAGTCTGGATGTGACAGCGAAAGAATCCCGGCACATGGAACGGCCAAACATAGATGGTATGTGGTGCACACGTGTGGTGTCAATACAATTTATAGGTGTTTAATTAACCTTGATCTGTGCTGCGTGCATGTGTATACGAATATTCATGTTTGCACTTCTAGACGACAGTGACAGTGACTCTGGGGATGATGATGAGCCTGGTGGAGCAGGATGCACTGGAGGCGAAGTGCCCACTGCTGGTAAACCTGTTATTTCATCACAAGGCTAATAGTGTAGCCCACCATACGTACGTAGACGATACACCTGTAGTTAATAGAGACCCTGAAGCAGTGTATGTATGTTAATGTACGTATATGTACTATTGTGTTTATTATCCTCAGGTGAACCTGTACTGCTGGGTGTGAATGCCACTAATGTGAAACTTGGATTAACTGGAGAGAATTGTAAGACATGTTCTTGCATATGTGTGTGTGTGTGTGTGTGTGTGTGTGTGTGTGTGTGTGTGTGTGTGTGTGTGTGTGTGTGTTGGGTGCTTGTGTGTGTGTGTGTGTGTGTGTGTGTGTGTGTGTGTGTGTGTGTTTGGGTGCTTGTGTGTGTGTGTGTGTGTGTGTGTGTGTGTGTGTGTGTGTGTGTGTGTGTGTGTGTGTGTGTGTGTGTGTGTGTGTGTGTGTGTGTTACTGTGGTCTCATTCAGCGACCACGTGGTCTTCTTGCCGCCATGACACATGCACATGCATGCACAAATAGAATCTCCTCAGTTCTGTGCACATATGTACATGGCTCAATCCAACGATTGCAAATCATGACCAGTATATATGTATCATTTGTGTATCCATCATCAGTCGTTTAGTCCCATCACCTACCGTTCTTCCTCCCTTTGTTGCTAATAGCTAATGTGCGGCCTTCAAATAGCAATGGTAGTGGTTGCCTTTTGTGGACGAGCACCAACATGATCAGGGATGCAGACGGTGACGTCAGTCCAAGTGCCTACACAAAGCCAGTGGAAGAACCAACCTGTCGGGATTTCAATGGCAACTTGGTCCTTTGCCCTGAGGAAATGTGTGTACGCAACTCCAACAGAGGTATGATGATTGATTATGAAAATCTGATTCTGGAACCATCTCTGCTTTGCTGTGTCATATAAAATTATGTCTATCTTTGGGCAAATGAATCCATTTGTGACTTTAGGAGGGCATTAAGAGCTGCTTCCTAGTGTAATATTCTGGGAAATGTGTAACTTGCATAGTGTTGTCTTCTTTCTGCCTTCATTTAGCTATCATGGAACTAAGATCTGGAAGTGGTGATTGTCCAACAGGTCAACTGGGTGCGAATACTGGCACTTCTGATTCTAGGTGGGACATCAATTCAGTCAGGATCAACAAGCTAAACGAACCATTTGGACTAAGACAGAGAGAGACATGGAGTGCTTGTTTTGCGATAGTGTTCAGACACGATTGAAACATATCATACAGTAGTTTTCATTTTCAAGCTCTCTTTAACTTTTCATGTAACTGGAAATTATAACAGGGGATGCGAAAGAAAGGGCCTAGCAGACATTTCTTTATTCATTAGCTACTGACCAAGTTCATTTCAGTTATATACTAGCGCCTAGTAGCACCTCAGTGACACCCACAAGTTAACGAAGTATTTAGCCTCCACATTCAACTAAACACACTTGAAGCAGCTAATTCTGAAGGAGTGGAGAAGAGTTTTCTCTGAGAAATTCACATTGGCCTCTCCCTTTCTCTTCATCCATTTATAATTACCTGTAATGTAAAAGATTTCTTGCTCAATAGACTAATCAGACACTGGAAGTATTCAGACTTTCATGTACATTCACTATTGCATACTGTCTGCAGCTAGCTGTACTCTATACTCTGAGATATCCATACACCCCCCCCCCCCCCCCCCACACACACACATTAACATATGCACACACTTAAAGTGGATGACTTAAAGTGGGTTGGGACCTTGTAGCTAGCATTCAAGTGGCAATTAAGCTTCCATGTGCACAAAGATTTCTGTAGCTACATTTAATTATGATATAACTACCCTGATCCAGGGGTAGTTATATCTTTGCTTAAAATTTTGTGGTGGCCATGCATGGATCTTGACCAGATCAGAGGTAATATGATTTTGATGATACACGATATGCATGAATACTACATATACTTATCTGTGGAGCTTGCTGCTGGACCAACATACGTATGTGTTCACATCTTAAAAATTATACAAGTAGCAAGCGTGCACTACGTACAGGTACATGCATGCTCATGATATTGATCAAACATGTACGGCACTAAATATTTCAAAGCAATTATCAGTGTGGATCGACAAAAACCTGCATAAATAACCTAACATGCAGCTACGTAAATAGATACATTGTGCCTTGCATGGCCATATGCATGCAGCCCAGAATAATGCAACACTTAAGGCCAGTAAGTCATGCACTGCAGATAGCCTTGGGGAAGAATTTAGCTACACTGCCTTCAGTTTATCTGTAATTTACCTTCCTTTTATACTTCCCCTACCAGTTTAGTCAGGCATCATGTGATGCCTGACTACTACCAGTTCTGTTACTAGTAATTTGCAAATGTTCCCTAATAAAACATCTTTACCCTCATTGGTTCCACTACAAACCAGCACAGAGCAAAGAAGGGTCAGTCAATACCACTCACCGAGGTCGACATTCAGGAAGGTTCAGGAAGGTTCAGGAACAGCGAGCTCTGGAGTGTTGAGTACTGTTTGCGGTCCGTTTTGTTTGCTGATAAAGTACCTTTACCCTCCTTCAATCGCCTCCAAACTAAAACAGTAACAAGAGTTAGTTATCAACACTCACTGAGGTTCAGGGAGGTTCAGATTCCCAAGAAACAGTATAACTGAGTGCCTTAGCTGAAAGAGGTCGAGCAGCCATGTTTTTCAGACACGGGGACTCCCTTCATCACCTTGAGTATCATTAGCATATCAAAGCTCGTGATTAATTTAAGGGACCTCTTACTAGCAATGCCCTGTGATAGCCCCTTACAATGATGCTATAGTGCTGTGTAAAATTATTAGTGGCTAGCTACCTAGCTACACCTCTCAATCTGAGTCATGCATGGTCCACCTTAGCTAACTAGCTGCATCTTAATCCCATGGCTAATGAATGAGCAATGGGGTCTTCCATATTCAACCTTTCTAAAGAGTAAACTACATCACTTCACCTCATCAGCTTATCTTGCGAAGATACTGGTCAACGCCGAGCTCAAGCTGCTACGCATTCTATAGCTATTTGTTGGTTAGCTATATAGCTAGCTACGTAGCTAACTATGTAGCTAGTCTGGACATGCATTATTATTGAGCATAATTTGTACAGTATATACTCTTTCAATTTGCAGTCTGCACAAGTGTAGCTAGCTACCACTAACTTTGCAAGTCAGACTGTTGCATGTACAACTTGCAGTCTGGTTCTCAAGACATGGTAGCTACAGACTATGGTTGAAGTCAAAGGTGGATCGTGGATGTAGCTAGTGTGATACTTGGCCGAATCAAGTACGTGTCCAAGTACAGCTGCAGCAGTATTCAGTCATTCAGATTATTGTTCTATAATTGGTTTCAACACATGAGTAGTAACAACTTCAGTGAGTAATTTCACAATGTAGCTACATAATATTGTTGAATTTTCCATTTTAATTTCAGCTTCCCTATGAAAATGCAATGATCAAATGCCTCATAGTGTATAGCACTTTGCCTCATTCATTCGTTAGTTACTATAGTTAGTATACATACAATAACTACTCCAGACCAGCATGGGGAGCTAGCTACACCATCAGGACAGATACCAATAATATTAATCAATGTGAAGTCTACATACTCAGACCCAGACAAGTATCCTGCAAGGTCACAACTTCAAACTCTCCTGCACACTCCCAGATGACCCACAAGCCCATAACATCTTATGAAGAGATAAAGGTAAAAACGTCCAAATACCACATCACTCTCTGTGCAGACAACACATGTACACACGTACAGACATACAAGTGCACAGACATTTGAGTAACAAGCAGTGAAGTGAGTCTGGCTTCACGGCCGGCCTCTCCATGACACTAGCTAACTGCTTCAATGTTGCATGTTGTTAGCGATATATAGTGTTACAGCGATTAATCAGCAATGTGCTTGCATGGTGTAACAATGTAGGACTTCCCTATTATGAAGGTGCACAGACATTTGAGTAACAGGCAGTGGAGAAAGTCTGGCTTCCTGGCCTTTTAAAGATGTTACTGGCAACTAAAGTTCAAAGCATACTATGCATACCATAGTATTTTGCTTTCAAAGTTCCCAGAGAAGACTAAGTTTAATGCCACAAACAACGTACATGTTTTGGTGTGTGTGAGTACAATATGCACAGTTGTAAACACATGCAAACCTGAAAAGGGCAGCAGTTCTGATTAGCTGCATGCCAGAGCATTTGCAATTGGCTAAATCAAAATCTTGCAGTTGGCTAGTGACTTCTGTAAAGAGTTCCCAGTGATTCACCTATATTGACAAACAATTTATAGCTAGTTACTTCAACAACAATACATAGACGTAAACATAAAGAACTTGAACACAGTCATTGTGTCAGTGACATGAGGTGCAAGAATAATGAATAAATTAAACCATGATAATATTTTTCACCCTGAATCCTAAACTCGCAATGACAGATACAAAATCCACAAATCTTTAGCACATAATAGCAGAGCAGCACTACCTTCAGTAGCTGTATGTATTACGTAGCTATGGGGAGGAACGCAATGCAAACATTGGGGGACTAGCTTGCTAAGTACCTTATAATAATTATGGTTAATTGGCTAGGCAAGGAATTGGCTGTAAGAGAAATAATGCGTGTAATAAATCAAGTGTGCATAATTATGTTCTCTGCACACCTGTTCCTTGGAAGGTCACTGTGTTGCTGAACACTGTCCTGCACTGAACACTTCGTAGAGTGCATATGAGATCAGCCTAACAGTGGCATATGTACAACACATACATAAGTGCATACACAAGCATAGTTTGCAATTGGAGGTAACAGGAATGTGCTGGTGAACATGGACGTCAGGTACAATGTCACTGGAAGGAAGTCAGTGGCCGTTGAGAGCCTCTTTGTGACTACACATGTAGGAAAGGCTGTAAATGTTGTAGCTGTGAATAAATGATTACCACATTAAATTACAAAACATGCACATTGAATTCGAAGTTATAGATACATTGCAGCTATAGCTAAAAGCCTGCATGCAATGACATGTAATCAGGCATTAGTTGATTCAACATGAAAATGAACTCAAAGAGCATGCAACACTAGTACTACAGCTTTATATGAAGGAGAGGTGGAAACGTAACAGTTTTGACTCAACAGCCTTTGTCAACTGCTTACAGAGCCTGACTCTGTAAACAGTTGACAAAAGCTCTTAAACTGTAACATCCTGCTTCCACCTCCCCTTGTGTGAAACTGGAGAATTGCTCTTCGAATTTTACACTGAATGTGCAATGAAGGCTGTGATAGTTCAATAAGATTCATCAATACCTGAATGATAATTGGGCACAACTTATAGCTATCTACCTTACTTAGCTAGCACTGCTGACCAGCTCTAGATCTGCAACTTAATCGGCCTACTGCCCATGTACTCTATAGCTACCTAGCTACATAATATTTAGATAGCTATGTAGAAACATAATTAATTAACCTGTTAGAGAGAGCACGGAGTACTGTAACATACGTAGAAAACAGGATTAGTTATTCTGTGAGAGTTAGACATGTAAGTGGAGGAGCTATTAATCCACTGGTAGCATAACATTATATATATATACATTATTTAAATAGCTATATAGATGATCTATAATATTAGTAGCTAACTATTAGTGGTAGCATAGATAATATAAATCGTACGCTTTATATTATCTATGGCGGTAGCTACGTAGCTAACACGTGTGATACTTTCGATAATAAGACATTTTTACCCTCGATAGTTCTTCTTCACATGAGGACGAAGTAAAGAAGAGTTAGTCATTTATACTCTGTGAAGTCGGATTTCCGGGAGGTTCAGGGACTAAGGAACAGTGAGCTCTGGAGTGTTGTGTACTGTTTGCGATCTCTGTTCGCTCGTTGATAAAGTATCTTTACCCTCGTTCGATCGCCTCCAAACGAACACAGTGGTAAGAAGAGATGATCATCAACTCTCACTGAGGTCGGTGTTCGGGGAGGTTCAGGTTCCTAAGAATCAGTATAGATGAGTACCTTGTTGGAGTAGGTCGAGCGGCCATTTTACAAGCTGCACGACAAGGGAAACTCCCTGCTCCTAGCACCGAGGGGCATCGGCGTACCATGGCCAGAGAAATTCAATAGTGTGTGAGTCCTGTAAATGGCAAACAGTATTTACATACACCCTACCACCTGGTGCAGAATGTATAGGGTAGCTGCAGAAGTCATGTTCTCTGCAATGTAGCTAGCTAGCTACATAGCTATGGATTCAAGTAGCTAGTAGCTATTATATAGATCAATGGAGAATGGCTTGGCTTCAATCAAGGAATTTGCACGAAGTTTCAACCTGAACGCCTGTGCCAACTGCTAATAACTATACTCAAATCATGATAGCTAGCTGCAGATGATACCTGCTGTATATTCCAGGCACTGCCAGGGTCACAGCAATCATGGGAACAGATGGCAACCCCTTGTACCACAGATTAATGCATCACTTACACATACACATCACACACTACCATCTTAACTTCATAATACCATAGCTGTCAAAGTTACATGTAATCAAAGTAGCAGCAAATTATGCAGTTGTAGGTACGTATGTACGAACAGTTGAGAATTCTTACAGATATTTACTAGGCAGAATTCTGATGTAATTAAACATTTGACACCAGCTGCTGTCATCTTCAGTTGTTGAGGCATATTTTATATTGTAATCAGGCTGCTGTGGGTGGAGGATTTTACAGCTCTGATGTCAATTCCTACGCGCACAGATGTTGCCATGATACCAAGAATGCAAAAGAGGGCAGTGCTACAGAAGTATGAAATCTGCCATTTTCTTGTACCACAAATGATTGTGGGACCACATGCTCATGGTCCTATTCTAAACTGTGAACATAATTGTTGTCATCATGATCACCACAACAGTGTGGTGCAACTACAGTGTAGCTATCATCCACTTTCTGAGCGCCCCTTGAGTAGATTAATTTGGTCAAAGCAGTGATCATGTGTGTTCTATATAAGATGATATTGTAATCTAGCTAGCTCTGGACCTTTTCGCTAGACAGTAACTCTAGCAATGCAATGTTAAAGGTGTCTTTTAAACAATAATAGTCTACCATGTAGACCCTCAGGTTGACACACATTAAGTAATTTCCTTTACCATAATTATGAAATTTGGTCTTACTTGTAACTATGTTTGAACTTGATGACCAAAGGGCCACCATACTTCTCTGTTATGGCAAACCTTTGAATAATTGTGTTATTATGCTGAGCGAGTGTGGCCTCTTTATGTACAATTCTTCTGAATTGTACATGTAGATTGCATATCTGGTTTATAGAAAGTGTGGCAATGTACAAGGACCAGCCCAAATTGCTGGTGAGGTCGATGTATGTATGCTTTGTATCTTTTACTTTGCTCATGGAAGCTTGAACTATTGAAATGTTCTGTCATGGTTTCATGGTCATTCTGAACATGTAAGTGATACTTCACCCCAAAGTCTATCTACTTTTACATGCTGTACAGTATATCATTCTTCTGGTTTCATAGGCATGTCTTTCTGAAGAAGATGTGAAGAGACTGGCCAAGCAAAGACCTAGTAAATTTCTCTGTGCATTTATATGTTTAGCAGAAATTCAATGTTAATGCAATGGAACATATCAAGATAGCTACCTGTTGGCTTGCTAGTGTTGGCGATGCAATTGCATTACAAAGGTAGACTGCAACGTTTAAGGCAATGTTAGAGTATATTTGCATGCTTTTCTGTGTACAGTACCAAGCGAGATGCAACTCTTATCACCTGCTCCTGAAGTTGTAAGTGTTCAATAACATGTTTTATAAATTTTGCATTCACTTGCGGGAGTCAAATTGTTGTGACTAAATTTTTCTCGGTACAGGTTTGCTTGTGTGCATGTGAGAATTTTTGCTATTTACATATACTTATATTCAAATATAGCTGTCTGCATGAGGAAACGATCACCCCTGTACAGCCAATGTTTAAGGACTCTTGGATAAGGTTTGGTTATTCTGTATTGTGCGCATAAACAAATGTGATTACTTTCGAACATTCGTTCGAAGGCATTAATTTTTTTGCATTTTCTTCAAACATTCTATATGATTATGTCACAACCCATGAATCCAGCACTGCTGTGCTGTCTGAGTTTATAGGTTTGTGCATGAAAATATGGAACACAATGCCACCTAACGCCCAATTAAGGTTATAGATAGACTCCTGAAAAGCATTAATTCTCATCATCATTCATAACATCAATTCATTAATTCTTTCTGATTTTCTTCATGTCCGACCACCATATTTAATTTTATCTCTTCCATTTTCATGCTCATATGATGTAAATTTGGCGTGATATGGCATGACTATATACAAGCCTCCTTCTGCATGCATGAGTTCATTGTCTGATGTTGAACAGTGCAATTGCACTTCAGTGTGAATGTGCCCACACCCCTATGCATATGCCAGCTGTATGCAGGTACGCAATAGAGATGAATGTCGTCTTCAATCTGCTTAAAGTCATTATTGCATGCATGCATGCAGTCAATCACGTGCTCACCACATGCCTTAAATTCTATGTATATAAATATGACTAACTGTGCATCTTCCCGAACACATGTAATGCAGTAATGACATCAGTCCTTGCAATTGGCTGTATAATCAATTGCAATATATATATAACGAAATCCCCCACCACAGCAACATGATTAGTTTATGGCAAATCGGTAGAACAACACAGCCCTTGTACTGTGCTGTTGCATTATCACCATGCACTGAAGACATGTAAGCAGGGGTGCACTGCATGGCCTGTGCACTTCCTCCACTTTAGTAATGTAAGATGGAATTGATGACGGGCATGTCACAGTTGAATAAACACAAAATATACGTAGCTACAAATGTAATGATAATTATTATGTAGAGAGTACTTCCAATAGCAGCACTAAAATCACAGACATGAACCATGCAATAAAGATAATTAATCACAAAATATGTTGTGTAGAAGATATAAGTACGTTAAACAGATGAAAGGTGGACAAAGAGGGAATTACAATCACAACATGGACATCTGCATCCCATGGCTATATATAATGATCACTGTCATCTGTAGTTTTGTCATGCTCTGTTGCAGGCAGTGGCTGCAGTCGAGGCACTCTTGCTGGTATTTGCAACTGTGCACTTGGTTCAGTTGAATTAAGTGTTTCATAGGCAGGATTGCCTTGCATTGGAACATCTTCCACTGTGCAAAGTGAAATGAGGTTAAGGGTGGTTGACCGTGTGTATATTATTATATAGCTAGTAGCAGGTCTTGCACTAGCCGTACCTATTGCCTATTGACCTTGTTTACTTATATTAACCACCACCACGACCACCACACAGTATATGTGCCAGTGCTGCAAGGACAACACCCACAAGTGCAACCACCATCACCGCCACCACCATGCAGCACCGCCACCACCACCACACACCACCACACAGTCCAAGTTACAATCGCTGTAGCCAGTATATGTGGCAGAACATATCGGGAAAAACACCAGAGCAAGTTACACAGGGTAACCACCACCAGTGCATGTACAGTAGTTTGAAACATTGCTGGAAGGCCACCACCACCAGCACATGTTGCTGATGGTACCCACCATAAGTGCCAGTAGAGTATTTGGGCTTATTGGCCGCAGCAACCAACCACACTGCAAGTTACAGAGGTGAAGGATTAAAGGCCCACATACGCAGACTGTTTGCACCATCTGAGCATCATGCGGCAAGGAAATGAGTATACTGTAAGTTACATTTGCTTGCTGCATGATGCTCTCCAATGGTGCCCGTGCTGGTCCTGACCCTCTGCAATTTGCGCTGGTGATTATTTTCAAGGCTCAAATGGTGCAAACAGTCTTGTAACAGTCATTGTAACTTGCGGTGTGGTTGGTTGCTGTGGCCAACAAGCCCAAATACTCTTCTGGCACTGGTGGGTACTGGCTAGTACTGGCAGTTACTTACACAACTCTGCCCCAGTAGAGAAGGGTAGTGGATGCATCTGCAACGTAGTGGTTTCATAAGCAGGGTTGACCTGCATAGAAATATCCTTAGCTGCAAGGTACGTAAATGGGGAAAAGGGAGATGTCACTTCACAACAGGAAGTCCAAGGGTGAATTAAATTGAATATGTACAGTATAATGCAAATACAGTAGGTAGCTTCTCATTGTTCGCATATTTACTAAGTGTGAGTGGCAGCATACATAATGCAATTGGCAAACAATGTTTGTTATTTTCTGACACTCTCAGTGGTCAAAAATTAAAGATAAGGAATGCTGTAAATCTTCCAAAAATTCGTGAACCTTTCAATTCTCACCTTTAAAAACTCAGGATTTCGAAAAACAGGCCAGTTTGATAAATTAAACACTAAAACTGCCAACTACAGGCTAGGAACCCACTCAAACTGTGAGTATTCAGCTAGTAAATGGAATGCCCAAAAACTATTGACGTACTTACAAGATGGGCCCTGGGAAGTTTGGTCAAATGGCTTGTCTGTTGATTCTGACTGCAGCTGGTGTTGGTAGGAATGCTCAAGAGCAACATATGCTGGGTTGCATGACATTGGCACAGTGCTGCCGGCCACAGCATCTGTTACACAAGTGGACAGGAGAGCAAAGAAGGATAGATAGATGCTACGTACACACTAGGATGTGTGACATGCACTTGCTCGTGCAGAAGGAACACTAATTTCTTAATTTTAAGAGCATGCCACTCATGAGTATATGTACACAACCAACCATTTCCCTAGAGGAAAAGCCCATTTCTATTCCTTCTAATAATTTGCATTGTATATCTTATGACAATCAAAAATCTAAAATTTGCAACACTATGCATACTTACTGTCATGATCACCTCTGCTGTGGCGGGCAGTACATGACTCAATGTGCGGTGCCTGAGGAAGTGATGGATTGAGATGGAGTCGGAGAAACAAATGAACATGGCATACACCAAGCATTGCAGCAGTCTCATGCATGCATACATGCATACAGCACTTTTAAATGAATACATATATGCACGTATGTACCCATGGAGGCATGTAACATTTCATGACGTACACAGTGCCTGTACAATAATCCCAGTTCACTTACAGCAGTGAGCTGCTCATCACTTCGCAAGTAGCTGTGCATATAGTGATGTCTGACATTTTTATAGTGCATGATGTTCCCTGCACTAGGCAAAACTCCTGCTGTATCATCACCTGCCGCTTGGGGAGACTGCCAAGGTTCATCACTCAAACCTTCTGTATGTATACCTGCCACTAATGATTCAGCCGTGTGCCCTGGGCTCGTTTCCTGTTGTGGCGGACTGTTCACAGACTGGTCACTTGATGAACCTGCATATAAAGCATCAAAAGGTAACATCATAGTTCAACTCTGTTTCGCAAACATGAACTCTACCACAAATTTGACGTTGGACTTACAGTAGGTACATAATGTGGTCTCGAGGTTGCAACCAAAATATTAATGGTACCATCTGAGTAATAATTATGTATCACTGGTATACTAGGCATACGCTAAGCGCATAAGAATTGCCTCGCAGCATGAATAGTACATGGCCAATACACAAGTGTAATGTGATGTTACAGACTGGAGCTGTCTTAGTAGCCAAGTGCCTTGTTTGTTACTGCCAAAGCTCCTCAAGCCTGGACTGACGCTGCTCGTCCGTCGCCGAGGCCAGTAGCCTTGTGCCATTCTGCCGCATTCACTTCTAGTCTGGCCTCTCTTTGCCCCGCTGTCTCCGTATCAAGTCGCACGCACCATCTTGCAGCGTGGCCCCCTCGGCGTGCTGGACGCAGCCGCGTCATTGCCATTCCCATCTGCTCTCCTTCTGTGCCCTTGATCCGCGGGAGCATGCCAGCAAAGATGAGCGGCCGAACAGAAGCAGAAGCACCCCTTGAAAAGACAAGCCGTCATGTGACGGAGTCACATGCGCAGTCACATGTCGTGCGATACAAATATCGGATATATAAACATCGCCGAAGTTCGAATAGACTGTGAGCATTGGCCTCGCTTCGCTTGCTTACGCTCGCCGCTCAGCAATTACATTACATCGTAAACAACAATAGGTTACATACATTTCTATGCTAAGAATGAACCAAGTGCTCACCCCCATGGCCATTACTGCCTACAGTGCAATCAACAACTGCTGGCGGATGGGCATGATTTTGTCAGGAGTCACACCAACTGAAACAATTCATCGAATCATGGTTGTCATGCTAATCTAATCGCTAATCAGATACCTGAGATAATGGGACAGGTCACCTATTGCAGACATACATACTACTTAGGAGAAGTTAAGGTCAAGTAGGTAATGCAAACAAACACCTTCCATTTCTGGGTGAGCTCACATCAGGTCAAGAACTTACAGGAGGGGTAGCGCTTTCCCCTCCTTGTCAGGTAATGCAAAACATTCACCTTCAATTAGGGGGTAAGCACCATATCAGGCCATCCCTCGCATCCCCCACCCTCTCCCCCCCCCCGCTCTGAAATGATTCACATACATAGGCCATCCTATCACTTGCTCTGCGCACAGCACAATTCATAGGGAACAATCCGAGGAATGCACTAGCTAACAATCCACAGATTGTCTCACAATACATGTTCTGCAATCTGAATATCAACAACTTGTTGCACATGCAGTATTGAAGCATGATTTGCATAGGTCCAGATCCGTGGTTTGTGCATAACATACAGTACAATGTCATGTATACATCAAAATATGAGTATGGGCTTAGTAAATCGCAATCCACTATACATACATACCTTGTCTCTTCCTTCTTTGCAGAACCACTGTTATTATACATGATATTGTAACAAGAGCAGTAACAGCAGCAACAACAACAACAGCTGCAATGGATACAGGTATTTCTAGGCTGAGCTGTGCTGAAGTCCATGGTTGTGCTGGTCCAATTCAGAGAATGTGTCGCAAACAGTTAGAGTCACCATAAAGGGAGAAACAGAAACGCAAATGGGTTAGCACATACATATTGCAACATCTCAAAATAATCACAGGTCTAAAGTGAAGTGCATGACTTTCACTGCTACTATCTAAGATCCTGGCTATCACAGGTACCATGCTGATTCTAGGCAAATGTACCATAGACACGTACGTATCTGTGAGCATACACAATGTTACTTTCAACTGCTACACACCATGCATATATAAGAAACAGGATGCACGATTACCAAATGCAGAGCGGCAGCTTATTCAGTGTTTACATGTGCTACCTATTGTTGTAGTGTTGTTGCCATTGTCCAGTGTTGCATTGCTTATAGTACTTGTAACACTGGTGTCCACTACGTCTGTGCCATTTGTATCCATGTTAGGGCATATGTCTGTACAAGTACAATGAGAAAGGTTTGAGATAACTATAACAATCAGATGTACCACACCTACATACGTTAGAGATAGTGCTGCACTGATACATTCACCATGCATTGACATTACTGTAGCTAATCACAGTTGAAGGAAACTGTAGGCTACTAAGCTGTCCAAATTAAACATTGTCAAGAAATATATGTACATGTAGGATAGTATAATAATTATGGTATGCAAATAATGTCACTTTTGGACGACTAACCAATTTATTTCATGATCATGAAATTAACATACAGTACAAACAATAACCTCCAACGTACACATACAAAGTTAGAAAGCTGTAAGGGAAAATGGAGATCAAACTACGTATAATTAAATTGAAAAGAGTAATCACTGGGTATTACGCCTAACCTACCAACTACACCAGTATTGGTGTCTCGTATAATTACGCATTATTACGTATAATTACATACGTATAATAATACAGCCATTTCAGTACAATTCACGCCTTTCGCTCAACTACTAAATATAACAACAATGCACAGGAAGAAAACAGTGATATGTGGAGTTCATGCTTCTTGTGTTTAGCTAAACGTGCTCTCTTGCATGATACATTCCACTAGGACCCTTGGGCCATGAGGTCCTTGTTCTTTTGTGTGCATTCATGATTGTTACAGACACGTGTTCATACAGCATACCTTCTCTGTAATAGTCAGTCTCTACGTTTGTAACACGGTGGTTATTTGATTGCTGAAGAGATTCACGGTTACAGTGCATGTCTGTAGCGAAGTACGTAGGTACTACTTTTACGATGACCAGATAGCCTGGACAATACAGATATATGGCCCTTTCTGTGGCCAAACATCAAAGCTAAGGAATGTGCCCGCTTGGTCATTCAAACAAGTTTTAAATCAACCTTAAGTGTTGTACAGCTCCGTTCATAGCTACATAGCTATGTATACTTCAGACCATCCTGCAGTGGGGTGCCTCAATTGAAACAAAGTAACATGGTCACAGAAGAGGCACAATCTGAACAAGGAAGAGACACAAAGCACAGACCTTTCCCAAAGCAAGTAGGTGAAACTACAAAGACATTTCGGCCAGAATGATGCCTGACACAAAATACAACAGTTTACGCTTCATGAATAGCATCAGACACTACTGCTTTGCCTGTCCATCACCCTCACTGGCTCTGGTGACAATAGAAATACCTCACACCAATAATTAGCATAACTGCAGGTGTTGAGCCCACCCACTTTCTGAGAATGTAGTGGGAGTTGATGAACCTTCCCCTTGTGGGCAGAGCAGCCTGACTGTTACAATAATAATAATATTACACTTTAGGAAATGGTATTCCTGAGCTAGCCACGGTCACAGCATCACCCATAGCACACTCGTGTGTGCTCTTGGTAGATCAGAACATGCAGGAAAGATACCAATACAGGCCTTACCTGGTAGGTACTGCAGATCCTAAAAATGGCACTCTGGCTAAGAAAGACTACTTTATGGCTTGCGCTTGTGCAAGAAGTAGGCAAAATTCTACAATTGCAAAACAAGTTTACAGCATGAATTCTGCACAGCTGTTACAAACTCACTTGGCACTATCAGTGTCCACTCGTTACTGACCACTTCCTCCTCTGTTTCAGCATTAAAGCCTTGGCAGCGGTAACGTGTACCATTGTACCTTTCAACTCGACTAATCCTTAGCATGTACAATTCAGCACTTATCACTTCTTCAAAGTCAGGGTTACTCAATATAGTAGTCCTCGTCACCAAAGTGAAGTGCATGGTGTTTGCGGCGCACTCTTCGATACGCACAAATTGCGTATTTTGATATGAACACGTCAGCACTATGGAAGAGGAGCATGGGGATCCATCATCCTCCCGTGTCAAGGTAATGGTTGCTGTAGCAAACACGACAGAAAAGGCAGTATAACAAACAGGTGAACCTTGGAGTCTCAAAGACAGTGACTGGTAATCAAACGGATAGCCATATCCACAGACTACCTAACCATTAAATGTAAAGTGGAACCTGTCTAAGCCAGTAACCTCTGAGCCAGTTCTAATTGACCTTTATATAGAGGTAGCTGCTCTACAGAGGTAGATTTCCATGCTTTAGTGCTATTAGGGGCAAAGGAGGCTGGCTGTTTTAGGGAGGTGGATGCCTAGCACAGTGACCAACATTAGACAGGTTCCATTGTAGTACCACACCCGTCCCCAAGCAGTGTGCCTGTCAGAGGGGCAAGAAGAATCATATGCCTTGCGAGGTTATAGCTACCTTCACATGTTCCTACACTTGACAATTTTACCCCGTGTCCGAAGCATGTTTTGTATGTTATTTATTAAGTAATGACAAGCGTTCCCCCCTCCCCTCCACTTACCTAGACTTGCTGTTATACAGAAGCACGCCAAAAAATAAAGAATGAATACCGCGATGACAGCGACACTGTGACTGTCTACCTTCGTGTCCATATTTCTCGCTCTCAGCTCAGGCCATTGCCTCGCAACATAGACACGCGGAGAGAGGCTATAGAGCGGTTGCAACAAGGTCACGGATATGACGTCATAATAACTTCCGTTTCCTTCGCTTCCGCCATAGATATAATTTATATGCTTCCGCTATTATTTCGGGAGGCGAGCTAGTTGACTTCGACGAGTTGGGTTTTCGCCTTTCACCTTTGGACCGTATAGCCTTGCAAGAAAGACGTCATGAGGATACGTGAACTGGTGGTATTCTGTCTGCTTGGACTTGTCACAGTATCCGCTACGTGCCCCAAGCAGATCACCACAGAATCTTTTAGGGAAGGTAGGTGGCTGTGTGCACGTTTGCTATGTGTGTGTATTGGGAAGCACGGCAACAACGCGCAGAATGTGAGCCGGTATCCTCCGCTGTTTCAGCATTAAAGCCTTGGCAGCGGTAACGTGTACCATTGTACCTTTCAACTCGACCAATCCTTAGCATGTACAATTCAGGGGTCAACTGACGGATCAACTTAGCCTTGGGCGCACGCTATAACAACTTAGCCTTGGGCGCACGCTATAACAACTTAGCTTCGGGCCATCTGTAAAGTTAGGTCCGCTTCCGGTGGCGTCATTATGCCATAATATAGTGTCCGTTAAAGTCAGTTGATCCCAATTCAGCACTTATCACTTCTTCAAAGTCAGGGTTACCCAATATAATAGTCCTCGTCACCAAAGTGAAGTGCATGGTGTTTGCGGCGCACTCTTCGATACGCACTAACTGCGTATTTTGATATGAACACGTCAGCACTATGGAAGAGGAGCATGGGGATCCATCATCCTCCCGTGTCAAGGTAATGGTTGCTGTAGCAAACACGACAGAAAAGGCAGTATAACAAACAGGTGAACCTTGGAATCTCAAAGACAGTGATACGGATAGCCATACTCACAGACTACCTAACCATTAAATGTAAAGTGGAACCTGTCTAAGCCAGTAACCTCTGAGCCAGTTCTAATTGACCTTTATATAGAGGTAGCTGCTCTACAGAGGTAGATTTCCATGCTTTAGTGCTATTAGGGGCAAAGGAGGCTGGCTGTTTTAGAGAGGTGGCTGCCTAACACAGTGATCAACATCAGACAGGTTCCATTGTAGTACCACACCCGTCCCCAAGCAGTGTGCCTGTCAGAGGGGCAAGAAGAATTCAATGGCATGCCTTTAGGCAAGTTACATTTGCCTGCTGCAGTGTGCACTCCAATGCCGGCGGTGCAGGCTCTGACCGGCTGTAACTTGCTCTGGTGCATGGTCTATTGTTCAGCCATTGAGCGCATTCACTTTCTGGCACATGTGGTGATATGAATGGTGCGTGTGCTGGCCCGGGGCCACTGTAACTTGCACTGGTGGTCTTTTTCTATGACCAACTGGTGCAGATACTCTACACAGGTGGTGGTGACTGCGATATTGTAACTTGCACTGCGTGGTGGTGGTGGTGTTTTTTCTAGAGCATATACTGAATGCATGCAGTGTAACTTGTACTGTGTGGTGGTACGTGGTGGTGGTGGTCTGTTTTCTAGAGCAATGGTGCATATACTGAATGCATGCATTCACTGCATTGTAGCTTGCACTGTGTGGTGGTGGTGGTAGTATGTGGTAGCAGCGCCTGATGTGGTGGTCTGTTTTCTTGCAGCTCTAGCACTAGCCTTGTTCCCAGGCTGTCCACTTTAATTGTTGCGTGGGAGGAAAAGACGGCCTGGGCACCACTGTTCCTGGTAAACCTTGTATATGTTTCCATAATCTACGTGTAGAAGAGTATAGGTAAACCGTGAAATTAACGAGCAGGGAAATGCTGAGAACAGTTGGAACCAGTCCGGTTTGGGTAGAATATTATTGCCGTTAGTCAGTTTACTGAGATGCTTCGATATTCGGTGCCAGTGGTTTTCAAACACTGGGCATAGGACTGGCGGGAGGAAAGCGGTCTCACTAACGTCGTCTGGATCTAATATGGTTACAGTAAAGCTGTGTGCCGACTATTGCATACATGTGAGGCTGTCTGACTCTCAGTCACATTCCAAAATAGCATTTCTCTGCTGTTGTATGTAAGCTGAGCCATTCTGCCCTAGCCTGCTAGCTGCTACGTATACGAGTGCTAAGGGATATCCACAGCGAGGAAACTTCCAGAAGCCGCTCTCTTCGCGACAGCCTTGCCGTATGTCTTCTTTAAGGCAGGGCTGGCAATTAACTAGAGCTGAAGTTCCTATGAGCTAGTTGTTTGCTGGAAAATCTATGCTCATGTGCTAACAGTGGTTCCCAGGCCATCCTCTCCACCCCCGTGCTTACTTAAATAGCCTGGAAATGAGGCTACTCTAGCACATAATATACTGGTGTGCACACTGCAACTTGCACGATGGTTGTGGTGGCGGCAGTTGTATCTATCTATGTGTAGTATAGTAGCTGGACCTAGTGACTGGATAGTTGTGAGCAAGTGTACATGTGGGTGCTGCTCTGCTCCAGCATAGCAGCAAATGCCTACAAATTAGAAAGGGTTGGTTCTCCAATACCAGCTTCACAACAGGGTTGAATACCTTGCCGACATTTCGACCAGATGCTCTGGTCTTCTTCTAATTTGTAGGCATTTGCAGTGCAAGTAACAGAGGGTCAGAACCACATGTGCCACTAGAGTAAATGCACTAGTTGGTGGCAGAAAATGAATGACCACCAACACAAGTAACAGAGGGTCAGGACCACATGAGCCCTTTGAGTAATCAAATTGAAATTGGAATTGGAATCAGAAATGTTATTAACGTGCATGTGGGGAATTCTTTTAGCCAGAAGGCAACTTTTCCAGCAGCCCATAATACACACAGACTCACACAAGCAATTCTGTAAGTCAAAGTAAATCGGTTTGTGTTCAGTGGGCAATGTTTGGCAGAGAAGCCAATGTAGCAGTGTTCAAAGCAGTGGCAGTTCCAACACTAACATATAGGTGCAAGTTGTGGGTTCTAAAGGACGGGAAATGTCCAGGCTGCAGACAGCAGAGATGAGGGCGCTGAAGAAGATTGCAGGTGTGTCTAGGTTTGACCATTTCAGGAATGAGATGGTGAGGGAGAGGCTAAGACTAGAACTGGTATTGAAGAAGGTGGAAAGGAAGTGAGAATGCTGGAAAGAGAAGGTGGAGAGCAGGAGGGGAAGTGTGGTGGAGAAGGTGCTGATGGGGGTAGGAATTGGAAAGAGATCAAGAGGACACCTCAGTAAGAGATGGAGTGATCCGTTTTGAAACATTAGGTTTTAAACTATATGGACTCTGTGGCTGTGCAATGTCTAGCTATAAGGGTGTGTAGAAATGTTCCTCCAAAAACAGGGGCAGATGTAGCGATGGTGCAGTGTGTCTCCGAAAGGCATGGCAAACCACCTGGTTGGAAACCGTAGGAACAAGGAGGAGGTCCGGTCCATGCAAAGAGGGGGGCCAACCAGTTAACATTCACTGACTTTGAATACATTTGCACCATCCCTACATCTGGCAACATTTTGCAATTGCTGCGATTGGGGTCTTGCTACCATCCCCTATTTCTCCACCTGCATATTGTTGTGCAATTGTGAGTGTGCAATAACAAGGCCTACCACATGCCACTAAAATTGCATGCCTATTCCAGCTATGCATTTTCCCATGTACACACCACCAAGCTGCATGCATACACCCATGTACATGACTAAAGTATTTATGAGGAAAGGCTGTACAGCTATATAGCAATCGCAGAGTCTGGTGTACACCATTGCGCATGCATGTACAGGTGCATTCTGATAGACGCTGTAGGACACTAGCTACCTGGATATATGTATATGGAGTTTGAACTTCACAAGCATTGGCAGTGAAGTGTACAGTGTTTTTCTTGTCCTAGTCTAAGAGCTAAACAGTGTGGGCATGAAAGTGGGTGTGCTGGTTTCCAGGCAGCAATTTAATGAACAGTTATGGTAAGCATTGACACTGCAGTTGAGCTTAGTGGTTTGCCGAGGTGTCATGGCAGAGCGAGATGGCTACATAAGAGATGAACCCAAAGAATATGGAGCCTGCAACTGATACTTACATGGAAACACGTAACGAATTGGAAGAGTAGGTCTAAAGGGGTCATAGATTCTAGAGCACAGCAAAGTAGATTGAATAGCAAGCAATTTGGTGGAAAAGAAAGATAGAGCACAGCAAAGCAGAGAGATGGGCAAATTGTAAGGCTGTACCTGCTGTTGGAAAAGGGAAGCTGAATAGCCGGAATGGGTGTGCAGTAGTGGGAGGCGTGGCAAATTGTTGCCAGATGTAGGGATGGTGCAAATGTATTCAAGTCAGTGAATGTTAATGACCTGGGTTTTGCATGGACCTGTTGGCCCCCCTATTTGCATGGACTGGCCCTCCTCCTTGTTCCTACATTTTTTCCGCCAGGTGGTTTGCCATGTCTTTCAAAGACGCACTGCACCATCCCTACATCTGCCCTTGTTTCTGGAGAAAACATTTTACACACCTGTGTTTCTTGATTTTTATGGAATGCAAATTGCACATGGGCAATAGCTTGGTTACTTGTAAGGCTTCCAAACAGCAGTGGCAACAAAGGAATGTGCCACAAATGCATAGCAGGTGCGTAGCACCTTGTGGGATGTGGCTAGGTGGGCAGCCTACTCTAAGCTGTGGTGGGTGGGTGCAAAATGTATTAGCTACTGTTTGGATTGGCTGTGATATAGACTAGAGCAGCAGAACGGGAGTAGGGGGCTTGTTCCAGGAAGTCTTGGCTGTAGGCAAGACTGGCTTGGTCACAGAGTAACATCCACAATTCCAATCATATTCACTGCCACTCTGACTCACTGTCTGGAGGGATATGTTGGCTATACGTATGTACCCACACCACAGGCAGTCTAGATGTATGCTACCTCTACATGCATACAGCATACATCAACCACGGCCATCTCTACATAGACAGCACTATCGTGCTGTCTGACACAAGAGAGTTGCACCATACATACACCCTTGAATGCAGTATAATTGTGGAGTGGAACCGGACAGGACAGCTAGCTCTGCACCACCAAACGAATGCGGAAATGACAGCCGGAAGCAACTGTGTAGTAATTGAAAATAGCTGCCAAATGGCATGACCACGGATAACCTTTGAAACGGTGCGCGGGTGAATGTCGGTCACATGTCCGGTATGCACCCTGGAACAGTCATCTGACCACGTTGTGGAACTATTAAATCACAATTGAAAGAGGATTAGGCGAGCAACAGTGTCCAAACATGTAGTTACATCAGCATAAAATGGCGTCTTTCTCCCAGGAATGCCACCCAAGGTCTGGAAACCTCCATTTGTGGACTTGCTTGTGGAGTCATCAAACCTACAAAATGCACTGTCGAAAGTGCTGTAGAACTGTAGAACTGTGGGTAAATTATCCTCTAACTCCCTATTGTTTGTGAGCTACAGCTGATGGAGAAGAAAAGATAGAAGAAGAAAAATAAGAAGATGAAACACGGAAAATGCATCGACACTTTCTACATGACGGCACACTTGCGCATGGAAGTAAGGTTAGCTCTGTATACTGTACAGCCTCCTTTCCTTATAGGCGGTTTCTTTTGTCCGTGGATTTTCACAATTTTATTTTCGCAAAGCTCCTTTGTGCTTCATTATTTCGCAAAAGGCTCCTCTCCTGCATAAGTTCTGCCATCACTGACTGTTTCACCTCGCTACTAGCACTTTATTAGGGACCATTCAAGGTGTCTTCACTCCACTCCACATTTGATCACTTGCCCAGGAGCAACGCTTTCCGTTTTGGCCCAGGCCTAAGGGACCACAGTGCCAGCGCTAGTGATGTGTGCTGCATCGCCGCTTGTTTACCGGCTACCCCTGGGCCCATCACATAGTTCAGATGTAGGGAATTTTCTAGTCTAGCACGCTAGCCCCACTTCATCCCCGGGCACTTGCATCCTGGAGGCAGAGTAGGTCTAATGCACTAGACTGGGAATTTTCATGAATGTCCTTGAACTCGTGAAAGTTGTGAAAATATTGTCCTGTCAGATTTGTAGGCATTATGGTACATAATTGTGTTATGTCTGCTGTTACCAAACAGTGTTTAGATAGGGTGAACCATGTGGTTTTATCACATTCTTCTATGATAAGGTGGATATGCATGAGACCAGGCATCACATGTGTGAGATTTGAGAGGCTAAATTGTGCTAAAATACAGAACACTTTGTTCCTATCTCAAGCAATTCACAGTTCTATACATAGGTATCAGACAGCACGGTAGTGCTGTCTATGTAGGGATGGCAGTGGTTGTTTGTATGCTGTAATACAAACGAAAAGTTGCGCTACACCTAAATAGGGTCGAAAAATGGCAAACGAAGTTTACCATGATGAAGCGGGGACTGAGCAGTGCACATAACTAAACTCACTTCACAGCGAAAGTGCGCCTATATGTAGATAGCGCCCTCAACATTTCTCACATTTTGTCTTCTTATTCTTCTTCTTGTTTGACAGCCGTATCGCACAAACCAGAAGGACCAGGAAAATATTTCTCGCACCAGATTGCACCATTTTTGGCTGGCTGCATTCCTTTGTAGGTTAGAAGGCGGCACGAGTTAGTGCGGAAGACAGCGCTTGCCACGACTCCTGCTGTGTTGCTTGGCCAAGCGGGATGGACGCCATTTACGTAATTAAACTGGATAAAACTGGAGTGACTGGTGCCATTGTTAGCAGCTGCAGCAGTTAGCTTGTGCTCCATTTGAAGGACTTCTGCGGACAGGCATTTCCCCGCCACGGTTGGCTTCCGGTCACCATTTCTCGCTGGGTTATTAGCGCGGAACCTAGGTGCTAGCCCACACCTTGCATGAGCTCCAGGATTACAGAAAATGGTATAATGCCTGCACAAATGCCCTATGGTTGAAACTAAGTGTTGCTTCAGCGTAGCTGCCCACTTTTAAAAGTACAGAAACTAGAAATAATAAAATTTTCTACAAAAGTTGTAAGGATGTAGGGATGGCATAAAAAGGACAGAAACAAGTAAAGGCTGTTACACAGTGGAGCATTAACCATCATCCCTATATTCAAGGATTTAGGACAGGCTCACTATTAGGTGCAATATTCTTGCATGTGGGGACCATGGTTAATGCTCCACTGTGTAACAGCCTTTACTTGTTTCTGTCCTTTTTATGCCACCCCAACATCTTTACAATGTTTGTAGAAAGTTTTTATTATTTCTAGTTACTTAAACCCCATTATTCCATGTCCTGATCTCACATTGCACAATGTTGTTCCAAACCCAGCACCTCTTCTGCAAAATATGGCTGTTACCTACGAAAGGTGTCTGGATCTGGTATACTGAGCCAAATTCTTGGTCTTGCCAACTTAGTATTCCAGGATGTTGCATGCAGGACCAATTTTATTATGTGTTATCTGTAATACAAATATAGGCTGTACTACTGCTTTACCTTTCTCCTTGTCTTGTCTCATTCTGTAGTTTGCCAACATGATGAAGTGAACGTTACTATGCTTCGGTGCTTGCATGACTTTGGAGATGAAGTGTACATCAATTACACTGTAGAGCGAACTACTTTTGTCCCCATTACTATTGATGTCCGTTTAGAAGGACAGACCTCTAAAGGTTTTCGATGTAGAAATGGAAACATTACTGACAGTGTTACTGGGATGGTAATTGTAAGAGTCTTGTTTGAGTCAAATTGTCTGGACCCTGTTGTTGGCATAAACATGGCTGCTATGGTGAACCTTACTGTGGAAATATCTGTGAACGTTACAGACACTTTCTTGTGTAACACCTTTGCAATTGGGCCACAAAGTGAGTACAACTGTTGTATGTTTGTAGGCGAAGGCTGCTATATATGTACATACGTACGAACCAATCAGTCTTTTGCCATGCATATCCAAAGGTGGAGGATGTGTGGGGGGTGAGGCATTTGTGGGTAGTTTATGATAATACACAGAAACATGTTTAAGACACCTGTGGGCCAGTTCTAACTGACCTTTATAGAGAAGTGACTGTGCTACAGAGGTAGATTGCAATGCTTTAATGCTATTTGGGGCCAGTGAGGCTGGCTGTTTTAGATAGGCGGCTGCCTAACACAGTAACCATCATATACAGGCTCCACTGTACGTGTGCATTAGTGTAGTATCAATTGGTTTGTACTTTATTTGCAGTAGGGCCATGTAAATAATTGTCTAAAAATAAATCTGTTTGTAAGACTTAATCTCTCTAAAGGCACCAATGTAGCTGCAGCTGTTCTGCTATCTCATTTATTGTTTTATTGATATCTTTGTACTTCTAGCTGTAGTGTGCCCTGCAGATATGAAACAACAAGTTGACTGTTTTCCGGATGAACTGCTTAGCCTACTGGTTTGTGCTGCATCTAGTGATCCTATAGCCACGACTTACGTAGGGCAATACATGCACATGCACACACACACACGCACACACACACACATATGCACGCACGCATGCACACACAAACACACACACATACATAGGGAGGGAGGGAGAGAGATGGTGGAAGAGAGTGGAAGAGGCCTAGGAGCCTAAAGCTGTAGGAAGCAACTCCTTGATTACCTAAAGGACAGCTTTCACTGTTCTTTGTATATATGTTAGCAGTCAGTATGTCAGCAAAGGCTATCATACAAAGGATGATCTGTGTGAAGCGCGAGGAAGCGATACATCAGCTCCATACATGATCACTATCTTAGGGCAGCTGTACTAGTCAAATCTGACCACTTCACACAATGAAAGCAAAATGTACAGTGAATCTGGCACTTTTGAGCTATTTCATGGCAGTGAAACCAATAATGTGCGCATACAATTTTTGCCAGGACATATTTTTGAATTTCGCTAGTTATCGGTTATTTGCAGAAATATACTGTATTTGTCCGTATAGAGGCCGGGCTCGAATAGTGGCCGGGGGTCAGGAGGCCTGTTCATTAATAGAGGCCAGGTCCGAATAGTGGCCGGGTCCCAAATAGTGGCCGGGTTCGCCGCAATCGACACGAAATGCCTCTCGATCGACGCTTTTGTGCTCCATAGCAACTGCAAGTCACTTGTCACACTTCACAGTTGCCAAGGATCGTCAGAGTTGCAAGAGCGATGTCTAAGAGAAAGTCGTACAATGTCTCCTTCAAGTTGAAAGCCGTTGAGTGTGCAGAGAAGATGACCAAGGAAGCCGCTGACACCTTATACACATGGTGGCCTCTAACAACGCTCTCTTTCACAACAGAACTAGTCACATGCGAATCTTGACTT
This sequence comes from Ianthella basta, assembly GCA_964019415.1. NCBI lineage: Eukaryota > Metazoa > Porifera > Demospongiae > Verongiida > Ianthellidae > Ianthella > Ianthella basta. The sequence continues at coordinate 6,731,404 of OZ025868.1, read as the reverse complement.
GCAGTCATTCTCCCCCATGCGCGGAGACACAGTACTATACACCACTGATTTTATATTGGAAACAAGGCCAAGTATTAGAAAAAATATATAACAATTTTAATAGAAGCTGGCTCGAATAGAAGCCGGGCTCAAATAGAGGCCGGGTCAAAACTCCCGGGAAAGAAATAATTCGGACAAAAACGGTAAGCGTTAAAGACTTTTGCCATTAGCCATTTTCGGAGACACAAGGGCTTTGTGAAGTACAATTGCAAGATTCTCAGGCAAAGCATCTGTAAATTTGTAGACATACTATAATTAGTAGGCCACCGTCCCCTTTTGTATTTGCTATCATGCTCTGTATAGAATGACATTGACATTATCTGATGTATGTATGTCTATGCGTATATTCACTATTCTGTAGGTGGTCATATTGATCCCTGTTGCAGCTATTGGTGTGATAGTACTGGTTGTTAAGCAGATTCTGAAGAAGCGTGGAGTGAGTAATAGGTGGCAATGTGTGTCTCCTGTTACCATGGTTACACACCCTCATGGGATGACTATCTATTATGCTGTTTGCTATAATTTAGTGCAATGGACATTAGGTATTGCTTCTTTGTGCGTGTTTTATAATTACAATTTTTGTCTTCACAGAGCTATTCAACAGGAGGTTCAGGTGAGTTGCAATACTGTAATTATTATAGTTACATTTATACATTAAAGACATTGTATTCCTGTCCTTATTAGATCCTAAGGTAGCCTTGGATGTCAAGTCTCCTTCAAAGCAAGTGGTACAGGGCGGGTCTAAGGTGAATGATTTTGCACTCAGATACACACACACACACACACACACACACACACACACACACACACAACTGCTCACACTCATTTATACCACCCTTAAAGACATACACATGAACATGCACACCCCACGCATACATATGTAAACACCACACACTCATGCACATGTACATACACCTGTCCTGTCCTGTGTTATGGCTGCCGTAATCGGCCACGCCACCCCAAAATTGGGGCAAAGCTGAGAGCTTCCTCATGTCTGGTCCTGGTTGGCAAACATGTACTGTGAAGCCACCTCGGCTCAGGAACCACCTGTCACATGTGTCGCAGTGTACTGCTCCTTTCTGCTCGCTAATGGGCTTCATCCTCTCCTTGGTACACTTGTGCCTCTTCTTATCTCCTTCTCTGCGGAAGGTCTTCTGGCACGTGTCACACGTGACGGGGTGGCTGTCTGGTGCTGCCTGATGCATTTCATGGGAGGTGCGTGCAAGTTCCAGTCCAGTGTTGCAAATAGCTTTCCAGTTGCTTCTAGACGTCGTAGCTGCCTTGTACCATTCTTTCTCGGTCACACCAATAGCTTTGAGGTCATCACTAATCAAATCTCTCCATCTCTTCTTTGGGCTGCATCTCGGTCGTGGTTGGCAGAGCCATCCAAAGAGAGCTTTCTTTGGTATTCTGCTGTCTGGCATGCGAGCCAGGTGACCTAGCCACTGGAGCCGTTGTTTTGCAATCTTCGTTGTGACAGTCTCCATGTCTCCCCTTTTCTGGCGCAGCTGATCTGAGGTGATGCAACTGTTCCATTGCACGTGACTACTGATTCCTAGTACTATTCTGATACATCTGTGGTGGAATACATCTAACTTCCTGGAGTGCCTCTTGAGTAGTGTCCAACATTCAGAGCCGTATAGAGAACAGACAGCACGCAGGCTTGGTACACTTTCCTCTTGGTGACAAGGCTCAAGTCTCGATCTAAGAAGACTGATTTTCTCAGTGCACCAAATGCTGAGGATGCCTGTGTGATCCGTCTATCCACATCTGCGTCTATCTTCCCTGAGGCAGCCACCACTGAGCCAAGGTAGGGAAACTGTTCAACTGATTCGATGTTACCACCTTGCATAGGTAGGGGTTTCTCATCACTGGTGGTTGCTTCTCGGCCGACCACCATATGCTTGGTCTTGTTGATGTTGACAGTCAAACCAAATTTCCCGCTGGTCTCCTGGTATGCAATGGCAGCAATCTCAGCACCACTTCTACTAGATGCTAGCAGGCCCCCGTCATCAGCAAATAGACACTCTGAGATCTTCTGTTCACTTGCGTTCTTAGTGTATCTGCGAAAGAGTTTCTCGTCCATCTTGAATCTCAGTCTAATCCCAACTCCTTCGTTTCCAGCCACTCTGTCCTGCCATCGCTCAATGACTAAGGTGGTGTAGAGGTTAAAGAGAACTGGGGCCATGCAGCAGCCTTGCCTCAATCCATTCTCAACCCTGATGTCCTCCAAGAGCTCACCGTCCATACGGATCTTGGCCTTCATGTTGGAGTGGAAAGCTTCTATAAGGTTCACTGCCCTCTCTGGAACCCCAAGCTTCTTCAAGGCTAGCCACATGCCTTTCCTGGGCACAGAATCATAAGCCTTTTGAGGTCGACAAAGGTGAAGAAAGACTTAGATTTGTGCTCCCAGGTTTTCTCCACTAGTTGGCGGATCACAAAAATCATGTCTGTGCAGCTCCTTTCCTTGCAAAAGCCACATTGCAACTCAGGTAACTCTTGCTCAGCCAGTGTTTGTAGTCGTTCTTGCAGGATAGTAGCTACTGCTTTACCAACGTCAAGTAGTGCAATCCCCCTCCAATTGTCACAGCTGCGGAGATCGCCTTTCTTGGGGATGGGGATTAAGATTGCATCTACTGCATCTTGAGGTACTCGCTGCTCATTCCAGATGCTTGTAACTAGCTCAAGAAGGTGGTTGAAAAACCCAGCATTGCAACAAGCAGCCTTCAGCATTTCAGGGAGGATCTCAGATTGACCTGCTGCTTTGCCATTACGCAGTTTGGTGACTGCCCTCTCCAATTCATCAGCAGAAGGCGGATCTGCCACTTCAGGATGGGGGGGGGGGGGGGGGTCGTTGTCTTGCTCTGCTCAGTTCACTCTCATTAATCTGGCTCACAATGTTGAGGAGGTTGGTGAAGTGCCTCCGCCACCGATCATGTTGCTGTTGGGGAGTACTGCAGGTGCGTCCTTCCTCGTCCCTCACATTTGCAGTCCTCATGGGTACTAGGCCCCTCTTCCCTCATTGGATCTCTCGGATGCACTTCCACACCACCTTCCCACCATTTATTCCTCCCTGTGCTTCTGTTGCCTTACGTGAGAACCAGTTGTTTTTTGCTTCTCTGATGGCTTTTTGGGCTTCCTTGCGGGCTTTCTTAAACTTCTCTTTGTCTGATGCCGGTATTGCCAGTGCCGAGCCACTTGTTGTATGCTGTGTTGCGCTTCTGGAGCAATGGACGTATGGCCGGTGCACCTTCCCTAAACCAGTCTGTTTGTCTTCTCTTCTCTCTGCCAATGGTTGCTTCAGCTGCCTCACAAAGAGCTGACTTCATAGAGGTCCACTTCTGCTCGATGGAGTCTGTCTCCTTCCAGAGCACATTCAGCTTCTCGCCAACCATCTCTTGAAAGTGCTCTTTGGCTGCCGACTTCCCACGTCTGTCTGCTGCTTGCTCCTTCAGCTTGGAGATGTCAAACTTTTTGTGTGGTCTGTTAGCATTGGGTCTGTATCGTCGTCTTCCTGGTTCAACTCGCAACTTCACCCATAACATTTGATGGTCAGTGTTACATTGAGCTCCGCGCATTACTGACACATCCAGGCACTTCCTGCGCTGTGACTGCTTCATGATTGCATAGTCAATGCAGTGCCACTTCTTTGACCCTGGATGTTGCCAAGTAGCCTTATGGATTCCCTTTTTCTGAAACCAGGTGTTACAAACTGATGCCTCATTGATAGAGAGGAAGGATAGTAATTCCTTTCCTGCTTCATTCAGCTCACCATGTCCGTAAGGTCCCAGAACTTTGTACAACTCGTCATCATCATCGCTGTTAACATCATCTCCTCTTTCACTGCTTCGAGATCCCACTCTTGCATTGAAGTCTCCTAAGATGACGAAGGTCTCAGATGGTGGTATTTCTGATAGTGCTTGCTGTAGGTTGCTGTAGAAGGTGTCCTTTGCCTCACGACTAGATGCATATGTGGGGGCATAGCAGGAGAGAACATGGAGCCAGTTGTTTTGGTGTGTGCCCATTCTGAGGGAAGCAGAGACAATCCTGGAGCCCCAAGACTTCCACCTGCTGCCTCCTGCCTTCCATGCATGTATGGCTGGGCCTCCCAGGACAAGGGCTACACCCTCGCCACGCTGTCCGTCATCTCTAGGCACTGGTCTACCTGCTGTTAGTACAAGGCTCTTCCCAACTATATAAATCTCACTGCCAAACCATTTAGTTTCCTGTATGTCACACACACACACACACACACACACACACACACACACACACACACACACACACACACACACACACACACACACACACACACACACACACACACATGCACACATACACACACACACACACACACACACACACACACACACACACACACACACACACACACTCACAAGCATCAATAAAGTGGTAGATGACATAATTTCCCAATGGTAGAGAAAGAAGTAAAATACACACATAGTTGGCCGGGTACACCTTGCACTTATCATGCACCCTTGCATACGCATGTGGGTTACTTACAGATTTGTTTGCATAAGGTATTATGACACATGAAGGTGTGAAATCCTGTGTTGCCCATGGTAACGTGAGCATTGGCACGTTACATGCGTGTGATCTGATAGGCACCTGAGGCCGAAATCGTTTCAAAATATGGTATCTTGCAGCTAGATACATGCTCAAATACTGCGATAGCTTTACCTTGCAGCTCTGATTATAATCATTTTAGTATAACCGCTGAATAGCACGCCGAATCACAGCATTGTCGGACATTTTCTGGAAATGTCACGGGGATATCACGTGTTATCACGAGTATGGAGGGCTTTCGGCCAGTGCAGTCAGGAAATCGCCGTGTGGTAATTGTTGTGATGCTTTCTTGTCAAGATCAACATTGAAATGTTTAGCCAAGTAGATTTTCTGGCCTTTCCATGTGGCATAATGCTACCCATGGTTCCTAGCTGGAGTTATGCGAGCTGATATTTTTAGCACCAACTATTAGTCGAAGTTTTCTTATGATAACTCCAGAGCGGAATGGTTTAACAACTTATGCCACATGGAAAAGTTAGATAATGTTAATGCGCATCGGATGAAACCATTTTCTGCTGGCTGCGACTTTCCCCCGATTACCACACGGGCTTTTCCTGCTTTTACGATCACTTCATGTTTGCCCATATATCTCAACGTCGGAAGGAATTGTTAACATGAATTGTTAAATGTCCACAGTTTGATAGAGGGGTTCTTTGCCTTTCGTTTGGTACTAGTCTCGCTCTAATCCAGCTGAGCAAGTATGAGAACCAAGCCAAAATACAAAGGTCAAAATCGGCTGCGCACAGCAACCGCATTATTTACATAGCCATAACTCACATGCGTACTCAAACTCGGGATAAAAAATGTTAGTTTTGGCAGCATTCAAGTTTTATAGTGCTGTTTTTGTATCTTTTTAATATCGTACCTTTACATATATCATTTTAGGGACATTTTCAAATGACTGTTCTGATTATTCATACACTGAATATTATGTATTGTTATGTATGTAGCGTTCCATCTGTCATCGTTGAGCGCTTCGCGCAACTTCACGTAGACAACAGCTACAACATCTCATTACAACTCCAACAATACAGCAAGTATGCCACGTGGAAGTAGTGGTACAAAATAAAGAACAAAGGCTAGGGTGCACGTGGCCGCGCAGGGCCCTATAATCGTTACTAATCAACACATACGTAGTTAACACTTAGGTCTACAGAGCTATCAGTTTACACATATAGACAAACACAGGCCTATCGTGTTACACAGAGTTCTACATCTAGTTCTATTAGTTGTTAATTACATATAATTATCTTGATATACAGGTGTGGCGTCCAACTAAAGGAGATGAAATACAGACGCAGAGATGGGATGGTTAGTTCTCACCGTTGCTTTTGACTGTATATTTCATGATGTCCTCATCGTTGCTACCTTTACTTTTTGTATTGTAGGGAGTGATACTACAGATCCAAGGTACCATTTTGGCATGCACATACATAAGCACATATGCTTATAAGCATCCATGTTTATTACGTACATATACACAATGCATGCATAATACATTACAGTTTGCATGTATTCCTCCATACAACACACACATGCGCGCATGCACAAATATGCATGTCCTTGTATGTCATGGTCTCTGGTAGTAACTGCAAACTGCCTCTCTTGCTTTCTCATATTTTCTAGCAATGGTGCTCCTGTGATCAGCAATGAAACTAACGAGGTACTTTATATGGTTGTGCGCTTCAACATTAATGCAGCTATATACATGCCGACAACAGTTCCCTTGCCAACTACATTGCATGTTACAGCACCCTCACTAGTGCAGGTTTGTAGGTGTATTATACTCTTTCATTTATGCTTCATATGAAGCCTGCAGCTGCAGATCCTGAACTTGACACGAATATGTGACCAGCCTGTGAAGGAATATGAGTAATGCTACATACACAGAACTAAATTGAACTAAACAGACTAGCTTCAAGCTTCTAGATAGATAGCTATAGTAGTTTCAGCTCAATTTTGATTTGCAATTGTTACAGTCATGATAATAAGCATGCCTCCACTTATAGAGCTGTGTCCAGTAGTTACAATTATGCACCTATAATTACGCATAATTATATGCATGCAAGTGTGCATGATTGCAATTGCACAAGTGTTAATTTACTGGAAAGGATTATAATATAGTGAACATGCAAGCTTGCTTGCAAGGTATGCAATCAATGCATAAATGCAGTGATCGAGGCTGCACATGCAGCTGATATAATTATGCATAACTAATACTAAGCATGCCTTCATCAGTTCAATTTGTTTGCAGACTGGCTCAGACCCTATAATTATTTTTACGCAACAATACATTATACAGAGATATGCTAGCTGATACCTAATAAGAAATATGGTCCAATATGCCTGCATTGATATTGATGATATTGATGATATGTGATTGGTACGCAATTGCAACTTACTGAAACTATCACTTTCTGTGGAAGAAACATACTTGTCATTCAATACATTGTGTGTCTAATACATTATAACATTCTAAAAATATTGAAGCATGCAATGTTTAAATGCAACAGATCTAGATCAAAATATTGATCGTTCCAGAAGTACTGAACTGAATATAGAACTGCATGTAAATATACTAGCTCTTCAAACATGTATTTGTTTCCATAACGGGACTGCCAGCCCACAAATTCCAATCCCCAACACTTCTACTTCTGACTGTACACCTGAGGTCCCTGTCATACCATCTTTCGTGAGTTCTACACCAGTGTGATTCTGCTTATATACACAATAAAGCTCATTATATAAAATAATTGTACAGATGATTTGCATAAATGCACATTCGCGCGCATGCCTAATTATACATTTATTTACACAGTCATACAAACACTAGTAAATAAGTATTTTCGTACATACACAAAGTGTTATGAACATACATGAGTCTATATAATATACAGTACATACAAAGTCTATACAGTATTTGGGGGGTGCTGGTGGTCTAGAGCACAAGGTGCAAGATTCAAGATCCAGTAATTATGGGATGTCCCAAGATCAAGCCCATGCAGACCATGGCAGCTAACGTCCTTCCTAGCCCCTGGAAATGAGACTATAAGAGACAGCATGGATGGTATTGCACACAGGCCCTGTGACGTACTTATATACCTATATACCATATATGGCAAACAATTATGCAATCACGACGTATCAAAACTATTGCACAAATAATGTAACGTATGTACCATATATGGTAAACTATTGCGCAAACGCGACGTACCAAAACTTTCGGTTTCACACCACTCAGAAGAGAGGGGCTTCGCTTTGCTCGCCCCAATTATGAATACTATACAGTTAATGATACAAAGAGTCACTGGTAGTAAAATGCATGCCTTGTGACAAGCTTATCTTATAGTGCCACTCTATACCGTGCTACTGCACAGTATAGAGTGGCACATTTCTTGCTTGTCTGAGCCAAATATTCCTCCTCCCCTTCCTTGCAATTGATTCAGATCTTTAGAAGCAGTGATCTCAGATGCAAGTGGCTCATGTCATCTTGCACTGTTCAGAACTGGCCATGCATGCCATCACAGCACAGAACATTCCCAATGACAGTCCTAGTCACCAGCCACGTACTAGTTTGTGTGTGTGTGTGTGTGTGTGTGTGTGTGTGTGTGTGTGTGTGTGTGACTGGATATGTGTTGGAAGAGGACTGTGGAGATAGAATATGTATGCAGTGGCATGTGATTGTAATACAACTGCCATGGGTCCATGTTGCACTGCTATGCATGCCTAGTACCATGGCCTGCATATCTGTACTTGGTGTGTGTGTGTGGAGGTAGGTGTTTACTTGGTTATATGCTTAGTGTAACTTTAAGGAGCATCAAAATGGACGGACTAGGGTATGTACACGTGTATATGGCCAGTTCTGAACTGTCAGGGGAGGTGAGACTTTTGATCATCAAACAATTGCTTCTTAAACTTTGCAGATTGTTCTTGCTATACATGTTTGTGTGCATGTGGACAAGTGAGAATCGACATGCACATTGCACCATCATGCACAACTACTTCCACTATCGACAATACATTATACACACTACTCCAAATAGTATGCAGATAGCTAGAGATGGATACATACACTTGTGTTTTTTTTGCATTGCACATTTATAGCAGTTAACTGTTTAATACAGATGATAAGGGGGTGAGAAACAATGGCGTTAACGTTAGAGCTGGATTGCTAAATGATGGCAGCATTTCTCATTTGCCTCCTGGTACAATGTTGGGTTCACTACAGCCACTTCCACTATCCACAGCACAAAATACACATAAATCCAATAGAATGCAGATATAATAGCTGGAAAGATGGATACATGCACTCATGTTTTTGCACATTATACATTAACTATTCATATATAACAGTATGTTCATCAGTCCAATCTACACACACTCCTGTGTGCGTGGGGTATGTGTACTATGTGCACTCTAGTTTGAAGTATTACATAGCTAGCTACAAATATACTATAAGGACAAGTGAAGGTTGCAAGCGGCAGATATCCACTGAGAATGGCTAGAGAGATCACACTAGCTATATATCGCTGCTACAATGACCAACTTATGTAGGCAATACCATGTACTAACATACAGATGCATAAAGAAATTTAGGTTTCATGATGAAAATGACTTGTCTTTGGTGAACCGATTCAAGAGCTACATAAGCTGGGTTGGTAGTTCTGTTGGAAGTCACTAGCCAAAGATTTGATTCTTTACCAAACACTTTGACAGCTAACTGCTGCCTTCTTCAGAGGTAATGGCTTACAGAGTGTGTGGTGGTTAAATAGGTGAGGGTGACAGCTAATGATGTGACAGCTAATGATGTGACAGATGATGATGAATAAAAAAGTTGTGAGTGGTTGTTTTATTCATCATAATCTGTCACATCATTAGTGACTTCCAAGAGAACTACCAGTGATGCAACCTAGCCGGACAAGTTTCTTCAATAAGCTGGGTTGTCCAACATTGGAACACTGTCACTGTGCACGGCATCTGCTACACAAACAGAAAGACACAATTGCCATAAAAGACACAAAAACATGGTTGGAATTCGAAGAAGTGTATGCACTCAGAAAATTATTCTAAAAGAAATGCACTCTCAGAAAATTATTCTAAGTGAAATGCACTCTCAGAAAAAGATGCAAGTTGTGTGCCGCAGGTCACATGCACAGATTGATCCTCTTGACAATGTACAACAAGGTACAGGCATGCAAGAACAGGAATAACATTAAACTCAGTGAAACAATCTGGATCTCAAGCAAGTCCTCTATATACATGAGCTGGAGGAGAGGGTCTATATGTACCATAGTTGTGCAACTGAAGACGGTGTTGCGAACTGATAAATATGATGCCACTGCCAAAAGCCATTAATTGATCCATTGATCCTACTGATGGCAGTGACCGGTGATTTGGCTGCCAAAGGGTTAGCTAAGGGGGCCTGGAAGTCGTTAGTCCTGGTCTGGTTCACTGCCCCTTTTCCCCTTCCCGCTCTCTTTCCCACCATGTGTAGTTCACAACGTTACCTTTTGTTTGTGCAACTGTACATAGACCCTACTCCATTAGCATAAAAGTTCAATAGTGCACTGATTAGTCAGTGCCCCGTGTGGGAGTTTCAAAGGAGGTCCTGGGTAGAGCATGCACACATCAGTACTAATGGCTGATGGCAGTGACCAGTGGTACCGGTTCAGCTGTGATAGGCTAGAGGTCTGGAGTTGGCCCTGGTTCAGTACTAGTTCACTGCCACTTTCCCCCTCCCCCTTTTGCTTTCTTACCATGATTGTGTAGTTTACAACGTTGTCTTTTATGTACATGAGCTGCGATATGCATCACATATGATCACGTCAGGTGATGTCAGTCACTCCACTACAGGCATTTCATACAACCAATTACATATTACATTAAAATACAGTTTAAATTATGAAGCATATAATTATCATTCTACCTTTGCCAATCAAGACTAATTTAATGGCTTAGCCACTCAGGCATATTGATGTACTTGCATACTTACCCTCATGCATGATCACTTCTGTTGTGGACAAGCTGTCGTTGCACATCACCATGATGACATAGCTCTGATCAAGTTGAAATCTGACCATGCCGTACTGGATCACATCCCCAGCAACTTGTACTGCTATATTTGAATCATCATCATCGCTCGCAACTTGAGGAGATCTCAGATTTTCTGGAACATTAACTGATGGTTCAGCAACATCACCTTCAGGAAATTGGCACAACAATAACACAGTGGCATTCAATTGGATGCAGATTCACACAAGAAACAATTTCTTTGCTGATCTCAAGATATAAGACATTACCCACTTGATTATCATTTGTATGCGTGAGCTTGACACAGCAGCACTTGTCTTCTCGTGATGTTGATAAATTACATCTCTGTCATCTTGCTGAGATGCATTTGCAACACCAGTGCTCCAACCACAAAGTCTTGCAGCTAAAATGGGTCAAGCCAGGGTCATTCATTCAATAAGACATACAGTATCCATAATTATTATGTTTTAGTGCATGCTGGAGTAATTACACAGTTATGTACCTTCCGTCACTGGTAAACAGTTGTCCGCCACATGACTAATTGCATGAGTTCATACCAGCAAGAAACCACAACTCAGTTCATTGCAAATAGGTGGGGACCTAGAAAGAAATGAACAGTACCATGCAACAACACAGTCTGAACTTGTGTAAAACGAGACTTTTATGCAGAACTAGGTGAATGAACGAAAACAGTGAAGCTGGGGAATCTTGCTATCTAGTCTATTACGAGTGTGACATTTTAACTGCAAACTGCTAACCAGCTAGAAATGCAAACTGGGCTCAAGCTGTACAGTGTATCTGTATGTGTATAATGGCATTTGTTAACAGTTTACAGAATGTGTTTCAAATCTTGCTGACACAGCAATCATAAAATTAATAAGTAACTCTGGAAGTCCACAAATTTCCTTCCTTACATTTGCAATTGTTATTATGCTCATATTTTAATTTTACATTAGATGAACGAGTCGGTTGTAACGGTATTAAGTCTATATAATGAAAGTCATGACTCGGAAGAAATGTTGGAAAGAAAGGGAAAATTGGCACTAGCTGGCAGCCGAACCTCTTACGTAAAATTAGAATAGGAGCACAGTACCGTACCGGGTTGATAAGTGGCAGCAGTTAGCAGCCCGCCCGCTCAGGTTAGTGGAACCTTGTCATCATTCCGTACTGACTTGTTGTACGCAGGTTCTAAGTGGCAGCAGTTAGCTACACACCTGCAAAGGTTAGTTGAACCATTCCATTGTTCGGAACTAGCTTATAAGGAGAGAAAGGGCGAATTGTTCCGGCGTGGTTGGTTGGCTTGGGCTGCTGAAACCCCGCATTAGGGCGTAAGTTATCCTGGGTTCGGCCGCCAGCTGTTACATTTGTTCCTAGCCGTGCCTTTCATTAGACTCAATACGTGTAGCTATCTAGCTAGATACATAATTTAGCTGGGTAGACAGGACACGAAAGTAATGTAACAGGGAAGTCAGGATAAGGTACCTGGTGCACAGAGATAAAAATACAAATAGAAGCGACATTAGTCCAATGCACAGGTAGCATGTAGCTAGACAATCTAGCTATAATGAACAGTGGTAACATACGTACACGATACTTTCGATAATAAAACATCTTTACCCTCGATTGTTCTTCATCACATGAGGACAAAGTAAAGAAGAGTCAGTCATTCATACTCTGTGAAGTCGGATTTCCGGGAGGTTCAGGGACTAAGGAACAGTGAGCTATGGAGTGTTGAGTACTGTTTGCGGTCTCCGTTCGCTCGCTGATAAAGTATCTTTACCCTCGTTCGATCGCCTCCAAACGAACATAGTAGTAAGAAGAGATGGTCATCAACACTCACTGAGGTCGGCGCCCAGGGAGGTTTAGGTTCCTAGGTATCAGTACAAATTAGTAGCTTGTTGGAGGAGGTCGAGCGGCCATTTTTCCAAGCTGTACGACAAGGGAAACTCCCTGCTCCTGGTGCCTTGGGCAGGTCATAGATAAGATCGAGGGACGGAGAGGCCTCGGTGTAACAGAGAAATTCAATAGTGTGTGAGTCCTGTAAATGGCAAACAATACTTTACATACACACCACTACCTGGTGCAGAAAGTATAGGGTAGCTGTAGATGTCATGTTCTCCGCAGTGTAGCTAGCTAGCTACATGGCTATGGATTCAAGTAGCTAGTATATAGGTCAATGGAGAATGGCTTAGCTTAAATTTATGTATTTGCACGACGTTTCAACCTGAATGCCTGTATCAACTGCTAACAGCTACGTATAATTATACTCAAATCATGATAGCTAGCTGCAGATGATACCTGCTGCATACTCAGGCACTGCCAAGGGCATAACTAGCAATCATGGGAACAGATGGCAACCCCTTGTAACACAGATTGCTGCATCACGTACACAAGCACATCACACACACTGCCACCTTAACTTCATAATACCATAGGTGTACTATAATATTTGTGAAAGTTATGTGTAGTTAAGCAAAGTAATAACAATTGATAATACAGTTGCTGTAAAAATTAGTGAGTGCTGAGCACTGTTGGGCAAGTATTGCATACATGTGCACACACGCACACACACTCACGCGCACACATTCTATACCAATGGCCATACACTGCAGTGAGCCTTTACAATGTTATATCAAGACAAATCCTCTGAAATGGTTTAAGATAAAACTTGAAATGGAGTTGGAGAAATCCATGTGTTCATGTTTTGCATGCAATGCATGGCATAATTAATATTACTAGCACCTAATGCGATGATGTAATATATTACAGTATTGACTGATCATACGTATCAGTGAATCTGTCATTAGTCTAATGAAGTAGCATATTGGACTGTACTTGTATATACAGTAACTGTAGGCAGAGTTGTGTGAAAAAAACTGTCAGTGCAAGATTGCTATTCACCTTGGATAATTCGTTGGCAATTTTTCACTTCAAACGTGCTTGAAGGAAATCAATGAGAACAGATGTACACGCAAACTCACTTCCGGGTAGTAATATTATTATTACCTGTTACATGATAGTAAATGAAAATTTATACCACCTGCACTCAGCATATGTAGGGATCGATCAGTACGTGTATGCATAATGTGCCAGGCCAGGCCTGTATTATCCCAGTATAATATGTAATGGACCTAGCTAGCTTTGCAAGGCGCTGCTAGCTAGCCATAATTCTGAACAGTGAAGCCAGTCTAAAATATATATGTAAAGCCACATGCACCTGTGGGCCATTTATATGTGGCCATGCATGGCTTTTATGGAATCTCCATAAAGGCCATGGCCACTCAGAGGTGGTTGTTGTACAGAAGAATACTGCAATGTCATTATAATTAGTATAATTCATAGCATTTTGGGCCAGGGAGGCTGGCTGTCTTAGATAGGTGGCCAACTTATACAGTGACCATCTTAGACAGGTTCCACTGTAAGACATCTTTAGATTACCGTCTCTATCATTCATTCATCCTCCACACCACATTAATTTTAAATTACTAGATTGGCACTCGAGCTCCATGTGGTCAGATATCAGTAAGTTTAATTTAAGGGAATAAGGAATTAAGTGAGCAATCTTACTACAATTCATTTTGGAGGTCAAGTGGCCATGTTTTTAACTGAAGGAGAATCCTGGAAATTGACTTACACATCATCCAAACAAATTAATGGATTTGGCATTGCATATGTAAGTTCATATATGTAGCTACATACATACAATGAAAATAATTATAAATATAATATATGTACAGTACATGTCATATGAAATCTATACAGTTCATTATACAAAGAGTCACTGACAGTAAAATGCATGCCTTGTGACAAGCTTATCCTTGAAACCCCACGTACCACTCTAGCTACTGTGCTGTTGCTGAGCATGTGCAATATCTGCCAATAGGTTAATAAGCAGGGTTAACATGAACAGTTACTCGCCCTATATAGCTTGGACGCTTCATGCCTAGCTCGGGACTCATGCACCTAAAATCCATACACCTCAGTGCCGTGGTATAACTATATAATAATAATATGAAATAATTATACTGCATGATGATTTGTGTACATGCATGCACATTCACTCGCATGACTTACTATACATTTTATTCACATAGTCATACAAAAATTGATAAACAAGTATTCTGATAAATTTTATAGTTCTCACACACATAGCTGCATATTATAGTAATTCATAAGTCTATACAGTATAATACAATCATACAAAGTCTATAAAGTACATACAAAGTATAATACAGTACGTGCAAAGTCCATACAGTACATGCTATATCTTTATATATAGTATGGTGATTGCGCAACTATAGGGATTTAAGCATTGACAGGTGGTCCTATATATGTGATATAGACCTGAAAAGAGGTCTGATATCACGATATCAAAGCTCTGATTGCGCAACAGGTCTGATATCAAGAAGGAATGTAATGAAACCAGAGCCAAATGTGTGTACTGTCAGGCGAAGCAGTCTTACCATTTCACTGTGGCCGTGACAATCAGTGCTGCGGAGGATCTTGACGCTCCAAGAAAAAACGCGACCGCTAAAAATCGTCGCCCGAAGGAAAGACAGTTGGACAAGATACATGCGTAAAGGAACGTATTCTAGGACACGAGCACTGAGTCCGGCTCTGTTGCGCGAAACTATGGCGTGGAAGACGCGCAGACACGGTCCGTTGAGCGACTTCTTCAGGTGACGAACACAAAGTCCAGCCGGATATCGTCGAAAGCTCTCAAATGTGGTTAAAATTGTCCCCTCTAGTTCTGAGTCCGCATACCTCGGCGCTCATATTTACCTCGGCGCTTCGCGCCTCGGTAAATATGTAAGCGCCTCGGTCCTATATATCGGCTATAGACCTCCCTACCGTACTATATGTATTACATACAGCACACAAGGTCTATACTGTACATAAGAAGTCGGTAGTAAAATGCATGCCTTGTGACAAGCTTATCCTTGTGGCATGCACTCTAGCTACTGTGCTGCTGCTGAGCAACAACTGCCAATTGGTTCATAAGCAGGGTTGCATTGCATAAGAACACCCTCAGCTGAAAGGAAATGGGAAAGTTGATAAGTCAGTGCATAACACAAGGGGCTAGTATTAAAATGACCACTGCATGGCATATCAGACAATGCACATATCTACTCCGTCGGCAAGTCTGTAGAAAAACATATGTAAGTAACTTGCGTCAAGTACCATAAATGAATGCAATCAAAGGAATGTCCATCTTTATGTTGCTATTGTATGTGATGGACACATTTTCCAAGAGTCCCCAAGAAAGGGGAGAGTGTAACAGTTCAAGGAATTTACCAAAGCATAATCACAGCTCTACATCAGTGTACAGCAATGCATGGAAGCATCACTGCGATATAGGAACCACCATCACATCATCACTCTATGTACTTTGCACCTCTAGACCCTCACAGTTACACGTACTATAATAGCAGCTTGCCACATATGCACAGCTGTGGGCGAAGCCACAGTGAAGGGGGTACATCTGCCAGATCAGCATAATGTTATGAAGCCACACCCTATCCCTAGCCATAACACTAACAAATGAAGGCCTGAACAAGCTTACGTAGCACTTGGTGACTTCTGACCTTGTTGTTGAAGCTACCTCTAGCCAGCAAGGCTATGAGGTAGGAGTGTAATACAAACAATTGGGTAGCTACAAATATCATAAGGACAAGTGAAGGTTACAAGCAGCAGATATCCATTTGGAGAGGCTAGAGAAATCACATGCACTATTATATACAGCTGCTACAGACAAAGACCATCTTAGGCAATACCATGTACTAACATGCATGATGCATCAGGAAATTAAGGTTTCATAATGAAATGACTTGCCTGTTGCTTGTCTTTGGTGAACCGATTCAAGAGCTACATAAGCTGGGTTGTCTAACATTGGAACACTGACATTGTCCACTGCATCTCCTACACAAATGGAAGGTCAGAATTACTGTGAATGGTTGGAATTCAAAGAAGTGTATGCACTCAGAAACTTATTCCAAGAGAAATTCACTCACATGAAAATATTTTAGTTATGTTGTAGCAATTGAGATCAAGAGAGTACGTAAAAATTATTTGCTAAGTTAGCGAGTCAGTAGGCCCATTTTGAGCTCAGCCCAAGCAGGAAGAAATGATCTTGCATTTAGTACTTAAGCCTCCCCACATGAAGAGGGACTCCAACTGCCAGGGAATCACAGGAAGTATACTGAGCTGGATTGCACTAAGCAGCACCAAGTGAGAAAACAAACGAATAATCATTTTGACAAAGCCGAGCTTGACACAACTACAAGCCTCCTTCTTCAAAAACACATAACATACATACATATCAACTCCAAGTGCTATAGGAATAAGTCAGCATTTCAGTGTGCCACAAGAATCTGATGAAGTCACCATACACTCCTTTCCTCCTCAAGCCACAACAATGTGGAACACTGGGCGTGCACAGTGTACATACATGTAGTAGACTCCAATATCAACCACACCACTTCATCTACGGTAACTGTATATTCACAACATTACTGCCACTATCACACTAAAGGGATGAGCTACATGACAACTATCTATGTGGTTAACAAATGGTCTATTCAGTATTCAAGCATGTTCAGTCAGTCACCTGATGTTGTACTGTTCTGGCCATCATGTGCACCCGGTCTTGTGGTAGTCACAATTAATGCTAGTTTTATTGCCAACTGTTTCTGCACCATTCATTTTCATACAAACCTCGGCAGCTGTACAACAGAAAATGTAACACTCATAATAACAAGCAGCAGGTCGACAATGATTCAAGGAGGTTAGGAGGCCAAGGAACGGTAGCTATTAAACTTCCGGATAAGCTTTCTGTTTACGAGTTCGGTTGCTTGCGTGTGTTCGGTAATGAAACATCTTTACCCTCGTTGGTTTCACTCCAAACCAGCACAGAGCAAAGAAGGGTCAGTCATTCCCACTCACAGATGTCGGCGTTCAGGGAGGTTCAGGGATTAACGAACAGTGAGCTCTGGAGTGTTGAGTACTGTTTGCTCACTTCCTTCGTCGGCTGTTAAACTAGCTTTACCCTCCTTCGCCTTCGCCTTCAAACGAACACAGTGGCAAGAAGAGCTAGTCATCAACACTCACTGAAGTCGGCGTCCAGGGAGGATCATGCTCCTAGGAATCAGTGTAAATGAGTGCCTTTGCAGATGGAGGTCGAGCGGCCATTTTTTTCCACTACACTATCTCTTATCATCGGGGCTTCCCCTGCACGTAAGCATTGGTGCGGTCTGATCAGCTGCTCTCTGGGCGCCGATGCATCTTAACTAAGGACACCTGTTACTGGCAGTGTGCTGTGCTAACTGTGTACTTGCAGTCCTACTATGGCCATATAATGCTGCGTGGAAAATTAGTGGCTTCTTACGGCTAGCTAGCTAGCTAGCTAGCTACTCCTCTTAATTATGCAGAGTCACCTTTCTGTAGATATGTAGCTAGCTAATAAAATAGCCAGCCATAGCAGCATCTTGGTCCCATGCAAGTGTAATAGGATCTTCTGTAGTGAGTTCCAGGTTCAAGCGTTACCAGTAGTAAACTGCATCAATTCATCTCATCGTCTCCTCTGGTGATAAAGCTAGCTATCTAATTACACGCCAACATCATGCTCAAGCTTTTGAAGTAACTATTTCATTTGGTGAACATGATTGTTGACATGATGACAAATTGTGCATAATGATATGCATGGTACGTATCTAGCTATGAGCATAATGCATGTGGTAGCTATACTCCTTCAAGAAGTCAGGCAGTTGTACAATAATCTGGCTCTCGAGACTATATAGTGAGACTAGCTTCATCACTTTATCTTATCGTCTCCTCTGCATGGTGATAAAGTTAGCTAGCTAGCTACATGTCGACGTCATGCACAAGCTATTGAAGTAATGATTTTGTTTGGTGGACATGATTGATGACATGATGACAAATTGCATGTGCATAATGATATGGTATGATCTAGCTACGAGCATAATGCATGTGGTAGCTATACTCCTTCAGTTTACAGTCTACAAAAGTGAACCAGTAGCTAGCTAGCTATAGTCTCATAAAGTCAGGTGGTTGTACAATAATCTGGCTCATTAGACTAGCTATAGTGAGACTAGCTAGTGTACCAAGTGTGTGTGTGTGTGTAATAGGATCAAGAATTGTTACTTCCCATTCAACCTAATAATGGGATTTTGATTTCATAGTGCAACACATAATATACACCTATAGCTGCATGTGTATAGTGTCGTATGTGTAGCTACCAGTATTCAGTGCAGATTATTGCTATATATAGCTATCTGTTTCAATGCAATAGTATTATTGTGAGTAATATTACAATGCAGCTACATTGATCAACTTTCTACTTCAAATTCAGTTTCGCCATGAGAATACATGCAAGGTCTGAGGTCTTATTTTATACCCAGCCTCATCCAAGCTAGCCCTATACAGTTAGGGCTAATAATGTCCTATACATCTATTCAGAATGATGTGCACGAGTGCACTGTACATGCATGCACGTACTGTGAAATATATACAGAATTGCACACCATAGGCTGACCATGAGTACCAATACATGATTGTATGCAATAAAATTATATGTACTCAGTCTTGTGGTAATTATAAAAGATTGATGCAGTTTGAGTGATAGAACCCAAAATACCCAATTGATGCACTTCATGTTACGAATTGCTGCAACCAAAGCCTTTCACAATTTACTCTTCATAATCATCCAATTGCAAATGATACGGATTATGTATTAAAACACAGTTGAGCTAGTTCATCCACGTTTTTGTACATCATAATGAATAATTAACTTTAATACAAATGTACAGCAACCTACATGTACTATTCTATTTCCTTTGTACCTGTCTGGTAAAATCCCTAATAGCTTCATAAGCAGGGTTGGCTTGCATGAGTATCTCTTCTTCTGCAAGGTAAATGGGAAGATGATCATGATGTGTGTATACCACTGTGTCACAGCAAGAGCTAAGCCTTTAACAGAATGAAGCAGAGCTTATTTGTTCACAATAGTTTGGTTCAGAACAATTCCACACCTTTCTGCAGTTTTCAAATATTAATACCTTCATTAGACTCACTGATGAAGCTGCTAAAATGCCTGGAACTGTTATGAACTTTGATAGTGTGTGTTTAATAGTGATAGTACGAATCTACTAAGCATATCAGAACTTCCTAGACAATCGGGTCTCTACAAACAAGGAGAACACTACGTAATGATTAGACAAAGTGATACTAGCATGCAGTAACAAAATGAAGCATGCATATTAGGAGAAGGTGAATATGAATTATACATGCACAGATGTGTGTAAGATTATAAAGGTTCTGTTTTGAACTATCAGTGTGTTTACTTACCACATGGCTCAGCCACACCAGATGATTGTAGTGGACATGCCTGCACTGGCGATTGTGCGCTAATGCCTCCAAGTGTTTCATAGGCGGGGTTGCTTTGCATTGCAAGCTCTTCCACTGCACAGTGAATGGAGTTAATGTTAACAGGTGAGCCAAATGAATGTATGTCATCAATAGCATATTATATAGTATGACGAGGCCTAGGAAAGCTATTATACGTATTTTTAAAGGCACTGCAAAATTTATGAGGTGGTAAATACTAGCTGCTTTCTTCTGTTTGATTTGCTTCAAGTTGATAGTCTTCACCTGCTACACATACATGCATTGTAGGTATTATTATAATACAGAGCCACTTACACAACGTTTCAGGAGAGGTTGCTTGTTGAAATGACCTGTCTGCTGATGGTTGTTGGTGATCAGACTTAAGAGGCACGTAAGCTGGGTTGTAAGACATGGGAACATTACTGCCAACAGCACCTGCAGCACAATTGAAGAGGAAAGAAATGTATGCAGATACGTATATTCTAGTTGGTCAACATGTGGCCAGGAAGTAAGACATTTCCATTTCTTTAAGAGGAATTCTCATACGTATTATGCAGACAGAGTGAGAATAACTTTTTCAAAGCTAACAATGGCCAGCTTATAATCTGGCATGCATTATTAGTTCATATCTTGACAAGTAGTACTTACATTCATTTCTGCTGCGGATGAGATGCTGTTGCACATCACTTTGCAAAGGAGCAGGAGTCAGTCGAAGTCTGATGTTTTCATACTTCACCACTTCTCTTGCAAACTGTAATACTCCAGCTGTTTCATTGTCACTTGCAACTTGAGGAGACTGCAATGGTTTGTCACTCATATCTTCCGGAGCAATATCTGACACATCAGCTACAATTCCTTCAGGAAGCCAGCAGACATTCTCACCATAAAAGTTAACGTATTGTAAGCTAAAGTCCACACAGGAAAACAGACTCTGCTGATTTAAGGTAGGCTACCCACCTTCTGTCATGTCTCTGTGAGTGCTTGAGGAAGCTTGACACACTATGTCACCAGTATTCAGATCTCTGCTGTCTTGTTGAGCTTCGGTTTTCATAGAAGCATTGCATTCACTAAGTCTTGTTGGAACAAGGGTGGAAAAGAGCTCAACTTTCCTTGCTACATCAATGAAGGGAAACACAAATACAGCATATGCAACTATACTGTAGACTGAAACTCACAACATTATTGCAATGTTACACACACCTAACAACACAGGTGAACTGCTAGCAATGTCATGGCCATCGGTATCAACTTGCACTGATACTTGTACAACATCGGTGGCAGAATCAGAGTGAAACTTGTGGGAAGCTATAGAATGAAACAATGCGAACTAAAAGTACAATAACACTTCAAAGTAAAAGTAGCTAATTGAATGGTGTACCCTGAGCAAACAGGGAGCACTATGATCATTGTCATACCTTTCTTCTTCCTCACTCTAACATATACTGCTGAAAGAATCAGCATGCATATGAGCAGCCCAATTGGTAGCACTAGTACACAAATGCTGAGTAGTGACGTATTCCATGTTGGGACATCTTCAGCAGGGAGTGTGACCATTCCTGACGTGGCTTCAAGGAACAGACAATTAAGTAAGTTCCATACAACTTTGCTCAAGGAAACAGATGCAAACTAGAGTGCTGCATGACTGATCCCTGGCTGGATGGATATTGACCATGCGTGTACACTTTCCAATAACTAGACATATTATGCTAATTAACTCTACGATTTCATATATAACAAGCCAATGCATTTATTGTGGGAGAATACATTAATTAACTACAATTCTAGATGTACATCATATTATCTGTTGTACAGAATGGATGATCTGCCATTACCATACTGGAATAGGATGCATACGTACGTATATTAATTATGACCTTTTTCTCATTAGTTGGATTGCCCATTTCTCTTACATTCTTTAGCAGTATTCTCAATACTGATACTCTTACTAGCCACTAAGTCCAAAGTATTTGTTTCCAGGACAGCGCAAACTTCTTTAGCTGTAAAATGAGAAATAGGAATGTGAGATATCAAGTTAACAAGCCAATGTCTTTATGAATGGATCACAACTGAACTTTGCTTTGGTTGAATTATGAACACAGCATACATTCTGCTATGTACTTGGCTTCTTCCAGTTTGATATCAGAATTTTCAGCTCTTAAGTATTCCAGCATTTGATCACATCTGGAGGCACTCTCTAATGCATGCACTTGGAGCATGGAAAATATGCATTGAACTCTCTGGCACATGCACAAATATAGCACTTAGATGGGATGAAACCTATTCTGATGTCTATTCTGTAAAGCCATATTCCCACTGAAATAGCATTTACATATAAAGTCATGCATGGCATTTGGATTATGTTTAAATTATGCAACAATTTAGTCTGGCGCGCTAGTCCCTGCTTCCAGCCCCTGATTGCGCGTGGGCAGGGAAGGTAGGGTCTAGCAACTATTGTCAATTTCACACTTTGGTTCGACCATTGAAATCGCTGGCAACCGAAATCACACTGCCAATTATCCCTGGACAAAACCTGGCTTATTTCGTCCAGCTTCTGTCTGAGAGCGGTGAACTCGAATGCCTTAGAGACCCTTCTCCCCTCCTCGTGTGGCACTTGGATGGCAGCACAGACGCAGCATGTTGTTGGGAAGTGACTGGAGTCTAATTCCCACGCCATTCGTATTCCTTCCCTTCATCGAAGTCGTTTAAGCACACCAGCAATCGCTTCACACCTGTTTGTACGACATCTCCAGTAAACGCCCTTGGCGACGATTGCACAATGTGTGAAATCGCCAATAGTTGCTAGATCCTACCTTCCCTGCGCACACGCAATCGGGGGCCGGAAGTAGGGGCTAGCACACCAGACTAGCAACAATTATAGAGATGATGAGATATATTGTGTATGATAACTCTAACGAGGAAGACTGAAATAAAGTGTATTTGGACGATTTAAGGCTAAGAATGGTGGGGACGTTACTATACCAAGATGAAAACAGCGACGATGAGTGAACAGACAGCGTGGGGGCTAAACAGACTCGTACCAATCGCATGCAACGATTTTCTGTAACCTGCGTTCCAGACCACTGAGAAAACTGTCAAATCACCACCAGTTGGTGATTCCAGTCGCCCGCCTCGCCACATACTCTGAATCTTCTGCACACCGTCCGCCAACAAAATTGCGTATACTAAAGGTAATGTAAAAATGATGTCACTAGGTCAATAATTGATAACCGATAACCGATTGCAACCATCCAGTTTGGGACAAACAACCCAAAAAGTACTGTATATAATTTATACCATAATTAAGCATTCCATTTCCTGCAGACATTGTCATGTACTTGGCAACTGTACTAAACCATGTGATTTGTGCAGAGGTCTCAGTACTCGTAGGATATCTGCACTTAACTACGTATATGTACTCATTTTTAAAGAGTATTAAAGTAGTGTACCAGTACATCTGATATGAAGCTATACCAACAGCTGTAGTCCAATTATACTGGTTCTTTGTATTATCAGTCCTACTAGCAGGAATCATCATGTCTTGTGGAGTGGTACACCAGTGAGCAAAGCGGTGGCTAGCACGCAGCTAGAGCTGTACATTGATAGATGCTAATGATGACAGCGTCCTATATCATTTCGAATACACTTAAGCCTTGAGGCAATATTATCTATACAAACCCAATGATCCCACAGCAAAGAATTTCTTTTCTTGCCACAGGTTATTCTCCCAGACTCTTCATTTGACCTATGTATATAGCTAGCTATGTAGTTGTCTGGGAATTGGGTGCTCCCAATATACAGTGCAAGTCATCTATGTATCATACTTATGATTCATACAGAGTGTATACAAAATAATGCTGCAGATGTATACTGTAAATTCAGCACAGTCATGAAATGAACTCACCAGGTACTACAAGTGTCCACTCGTTGCTGACCACAGGCAAAAAATGTTCATCAAAGCCATGGCAGCGATATCGTGTGCCATTGTACAATTCAACTCGAGCAATCCTAAGTTTGTATACTCCTTCACCTTTCTCTTCTTCAAAGTCAGGGTTTTCAAATATATAATTTGATGTTAACAAGGTAAATCTCATGGTCTCGCTTAAAAACTCTTCCATGCGCACAAAATCTACGTTGTGGTATAACCACTTTAACTCCATGGATGGGGAACAGAGGGGAGCACTTTCCCGCAAGAGGGTAAAGGTTACTGCGGGAAATATGAAATAATGCAGAACAACACACTGGTACCCTTGGAATCCCAATGAAAACGACTCAGCTACGTACCTAGGAGTGCAAAGTGCACACTAATGAACGGCGGGGCATCTACGTAAAGTAGCTAAAAATGGAGAACAGGACGTTTTGTCAGCCTGTTTAGGGGTGAAGTGTCCTAGGCCTGTTCGGCATCGATCTGCTACTTCAAATGCTCAGAAGGTCCCTGTTTTAGCTACGTAGCTATACTGTTCAGGCAATTGTCCTACTTACGTAGCTAGCTATGAGCTTCCAACAACACAGCTACATCACGTACTTGTACACTCGCTCCCAAGCTACCTGCCATGGAGCCCTTAGAGACGGTACTTACTTTGGCTTGTCGTAGCTGGCAAGATGGTTAATAATAGTACGGGGAACGACACAAACAACACCGCCCTGAAACGGCTACAGCTTTGCTTGTTCCTTCCTCCCGTGCTTTCAGATACCCACTGCACGGGCTCCATGGCATAAGTGAGACACGTCGCACAAGTACCCTCCTCCCAGGATATAAAACTATACCTCCGGTCAAAATGGAATTCGAAGGTTAGCTAAGCCATGGATAATATGTTCATACCCCCCTATGAATATATTATCCATGGCTAAGCAACTAATAATACACTAGTGTGATATTCACGTGGCTGTGTTGTTTCTATTTATAGATTGCTTACACATTATAGGTCCTAAATACACCATGAATAAACAAGTCTGGCCACTAAACAAACGTAACCAGCATTGCACACAAACTGGAACTGACCAACAAACAAGTGAAAAGGACATTGCTTTATTGGTTCAGTAAGTTTGTATGGCCCATGGAGATACAGACACTAAAGGTGATAAAATGCATCAATGCATTTTGTTGGCAACAGCACATGAGCCTTTATCAGTGGAGCCTTTATCTGCACACGCGATAGAATAATGAGCACCTTCACCTGTCACTGGAGAGTGCCAATTGTTGATCAATTCTGCATCACAGCACAACTACCAGCTGTAGTCTATATACAATATTTAGGAATATCACTTGACTGCACACCAGCCTAAGAGGTGAGCCCCCTCCCAGCAACAGCATGCTGACTCATCCACTGACTGTACCACCTGGTAGCCCCCCTCTTATCACAAATAATTGTATTCATTGGCCAGTATCCATTACAGCCATTCTTGGAACCTTTCCCAATTCCCACAGCACAACAAACCTGTAAGGTCAGGAGGTCAAGGTGACCTGCTGATTGAAGTATGTAGTTGATGCTAATTCAGATGACGCACTCTATAAATGTACTGGTACTGCAAAGACCACATAATTAGTGCATAGTGTATAATACTATACCATGAGTGCAAGTGGAGAGTCTGAGCTATAATTATATTATTCAGACTGATGCTTCTGAACTAGAGTGCGTGTAGAGCACATACCTTGTGCAGAAGTGGAGGTGAGTACACATTACACACCACACCACACACACACCTCCTCCTCCTCCTCTGTTCCCCATTTCCTACTAGGGACGTTGGGTGGGTTCCAGAAACTGTGACACCAATGTGGGGGTAGCCATGTTCGCATTTTGGCAGATGTGGGTCCTCCATTGCTGTCTGTCTGTGATCATCGTTGTCCAGTTGGTGATGTCCCTCAAGTCTCGGCTAATGAGGTCACACCAACGATGGGGTTCTCCTCCTGTCGGTCTGCGCCTACCGCTGGGCCTGCACCTCAATAGCTGTCTTTGGGGGCGAGTGGTTGGCATTCTCCAGACATGACCAAACCATTGAAGGCGTCTCTGCTTAGGATGATCCTCCATTGACACCATCCCTCTCCTCTCCAGGATGTCACTGTTCCGAACTCAGTTCCATAAGGTGATGCCTAGGATGTCGCGAAGGCAACGCATCTGAAAGGAATTTAGCTTACGAATGTCATGTTGGGTCACCGTCCATGTCTCCGCTCCATAGAGGAGCACAGACAACACCAGGGTCCGAAAGATGCGAACTTTGGTGCAATGCTGAGGGCCCGGCTGCAAAATACTTCCAAATCTGATACGATTTGCCTTCCTTCTCTAGCCTCACTGACACTTCTGGTTCCACATTGATAGACTGGCCAATCTCACTGCCAAGATAGGTGAAGGACTCCACCTCTTCTAGGGGCTGGTTCTGCAGCATGATGGATGGCTGGTTGCTAGACTGTGGCTCTCCCACAGCAAGGATCTTGGTCTTAGTGGCACTGATAGTCATGCCCCACCGTCTGCAGGCATTGTCGATGGCATTGACCATGTCCTGGAGCTCTCCCCGGGACTCTGCAACCAGTGCATCTTGAATGGATGTAGATGCCGTAGTCTTGTCTCGGTAAGTGAGGAACAATCCTTCACTTGTGGTGTAGTCAATCTGCAGACCTCCATTAAGATTTGCCATTGCCTCTCTCAGGATCTTGTCTAGGAAGCAGTTGAAGAGCAGAGGTGACAGCACACAACCTTGACGGACCCCGGTTGTCACCTCAAACCTCTCTGATGTGTCTCCTGCTGATCTCACCTGGCACCAGGTTTCTGAGTGCAGCTCCTCAATGATGGCTACCAGCTGGCGAGG
The DNA here is from genome assembly GCA_964019415.1 of Ianthella basta. Lineage (NCBI taxonomy): Eukaryota > Metazoa > Porifera > Demospongiae > Verongiida > Ianthellidae > Ianthella > Ianthella basta. Next base: position 6,704,545 of record OZ025868.1, on the reverse strand, counting down.
TACCCCATACTCCCTCAGGATGGCTGCCATGGCTTGACAGTTGGCTAAGTCGTAGGCCTTTGTGAGATCCACAAAGCACATGAATACCGGTGTCCTGTATTCTGTTGCTCTCTCAACAACCTGTCTCACCACCCAAATCTGGTCAACTTTGCCTCGTCCCTTCCTGAACCCGCACTGTGTCTCAAGTAACTGAGGTTCAATGATGGCTTGTAGCCTCTCCAACAGGATGAGAGTCAACACTTTACCAGGTACGCTGAGAAGAGAAATCCCTCTGTAGTTGTTGCATTGTGTCCTGTCCTTCTTCTTGACAAAGTGGAATCGATGTAGCATTTCTCCAGTCTTGGGGCACCTTCCTTGTTTGCCATACTTCTTCTATCCAGAGCAAGTTGCAAAGTACAAGGTGATGAAGCCATAAAATAATCTAATATAATATAATTTAATGTAATGTTTGTGGACTTTGGGCACCCTGTGGCACAGACCATTGGTAAGATGTCAAACTTAAGGGAAATTTAGCGATTTAAAATATGACAGAATTCTTAATTAGGCCTTAAGTTTGTTTATGTGCAAGGTGGCGACCAATTGCAGATATAAAATGCCATTGCCCCATATCATTGCTATACCACATTTATACTGATAGTGGGTGTTATAATAATTTAATATGAAAATCTAGCAAATGCTCATGAAATTTTGTAGGCAAGTCCAAGTGGTCGATGAGGCTGTGCACTCAGCAAGGATTAGTAATTAAAGACTCTGCTGTTCAATTAAAAGACCAACAATTTAGTGTGACGTCATGGAACGGCGACGTTATATTGTGACGTCACGTAAACGTCACACCCTAGTCAATCCAAAATATAGGGTTCATTCGTGACGTCACCTTTTGCACCCCAAAGACCCCCTTGAAGTGGCTGGCAGGAAGAAAGGGCCGCCGCGCACGCTTCTCTTTGGCACTCATTGCCAATTGCAAGAACTGTGTGCAAGCGCGCCTCTGTGAAGGCAGAGCATTGAGGAAGTGTTCCGAGTAACACTGTCCTAGTGCCAGCGGCGTACCCTTCGACCATTAGTGAAACGTGGGATGTTTCCACCCAGACGCGTATATGGTAAGCAGGAGAGCGCTCGCGCACAAGTTGGCCTGCCGCAAGCCATGCGCTCAACTGGATGAAGACTCTTCTGGGTTAAGGCTGTGCTGTGCTTGCCTGATTGAATGACAGAAATAAACTCCCAGCTCATTGTGTATGTGCCAGTACACTACAGCTTTCTGTAGTGTGTGTTGCACCACAGAAGTGACTACGACTGCATTTCACATGCATAGTTACAGCCATTGACACTACACACAGTTTCAGTGTGCGTGCGTTTCTTCACTAACCCACTGGCACACCCACCACTGAAGCAAGCTTTCATACTAGTGCTCCATCACCACCACTGACTGCCACATTCACATATGGTGAGACAAATGGTGATAGGATACGTATTTGTACACAATCCTGCCAAAGGCGAGCTAGCATGCAAGTGCACAACTGCCAGCACTGATTGCCACATACAAATACAGACAACATCACCATACACATATAATGTCACGTGCCCAAATATTATGCAGCAACAGGTATGCAACTTGCATACCTGTTGCTGCATCCTGCTCCAACATGTGCCGTTTGACTAAGTATATATAGCGCAAACACTCTACCTGCACGGGTTACCCTTGGCAACTTGCACTGGTGGTCTTGTTGGAAGTGGTGCCATGGGATGGTAGCATGTGGTGGTTGTTTAGTATTAGTCTAAGAAATAATTAGCTATGCACATAGCTATATCATTTCACTGACCATCCAACACAAGCTGCACAATATTTAATGCACCAGGTTCCGGAGTTTATCAAATTATTTACACGTGGTTCTTTGTAGTCCAAACTTTACAACTAGTGGTTGTATGTTCAGTAGATCGAGGGCCATGCATGCACTTTGCATGAAATACGAAGCAATGGTTTCTGAGTCATTACAGTAACCTTGCAATATGCACAACCAAGTCATGCATAATAACTTATTATTCTCGTGACCACCAGGGAAAGTACAGGGTGCCTATATATGTGCCTGCTGCAGTGACCTTTACGAAGAAAATAAACAGTACATCATGAATATCATGCATTACTGTGCTTAAGTGATTATACTTTAGCTATTACGTAGTGCCCTTGTCCCAAACCGCATATCACGGAACAACTAAGGACCTAATCCGCGAAGGGCAGAGCAAGTGCAATATCTACATAATCGGAGTTTCACGATCTTTGTAGCTACAGTATCCTTGGAAGTGGCCATGAACGCAAGTGCACTGGTGGCATTATGTCTACTATCTTTATCATTTAGCCATGGACCTGCCGAAGCCTCCATTTCGTGCCCAGTGGAAATGGATACAGGAATTTTTCGCAAAGGTGCGCTCAGACAAGGACTGTGCTGGGTAGCTATAGTCGTAGTCGTACGTATCTATCAGACAGCAAGGTAGTGCGGTCTATGTAGGGAATGTGATGGTTGTTTGTATGCTGCAATACAAACGGAAAGTCGCGCTACTCCTGAACAGTAGTGAGAACCGACACAAGAAACCGCTTACAAAGAAAGGATGGTGTACAGTATGCAGAGCTAACCTTACTTCCACGCGCTCGCGCGCCGCTGCGAAGAAAGCGCCGACGCCTTTTTTCGTGTTTCGTCGTCTTCTTATCCTCGTCTTCTTCTCCGTCAGCTGTAGCGCACGAACGATAGGGACTAAGAGAATAATTTACCCGCAGTTCTACAGCGCTTTCGACGGGTAAGTGCCTTTTGTATAGGTTAGATTACTCCGCGAGCAAGTGCACAAATGGAGGTTTCAGAACTTAGGGAGGCGTTCCTGGGAGAAAGACGCCGGATTTATGCTGACGTCACCACACGTTTTGGCCACCGTATTCGCCTAATCCTCCATCAGTTTCGATTCAATACTTCCGCAACGCGGTCAGATAACCGTGTTTGAAGGTGAATACAAGGCAAGCTTCGACTGGCTTACGCCTGCGTGCCGTTATCGAAGGTCATCTGCGGTCTTGCCATTTGACAGCCATTTGCAATTACTGTGGGGTTGCTTCCGGCCGGCGCTTTAGTTAGCTGCCACTTCAAGTTCCACTCCACAACCAATGTGCGGGGCGTAGGTATATATGGTGCAACTCTCTTATATGTACAGGCCATACATCTAGACCACCTGTGGTGTGGATAGCTGAATGTAGCTACACAAAGCCAGCATATCCCTCATGACAGCGAAAGAAGATTGGGTAGGTAGGAGCTGCTAGCTGACGAAGCCAGGCTGGCCCTATGGACAAGATCTCCTGGGTCAAGTATTATTTAGGGGGGAGGGGGGGCTAAAGCCCATAACCTCCCCCCCCCCCCCCCCGTTCTGCTGCCCTAGCCTCCTAGCCTGCACCACAACTAACTCTCAGCCTATCCAAACATAGGTATTTGTAATATATCTTTGACCCACCTGCCACAGCCTACCCTAGGCTGCCCACCCAGACATAACCCACATTGTGCTACACAACTTGCCATGTTCCAGAGTACACCCCTTTGTTGCCACTGTTGTTTGGAGGCCTTAAAAGTTGACCAGCCCATGTGTAATTTGCATTCCTGGAGTAACAAGGGTGTGTAAATATGTTTCCTCCAAGAAAAGGGCAGATGTAGGGATGGTGCAGTTCATACCTGCAAGGTATGGCAAAACCCCATTGCAGAAAAACCGTAGGAACAAAGAGGAAGACCTGTCCATGCAAAGGGGGGGGGGGGGGGGGGGCAGCCGGTCATGCGCAACAAGGAGGAGGGCCTATCTATGCAAAACCCAGGTCATTAACATGCGCTGATGTTGAATACGCTTTCACCATCCCTACATCTGACAACATTTTGTGAACACCTATGGTAAGCATTGACACTGCAGTTGAGCTTAGTGGTTTGCCAGGGTCTCATGGTAGATTGCGCTGGCTACCTGAGAGATAAACCCAAGAAATATGGAGCCTGCAACTGATACATGGAAGCACATAATGCATAGGAAAAGTAGGAGATCGTAGATTCTAGAGCACAGCGAAGTAGATTGAGTAGCAAGCAATTTGCAGGGAAATCACTTGGTAGAATGGGAAGATAGAACACAGCAAAGTGGAGAGATGGGCAAATTGTAAGGCTGTAGATGTAAAGGGGAAGCTGAATAGCCAGAATGATTGTGCAGTAGTAGGAGGCATGGCATATGAATCGTAATCACATGTAGCAGCCCTTTAGCTTATTATTGCACACTCACAATTGCATAACAATATGCAGGTGGAGAAATAGGGGAAGGTAGGAAGACAGGAAGCGCAGCAAAATTTTGCCAGATGTAGGGATAGTGCAAATGTATCCGAAGTCAGCAAATGTTAATGACCTCCATGGGTTTAGCGTGGACAGGCTGCACCCCCCCCCTTTGCATGGGCCGTCCTTCCTCCTTGTTCCTACGGTTCTTCTGCCAGGTGGTTTACCATGCCCTTCAGAGACACACTGCACCATCCCTACATCTGCCCTTGTTTTTGGAGGAAATATTTTTATGCATCCTTCTATAATGTATAATTCAGTTTGTTTGTTACAGGTCAAAACACAAATTGTAAAGCCATGCACTAAAGTAATGTAAAGCAATGTTATTGAGTTAGATGTCTCCCTCCACGATTTGGAGGTCGATGTTGTCCTGCCCGTGAAGTCGTGGCTTGTACGAGGATCTACATCCTCTGATGCACAAAATGGCAGTCCTCAGAAGTGCAAAGCTCAGTGTGCATCTGACCCATTGAATGGTCTTGCTGTAGGGCGAGTCATGCTTGTCAGCTAGCATGGAAGCTAAGCGGCTGTAGAGGGTTGTGGCAAGTGGACCCATACCACCTGTTGCGGACATGATGAGGGGTGTAAAGGCGGATTGCTTGACCTCCAAGATTCTATCTTCGTAGTGTCTCTTCTTCTCCAATTCGTGCCTGCAGTAGGTGGACTTCAAAGAGGTGGCACCATTTGATCGGGTGTTTGGGTTGAAAACCCTGACATCAAAGAATGTCTTTACACATCGGCCACCCCAGACACCACAAGCTGAGATATCCAGCTGAGCACCAGGGTCTGTGTTGGCTGTCTTATGTGCCTTTGTTTCCTCTGTTAGTGGTTGTAGGTGGGGTTCTACTTGAACATCGTGGCAAGTCTCTCAGAGCATGGATGCTGTCAAGTCTCTTACTTCATTGTGCATGATTGCAATGTAGCTCCCTGTGGGACATGATAGTGCATGATCCACACTGAACTTGTGGCCACATACATAGTGGGAGGGGTATGTCGCAAGGGCAGGTCGTAACAAAGTGCAATGGCATCTTTGAAATCCGACATGTGTAAGCTGAAACCATGTCTCTCAATTGGCAGGGATGTTAGCCATGAAGAATCCTTCTCTTGGCCCAGTGCGACACAATGCTGCAGCTGAGAGGGGAATTTGGGTAGCAACTCCTCCACTTGCTGTTTCAGCTTCAAGGTTCTCACTGCCTTACCTCTGTCTTGATCTGCCCCTGGAACAAGTCTGGTTGTATGAAGGGAGAACACTTCACGAAGAGGATCATTGGGTGTTGGTTGGCCTGACAAAGACGGCAAAAGTTTCAATTGTATAGTGGCCTCAAGCAGTACGTTGTAGGAAATCTGCAGTTGACGCAACTTGAAAGTCCATGATGCAAAAGGCGTAATTTCACTTCTATACAACTCCATGGCAGCTTGTGGCTGGGTCTGTGTGATGTTGACTAGCATCGATCTCTACTTCTTCTCTCCATTCATCCACTTTACTCTGAAGGAAGATGCGTACAAACTCTTCATTGTTTTGGCGCCTCCCAAGTGTTTCCACCATCGGTGCAGATTTGCATACCATGCAGTGTCTCTGAACCATGCTCAGCTCTGGACAAGAATTCGGGCTATACTAATAGCTTGGTCTAAGAATTGTTCGGGAAATAGCCATTGAGCGGACCCAACCGTAGCAACTCTGTCAACCATTCCTTCAGTTGATCAAGTCTAGCTCCAGCAGATGAATCGTTTGCATACCATACTTGTTTTGCGCCACCAGATAGTCTTTGGATGAGAGGCTGGACGCCATAGGCTTAAGAGGTCTCCTTGTGTTGTCCCTTCTGCAGACACAATAGACTCCCCGCCCATGTAGAGGGAAGAGGGGATTCTGTAGGTGTTAATGATTGAGGGGGCAAGGACTGGGCACATTGCGCAACTGTTGAGTAGGGTGACCTTTTGATTCGGCTGATTGTAAGTGTTGGATGCATCAACGAAAAACATAGCTTTGGTGTTGTCATCCTTGAAGATGTCATACATCGCATGAAAGGCTGTTTCACATCCTGACTCAAAGCCACCACAGAGTTGTATTGGGACCACAGCCCTTCTGATTTCTGGTCTTGCTTACTTTATTATCACTTTTCCAACAATTCTTCTGCATACCTCCTCAACACCAATAGGGTGGACACCCAGACACTCGTCCAATGGGATGAGGCGGCTTGCTGTGTAAGCTGATAGACGTTGGGGGGCCACATAGGATGTACTGACCGTCTTGGCAAACAAGGCCAAAGCTGCACACAGGCCATTAGAGCTCTCGCAGAATGAATTGCACAGGCGTCCCCATGCCATCACGTCTAAACCAGATGGGCCAGCTAAACCCTCAGTATGCAATGCTGCCTGTCTGATGTCATCAGAAGAGATGTCCTGAAAAATGAGTAAGTGCGGTCTCTCTGGAATGTCTGAAGATGGCTCAATCTGCAGAACTTCTGTGTGCACTGGCCTTGCGTTAGGGTGCTTCTCATTCAGGATGCTACGTACGGGTTTGCCATCAATGACGTCTTCCAGCTGATGGACTCCTTTGTTCTTATCTTTGACAGCACCTTCAATGCGGCTCTCGTTCTCCCGGAGTTAATCAGCCTCGTGAAAGAACGGGCGAGTTTTTCATCATACTCTGGTGTGTAGTTGCGTCGTTCGTTAAGGTGACTCTGGAGCAGTTCACCTTCCTTGAGGAGTAGGAAAAAGTCACCATTCTCTCAGAGGTTAAGGCATTGTCTCAAGCAGGCTATGTGATCTTTGGTTTTGAATTCGAGGCTTGGCTTTTGTAGGAGTGCAGGCATGCACTTTGCTGCCATAATTGATATGGATTCTAGCTCTGATTGTTGGTTGACAAGACAGCTCATTGGTGAATCTTTTGCCCTGTTGACCAGATGGGATCATGAAAAATTTGGTTTCCAGAGAACAATTTGATAGTAAGCTTTAGAAATTGCCTCTGAAAGTGTAGATCCATTGAGAGGACCCAAAGATGCCTCTACAGTAGGAGCTGGATAAAATCTTGTAAAGATTCACATGACAGACTGAGATGAAATGGCTGGTACATCAACTGACAGAGATGGAACAGGTGATACATGGACACACTGAGATGAGACTGGAGGTGATACACCAACAGACGGAAATGCAGCAGGTGCTGCATCAATAGACTGAGATGAAACAGAAGGTACCTGAACAGACTGGGGGGAAACAGAAGGTACCTGTACAGACTGAGATGAAACAGGTGATACATGAACAGACTGAGGTGAGACAAGAGGTGATACAGCAACAGACTGAGATGAAACAGGTGGAACCTCAACAGACTGAGATGAAATAAGTGGTATATCAATGAACTGAGATGGAACGGGAGATGCATCAATGGAATAAGGTAAAACAGATAATACATCAACAGACTGAGGTGAAACAGGTGGTATAACAACAGACTGAGAGGAAACGGGCACACCTGTGCCTGATCCAGAACAGGTGAGGGTAAAACTGGTAAATCAACTGACGTGATTGATTTAGCTGAGGCAGAAGAGGTGGACGCAGGCTGGGGGGGTGGTAGCATCTGCAGATAAAGGTGATCGAGCCCATGAGTGCTTCTTGCAGTTTTTCAGCCGGGAGGGAAGACAAACTGAAGAGGAACGGCCCTTATTGTGACACCTACACTTACTGCAATTCCTGCTGCAATTATACTTGCAGCAATTGGGCATGTCTTCAAAGGATTCTCCTCAAAAGAACCTCTTCAAAGGGTCGCAGTAGCCGCCATCTTGTCGCACGCCATTGTAACCACCATTGTTTGTTTGTTTGTTTGTTCATTCGCGATTTGGGCAAAAACTACCGTATAGCCCAGAAGTTTTGCAGAAGAAAATTTTTGCAAATTTTGCGGGTAGATTACGATTCACAAATATATTCCCATGAATATTTTGTACTAACACTATGCTTATACATTGGGTATTAACTTAGCCATGATGGCATAGTTGCCTGTAACTATACACGACAGGAGATCTAGTTAAGTTGCTCACACTCAGAAGGCACAGTGCCTGGTGCTCGTGATCTAGTCACCGAGTGTTTATTGCTTCAGCTCTGCTTCTGACTTAAGATTTCAGCCGTTAAAGGTGAGTCTGTGATCGATGTCTCTGTACAACTACTTCACGCGTACTACCGAAGCCAGTCAATTAGTTGTCAACAGTAATACCAGTGTCCACCATCATAGCTGCCAATGAAGCGGTGAACTGCAAGCAGTATCCTCTTCGCTCACAGTGGGCGATGAGGATACTGCTAGCAGCTCACAACGCGGAATGTACGAGCACTTTACCCCTAAGGAAAAGGCTTGTATTGGGGAAAGGGCAGCACAGCGCGGTGTAACTGTGATGGTACGATTATTTCCCAAAGTATTCCCTGGCCATCCTTTCAAGGAAAGCAGCGTGCGAACTTAGAAGAAGTACGAGGTGGAAGTGGCTCTCACTAAGCACAAAATATTTCACGAAAATTACAGTTTAAGCTAAAATTTGAAGAATCGCAAAAATATTTTCCCGCTATACAATGTGTACAGGTAGTCTTGTTAGCTAGACCGTCCCTAAGCGCCAGCCCTTCCACACCCAAGTCACTTACAATAGGGATGGTTTAGCTAGCCAGACTACTGCACACGACGCCACCAAACCCTCAGGAATTATAAAGCGGGGTTCCAGAAGTGTCCTCTACGGATTAAAATTGCCCATCTTGCAGTTCTTGAAGAGATATCCTTCAATTTCTCATTTTTGTTCGTGGCTGACGGTCATTTTATTAATTATCGCTCCTTGACGGTTATTGGGCTGTGTAATTTGCCGTCGTCTAACGATTGAATTAAAACTCGGTCGTTGTTATAGCAGCTGTCCTTCATTGCTAACAGCGCAGATTCTTCAAATCAGCCTGGGCCCGACTAGCTGTTGTGCAACTTCCCGTAGAAGAAGCCTGCCGAAGGCGGGCACCCTGCTAGTATACGTATATTTCTGTGGACCCGTTGATTGACCAGTTATCAACCAGGCGTACCAATTATCAACTGCACATACAGCAGCCTATACCAATTATTGACCAATTCTCACAAATCATTCAGTAACGTCACTTAATTCACAACAACCCAGCAATCTGCAATTGGCCAGGATATGGGAGACCAAGATGTGTCATGCAAAAAGTAGTCCTGACCAAAACTGGTCCCCTGGACTACTTTTGGCAACCAGAAGTGGTCCGGTGGCAAATTTCATGATGATTTATCAGCCTAAACTGGCCCGCTCGCGACCACGTTTGGCAGCCAAAAGCAGTCATAGCCATTTGTCTGCATGGTTATATATATACTACACAGAACTTCCAAGTACAGGCTTTCTCATCCGTCTAAAGTAGTGTTACAATCCGCTGCTGGCGATAGTCCCGTCGTAACCGAATACCTCAACAAATTGAATACTTAAAGGCAACGGAGCTGGTAGTGCTGGTATATCACTTCGCACTAGCTTTCACCCGGACCGGTTTTGGCCCTGGTACAATTTTTTGACAGGTGTGCCACGTCTGTGTAGCAGATATCGAGAGTAAAGCTGGTACCGTTCGCAAGTTATAATTTGTTCAGGTGGGATGCGTACGCATTTGGTCTTGCACTGCACTACAATTCTCTTGTAAATAAAAGTCCTACCTTTGTTTAAAACAAACAACTAACGTTTACCAGAGTCTAAGGAAGCTAGTCTGGCTTGCTAGACCGTTGCATCTACATAACCCAGGTGATGAATGCGAGGAATGGTCTAGCCGCGGTAACAATTAGTTCACGCCTTGATATTGTGCAATTCATAAGTAACTAGAAATAATAAAAGTTTTCTACACAAATAGCAAGGATGTAGGGATGGCACAAAATTACAGAAACAAGTAAAGGCTGTTACACAGTGGAGCATTAACCATGGTCCCTACATGCAAGAATGTCGCACCTTATAGTCCTACACCCTTGAATGTAGGGACGATGGTTAACGCTCCACTGTGTAACAGCCTTTACTTGTTTCTGTACTTATTGTGCCATCCCTACATCCTTGCTATTTTAGTAGAAAATTTTTATTATTTCTAGTTTCTGTACTTTTTATGGTGTGCAAGCTGCACATGCTAAGTGCCACTAGAGGACATCCATGCAGGTTAAAGTATAGTATCTTAATTCTGTAATCCTAGAGCTTGAGGTGTCAGCTATCTCCTAGCTTCTGCGCCAGCCCACCTAAAAGCTTAGAAACAGTGACCGGAAGTTAGCCGAGTACTAATTAAAATGGCAGGTCCACGGATGACCTTTTGAAACGATGCGCAAGCTAACTTCGGCCTAAGCCCTTGTCTCGTATACACCTCAGACGGCCTCCTGACGGTGTTGGCTGGCGTTTGGACAGAAACTAAAGGAACAGTAGGCGGAAAACTGCCGTTCCTGAACGCCATCATAAAATGGCGTCTTGCGCGTAGCAACGTCTCCCGAAAGACTCGGTATCCCCACTGTGTGAACAATACGCTTTCGGAGCCTATACTTCGAAAGAATACAGCTTGGTTAATTTTCAGTAGTTTCGTCTTCGAATTAGTTCGATAGCTAATTTTGTTCGTCAGTTACAGCTGGCGAAGAAGAATATGAAGAATATGAAGAATATGAAGACGAAAATGGATGTTTTCGAGTGTCATTTTCTCGCTGACAGACCACGTTCGCTTGCCTTCCAGGTCAGTTTAGTGTATGAATATTTCGTATTTAGCCCTACGAAGCCTCGTTTTGGCGGTTTCCCTATGCCAATGTATTGTGAATTCGAAACACCCTGTACCATCCCTACATAGAGAGTACTATTGTACTCTCTGATAACCTATGGAATTTTACCAGGTAGCTAGCTAACTAGATATAGCTACTGGGCGGTCGTTCGACTTCCAATGAGTTTGAAGCTGTATCTGGCAGGGGAATATTTATAGACAATTTCAACTGCTACAATAGCAAAAGCTGCTAATTATTGACTGGTACCTATTATTGACTGATAGTATCCTGACACATGCGCGGAGGAGTACAATAGTTTGTGGGCATTTACAGAACCATAAATGAAGTGAGGAACCTTTGTGCATCGATAGAAGGCTTCCTTAGACCGTCCCATCTAAATGGCGGGCGTTTAGGGCTGGGAAGGACATTCCAGTGGCAGCGATTAGTTCACACCTATTTGACCAATCAGATGCATTTGGCAGGAATTTGTGCTAATAGTTTCATAGGCTAAAGCAGCTTCTGTTCCGCAAGAGTGGGTCTTCGTGGCCGTGGCTGTGCTCTAGCTTTGGTGATTGACGAGGGCTCGAAGCTCAGCTATCCCTCAATCAATCTCTCCACTTCCACTCTTGGATCACTTTCTGGCTGGAGATTGACAGACAGACCAACCGAGAGAGTTGCAATAGTCCACTCCCTTGTTTAGAACTTGAGAAGAATACACCAGCAGTGGTATCTCACAACGTGTGCTTCCTTGCTTCACGCTGGCTGCTAGCCTGACTGCTAGAGCACTGTGGAATGCGAACGAGACAACCTTCTTCCTTGGTCAAATGATGAGCTGTCGCACTACAGTCAGCCTACCAGCCTTTCACTAACCTGTGCAGGAATTGCAAAAGCGCTTGTACTGTACCATCTCGTCCAACATAGGGTTCGGCCCAATCTTTACTATCTAACAATTCATGGTCTTTAACTGTTTTCTTGGTCAACAAAGGTACTTCCCCAACTACTGACTGAACTATACAAACTATTCATAGCATGCATTAAATGACATCATGTGGCCAGCATGTAATTCAAGTTCAGCACACCCTAGTACCCCACATGCTTGGTTATGCTTGGTTGGCATGGTTACAAATAGGGGTTCATTGATCACAAATCTCCAGAGCCTGTTGATATGTCAATCACCCCAATAGCTACACCTATATAGCTAATACAGAGAGCAATTAAGTACAAATTTCGTTTTCATGCATTCCATTACTGTGGGCTTCTGAATAGATAATATTACTAATAGAAACAAAGTGTATATATGAAACCTTTCTGAGTATACCACTTTGAACGACCCAATAAATACCTTCGGATGCTAAAGGGTATGCAAAGATTAGTACAATTTGTTCTAGTGAGTTTCTCTGTATGTTAAATTTGATTATCAAGTTCATTAAATAGCAGGTAGTATAATTCTCATTGCTGCATCTTTCACCCATTATCTTGTTTTGTTCTCACTGTAGTTTGTTATCACCCAGAAGTGAATGTTACAATGTTTCGGTTCCTGCATGAATCTGGGGATGAGGTATATGTCAATTACACAGTTGACCGAATAACCGAGGATAATAGATTTATTCCCATTGCGGTTGAAGTCCAACCAAGAGGACAAGCCCGTCGCACCTTTGTATGTGTGAATGGCACCATTAATAATACTGAAGACAGTAGGATAGTATTAATGAGAGTAGTTTTTCAGCTGGATTGTAGGGACCCAATTCTCATCATTAACAAGACAGCAACCGTGAACATTAGCTTGGATTTGTATGTGAATCTGAATGACATGTTGTGCAACACCATCTTGATTGGACCACAAAGTGAGTTTGCCAGCTGGTTGAACGTAATACTTACAGGTGTCAACCTGTCAAGTACACTAGTTGTATAGAAATATTTTTAAAAAATTCTACAAAATAGTAAGGATGTAGTGATGGCATAAAATGTACAGAAACAAATGAGGGCTGTTACTTAGTGGAGTACTCACCATCATCCCTACATGCAAGGATGTTGCACCATATATAGTCCTACACCCCTGAATGTAGGGACCATGGTTAATGCTACACTGTGTAACAGCCCTCACTTGTTTTTGCACTTTTTATAGAGCGTGAGCTAATTTAATTTACATTATAAATTCCTTGTGTACTGCATTTAGCTATAGCTACATATTGCAGTTATTGCTTACTTGTATTGCAGCAATTGACAATGTAACTTTCAGATTCTTCATTCCACAAAGCCAAATGAATTTTCAAACTTCATGTACAGAGATAAATTAAAACCATTAGTATTTTACAGTTTGACAATGACGAAATAATTTAATTTTAGTAGAGTTATCAGTCAGCTGATAGTACTGTTCAAGTTATAATGATGTGTATTAAAATGTTGTACTTTTGTACATTGATATGTATTTGTTCGTATGGCATTTGCCTGTATTCGTATAGTAATCTTGCTTGATGTACTGGACTTCAGTAAGCCAGATGGGCATGGTCATGACTTGATCTTGGGCCTCTGCTCACAAACTTTGCTTATGAATACCTTTCTTCTTGTTCTTTCTTAGCTTGTACATACTATGCTTGCTTGATGTAATTGATTTCTTCAATTCAGACTTGGTCACGACCTGATTCTTGGGGCACTGCTTGTGCACGTTCGCAACTTTCTAGGCTAACTTTTGAGAATTTCCATAGTGAGTGCTGCAAGAAGAAGGATCCACATCCATCAACTAATTTTCTGCCACGGTGGTGCTTTTGCATATTTACAAAGAGGATGTACCTGCTTTAGTTCAGTCCATGTTCTGGTGATCTTGTAACATAGCACCTAATTGCAAAGCACTGTGCACAGCATTTAAATTATAAAGTGTACTGCAGAGTAAAGTGTCTTCCTTCTGAGAATTAGAATGCTGCAAATAGAAGAGAGTAAAGGTTGCTTCATGTGAAATAAGCAACATTCTTCAGATAACTCCTATGAATGGCTAGCTGCACATGACAGTAAGTGAATTCTTTTAAACTTGTAAATTTGAGTCTAGAATTTAACCATCACTTTGCAAGGTATACAAAAGATAATATACCCTGTTGCCATGGCAACCGCGCGAAAATATATCGCGTAAACAAGCCAGCCGGGATATAACAGGAGCTAAGAAGCATATATATGCACAGGGGCGCTTAAATCCTGTTATATCCCAGCCCAAATATGGAAGGTGTGAAAGATAACAAGGATTGTTATTGATAACAACGAAGGTGTCAAATCACACCAAAGCACACACACAAATGCAGCAACTTGCAGTCAGCTTCAACTTTACGTTGCTTCGGGAGAGTCCGCAAAACATTGAAAAGCCTCATACATCACTCCACCACGCTGCAATCAATGCACACAAGCGAACAACGTAAAGCGCTTCGTAACCGAGCTAGATAAACCATGTACGCGACCCGCACAGTGTACAAACGAGAAACAGCAAGCTCGTGCGCAAACTCGTACGCAAGGGCATTCAAAATTACTGCAGCAGTGGGAACGCACTGTTTCACAGAGAATAGAAAGTCGAGCAGTGAGCGCAAAGAACTCTCAAAGGCCGAGATCATCGCAGATGCCTCAATCGCTTCACTGGCTTCTTAGAGTGTTGCTCCAGTGGATCAATCGGAATTAACGGACAACGCCTGTAGGCGTTTATTGCCTAATATAAATGCCAGCCCTAACCCTAACCCTAACCCTAAACCTAACGTGCGCTAAGAGCCCCGGGCGAATGTATGTCCGTTTATTCCGGTTGAACCGCTCCAGTGGCTTAACAAAAGGCAAAAACTTCACAGCACTTGCGAATTCAACAAAACGTGACAGCCGCTCTTCAGAGCTGCCGTCCTGGAAGAAGCCCGCCTTTCGAATAAGAGCCTAGACGCGCTAGGCGGGGTATATATCACTTATACCACGGCGCTTCAGTGTATATGGATTTTTAGTCTCGTTCCCAGCCCACCACTTCCGCTAACATAATGGCCGCGAAAAAGGTGGTCTGGTATCTTTGGGCCAATTCCTTGGTTCTCGCCATCCCAAATAATTCTGGCCAATCAGATGACTGCTTGGTCACGTGTCTACTGAAAACCACGCACGAACCTCGTACGTGAAGCTGAATAGGGAGGAGTCCCAAGGTGTAAGCATTCTTTCTTGGATTATGGATAGTCCACAATTGAGATCCAGTTCTGTGGCATATGCAGGATCCATAAAAGAACGTTTGAGAGTCATCTCCTATATCCTCGCGTACGAGGCTCACACGTGGTGGTTTCGTAAGCACGTGATCAAGCGGAGATCTGATTGGCCAAAAGTATTCGAGATGCGTTGAGGCGAGCCAAGGAATGGGCCCAAAGATACCAGACCACCTTTTCGCGGCCATTTTGTTAGCGGAAGTGGTGGGCTGGGAACGAGACTATGGATTTTTAGTCTCGTACCCAGACCCACTTTCGACTGCCATTTTATTGCAGGCCGGGAAGGTGGGTCTGGTACCTATGTGACAAAACCTTGGATCAAAGGCAAATTTTGTTACGCAATGACACGTGACAGTCACTGGCTTGACAGCTCGTACGAATGGACAACAGCAGGTGGTAATTCGTTCGCAGCTGAAGTGCTGCTATGACTCGGATTAAAGCAGACGAAGCCGACGTGAGATCTATGAAGAGATGCCCGAAGATTGCTCTTTTTGTTGCCAGCAAGCAAAGGAGAAGCGACACAGTCTCAATGCGATCTTTCACCATGAAGCTAATTCGGCTATTCTAACGTTGCTGACGGTGATCCGGCCTGCCTTGAGCTCAAAGCTGACTTTCCACTGCCCGTGGGAAGGGCAACGAATACATCTATTCCTTCAATGAATGCCTTACTGCTTTGGTCTGTTCCTCACGAAGACTTTGACAGCCAAGGTTACGAACAGAAGCTTCCACAATCCTGTCAAATAAACGAATACAAATAGAGCGGCCGAGACAGGGAACGAGAACGGTCAGTGCTTCACGAATCTAGAAAAGCTAAGGAAAGTTGCACCGTTGTTCTGAAGCCTCGTGACCACACGTGACTACTTCATTCATATTCTCAAATGCGCACTTTGATTGGTCTGCGGATCTGCAGATTCTGATCCAAGGTTTTGTCGCATAGGTACCAGACCCACCTTCCCGGCTCGCAATAAAATGGCGGCCGGAAGTGGGTCTGGGTACGAGACTAATGGATTTTAGACGCATGATGCCCGAGGGCGCGAAGCACCCGAGGGCGAGTAAAATCCATATACACCAAAGCGCCGTGGTATAACTAATACATATATGACATTGTAAGTTGCAGAAATGTATAACCTGCTGCAAATCACCATACTCTGGAAGGATACATTTGGCCGAGCCAGTGCACAAATAATCCACCTCAACCGCAAGAGAAACCATTGAACCATTAACCATTGAACAGCCACAGCAGTCATTAAATGAACCACCCCTTCTTGCCACCACATCCAAAAGAGTGTAAAGTATTGTATACAAACAGTTGGATTGTTGTAATGTGTACAGAAGGAGAAAATGTTATCGTCAAATTTAAGAAGTAGAATTCTGCAAAGAGAAATGAGAGAGTGTAAATGTCATTATACCAATGATACTACTTGCACGTGCAAATAGGAGATAGTATAGCATGCACTATATTATGATAAATTCTTACCTGTAAGTTTGTATGAGTCCTGCCCTGCAAAGTTGCATAATATGTATTTTATGAAATTTTGTATGTAAAAAGTTCATGAAAACTGTAGAAATCATCAAAATTTACTTGCAAATCTCCAAAATAATTATGTACGTATTTAGCAAAATGTTTCTACCATTACTATGTACACGCTGTACCCAAGTCAGTGCCAACCTCCAAACTCAGAGAGAACAAATTTCATCAGCATTCAGGACTCAACCACAGGTACTGCAAACCACCCAATCCATAGAGTACACCACCCATCCATAGAGCACACCGCCCATCCACAGAGCAAACCATCTCAGCCAAATGATTAGCACACTGATCATAATTGTCACCATCTCTCCCGCATAAGCCTACCCGAATCCATCTACCTGCAACAGATGAGACTGCTTCAAAATGCACCGGATAATGCACAAATGTACATAGACTTTGAACCACTTTCAATTGGCAAACTGTGGTCTATGTGATGAGGGTTGTACAGTAGCTGCCGATTGGTGTCGGTGTCAAATGAATAAATGCTGATCTGCAACAAATGAGCCAAAGTGTGGATTTCAATCTTACTACCCCATGCTCCATACATGTCCATGTGAGTGTTCTGTATGTACTCATCAATGCTACTCTGAGGTACATGTCCATGCAAATGAAATGGTGCAATCTGCTTCTAGTGGCTCAAGATTGCTATTCTTACTGCAAGAAGGTTTTCTTGTGACCCTGTGTTGATCAGGGAGAATGATCGGAGGAGGCAATTGCCATCCAGAGCAATCCGCCTCACTGTTTGAAAATTGGACTGTATCAGAAGGCAGTTGGTTCCGCTAGACCCAAAGTGACAAGGTTGTTGATAGTGAGCACCTGTCATTTTGCATGCCTCAATTTGCCATTCACAATCAACTGGGTACAATCGAAAATGAGATTGTTCCAGTTGATTACTATTACCTTCACTGGTGTTTACTGCTGTGCACTGTTGTTTGCTACTTGCATTGCATCTTGCTTTGTCAGACACCCTGACTTTGGAGCATTCTTTGTGCTCGCAGTAGACTTCTCTTGGGCTTCTTTGAATCAACTGGTAACCCACAAGTGCCACTAAACTTTTGTTTTGACACTTTCTTCACTGGGTATAGCATAGATGGGTAAATCTGGTCTATGCAACTCTCTGAGCTGATTGAATTTCTGCAAACACTTTGAGCTCACCATTATCGACTTTGGATCAGAGACAACCAAGTGCACCCCATCAATTGTTCAGACACGTGACAGTGCAACATATGCCATGCCAGGACTTAAGACACTGTCATAGAGGTCCATCATTGCACAATTAAGTGACAGATCTTGGCACTTGTGAATGGTCACAGCATAGACAAGAATTAGAAGAAATTGTTGCCTGTACACATATACTCTTGGCATGACCAGAAATCTGCTCTTCACTTTTCCAACTTCATATTCTGTACTCATGTGGTCAAACTTCACAGTGACTTTGTGCACACATATGGCCACAACAGTGCCAATTGCTCCATTCACCAAACCCAAGCTCGTATTAATGTTTCTGTGCAATATCACTCGAGCCCCTACGGCAATACAAAGCACGGCCTCCAAACCAGCAGTCAGGTTGCAGTCTTTGTTCAGCCTCTTTAGCTCCTCTGCTTCCTTTTTGCTTCATTGTGCATGCCGACAGTTTCATCCACTTCATCAGTGCAGCTAATTTTGACAGTCTTGCACTGCAATTTGCTGAGCATGTTATTGAATGTTACACATGCCTTTTGTGTAACATTCACCTGACTGCACCAACTCACCTGACTGCATCACTTCTTCAAACTTGGGCAACTGGGCCCTGGATAAGTGTCTCTTCCAGAATTTTGACACATATCTCAGACACACACCTTCGTCTAACTTCATCCAGAAGTTCACATAACTGTGTGTCCTTCTTCTGACGCTTGTTGACTGTCTGCTCATCATACACTACAGTCTCCTTCTAGATATTCGCAGATGTCATGCAGCCCAGTTTTAATAAAACTGCTTTGGTGTACATGCAGTTTATCAAACACATGTGCACCATTAACTGGAGGCAACTGCCAGAGATCATCGACAAAGAGGATGCTGACTGATCCAGACTAATTATAATTGGTCCCAAACACTACTTCCAAGCGCAGGTGAAGGTAGGCTAAGTTCAGACTCGACAGCATGGACACTGCATCCACAATGAAAAGTTTGACATCTCAAAGTGTGGTTCGCATGATCTTCAACGAGTCTCTCCGTAGTCCCCAATAGCCAGCTTCCTTACCTTCTTGCTCAATGAGTAACTGAAACAGTCTACTGTCACACCACTAACATTGAAGGCTGCAAGCCCTGTGGGTGCAGCTATAGCACAGAGAAGTGAATCCTGCTTGTCTTTCCATATTGCAGCCACCTGAGCCCGGATGGCTTCAATAAGGAAATCCTTTCCTGTCCCTCCCACTCCACTCACAAACATGTGTAGTGATTCCAGCTTTGAGCATTTACAGTCACCTGACTTGTGCCTCTTCTGGTGTTTAAGGTGAACAGAAACTCGCTCAAAGACATGCATCTTATCTGCATTCAACATTTTGATGTGCTTCTCAAGACTCATTTCGTCAACGCAATTGGCTTGCAGGTCTTGCACATCATTCTTTGCTGCTGTTTCTTCTCCAACAATTTAGAGTCCATTGCTTTCCTCCTCTTTGTCATCAGTTTGCTTTGCCTCCTCCTGTCTTGCTTCATTGATTTCATTTTGGCATTTGCTTTAAGCATCTGCTGCAATCTATCATGATATGTGTACATGCCAGAGTTGGACTCCATCAATTGAATGAAGGCTGCTTCAGTAGATTCACCTTGTACAAGAAGAGACCCTTCATCTCTGAAAGGAACAAACAACAGCAGCATGGAGTAAAAGTACCCTTCTTACTAGGGTCAAAGAGCCTATGGTTGGGAAGGCATGGCTTGCCAAGTTTGCGATACTTGAGCTGCCCCAAGTTATCAGCCCTGCACTTCACATAGTACTTGACAAAATTGTAAAGGCAAACCTTGTCCATGTCATTTGGCCTTTGAGGATAGCACTATCTTCAATGATTTTAGTTGAACTTGGATCACTTTTTCCAAGCTCCTGCAGCTTGTTGTGATCTTTCAATCTACGTTTCCTTAAGTGTGGAATTGTTGACTGTGTCTGACTTTTCACACAGATGATCACCAAGCAGCAGGTCCTCGCCTCATAGAGTCTGCACTCTCGAGAACGCAAGCTACGAATGCCAAAGCTCCAAAGCCAATTGTTGGAACTGATTTCCTGCCACACATCCTGCATGTTGCTTCTTTCTGCCTTTGTCACATAACCCGTAACATAGTGAGCAAGAGCTAGTGACAATTCGTCAATAAATTGCACATCCATGCCATCCCTGTTTGCCTTCCACATTACCAGCAGCAGAGGATTGTAATCATTGACTCATGTTTCATGCTCAGTATGAGGAAGGCGGTATATCTTTATCCTCGACTTGAGGCAATCATCAACACTGTTCAATGAACCTGCTTCACAAATGTCACGAGGGAACCCAAACTTGCATCTAGCCACATATGCTTCACTGTACTTTGCTTGCAGTACTTACTGCATTTGTGCATCTGGTACCCTGTCCAAGGAGTGCAACTCTGGATTGATCTTCTCTTCAGGCAGTCTGCAAGTGATTCTTTGCTGAATCCAATCTAGTACTTTCTTTGGCTGATCCTTGCCAATGACTGGTGCATCTTGTATCCAAAGGACAACATGATAATGAGGCACTCCATGTGCCTGATATTCCGTCTTGGAGAAATAATGATCTACCTTACCAAGAACCTTTCCCTTCAGTATCACAGTATTGAACAATGCATGAAACCTGAGGGAAAATGTCCTTGACACTGACAATTGATCTCCCGAGCACAACCTGCCAACTGGATAGTTGTCAGGTATCTGATTCACTTTCCTGAGGTAACTTTCAATCTCAGTTGACTCAGATTCAGCACAGCTGAATGTGAGAAACAGGGTAGGAGTGCCCCACTCACGCTGCATGCAACGCAATTCACTTGACCTCAAGAACCAGTACTGCTTTGTACCTCGTATGAACTGGAATATAGTGGACAGGTTTGCTTCAACACTCTCACTGGAGTGTGAAGCGTTATCCAGGAATAGCTGCATGCATAGACATTCTTTGCTGTTCGGTTCTTTTCATCAAATTGTACAGCCAGCAGAGAGTTGCCAGAGGAGAAAGAAGACATACTGAAGGTCCTTTCAGAGCCGACAGTCCTTATTGAGCAGCCTTGACTTGGCATACTCACTGGAGGAAATTTTCACTTCCCATGCGTGAAACTCGCCAAACCTACCACTTGGAATATAGTGAGGAAAGCACATGACATCCAGGTACTTCTGGCGATTGTCCAGTGCATCTTCCTTGACACTAAGAATTTTGTACTGTTCAATGTCAAACACTATAGAGTGCTTGTCATTCAGTGTATGAATCATGTATGACTGGAAACCACAAACATCTTCAAATTCCTTGTTTGCTTTCACCAGCATGGTACTGGTGGCACTGTCTGCAATGTCAGTGAAATGTTTGGCAACATCATCAATGCTTGTGTCATCAACCTCTTTGTATAGCCATTACGTCATTTGAAAATGGTGTCCACTCTCCCTTGGCAATACACCGCATTGGGAGTCAATGTAAGCCCCTTCTTCAGCACCAAAGTACACCGCAGCCTTACATACAAAGGAATGCAGCCAGGTCAAATTGGTGCAATATGGTGCAAGAAGTATTTTTCGGGTCCCTCCAATTCGTGTACTACAGCTGTCAAAGAAGAAGAAGATGATGATGATGATGAAACGTGGGAAATGTCAAGTAAGGCGCTCTCTACATGTAAGCACACTTTTGCTGGGAATTAAGGTTAGCTATATGTGCTGTGTATATATATGCTATATGCTCAGTCCTCGCTTCTTCATGGGAAGCTTTGTTTGCCAGTTTTTGATCCTGTTCAGGAGTAGCGTGACTTTTCATTATATTACAGCATACAAACAACCATGCACTGCCATCCCTACATAGACAGCACTATTGTGCTGTCTGATACAGCATAATTTATCACCATGCATTTGAGGTGTGAATGGGGGCCGGGGGTGGGACTAATGTATTGTTATTGCTATTATTATACTTATACTAGTGTATAAAATTCCTTTAGAATTAAAAGGGATCTAAGAATTGCCAGCAGACAAAGCACAGAAAAAAGCAACAGTAACTAACACCATGATGAACCACATTGCTGTGAAGTTCGCTCTGCATTCCTAATCCCTTGTAGCTACATTGAACTAGCTTCCTGGACATTTGGGCTCATGCAGCTGTACAAGGAAAATGCAGAGCGAACAATGTAGCTCATCATGGTGCTAGTTACTGTTGCTTTTTCTATGCTTTTTCTGCTGGCCATTCCTAAATCCCTTTTAACTCTAAAGGATTTTTATACACTAGTTTGTACAGGTTTTGCATATCCAAAGGACTATGTTACATCAGATTGATACCAGCGCTAACTAATACCCCTTCCTTAAATTAGCTGAAGATTGTGCAGAACATCGAGCACAGTTATGCCAATGAAGCGGTTGCCGTGTACTGTATGGTATACCAGCACAACAAAATGGCGGCATTGGGGTATATTTAATACACTGGGAGGGCAAATTTCCTGCCCGCTCCAGCGCTGTACTTATCAGATTGCCACCAGTGCTCAGATCCTAGTCCTTGACCTAGGTACGTAAGTCCTTGTACATGACTTAGGTTCGTAAGTGCCCTATGTTGAGCGCTAGGAGCACGCAAAAATTGGGTGGAAAGAAGAAGGAGAATATGAAAGACAAAATGGGTACAAGCAGCCTATGACACTTTCTCTTACATGAACTCCAGGTTGCCTTTCGCTGCCGACTTCAATACATCTAAAGAAGCCTATCCATGGCCTTTAATTGTTCTTTGCCACAGTCGTTTGGCTAGTTTCGCTGAAGTGCCCTAATACATTAAGATAGGAGACACCATTTTGAACTGGACACATTCCTAAATGGACGTCATGAGCGTGACGTCTGATATATAGGCTGATAAATGGTGGGCCTAATGTATGTACTTGTCATAGTATCCATGTTGTAGGCGCATTCATGTGTAGTATGACCCCTTCAAGGGATTTCATTCAAATCAGTAAAAGTACTTTTTGCATCTTTGTAGGACTTTTGATCTCATGTCAAATGGATCCAGAAACAGGACAAGTGTCTCCTTTTGTGCAGCTAACCAATGTAGATACATGTGATAGAAGTGGACCAGAAGTTCCTATTAAACTCACAACATCTGCAAACACGTCCATCACCTTTCACCCTGATGGTTATATGAGTGTAGATGGAGATATTTCGGTACAGTCCTTACCCTGCAGTGATAACCACACTCAGGAGTATAAAGTGACAGTAAATTCTACTGAGAATTATAACTTCACAGGTGAAATCATTTCAGCACTGCTACCCAAATGCTGCGTTCTTGTGACTAACTCAAGTAACTGTTCATGTAAGTGTTCATTCACAATAATTGTAGTAGTTTCACACAAGGGTGGCTGACCTTGGCTAGGGGGCTGTAGACCCCCAACACAAAACATTTTTGATCCAGAGTTACCAAGTGCCTATAGGCTTGCTGGCTTTGCCAACAAGTAGCCCCTCCAAATACCAAATCACCTTCTGCATGTACTACAGTACAGTTGAGCTGGTTCACATTATACAATGTAGATTCATGTGGGAAATAATCATGAGTAAAATCACAACCATAAAGGAGTCCAATGGACAGGCATACTGTATTGTTTGAATACCTTGAGAGTATACACTTTTCTCCTGCTGTGATTTCATGTATGATTATTTTACATGCATCAACCATTACACACAGCAAATGCATCCCATCAATACTGTAGTAGTGTATGTCACTACAGCTAGGCTGTTGTTTTGTTCCACCATTCACATTACATTATATTGATATTGCAGTGGTCACAGGTGTCTCTGTATTTGCAACTGTAGCATGTTCTGTGGTTGCAAATCCACAAAATGGAAGCTCTCTCTTCTTGGTGATTGTAATCCTTGTTACTGTGGCAGTGAGTTTATTCTGCATGTAATATGCTGTAATTCACACATGTATATTCTGCAATGCACACATATAACAAGGTCCCATGTAAGGTCCCATGTTCATAATTATGTACATCCATAAATAGATCATGTTACCATGGCAATGGGCCTCTTTTTGCAATCTCTAAATCTCGTAGACACCCCAGCTGTACCTTTGCGTCAAAATTCTATTTCGTCTAGCTGGGCTTTAACTAAGGCACATTGTTCACACTGGGAGTTTTATAGGAATTTTATAGCAGAGAGCTGCCGCTGTTCATTAATTAGCCACAACATACAACGTAGCTACTGGTTGCCCAGCTTACTTGTTTCATCGAGAAACAGGGTGAAGCAACAATCCAGCTATGAACTAGAGCCGAGAAATGAACTGGTTATACGAGCTGGGAGCAGCAATCGGTTATTGGTTATTGACCTGGTGACGTCATTATGGCGGCTACAAACTAGTTGAAGAAGCAGCTTTTGGAACGAGGATGACTGAAATAAAGCGTATTCGGACGATTTAAGGCTAAGAATGGTGGGGACGTTTTCTGTACCAACATGAAAATGCCACCACAATGAGTGAATAGGCAGCGCGGTGGCTAAACGGACTCATACCAATCACATGCAACGATTTTCTGTAACCTGTGTTCCAGACCACTGAGAAAACTGTCAAATTGCTACCAGTCAGTGATTCCAGTCGCCCGCCTCGCCACATACTCTGAATCTTCTGCACACCATCCGCCAACAGAATTGTGTATACTAAAGGTAATGTTAAAATGACGTCACTAGGTCGATAATTCATAATCGATAACCAATTGCAACCATCCGGTTGGGACAACTGACGCAAAAAGTACTGTACCATTTTGCAAATGTCTATATCAGACAGCACGGTAATGCTGTCTATGTAGGGATGGTGGTTTGTATGCTGTAATACAAACAGAAAGTAACGCTACTCCTAAACAGTAGTAAGAACCGCCACAAGAAACCATTTACAAGGAAGGGAGGCTGTACAGTATACAGAGCTAACCTTACTTCCACAAGCGCACGCCGTTGTGAAGAAAGCGCCGACGCCTTTTTCCATGTTTCGTCTGCTTCTTCATGTTATTATTATTCTCCGTCAACCATAGCGCACGAACGATAGGGAGTAAAAGAATAATATACCCACATTCTACAGCGCTTTCAACGGGTAAGTGCCTTTTGTAGGTTAGATTACTCTGCAAGCAAGTTCCCAAATGGAGGTTTCCAGAACTTAGGGAGGCGTTCCTGGAAGAAAGACGTCATTTTATGCTGACGTCGCCACACGTTTTGGCCACCGTTATTCACCTAATCCTCCTTCAGTTTCAATTCAATAGTTCCACAGCGCATGCTCAGATGACCATGTTCGAAAGTAAATACAAGGCAAGCTTCGACTGGCATTCGTCTGCGTGCCGTTATTGAAGTTCATCTGCGGTCGTGCCATTTGGCAGCCTTTTGCAAATACTGTGCGGTTGCTTCCAGCCAACACTTTAGCTAGCTGCAACTTCCAGTTCCACTCCACAACCTACATCAGGGGCGTTGGCAGATATGGTGCAAATCTCTTGTATGTAGGGGCCATAGCTACATCTAGACCACCTGTGGTGTGGGTAGCTATATAGCTACATTAAGCCAGCATATCCCTATCCAAACATAGGTAATGTAATATATCCTTGACCCACCTGCCACAGCCTACCCTAGGCTGCCCACCCAGACACAACCTACATTGTGCTATGGTGCTACACACCCTGCCATGATTCAGAGAATGTCCCTTTGTTGCCACTGTTGTTTGGAAGCTTTAAACGTTAACCGGCCCATGTGTAATTTGCATTCCATAAAAAGTAGAGAAACAAGGGTGTGTAAAAATGTTTCCTCCAAAAACAAGGGCAGATGTAGGAATGGTGCAGTGTGTACCTGCAAGGTATGGCAAAACCCACCTGGCGGAAGAAACGTAGGAACAAGGAGGAGGGCTGGTCCATGCAAAGAGGGGGGCCAGTTGATCAATGCAACAAGGAGGAGGACCTGTCCATGCAAACCCCCCAGGTCATTAACATGCGCTGACTTTGAATACATTTTCACCATCCCTATATCTGCCAACATTTTGCTGTGCCTCTACTACTGCATGCCCATTCCAGCTCTTCAGCTTCCTTTTACACCCACAGGTACAGCCTTACAATTTCCCCTTCTTTCTGCTTTGTTGCGTGTGCTCTGTACACTATAGTTATTTGGTTTTTCCTTGCAAATTGCTTGCTACTCAATCTACTTTGCTGGGCTCTAGAATCTAGGCCCTTCTGCTCTTTGTGCAATACAATATGTGTTTCTATGTAGCAGCTATATAGCTGCAGAACCCATATTCTTTGGCTTCATCACTTATGTAGCTAGGCATCTTGCTCCGCCTTGGGATCCCTGGAAAACTACTCAGCTCAGCTACTAGTACATGTTATTGCTTACCATTGCTCTTCACTACATTGCTGTCTGCAAACAGGTGCACCCACTTTTGGGCCCTCTCTGTTTGGCTCCACACTGTAAAAACATTGGTTGCTTCAGGCCACCAGTTATTCTCAGGGACAAGCAGTGGTTTCAAACAACCACTGTAACACCTTTAGTCCCTGTGAAACACCAATGGTGGTCTGAATTAATCCAACACTAGTACTGTTTTACAGTGTCAACCAGCACAAACATTGTACACTTCACTATCAACGCTTGTTTCTAGCTATTCAGTTTCTGGCTATTCAGGCTTTCCTCATTAGCATGTACATGTAGTCATGTACATGGATGTATGTATACAACATGGTGGTATATATGTACATAGGAACATATACATAGCTGGAATGGGGATATATGCATGCAATAAGATATTCTCCTGTGGCAGCCCTTGCTATGGCACACTCACACGTACAATTGCACTATAATACGCAGGTGGAGAAACAGGGGATGGTAGCAAGACTGCAAGCATGGCAAAATGCTGGCAGATGTAGGGATGGCGAAAACGTATTCAAAGTCAGCACGCGTTAATGACCTGGGTTTTGCATGGACTGGCCCTCCTCCTTATTGCATGGACCAACTGGCCCCCTTCTTTGCATGGACCAGCCCTCTGCCTTATTCCTACGGTTTTTCCGCCAGGTGGTTTTGCCATACCTTGCAGGTACACTGCACCATCCCTACATCTGCCCTTGTTTTTGCAGGAAGCATTTTTACACATCCTTATGTATATAAAAAAGAGTTGGGCGCAACGTTTGTCCCGATTCTTCTCGGCCGCCTGCTGACGGATTGCTGCCGAAGTTGCCCAGCACTGTGATGCTGTGTTGTAGGCTGCACAGTAAGGTTTTCGTTCTTTGATGCCCCACGACCAAGGAGGGGAAAGCGAACGAGTCGACATGTAATATATAAAGAGTGGGCAGAACCTTTGTCCCCCTTATTCTTGGGCACCTGCAAATGAATGGCCACCAAACCTGCTCCGCACTGCGATGCTGTGCCATAGGTTGCACAGAAGTGTCGGCCCACTTTAATAACTTACAACTGAGGAAGGGAAGGCAAGCAGGGTTTTGGAAAAACTCGTCCACCGACCCTTCCCGCGTCCGGTAGCGGT
Organism: Ianthella basta; assembly: GCA_964019415.1. NCBI lineage: Eukaryota > Metazoa > Porifera > Demospongiae > Verongiida > Ianthellidae > Ianthella > Ianthella basta. The sequence continues at coordinate 6,677,069 of OZ025868.1, read as the reverse complement.
TTGCTACCAAACTTTCTCAGAGGCACCACCCTATGCCTTAGAGCGTCACAAGGGAGAGGTGTTCAGAAAAGGGCTACCCTTGCAGCGTACAAAAGGGATAAGTTTGGGTGCGCTTGCAAACCAGACTCTTCTGACGTCGGCGGGTGGATTGCTACCAAACGTTCTGCATCGTCTCATCTATTGCTGCTAAGAATCAAGTTGACCATCATTTTCAAAAGCAGGCCTATTCTGAGCAGTGCGAAAGTGGTTTTTCGCTAGCCATGGCGGTCATTTTTATTAGTGGTGGTTGCCATGTTGCTGTAGAGAACTTGTGCAGAACTTTGTCCCGGCCACCTTGTCTCACACAGCTATGAACAAATTGCCACCAAATATTCCCAGCACTACAACGCTGTTCTGTAGGGTGCACTGAATTGTTGGAATTCTTCAGCAGCCGACAGCCGAGGAAGGAACAACGAAAGAGTTTATTAGGCTATATTTCACCCGCCAACCTCCCACACACGAGAATAGTTTGCCATCAAACTTTCAGAGATCCAGGGACGCTGCACTATGGCATAAAGCATCACAAAAGATGGAGAACGGGCAAATGGGGCCAATTTAGAGCTTGCCAAAGGCGGGCCTTGCAGCTAGTATATTCTAAAGCTACACTAAGGAATGTTGTCTAACTTAAAGTGCCACGAATAGCAACTCCTTGACCCCTTTTAATTAAAGAACAGCTTTGAAATTAATTGTTCTTTGTGTATATAGTGGCATTAAATTTGTTAGCACGACTATAAAGTCAATTGATGATATGGGTACAGCTATACCCCTTTCACATGGACCCAGTAACCCCATGTCGAACCCAGGTTCGACCTGGGGTTAGCGCGTTCACATGTGACAACTAACCCGGGTTAGGAGGTGTGAAACCGGGTTACGAGGTGTGAAATCGAAACAAACAAAGATGGCTACTAGAGGGAAGACGTGGACTGACGACGAAGTGCAGGTTATGCTCGGCATTTGGGGAGAAGTTTCCATTCAGAGGCAACTAAAGGGCACAGTGAGGAACGCGCACGTGTTTGACAAGATCGTGAAGGAGTTAGACAGCAAAGACTTCAAGCGCGACGAGAAGCAGTGTCACGAGAAACTCAAGCAGCTGAAGAAGAAGTACAAAGAAGTCACAGATGACCTTCGCCGGAGTGGAGCTGGAGTAGACTCTGACGACGAGTTCGAAGAAAGCGGCGTCTACGTGAAGTTCAAGTTTTTTAGCGAAATTCACAATGTAATGCGAGGAAGAGCGTCTGTTTCTCCACCAGCGCTCTTGGACACCTCAGCTACTGGTTTCAGGAGCCCCGAGGAGAGATCTAGCGCTTCAACTTCGTGCACTGCAACACCTGTCGTGCTGGAGGAGACACTTGAAATCCCTGCGCCGTTGCGC
>OZ025868.1:6593158-6670658 GCA_964019415.1 Ianthella basta | reverse complement strand
CAAGTCGACAGACAGTCAGTGGGGCTAGAGGTATTGGATCTACGAAAGCACCAGCTATCCTTCTTGCTGTCATGGCAACAGCCGCACAAAGATCAGTGGACGGTTTCTGAAAAGAACTGCACATTCTCTTCCATGCATAGGCATCCAATCCCGAAGGACCCGCACTTCCCTCTGTGTGCAGTGCTGCCTCCATGATGGATAACCTCGTGATCTCCTCAAAGAGGACGGGGTGCACCGTCCCTCCTGTTGGTTCTGCGACAATATCAGGCTGCAGCTCTCCTCCTGCAGGATGCTTCTTGAGCAAAACATTTATATTGAATGCATTGGGCGAAGTATTGGGTATAGAGAATTTATATTGTCGGCCATTTTATTTGGCCAGAAGTGGACCGTGTGCGAGGCCAAGGGACTCTAACTAAACGACGTCTTAGCAAAACTTTGGACGTTCTCTTCCGCCTTTGATCCTGGAACATACTCCTACAGCACATCTGGTCAATGGACAAAGAGACAGCTTAGAGACACTGCCCAACAGGTCATCGACTTCGCTTGGCACCTTCTTCGCTAGTCTGATGGCGGGAGGCGGCCAAAATGGCGATTGGAGATTGAGAGACTGAGATTGAGATTGACTTTGACAAGAATGCTGAACTGCTGTTGGTGCAACGGCAGCAGCGGCAGATGTATTAATTGTATATGCGCTCGATCAGGAAGGAAATGTGACGAGTGTCTTCCTCTCAGACGAGGTCGCTGCAAAAACGCTGACCAGGCAGATCAGACACCAGTAGACGATCAAATGTGGGATGAGGGTAACCACTCAGTGCCAGAAGGAAACAGCACAAGTGATCACAGACCGAGTGAACCGAGTGAACCAGACCCAGAAGTACCTCCTGAGCACGACCCACAGTCTTACCCTCAAGATCTGCCAACCTTTGAGAAAATCGCCCATCCCAACTACCAATGGGGGAATGTAGATTGGGAAACTATTACTCAATGCATCAATAAGGCATACAGCGAGATTGTTTACTGGAGGCGCAACCTCTTTAAGGTTCCATCGGGGAAAGCTGGAACCCAGTTCGTTGAAGAACTAGCCCACCTCCTCACCGCGTATGCAGAAGGAACTCCCTTGCAGAACATTGCTATGAAGGCTGTAATGACAATGCCAGCTCTGCTACTGCAGAAGCCACATCTGAAATCTAGAAGAACAGACCACTCTGAATGCCTGAAAAAGAGGTTTGCCCTATGGTCCAAGGGAGACGTTGAGAGTTTGCTGCAAGAAACGAAACCCATCCAATTGCGCTTAGGGTGGCTCCAGAAACCAAAAGGGGAGGGGGAGCTTGCAAGGTCATTCGCAAAGTGTCTACACGTAGGCAATGTGAAGGCGGCAGTGAAACTGATCACAGAAGAGGAGAGCTCTGGCTTCCTACCTTTGAGCAGCATGCATCCAGATGGGAGATCTGTGAAAGAACACCTGCTCCAGAAACATCCCCCCAGGCAAGCAGCTTTAGCAGATGCCATTAGCCTGGACGAGCCCCTTCCAACTCCCCACCCAGTTATGTTTGATGCAATTGATGGCAAAATGGTAAGATCCATTAGCCAGAAGATGACAGGGTCGGCAGGTCCATCTGGAATGGACTCGGCTGGGTGGAGAAGAGCTTGTTCATCATTTGTCAAAGCATCAGGTGAGCTCTGTACAGCAGCAAAAAGGTTGTGTTCCAGCTATGTAGATCCTGAAGGAACCATTAGTCTTGTAGCTTGTCGCCTGATTGCGTTGGATAAGTCCCCAGGAGTGAGACCGATTGGAATTGGGGAGGTGCTGAGGAGAATCATTGGTGAAGCAGTTCTTGCGATAACATCTGAAGACATATGCAAGTCAGTGGGAGCATTACACCTATGTGTTGGTCATATTAGTGGGTGCGAGGCAGGTGTTCATGCAATGAAAGCCATCAATGAAGATGCCAACACAGAGGCAGTGCTACTGATAGACGCCTCCAATGCCTTTAACTCACTAAATCGGGAAGCAGCTTTGAGGAATGCACACATTATGTGCCCAACGATTGCTCCAATATTGACCAACACTTATTGGGATGATCCTGCATTGTTCATTGATGGGGAAGCTATCCTTTCTCAGGAGGGGACTACACAAGGGGACCCATTAGCAATGTCAATGTATGCTATAGGCACACTTCCATTGATTTGCAGGCTTCCAAAAGAGGTCAACCATGTATGGTTTGCGGATGACGCGACTGCGGGGGGGAAGGTAGATGACCTCCGGGCATGGTGGGATGACATCCAAGATCATGGCCCTCAGTTTGGTTACATACCAAATGCCAACAAGTGCTGGCTTATTGTAAAGCAAAGTGCTTTGCAACGGGCAGAAGACAGTTTTAGAGGAACAGGAGTTAACATCTCAGTGGAAGGACAGAAGCATCTAGGAGCACCCCTTGGAACCCGAAACTTTGCAGAAACGTTTGTCAGGAACAAAGTACAGAAATGGGTTAACGAAGTCAAGTGTCTGTCCGCTATAGCCAAAACCCAACCTCAAGCAGCATACGCATTGACCCATGGTGTCATGGCAAGGTGGACATATCTGATGAGACTGGTGCCTCACATAGAGGAGTTGTTCCAACCCCTAGAAGATGTTGACAGATACAAACTGTTGCCAGAAATAACTGGCAGACATGCACTAAGTGAGGATGAGAAGAAACTGATTGCTTTACCAGTGAGAGACGGTGGACTGGGCATCCCCATTTCAACATCAAACACCACAAAGGAGTTTGAAGCTTCCTCCACTATCACAGCACCCCTGGTGAATCTGATCTGTAGCCAACAGCATGATGATGAAGTTGGAATGACACAGAAGCAGTTGAGGAGCGAGGTGAGCAGAAAGCGAAGGCTTGAACAGCAAGATGAAGCATTGAGGCTGAAGCAGTCATTGCCCTCCAATCTCCAGAGAGCAATGGAGCTGGCCTCAGAGAAGGGAGCCTCAGCGTGGTTGACCTCTCTCCCAATCAAAGAGCACGGGTTCACACTACACAAACAAGCCTTCAGAGATGCCCTCTGCCTGTGCTACAGATGGAAGCCTCCCAGACTCCCAGCTCACTGCTCATGTAGTGCACCCTTTACAACAGAACACGCCTTCAGCTGCTCAAAGGGAGCATTTCCATCCATCAGACATGACAGAATCAGAGACATCACTGCCCAGCTCTTAACAGAGACATGCCATAATGTAGAAGTTGAGCCACACCTCCAAGCACTGGCCGGTGAAACTTTCAATGAGAGAACAGCCAACACAGAGGACAATGCCAGACTGGATGTCAAAGCGCAAGGTTTGTGGGGAAGCAATAGAGAGATCGCATTCTTTGATGTAAGGGTGTTTAACCCATACGCGTCTTCTAATTGCTCAGGAACAATAGCAGCAAGTTACAGACGACATGAAAAAGAGAAAAGAAGGGCATGTGAAAGAAGAGTGATAGAAGTTGAGCATGCTTCATTTACCCCTATTGTCCTCTCCACGACTGGTGGCTGGGGTCCCTCAGCATCCATTGTGTTCAAGAGGCTGGCTTCCATGATCTCAGAGAAACACTCCTCCTCGTACAGCTCCACAATGAAGATGATCCGCAGCAAAGTAGCCTTCTCACTCATTGATTTGGCAATCACGTGCTTGAGAGGAGCAAGATCGTCTTTCCACAGACCCATGAAAGCACTCAACCTGATCGACAACCCCATTGACCTTATGGTCAACAAGGGGCAGATCTAACTACATGATGGACTAATTGCAGACTAATTGCTTGCAAAACACAATGACCATGTCATGATCTTTATACCTTGCATTATACTGTATATATGTTATCTGTAGGCAGTGCGCATGTGTGCCTACTTTGCTTTATTAATTATTAATAAGGGAATCTTCGCTAATGGCCGCGCCCGCCTTGGAGGACTTCACTCCGCGCCTGGAAATATGACAGGAGTAACTTAGAAACTGGTGAGCACCGTGATATGTACACGCTAACATTCTTCAACCGTTACTAGCGTTGAAAAGCTTAGCTCGCATGGTTGCCCTTCTAAATGCTCTTCAGAACCTGTACGTAGCTTTTGCCATCACAGAACACTAGCTACTCTAGCTCGCGACTGTTGGTTCCTACTTACATTATGTTCCTGTAAATGCTTACTGTAAATGCATGTGCTGTAAGCAGTCATGTGTCTGTCTTTGCTGGAGAATTCTTTGTGCATGTGTGTGCAGTGTGTGTGTGCAGCGTGTGTGTGTGGGTGTGTGCGTGTGTATGTATGGTGTGTGTATGGTGTGTGTGGTGTTTGTGTTTGTTGTGCATGCGTATGGTGTGTGTGCGTGTCTCATGTGATTGGTGGCAGTGGTGTGTGTGTGTGTGTGCTGAGGTTGCTGAGGTGTATGACAGTGTCATGTTTACCTATTGTGAGTGACAGAGCTGCGACCGAAAAGAGCAAGTATTTCGAGTTGGGGTGGCAGCCCCATGAATTTTTAACTCGAAATACTTGTTCGTTAGTGGCTGATGGCCAATTAATTAATTATAGCTCCCTTGACTTCGGGTTGTTGGACGGTTTGATTCACTGTCGTTCAACGATCAACTTTAAACTCGGCCGTCGTTATAGCAGCTACCTTCCATTGCTACCAGCTCACATACGTAAAAAACTGGCTGGGGCCGACCCGCTGTTGTGCAACTTGCCATAGCAGAAGCCCGCAGAAGGTGGGCGCCCTGCTAGTTATTATTATACCGTATTTGTCCGAATAGAGGCCCGAGCCTCTATTACTTTCCCGGGAGTTTTGACCCGGCCTCTATTCAAGCCCGGCTTCTATTAAAATTGTTATATATTTTTCCTAATACTTGGCCTTGTTTGAATGACTGAATGACTGCAAGTCAAGATTCGCACGCGACTAGTTCTGTTGTGAAAGAGAGCCTTGTTAGAGGCTGCCACGTGTATAACGGGGCAGCGGCTTCCTTGGTCGTCTTCTCTGTGCAGTCAACGGCTTTCAACTTGAAGGAGATGTTGTGCGACTTTCTTCTTAGACATCACTCTTGCAACTCTGACGATTCTTGGCAACTGTGAAGTTTGACAAGCGACTTGCAGTTGCTAATGAGCACAAAAGTGTTGATCGGCATTCCGTGTCGATTGAGGTGAACCCGGCCACTATTCGGGACCCGGTCACTATTCCGACCTGGCCTCTATTAATGAACTGGCCTCCTGACCCCCGGCCACTATTCGAGCCCCGGCCTCTATTTGAGCCCGGCCTCTATTTGAGCCCGGCCTCTATACGGACAAATACGGTATTTCTGTCATTTTGCAAATGGCGGCACTCACGGCATACTTTACAAAGCTTAAAATCATCTCTAATGGTGTTTCGCCGTCTCTCAATTGAACAAAATGTGTTCAAGAACATGTGCTGATAGAGTGATACTCATAAAAAGCCTAACAAAAGACTCTTCTGCGAGACACAGGTCTAATTATCACTGACGGACAATGTAAAATGGCCGCGCTCCATGCTCTCTGTTTGCTAGGCTCATAGTCATCTTTCTTCATATTTCTCTGTGTATCCAAGGGACGAAATGACTTTCTAGAGCATGCTTAAGTAATCGTATTGTAGTAGAAAGCTTATCTAACTATTCTCCTACGAGGTACAGCCCCAAATACAACAGATGTCGAAGGAGCCGTTGGCTGATGAGAGACAAATCGAATCATGGCATTACCACTTAGGGTAGCATTTTTAGCCAGCACACTCCTCCTCCAGGCACAAAGCAACATGTACATCCTCATTCAGAACGTAATGTAGATCAAAAAGCATCAGCAAAGCATTTTGACAGTTTGGTAGGGGTGCTTTCCTTGGATGACTTCCTAGTCTGGAGACTTGAAACTCCAACCCCAACAGTCTATGGCATCGTGATATATCTTTCACACCAGCAGCAACGCTGCATACCCAAATATTTGAACTATTGAACATACACAGGGAAGTTGTTAGCAAGTAGTTTGAGTTCAGGGGCGCCCGGCGTCCCAAGAGTTTTTTAACTCAAAATACTTGTTTTATACATTTACCCATTGATTGACTTTATGTTGCATTCCTGTCCATTATAGGTATAGTACAACCTCAGAAATCTACACAGACTGGTTCCCCTACTGACGACAATGTGGTAACTCCCCGGGTGAATGCTCTTATACTCAGATACACACGCACACACACACACACACACACACACACACACACACACACACACACACACACACACACACACACCAGCATAGCAATGACTTCACATAAGCTCCAAATGTTTGAGAAAGAAGCAAAGTTAGTTAGTCGGCCAAGTACACATTGCAGCTATCATCCACCCTCACAAGCTAGGGACAGAAAGTGTTAGTATACCAGCATTCACCTTTGATATCACATGTCTATAATTATTCTAAATTTCAGGGACATTTTTTACATGACCGTAGTTTATTGTACAAACAGTTCATTGCTTGAATTTCATTATGTAGTTATTTTGTTATGTAGTCATTGCGTAAATCTTGATCTACAGTTGCAGAGTACAGGAGGGAAAAGAGACAGACCAGACCACACAAATGTGCAGAGAGAAGGTTAGTTCTCACTGCAACAGCTGCTTTTGAATGTATATTACATGCATGATGTCATCGTCCTTAATTGGTTTCTTTTACTTTTTGTATTACAGGGGACACTGGAGGTTCAAGGTAATGTTTTGGCATACATAACACAGAAGCACACATGCTTTACATATATGTATTATGGATACCCACGTAGTTTTTACAGGGGCATACACACATATTAATATTACTTTACAAATTGCATGTAATGCTATCGTTTACCCACACACACTATAATTATAAGCATGCCCTTGTATGTCTGTTTCTGTATCTTGTATACTCATAAAACTACATATAAAATCTTCCTCATGGAGCAACTGCAAAACTGTCTCTCTTATTTTCTCATTAGGCATACTAGCAGTGCAGCTGGTCCCCCCCCAAATGTCCCTGCAGAGGTATAGTTTATATGGTTGGGTACCTCAACATCAACATGCTATAATATATCTATATCATCGGTACCAACACTTCCCCTTGCATGCATGCCAACTGCATGCACATGTATGTTTCAGCACCCTATAGCTAACTAGAGCAGATAAGCACATTCACAAGGTGCATTATATTCTCTCATAATTGCTATATACATACCATGCAGATGACTGAGAGTACCACGGGTGTGTGATTACCATGTGCACCCTCCTCTATCATGAAGAAGTGTCAATCTGTACCCAGAACTACCCTTTATTAAAAAGACTACACCAGCCCTTGTGATTATCAGTAGTTTCAGCTTTTAAACTGTATTAGTTGTATGAGAACATGCTTGCCTCCGCCTGTAGAGCTGTATCTGATAGTTATGACTATATAATTATGTATGTGCGTGGTTGCAATTGTGTGACATGTTAATTAACTGGATTTGGAATGGACTCTTAACACTAACACGTACTGCACACACTAACTTGTTCTCAGCGTAATCAATATTAATGCATGAATGCAATGAGGTTATATGCACAGCTGGTGCTATAAAAATATAATAATTATATTATATACTGTATATATATATATACTGTTACCAAGGAAACCATGTTTTCTCAGGCATATATCACCTATTTGCAATTGCACAATGGTTTCCTTGGTATACTGGTACACTTATAATTATTGTTATAAATAAATTTATATATACTACACTTTCAGGGGATGTATTGGTGATATATTCTCTAATACATCACCTTCAAGAGTGATATATATAATAATTATTATAATTAAGTTACTTTTGCATGCAAGTTGGCTTATCATTATTATACAGCTTTGCTGAAACCACTATCCAGTCTAGGTCATTCAGATTAAAGTAATAAATGGTCCGTACCAGCATTAAAACTCATATCCTGTGGTTGGGGCACATATGTAGTGTCAACTGATTGCAGGATGTATGCATGGTCCAGGCATGTACTTAATGATCATGAACTGTGAGTCGTAGGAGGAACCAGCTGGAATTTCATTAGTTGAAATAGTTAAGGTGCAATACAGTAGTGTACTATAATTGAGGAAGTGACACCAGAAATACAAGTCTATAAAGCAACGTACATATGGTATGTGACATGTGCTATTTATGTGTTATGCAGACTTATGTAACTCTGCAGCCGTGAGTAACAAGTCACCCAATACCTATACAGCTGTTGCCATATGGTTGTGAGGTATTATGTATAATTATACTATAGCTAGTGTTGTATTATAAACGTTCCCATGGTCAGCTAGGTTAGCTGCATGATAAGCTAGAAGTTCATCATACAGACATATACCGAATGACTGATCATATAATTCTAAATGTATAATTTATTTTTACACAACACATTATTGTTAAGACACCTACTATGTATAATATTATACTGTAGAACAGCCATTACCCATTGTACTTTGTCTCCGTCTTCTTACATTTTAGTGAGAGAAACAGCTATACCATACATATAGATAGATTCCATTCAATACCATATTTCCCCCTCCCCCCCTCCCCCACACCTAAGTAGCTACATATAATATACGTAGGACAGCAGCACACCATTTAGCTAGCTACAGTATATAATTATATACATATAGCCAACAGCACCACATCCACTTCTCTCCATGGAAAACGCACATTGTTAGTTATAGTTTAAGCTATGTAGTTGTGGAAAAGCACATAGTATAAAGAACAGAACACATACATACATGCCTATTCGTATGTACACACAATGTCTGCACGAGGATAGTATCTTACAGTGCAGATGTTCTTATCCAGATGTAGTGACTTTATAATTCAACAACAGTAACTTTACCCTCGTTCATTCTTTTCTGAATTATAAATTATAATAATGGATAGTAAAGAAGGGTATGTCATAAACAGTACATGCAGAAACAAGTAAGGCTGATGGAGCATTGACCATTGTCCCTATAATAAATTATACATGCGAGGATATGTAGGGCTATGTACGGTGCAAAATTCTTGCATGTATATGGACCATGGTGTGCACTGTGTAAAAGCCTTAAACTTGTTTCTGTACCTTTTATGCCATCCCTACATCCTTGCTATTTTAGTAGATTATTTCTAGTTTAAATTTTCTTATGCTGCAGATGAACCATAGATTTCACTTAAGGAAGAACCAGCTGATTTACCACAGATACTGATGATGTGTTCCTTTCATTGCAATGCACAGTTACCTCCTGCCCAAGAAATTAAACTACAGAAATGGCAAGGTGATCTTACATGTACGTACACATGCAGTGACAGTGGTTACATGTGCAATAGATAGATATCTATCAAGGTTGCAAAAGAACTATCCAAGCTTGTGTGTAAATTATCTGATTGCACAACTGAAATATTTATTAATGAAATGCCCAATCATGGTATATGATGCATTTGGCTGTGTACAAAAATGCGGTAAAGCACAGAAAAAGGAATGACACAAGCAGGATAGTCACAGAGCAGGGCAAACAGACAGACATGCAGACAAACATAATTAAAAGCCTCACCCAGACCATAGAGTCATGCTATATACCTCACAGTTACTATAGTGATTCACTTTGTTTGCCCCAATAATTATGTTTAGCACTTGCTGAAATCCCTGTGTGACTTCCTTTTATGCAAGAAGCCTATAGGTGGCAGATGTCAGTGATCATGAGAATCCACTACATTCTCATTGCATTCACGTCATGCTTGGGGTCAGAGCACATTGATGCTAAATTAATGAAGCTACTGCTTGCAAAGCTGACTCCACCAGGCTGCTCTAATTACTCATTGTGGCCTATTTTTTGTGAAACAAGAAGTATCAGGGTGGGGTTCAAGGTCAGTTCACATACGTAATGTATATATTCACGAACAACTCCCTTGTCCAGGATGATTTAATATTACACGTAAGGGCATCCAGTCTTCCATTAGAGCAAGCTAGGTTATTAAGGTGGGAGTACACCTAATTGAAATACAGTAACATAATGCCCTAGTGTATAGTGTTGCTTCCATTTCTATGTATTTCCCAATTTTCTGCGCTATAGATGGGCCCATGCAGTGGCCAGGAGAAGGAATGTGGCAATAGAGGTATATGCTAGCTTCTTTGTATTTATGGCACATGCATGAATCGTCACATATATCCTTATTAGAGCCTGCTATGGTTTTAGAGTTATACACAATTATTGTTGTGCGTATATTTATAGTGCAACTTTTCAGTCTCTGTTGTACATGGTATGTACATGTATAATTATGTACAGACATTACACCCTAGTGGAGCTGCACTGTGGTCATGCTGTATATGACTCTTTGAGGCTAGTACTAATACACATTATACATGTCAGAAAGGGTTGGTTCTCTAATACCAGCTTCACAACAGGGTTGAAAACCTTGCAAGGTTTTCAACCCTGTTGTGAAGCTGGTATCAACTGTGTAGCTGGTACCAACCCTTTCTGATGCCTGAGCCAGCTGAGAAGCCCTCACTTCATTATACATGTCATGCATTATTAGGCAAGCACACAAGTAATGGGACGTACAGTGGTTGGTGCTAGCTTCAGGGACGGTGTATGTGCGCCTTCCAGCACTAGGGGAGGTGTCGCAGGGGATTGACCCGCAGGAGGAAGTCTATATGGGTTATGTGTAGGCAGCCAAGCGCCTGTATTTCTCAGAGCCCTATATGCAACAAAGACAGAATGTTTTGTACTATTATCTCACTTAAGATTGCAAACGTTGCTCCTAGTACATGTATTTCATACTTGTGTCCTGACCTTGACCATATAATTATAGCAGCAATGCATGGATCATATGCCAATGTGTGTGATAGTGGTAGCATATAGATACTGTACATTGTGGCAATAAACAAACACTACTCCATTGTAGCACAGTTGCCAAAATGATTGAATATTTTAGCAGTATACAAGTATGTACAAGTATAGCCATGTAAATTGAACCCATACATGCCGGTAGAGCTTCTTGTTTTACATGAAATCGATGGTAAGTATACTCACAGATCTATGCATGTCTGTTTTCCTTTAAAATTATCTAGTCTATAGCTAGCTAGGTTGGAGTGGATGCATCAATTATCATTCAGTGAACAATGACGTACAATGACGTACACATACACATAACTTCAATCTGTACAACTACAACTGTATGAGAATACTCCAGGTAGAATTTAACTGATAAACAAACTGCACCACCATGCATACTTAATTACACAAACATAATATGCAGCCATGTACATGATAGTGGGTGACAAGCTGTGCTTTAATGCATATGTATGGAGTAACGTGGTGAAATTCATGCGGTGACTCAGACTGATTGCATTAGGCAATTTGTATAAACATAATATAGCAAGTGATACTGTAGAGGTTCATTACTGCGTGTTCACGATGCAGGAGGAAGTTAACGAGCTTCGAGCGCAGTACTGACTTCAGTGGGATACAAGACGTTTCGATCCGTAGATCTTCATCAGTTGTAATACAAAACTTAGGGAAGCGCGACATTAAATAAGGGTGTGTGTGTCATTGAGTGTCAAATGTTCACTCAATGACACACACACCCTTATTTAATGTCGCGCTTCCCTAAGTTTTGTATTACAACTGATGAAGATCTACGGATCGAAACGTCTGGTATCCCACTGAAGTCAGTACTGCGCTCGAAGCTCGTTAACTTCCTCCTGCATAATATAGCAACATTTTTCCACAGCAGATCCAGGAGCTTTAGCATTAGATGCTCAGTCTGCATCCTCTTCTTCCCCACCCACATGCACACAAGTACACACTGGTCATTCAGTAGCAGTTGACAGCTCATCCAACTAGCTATATATAGCTAGCTACACATGCACCAATGCCTAGCTAAATGGTCACTGTGCACATCTTAGCCATGTTACTTAGCTAGCACTAGTACTGTTGATCAACTCTAAATCTGTAAGTTAGCCTTCTGCCCATGTAACTAGCTACTGCATGTATTCCATACACGTATATAGCTAGCTACCTGCATAATAATCTATAGGTAGCTAGAACTTATATAATTTATCTGGTTAGACAGGGACACCGAGTAATGTACCAGGGCGGAGGGAATTAGGTACTCGGTGCAAAAAGCTAAACATGTAAATTGAAGCGCCATTACTCCATTGCCAATGCACGGGTAATACAGCTATTAGTTGTAATAGATAGCTAGTCTATAAAATTATTGGTAACACATGCACACTGATAATTTCGCTATTGAAACATCTTTACCCTCGATAGTTCTTCTTCATACGAGCACAAAGTAAAGAAAAATCAATCATTTCTACTCTGTGAAGTCGAGTTTCCGGGAGGTTCACTGACTAAGGAACGGTGAGCTCTGGAGTGTCGAGTACTGTTTGCGGGCTCCGTTCGCTCGCTGATAAAGTGTCTTTACCCTCGTTCAATCGCCTCCAAACGAACACAGTGGCAAGAAGAGCTAATCATCAACACTCACTGAGGTCGGCGTTCAGGGAGGTTCAGGTTCCTAGGAATCAGTATAAATGAGTGCCTTGTTGGAGTAGGTCGAGCGGCCATTTTTCAAGCTGCACGACCAGGGAATCTCCCTGCTCCTGGCACCTTGGCCAGATTGAGGACGGAGGGGCATCGAGGCGTAGGTCAATAGTGTGAGTCCTGTAACTGGAAAACAATGCTTTTATACACCCTACTACCTGGTACAGAAAATATAGGGTAGCTGTAGACACCATGTTCTCAGCAATGTAGCCTACTAACTAGCAAGCTCGCTATATAGCTACATAGCTATGGATTCAAGTGGTACATAGGCCAATGGAGCTCGAGAATGGTTTGGTTTCAATCAGTGGATTTGCACACTGTTTCAACCTGAAGGCTTGTGCCAATTGCTAACAACTATACTCAAATCAGGTAGCTAGTTGCAGATGATTAGCTATAGCTAGCTACCTGGTGCATATTCAGGCACTGCCGAGGGTACAGCAATCATGGGAACCGATAACAATCCCTTGTAACACAAAGTACTGCATGTGTTCATATTTTGCATGCATGCATCCCATAATTACTAGCAATGATGTAATATATTTCAGAATTGACCTACGTTACTCACCAGTCAATCTGTCATAGCTAAGTCTAAGTCTATAAGTAGATTCTGTCAGGTATAGTCAGGAGCTTGCTGTCATCATTGTGATTTTCATTAATTGTCAGCATTGTCTTGTGGTTCAGCATAATAGGGTTGCAGTTTAAACTTTATTATCAACCAGCTGACCAGTAGATACATAAAATTATAGCTAGCTAATTATTGGTATTAAGAAATCACAGCACCCTTAGCTTATAACTTAAAATAATGTAAAGAGTCTATACCCGAGGGGGTCTATAATCTCTAAACAGATTGATTATCAAGAGTTGCTATAAGCAGCTTTTCAGCTTAATACGTACTCCTACATGGATGTCAAATCTGCACTACCCAGCTGATACTGTAATGTGAAACCAAGAGCTCTTGACAGACAGGATATAGTTCCTGAGTCGCATGTACAACATGCATGATTGAACCTTTTGACATCTAGCTAAAAATTAAATTTTACGGGTCAGACTGCCACCTTAATGTATGTATTTATAGTGCATGTGTGAATCAACAAACATTGGGATTATTCTGTTTTTCTTTGGCACTATTCAAGGTAGAAACAGATACACTATAGGTACCGGTATCAGGGGCGTAGAAAGGGGGGGTTCTGGGGGTTTCAGGAAACCCCTTTCAAAATAATAGTACCAATAAACTGAAGAGAGGTAGCCACTGCAAACTTAACTGGTGCTTGAGGTAGTGCAGCCAATGGCCTTTTTGTAGCTGGTGCACTATAGAAGACAAGTTTTGTTCCGATTTACATCCTTTCCCTCATGATTTCAGTTGCAATAATGACAAGCTCGCGTTTGGTGGCCATTTGATGATGTAATATGACGTCATTCTAAGCATAAACCAGAAACCCCCTTATGAAATTCCTGGCTACGCCCCTGCCGGTATTCGGGTACCACACACTTTTTGTTTGGCACTTCACTGCACAGTCCTGATTATTAGCTAATTTCTATGGACTGAATGAAATTGAAGACATGAAGCAAAGCAGGTGATCCATATACTGCCAATTTGATAACAAGAAGCTTTACCATTGTCCATTGTGCATATAGTGAAACTGCATCAAGTATACAAGCTATAATCCAGTCATTCAAAGTTGTGCATGTCAGTTTCAACAATAGTTGTTACCAAATTTTGAAACAGTTCTAATGTTACTTTATTGATGCTTGAATTATAATGGCTATGCACTATATATAAATTATGAATTGTGTTCTGCTTGGCAGATGTATGCATACTAATTATATAATTATGATATAATTATGCCAGGCCTGCTTAGCTTTTCTCCACAAAATGGAAGTGATTATATGCGCATACATTAATTCTGTGCACTATCTATTGAGCCAATAATACTGTGAATATAACAACTCCTCATCGCAAGGCAGACCAATGCATGAGGACATAATATATAATTGTGTACCATACTGTACACACTTATATATTCTCCATTACCTAATGTATATGCAAGAACTTCCTCTGAATCAGATTGCTGTTTCATTACAAATCTACAGTGTTCACTATATGCTGTCCAAGGGAGGCGCTGCAGGGTGCATGAGGACCATTATACAAGAAAAGCACGAAGTTGGAGGTGTAGTACATTTAAAGCTCTGATTCTGTGACATTGGCAGTTGGCTGTGGCGTCCACCTTCCTGCATGGGAGATACGCATGCTGACTATTATGTAAGTAATAGTCAGCTCATTGACAGCTGTTGCACATCAGGTGGAACCCAATGTTCCAGTAACCATTGCTGTGATTAGCTATGTCTTGGTTAAACTTACAATACTTTAGCGCAAGTATATATTGCTATAAAATAATTTTGTATTGTAGTAAAGATTGCACTAAGTATACGTAATATGCAATGAGAGCATGCATAAATATTATATGTGCTATGTACTCTGAAGACAACTTCCCTGCATCTGTTTGCTGCACAGTGCAAACACTGACATCTCCATGCATGGTACGTGGATCGAGACAACATATCTTGCTTCTGAATGACCTAGGTAGCTGCATGCAATGTGCTGTGGCTTAGCCTTCAATGTGTAGCTGTAATTCTGTTGAATGCATGTGCATGCAATGATCATGAACAACACCAATTCTTGCATATTCAGCGATCGATCTGATTCTTGTCATGCAACCCACTGCTCATGAAGGAACTATTATAATGCTGCACATTTCGAATTCCCTTTCAACTGTTCATGGCACAATTAATACTAGACCTAGTTTCATTGATTGAATGGAATTAAAGATGAAATCGTGACATGTGATGCGAAACTAAATTATCACCTTTCCTATTGTCTGTTGATACAGTGAGCAATGGTGTATTCAGTGTGATCTAACCACTCATTCAAGTGCACATATATCAGTTTCATTTGCAATCATGTACACAACATCATGTGTCTGATTATGAGCAAGTGCAGTGAATGTTATACCATGGCTGCAAGCACTAAATTAACCTGCATTCATTCAATCATTAATCCATGTCTGTCCGCATAGAGACACCTTGTCACTGAATAACTGGGTATAATCTTTCTTTACCGAATGATTATCATGTACAGTAGCTTTCATTGCCAATGGACACATGCATATGCAGATGCAATGGCCATCATGGATATGCATCTGAATTCAAAAGGAGATAGCTAAGTAGGTATTCCATATAGTGTGATGCATTAGTGATATTGATCTACCTTATCATGAAGCTGAAGGCCAAAGGAGGAAATGTAGCCCTCACCTATAAAGCATCACATTAATGTGGTATAAATTCTAAAATTATTAATTGTAACAATATTACACATGCACTTTAGGTATAGCACTGATATTGATGGCCATCGCATTATTATGTGCATGCATGTGCACAATATGCGTGCACTCTTTATTGTTGAAATTATTGTGTGGCAAAAATTTTGTGTTTAATTTTTGTATGACATAAATTTGTGATCTGGGCTACCCATGAAAAGTAAACCCCAGGAAATATTAATTATTATCAAAACATGGTGGAATACAGTTGCAATTGCATGGTGTGTGCTTCGCAGCTGACTCCCGCGAAGCCTGCAGATAGGAAGTAGCTGTAGGAGAGATACTTGTTTGTGAACGAGAGCAAAGAAATAATACTGGTGCATGTGTATATACTAGTTGCCCATGTATCTGCATTATAATATTATTATATAGCTCCCTATAATTATATATGCATGCAGCTAGTCATGCATCCACTCTAGTTAATCCTCATGACATTGTCCATTAAAATGATTGTATGATTTTACAAGCGTATACTATGGCATGGCTACTGTTAATGATATATATACCATGTCGTGCTCATTTGGATTGATGATTTCATCATTGCAATTTAACATAGCAATTGTCAATATACAGTAATACAAATCATGCATGCTATAACTAGATAACCATACATAGTATAAAAGTGTATTGCATTAATACAAAAAAAATGATTTTCATGTGCTTACAAGAGCAACATATTATATAGTAGGACAATAAGCGTATGTAATATGCAAACAACTGTCAAAAGTATCAATATAAAATGAAATGGATAGAACATAATATCAAAATGTAATGTTAGATATACAGTAACACAAAGACAGTAACGGAAGTTATGCTTATAGGTATACACATTACAGTATATAATAGCACTGTTCACTGGGAACTATAATTCAAAGCTCGTACTTCCAAGTCCGGTGTGACACCCCGTTCTAATGCTCTTTGTGAAAAGTGTGGCTGCCTAGCTGTTTCTTGTACACTTGATGTAGTGATATGCATATCCTCTGATTTTGGCAAATCTAGAGGCGGACGTCGAGATAAAAAGTGACGCATTTGAGGCCTGCTCAACAAATCCATGTCATGCAAACGATCAGTACAGTCGATTGTTTCATAAGCTGGGTTAATTGTCATCTTGACGGAATCGGTGGACTCAGAACTTGCAACTGAGCTAGCTGCTGCATCATCAGCGATAGAAAAACCTGTGCAAAACAAGACAAATACGTATATTATCATGAAACTGATAGGACCAAGTCAATGGGTCCTTGCCCAACAACAGTGTTACAGTATCTAAGCCACTGAATACTACTATTCAGTTTCTGGGTACACATGCAAGCTCTTGACCTCAACAAACATTAGATCTGCCATCTTCGAAACAAACATTGAAACACATATCAAGACCTAATCATACAGGACAGTAAATTGCGCTGCAAAGCATGGTTACAGACAAAGAGGAACATTGAGGATACGTAACAAACACACAGTCAAGCAAAGGTAGTTCCAATGATGATACTGGTTATGTCACTCACTTGGAGATTTTCTACTTGTCGCAGAAAGTGGTTTATTTCTATCCTGTAACAGATACATTCAGAAAGACATGTGCATGCATAAGAGTAGCACACAAGAATACAAGAATTTGTAAAACAGTGGAGGATATCAAATGTTTTCTTTGGAGCAAATAAACACATGCAAGATATTTTATCGTAGAAACATCTACCAATCATCCACCACTTTAGTTGATATCATGCAAACAATACACACTCCAGCATTATAGCTTTTCTTGCTTCATGTCTTACCGTGAATCAAGCAATTGCCTAATGGCTACATACAGTGACGCAGTTTGTGAGGAATTAAAATACGTACGTACGTAGCTGTTTTCCTCAATCAGAGACATCTACACAAACCGTAGCACACTCTACCTTTACTGTAGCATTCTCAAAAGTGAAAAATATTGTGAATAAAGACTCCATATAAAATTGTCATGGTACCTAGCACTTATCCTTAATCTATTCCAGTCTGTTCATATGTCTGTTCGCGTACGTGTCATTAGAAGTGGGCATCTGATTGGATGACACACTCATGTGGCCGCAAACGACCATCCCTAAGGTCAAGGGAGGGGAGGCTGAGAAAGGAAGGGACTGTCTAGCGTACATGTCAATTACTCCATGATTCCTGACCCATGTGATGCTCGGTTTCGGCTGCTATGAATTCTGTTGCCGAGGATTGTTGGCAGTAGCATTTATAGTTATTAAAGTGAGTGATCAGTGAGAAACTGACAACAAAGTAAGAACAAAGGACATCATTATGTTGCAATAGTAACGTGATGCAAGTTCCATCATTTTCAATGGTCAGCATTGATTTTTCAACAGCATCTATGTATATAAAAAGAGGAGTTGGGTGCAACCTTTGTCCCCATTTTTCTTGGCCGCCTGCCGACAGATTGCCACCAAACTTGCCCAGCACTGTGACGGCGTGGTGTAGGCTGCACAATAAGATTTTCGTTAATTAATAGCCCGCGACCGAGGAGGGGGAAGTGAACGAGTTTTTTTAGAAAACTCGTCCGCCAATCCTTCCCGCGTCAGGTAGCGGTTTGCTACCAAACTTTCTCAGAGGCACCATGCTATGCTTTAGGGAGAGGTGCTCAGAAACGAGTTACTTTTGCAGTGTACTATAAGGGAAAAGTTTGGACACGTTTTGGACGTGTTACATAAAATTCTCTTAACTTTGAGCCTGACACCATGACTTCCTCGAAGGATTCTGCAGAGTAAGAGGCTTCTTTTGGTTAAATCATATCTCAGCTTGTGCCCTTAGCGAAGAAGCATGTTCAGGATTGAAATGGCAGTGTCAATCTGTATTACTGAGGTAGAAGGAGCACTGCTACCCGGGCAGTGCATGTTCAGGAGTTCAAAGAGTTTTGAAGCCAGAAAAAATGAAGACATTGGCTGGGCCACCCAATTGCTATAATAGGTGCAAACTAATTACTATGTATGCTAGGCTAGACTGAGGTCTACATATCTAGCCAGACTGTCAGTAATTATGTCAGCATGGGGAGGAATTTGGAGCCATTGTGTCTATGGTAAATTGATTACCCTGACTACTGCTGACAATGTTGTGTACACAGGTACTTGTTTACTCAAGGGTAATACCCACTGAACCACAAGCATTGACCCTAGCTATGTATTTCATTACACACAATAACATGTTACTTGTGTTCAGACATATATACATAAGCTCACCCTTTCAAATCTGGAACTTGCTGATATGTTAGATGTTGCTTCTTCTTCAGACAATTGCATTTCACTGTGATCAATAGCTACAGAAGTCTGCATTACTCCACATTCATCTAATTTAAAATACGTATGTACAAGAAATGGGCCAGGCATTAAAACAATCATCTATTCACAATAAAATGTTGTGGCAGACACATTCCACTTAAACACTACACCACCATTAAATGGTGAGGAGAACTGGGTGATCAATGCAATACTACTTGTCACCTTCATGCACGAGTGACTCCTTACCAGTGTTTAGCTTAGGAACTTCAGAAGTTGATGATCCCTCAACAGTCATTTCTGTGTTGGTGAAGGTATTGAATCACAAAACCACACACTTCAACTAGCAATAATTGTAATGTATATACAAAGTCACTGGTGACATTAAAACACAATGTAAGACAACCTTTCCAATGCACCAGTGTACTGCAAATATGTACATACATACGTTTGATGACAATTTCATCGTCGTCTCCCATCTTTGCTTGTATTGGGCTGGCAACTACATAAAACAACCAAAGCATACATGGATAGCATAGAGACTCATTGCTACATAGCTACAGTCCTGGATCAATGATAGGCATTAGAACTGGCTACACATAGCAGGACTGCAATGGATCAAGACATTTCGGTCATATAGGTCTTCATTAGCTGATGAAGGCCTACATGGTCGAAACATACTGATCCAAACGTCAGAACTGATGCAGAGCATGCATGCATGCTTTAAAATGTTTTTTCACATGCAAGCATAATTATAGTAGCAAATGCCAACATGATTACTTTGCATACTTTTTCATGACTTAAAACTGCCCTACACAAATGAACTAGGAATGACCTATCAAACAAAGATGTGTACATGAGCATCTCCAATAGCTTTATAGCTCACCTGTTTTTCTATGCTTCCATAACACAACCACTACCACTACCATTACCATTACCACTACTACACAAATGAATATCACGCCCACAAGAACAGGAACGATGGCAATCACAAGGACGTTCATTGGTGCCGATGGTAAGTCATCTGTGAAAGAAACATGGCAATAAGAACAATGACACAAGTGACCATGAAAATGCAAACCTACCTGAACCTTGTATACAACTCATACTTTCAAACAGATTGCTCTACAGACTACTTGAATACTTACTTTCATTGTAAGTCAGTGGTCCAATAGAAAGTACAATGCAAAGACTGTACATATGTATATTACCAGCTATGGCCCATAAATAGTACACTGTGTTTGCTTGTTGATTGTTTACTATTGTACTATACTATATTCCAACATAATACAGTACCCTTAAATAGTACACTAGTGATTTAGCCAAAGGATACAGGCATAGCAATACATACCACATTGACCGGTTGTTAAGTGTATGCAATTATAGCTCTGGTAGGATAGAAACTTGTGCCTAATAAAGGATATACAATAATAATGAATGTGTCAAGAACTTAGAATTATATGCAAATGTCACATTAAGATGGGCACCACACAGCACAGTACAGTGTGTGAATTTCCATTAAGTACTTTTTCACTAGTTTGTAGTCATTATTACACTTCAGACAAGTAGCTAGTCTACCAAGGAGTCCTTTTATGCACCTCAAAGAAGGGGTGAACCCCTGAAATCACTAGACGCCTAACAAATAGGGTGAAAAAACAGTCAGGAAATGTACGCTTAACAGAGGATATGCACTTGTAAAGAGGGTGCGCTTAATAACCAATCGATAGGGTTATCACGACAGCAAGTGGTATAACAGAATGTCCATAGCACACCATGTACATACATGTACTCTTGATGGTGAAGTGACAATAGAAAGATGCATGTATCGTATTAATATATAAACGTATATTGTGAATGACGTGCATGGCAAGAGCTAACTACTGTCTTCAAGAAGACTTATGTAAGCCATAAAACATATTAGGAAATGTATAGTAGTAAGGAGAATATTGATTGTGAAATCCAGATCAGACAGTAGTTATCTAGCTAACGAATGTGCAAAGAAGGAAACTTATAGGGGTAATTCATATTGTTGTATTCTGGTGTCATGTGGTAGCTGATACCTCCTTCAGCACATACAGCAACATGGAAACTATTAGCTGCACAAGCACCATTTCTTGGCATGTTGCCACTATTTGCAAGTTATGAAATTGGAATTTGTACATGTGAGCTGTGAAGCATGAAAACCAGGGAACTATTTCCCATGCCCTTCATGCCCATGAAGGTGCTCTTCATGGGCATGTTAAGTCCTCTTTGTTTACCCCATGACCATCCCCATGCAGTACCTTGTAAATTTCTGCATTTTGTATCAATCGTACGCGTAATACTAGAGGAGTTTGCTAACAGACAGGTCTAACTCTACAGTCTACTTGAAAAACATGTTCGCATACCTCGTGCCCGACGGCCACCATGTAAATTTGAAGTCTTCATTTGAGCTTTAGAGAAGGACTATAGGATTCAAACTTGGCCACAAGATAGGGACTGTACCATAGATATGAATGATGCCATAATCCGTTTTTCGGTGAAATATCACCCACATGACTGTTTTGTCCCATAGCTATTGTTTACATATTGTGCGAAGTGGGTCGCTTTCTCCAATCCGCTCACAATTATATTTACTCCATGTGATCATGAAAGGACTTCATCATTACATCTCAGCTATCTCAGTAGGCCTAATAATCTCTTGGAAGAGGACTCACCTGACATAGTTATTTTCAGACAGGAGGGTTGGAGGACTGCATCAATTACTTCTGCTGAGAGAACAAAATCTTCAGTAGCAATTACCGTTACAATGAATACCTGTGTGGTTCTGTGATCACGGCATTTAGTGAGGTTGGTGGAGATGCCGTCCGATGCATTGAAAGCAGAATTGGTTAGAGTTACAGTTGAATTTAATGATGTGCTTATTCTGACACCACGGGCAGGTGAATCTATGCTACAGTCCATTGGTGACACATTTATCATCAGTACTGTAATCATTCTCATCGAGCCAGTGAATACGACATCAGGAAGAATTGACAATCCTACATGGGAAATTTCATAAAACTACTGTGACAATGATAAGCAAGTACATACCCAAACTATCACTAAACATGTACTACACAATTGGACATAGCACTCAGATGCTGCATTATGGAGTATACACCTTGGCTGAAACTAAACTAGTGTGCAAAATTCCTTTAGAATTAAAAGTAACTTTAGGAATGGCAAGCTAAAAAGCATAGAAACAAGCAAAACTAACTCATCACCATGATAAACCACATTCCCGTGAAGTTTGGTCTGCATTCCCAATTTCCTTCTTGCTACATGGTACTATCTAGCTAGACATTTGGCTCCAC
This sequence comes from Ianthella basta, assembly GCA_964019415.1. Classification (NCBI taxonomy): domain Eukaryota; kingdom Metazoa; phylum Porifera; class Demospongiae; order Verongiida; family Ianthellidae; genus Ianthella; species Ianthella basta. Next base: position 6,648,155 of record OZ025868.1, on the reverse strand, counting down.
GCAGCTATAAGGAAATTAGGAATGAAAAGCAAACTTCATGGTGTTGAGTTACTTTTGTTTGTTTCTATGCTTTTCTGCTGGCCATTCCTACTGTAAATCCCTTTTAATTCTAAAGGAATTCGTATCACTATGCACGTGTGTACAGTTTTGCATATCCAAAGGACTATGGCTACATCAGATTAATACTTGCGCTAACACACTTTTTGGGGCGCCTTCGGCGCCCCTATATTGTTTTCAGATTTAGGTCTTCGCATGTTCGTATATATATATATATATATATCTGTCATTTTGCAAATGGCGGCGCTCACGTCGTTCTTTACAAAGCTTTAAATCCTCTCTAATGACGTTTCGCCGTGTTTGAATCGAACGAAATGTGGTCATAAACATGTGTTAATAGAGTGATACTAATAAAAAGCCTAAGGAACGTCTCTTCTGCGAGATATAGCTTCAATTATCACTGACGGACATTGCAAAATGGCCGCGCGCTCAACGCTTTCTGTTTGCTAGGCTCAAAACTATCTTTAGATTTCGCCGTGTATCCAAAGAACGCAAAGTGTTTCTAGAACATGTTTAAGTAATATTATTGTGGTAGGAAGCTTACTTAACTGTTTTTCTGCGAGGTACAGCCCTAAATACAACAGAAGTCTAGTGACCCGTAGGCCAATAATGGAGGACCTGCGAGTCATGACACATAATTATAGCCATGATTCGCTCATATAGTCATCATAGGGTAGCCTTTTAACCAGCACACTCCTCCTCCAGGCACAAAGTAACAATTGCTCATTCAGAATGTCATATAGATCAAAAAGCAGTAGGCAAACATTTGACAGTTTGGTAGGGATGCTTTCACTGGATATGACTGGCTGCTCTGGAGACTTGGAACTCTTGCAAACCCAACGGTCTAGTGTGTCTTGATGTATCTTTCAGGCCAACAACAATACTGTACCCCCAACTATCTGATTTACTGAACGTACATGGGAAAATTGCTAGCAAGTAGTTCGAGGTTCAGGGGCGCCCTGGCGCCCCACGAGTTTTTTAACTCGAAATACTTGTTTTAAATTACGTAGATGAACATTGTGCAGAACATTGAGCACTGTTATGCCACTCTAGATGAACCGGACGCCGTATTTCCGGTAGACCAGCGCAACAAAATGGAGGCATCAGGGTACTCCAGGCTGGCTTTGGGTGCGCTGCCATCTTCAGTACATCAAAAGAAGCCTATCCATGGTCTTCAATTGTTTCTCGCTGCTGTCGTTTGGTAGTTTCACTGAAGCACACTAATACAATAAAATTGGAGTAGCCACATTCCTGAATAGACGTCACGAGCGTGAAGTCTTGATACTTGTGGGTATGTATACAAAGTGCTGCTACACACATTATACAAATGATATGATGTAAGAGTAAGTTTGTTTAATTGCAGTGAAGTATATGAATTATGTTACAAGTATGTGCACTGAATGAAACTGATGACAGCTACACTTTACAAGCACTCACTTTCTTGTGCCAGGGTGAATACCTTGTCAAAGTGAAATTCCCCAAAAAAGGAACGCAGATCAAGAATTACAAGCACAGGTTCAGCATGATTGATAATAACATCTGCTCTTTCACAAACATTTCTACTATGATTTCTGAGGGTAAACATTACTGCAACAGACTTGTCAGAAGAGTTGCGACTTTCCGGACAGTTGTATCGCTGATGCACACCTTCCAACACAACGTCCACAACAAACTGATAACCTTTATCATTTTCATGGATAGCAGAAAAGCCAAACTTGATAGGGTAGACAAATGGTGCTTGGGGTGTTCGATAAGCCGTGACAAGCAATCCCTGGCTAGAGAATGCTGATGGAAAGAAGGATGAAACAAACATGTAAATAGCTACCAGAAACTTACAGATGTGCACATATGCAGGTTGCCTGCAGCATAGTGAAACCGAGTTTGAGCCTACAGGGGTGCATTTAGGGGGGACACAGGGGGGCAATCCCCCCTTACCCCCCCCCCCCCCCCCCCCCGCCCCTCAAAAACCTATCCAGCCATATGCTACTAATGATAGCCAACCTAGATCACTTAAAAGATTTTGCATCTAGCTAGGTTTGCCTTCCCCCTCCCCATATTTCTTGAAACCTTAACCTTGCCCCCCTTGAAGAAATTTCTAAATACAGCACTGGCCCATGACAGGCTCAGGTCAGTCTGGGTATGAGACAGGGGTCTTTAAGGCACAATTTGCAGGAATTTCACAATCATTTGTAGCGTCATTAGTGTGTGATTCTTTGTTTTGCAAGAGAAAGTGACTGCTTAAGCAGCTTAATAGCAGTTAACAATGCCAAAGAAGTGAATGCTCTCAGAAAGAATACGCTGACTTTCCCCCATAGTTTGTAGTGGGAGTGAACACATTATTGCCAAGCCGAAAGGCGAGGCAAGTAATCTCGGCGGGGAGTCATCTCGCGTTCGTGTATATATGTTATAATTATAGTACGCTAAGCCAGCCTATATGCTTTTTATTTCCCAAGGCACGAGGGCGCGAAGCACCCAAGGGCAATTGAAATAAAAAGCATATAGGCCGGCTTAGCATACTATAATTGGCTTATTGTTTTTCAAAAGTTAAGAGGAACATAGCTGATTCGCTGAACCCTCGAACGTTTCATTGCCAAGCGCGTAGGGGATCAGAAGCAATGCGCAAGAACTCGGGAGGATTCTTTTGTGGAAGCGCTGCTCTTGTTGTCGCCGCGGCCGGAGGGACTAGCTAGTAGTTAACTACGTAACTACTTCCACTGCAATGAGGCCTACGTGAAGGACATTTCAGCGTACCAACCATCATTCAGACGTCCTGGGTCTCTGAAGGTATTCCACAATGGGATACAGCTTTGCTAGCCTCGCGTAGCCAGTCCCTATTTCATCGCCCCGCAAGGCTAACAGCTTCGCAGTAAATAGTTACGTACGCCAAACTTTACCAAGTTTGGGTTACTTGCAGAAAACATCATCTGAATCTGCTGTAGCTACAGAATGGAGAGAAGGCAGGCACTGTAAGCATTGTCGAGAATGCCTTGCTTGCATGGAAACGCTTTAGCTAGTTGCAATACTGTGCAGCAGCGGAAACATGTTGTATTCAGTAGAGAATTGGTCACTTCCCGACATTTCTTGCTTAATGACTTCGCATCCACCATTCTTAGCTTTCTTGCATGAATCCATGCATGAACATAGCATGCACACAAACAATTGCAAATCATGCTCAATCATGGGATGTCATGAGCATACACTGCTACGACATGACAAGGTGATACATGCACAAGCTAAGAGAAAGCCATGCATGCAATGTGGACAGCAGCTGCTCGACACAAAAGGTGTGAAAAATGAACAACAATTTTAAAATAGATCCCGTTGCCATGGTAACGTGCGTCTAAACGATGTTTCTAAACGTCGTAGACACCCCGGGTGTTGTTTCGCGCCGTGGTCTATTTCGACTAGCCGTGTTCTAATTCGACGCGCGGCGTTCGCGCCTATGCTCTAAATAGTGATTTAGAGCATGGGCGTGGCACACTCGTCCTTCGCGCTATGCTCTAAATGCCGATTTAGAGCATGGGCGTGGCACGCGCGGCGTTCGCGCCTATGCTCAAAATAGCGATTTAGAGCATGGGCGTGACTTGGGCCCGTGGTCTATAGCAGAGAAACTGCAGCTGCGATAACAATAGTAGCTAACTCCACAACATACGATGCACAGCTCGCTCGGCTTACTTGTTTCGTCGACAAACAAGGTAACACTACAATCCGGCATGCAGCGGCCTACGAACCAGAGTCGAGAAAGGAACTGGTTACGAGCTGGGAACAGGCTTAGGACACCACTCTGGGAAACGCTGTGGCTGACGGGGCTGACAGTGAGTAAGCTTACGCTTAGCTTACGCGCTGCATCCACTGCCGACCTTTAGGACGTCTGCTGCGAGATGAACAACCCAATAGCCAAACGACGTTTTCTCGGCCATTGTCAGAAATTGCTAACTACTTCTGGAAGACGCGTGATGACGCAAGTACGAGTAGTTAAACTGATTCGCTGCCGCTCCTTGCCCAATCATTGGGATCTATAACACTTAAATGCTGACCAATCGGTGTCTCTGAAGATTTAGACCACTCGGCACTCGGGCGCTTCGCGCCCTCGTGCCTCGTGCTCTAAATCTCAGAGACACCTCTTGGTCAGCATTTAACTATTACTTAAAGTACACTTTAGACATAAGTGGATTGGCTGAAAATAAGAGCCCAGATGGTAAATTTATAACCCAGCTAGCTGATATATACCCAGCTGACTGATATATACCCCAGTCTATTCTTTGATATTTTCGGCGTTGTCATGGCAACCAACAATAAGTGTGTATATATGTATATACATATATATATATCCGTCACATCGCGACACTTGCACAATGGCCACGTAAGCACTCTTCAGCGCTTGCACAATACACTCCTATGTTTAGGCTTGTACCTCCATCGCACTTGCGCAAGGCTTGCAAAAGCACGCGGCCAAAATGTATCCCAGGGACCACGTGCCTGGTGCTTGCACACTTGCTTCTTTGAACAATGGACAATGGCTAATATCAGGACACCTGGAAGGTCAACGCAGACATGTTTGACAATTTCTAAAAAAAATCAGTTTTAATGCCAAACAGACTTTCTGTTTGTCTCTCATATTTTCCTCCTCTCATCTCCCCCCCCCCCCCTTTGCTCCCTCCTCGATCCCTCCAGGTGGAGTGGCGCAGGTTTTCCTCCTCCAGCCAGTGAACGGGGCTTACCGTGCACACAGCCAGCGCATGCGCACAAGCTACAGCGCCAGTTTTGGCCTTACTTGCACAGATGGACTCCAGAAGCAGTCCGCGCGAACGCCAACGTAGGGCGCAGGCAGCCGCTTCAGAAGAGGGGGATGTTCTTACCTCGACAATGCCCCTACAGTTAACCTGGGCCAGTGGGTATGCCGGTTTCTTGCATCGCGTCGCCGGGCGGCTTGAGCGGCCATCTTGATGACCGCATTAGCGGCCGCCTCAGCGAGGCCCATTGCATTCTTACGTATGCCCTAGTCATATTAAAATGCTGGATCAAGTAAAAAGAACGGACCACGCCTGTAGGCGTTTATTGTCTAATACAATGCCAGCCCTAACCCTAACCCTAACCCTAACGCTAAACCTAACGTGCGCTAAGCGCCCCAGGCAAATGTATGGTCCGTTCTTTTTACTTGACCCCATTACAGAGGTCAGTGCGACGCCCAACCTATGCTTTGCCTCTATTCAAGATAACTTAGCTTAATACTTACTTGTTCTGCCCAATGTGCCATTTTCTAATTCTGTGTGACATTCCAAAGCTATACAGGTCGCAAGAAACAACCACCTGACGGATATCATTTCTGATTTCAGAAGAGAGAGAAAGTCCGCGGACAAGTCAAGGCGTTCGCGTTTTTATCGACCAAAACGGGAAGACGACACCTATGAATATCATTAGTTGCTAGTCTCGCGGGGCCTAGTCTTGTTCCCAGCCCACTTTCGGCCGCCAGAAGTGGGCTGGGAACGAGACTACGCGGGGCGGGCCAGATCCTTTCGGTCTTGCGTAACCCGCCGCAATACAATGGACTAGCCGGCTGGTGCTAGTCTCGTCCCCAGCCCACTTTCGGCCGCCATTTTGCAATGGCCCAACGGTGGTCTGGCGACTACCAGAAACACCACCGCCTATGAATAACATTAACTTATAATGCAATGAATATCAATAAAATGGCTTGTATGTGGTCCAGAAGACGAGGAGAAGAAGGAGACTAGAGAAGGAGTATCTGTGTCTTGAATCAGCCCCGAAACGGCCAACATGGGTAACGGACTGAGTATGAATTCGTTGGTGATGGTCGCTGTCCTTGCCACAGAAACACTTGGTCAAGGTGAGCCGCAGCATAGATATTCTACACTACGGTTGCGTAGTGTAGAATATCTAGTACGTTGAAGGTGGGGTTTCCATCTCGGTCATGGCTGTAGACATTTGTGACTGCTCCCCGTCTCGTGTGAAGCTCCGTTCTGACAAAGGTCATGAGGATGTGGGTCGTACTATCCCCCTGTCTGACAGGGCCGGCGCCACTGGTCAGGTTGGTCAGGTTTCAACCTGACCACTTTTTTCATACCTGACCACCTTTTTCATGTATAGTTTGAAACAAAGGCTAGCACTCACCTTTAAAAGGGAAGATATACTCCACAGCGTAGCCTAGTATACTTTTATAAGCCTTAGAGACCTTAAATTTTGCTCCTCAAAGGACAGGATTCTCGAGCGAACGGCAGCCATTTTCACACTTGTGCAATAACTATTGGGCAATTCTGTGGTATTCAATGTATTGGAAAGATGACAAGTGTGTACAATACCCTTTGATAGCTACCTGCCAGGGGGCGCTCAGAAGCAACATTCCAGGTCACATTATTTAAAATTTTCCTTGGCTTCTGCTGGCTGACCTTTGTCAGAACTGTTGTCGACGGTGTGTCAAGCCCTATCTGCCTGCGGCAGCATTTTGAGAGTAAAACGTTCGGCGGTCGCGTATGCGACAGTAGGGGTTGGGTGGGTGGGTGTCTACTGTGGCTTACTAGAACCCAGTACACCTAGTCTCACATAGCTAGACCGCTTCACCCGACAATAGATAGATAGATGAAGATTCACAGTTGTGCCCATGTGCAAGTTATGTTGTTGCTTCCCGCTCCTACTTGAGCCTATTGATGCTGGTGTCCAGTGCCCCTGACTTTTATCAGCTTGAACTAGTGCTGTTTTCCTACATCAACTGGTGCAAATACACTACTTGTACTTGGTTGCTATCCTTTGCAACTTGCACTGTTGGTCTTTTTTTGTAATGTTAGCGCATATCAATATTTATTTCAATTCTTATTTTTAAGTACCTCATGTGCTAGGACACTAGGGCTACTGCCCCATGCAACACTACACAGTGCCATTCATTAACCCTCTGTGCACATGCGCTGCAGGGTTACAGTAGTTGGGTGTGTGTGTGTGTGTGTGTTTGATTCAGCTTTTCCATTAAGTAACAAATTGGACAAGAGGACCTACGGATCTCCTCAGCGCTGCGAAAGATTGAATTAAAATGAGTGTTTTTTTTGTAAAACAGCCTCTTCACAAAGCTACAGAATTTGCTTCAAAGCTACTAGTGCACCTGTCAGCCATTTTGCTTGCCCTGGCTAGCGCATGAGCGTATTGTAATCACGTGACGTTGCTCTCAACCATGCAGAAGCACAGACACAGCTCAGGAAGAAACTGCGGAGCAGACACAACTTCAGCTCGAAGTCCGCAGCATCCTGCTGAGTCGGCTTTCTATCCATCCGTAGCTCCTACTTTGTCCCTACTCCCATGGTCCTACCCACTCCTTCTCCCATCTGTATCTAGCCTCGTACCCAGTCCCTATTTCCATTCTGACTTCCGTTCAATAGGGAAATAGGGCCTGGCAACTTGGACATCTTCTGTGTAGCTTGATGGCAGTTATTGAGGTAGCCCAACACGAACAGTTGACTCCGGAAGTTGACCCAAATCCGTAGGATCTTAGGTGTGCCGACAAAGACATCTTTTCCGCCGAAGAAGGCACACACAACTTCTCCCTGTTGCCAAATCAAGGTGGGACCTCCATTCTGATCTACATCTGTACGTGATCGCCTTCCAAAACCTCGTCTGTGGCACGGTTTAGGAGCTGTGTCGCAATATTACTTCTGAATTGGTCCAAAGTGACATGGATTGTGATGTCACGGATGTCGACAACTTGGACCCCCCCAATGTTGCCAGGCCCTATTTTCCCCCTGAACGGAAGTTGGAATGGAAATGGGGAGTGGGTACATGGCTAATGTGTATCTCCCACTCTTCCCATGTACCTAGAGTAACTATGTTCTCTATCATGTCTTGCTTAGGAACTCCTAACTCCTGACCCACATACAGTTAATGGCCCTTGTGCACTCCACTATTGTCCTCTCCCCTCCCTAGCGCTTACAGATCTGCTAACACTCATCTTGCAGCATCTCCAGCTCTTTAACACTCATGCACTATGGCTACACCTCATTCGGTTTGCTCAGCCTCTCCCCTATGATGCAATGCATCTGTCTAGTATATAATTGTATCAAGTAAAGTAGCCAAGGAGGTGCCTTTTCTTTCACCATGAACTTGTTATCCGAATCTCTTAATCCATATCTCTACCGCTCTGCTTGCTCTTCCATCTGTACATGCCTCATCCAACACAATCACCACCTTCTCTTTACATCTATCCTAAAACCCAACTACAATCGTTTCCACGTGCTTCTCCAGCACTGCTCTCTCGCTTGCCACACTGTTACATCTCAACAGATTGTGCTATACATCTTCCACTTCTCCTGAGCCACATTGTGCACAATCCTCTCTTGACAGCCCAATCCATCTACCCTCAGCTCTGCTGACCCACCTCTGAGTTAGCCAAGTCTGTCTTGCACACACCTGGACTTACACCCTCCTTACATATGACTCTTAAGCATCCCAGCTTTGATCTTTCCTTTGCCTCTGATACCCACTCTTTCCTTACTTCCCTCCTAGCATGGTCTTTCAGCATCTGACTAACTTCGTTCCCACACATTCCCTTTAACTTCTCAGCCACTTCACTTGTCCACCCAAACTTATCCAGACCACATTTTAAATCTTCCCACCACTTCACCTTTTGTGGCTCCTGTGCCTCTAGTGCCACCAATCAAATCAGCCTTCTGTCACTTATGCACTTTCTCCAAATGTCCCACATCAGTGTGAGCATACTGCAGAGCCACTCTTGAGTGCCAACGCCCCAACCCCAAAAATATCCAGGCTGCACGCATCTGAACTTGCTCAGGTGGACCCATCTGTCTACAGTAGCCCCACATCTCAACTCTATACAATACACAGACCCAATCAAAGCCTGTAACTACTGTACTTCACAGATGGCTCCCTTTTTACCTCACTTATCCTGCAGCTCTTCAACCATGCACACAGGGCCCTTGCCCCTGCCTTTGCCCTCATGTCAACCATTGCCCTACTTTCCACATGCTGATTAATAATGCATCCTAACTACTTATACTCAGCTACATTCGCAATGACCTCGCCATTCATACCAAATCTTTGTCCCGATCTTTTCACACCCTTTTTCCTCTTGTGCATTATCCCACATTTATCTACGTTTACCTTTTACTGACCACTTTTCACACCATTTACCTAGCACCACCAATGCTCTCTTCAACGTCTCCTCATCCCCTGCAAACATAACCATGTCATCTGCATACGACAAGGCCGGGATCAGCTGATCTTTGCCTTGCCCACCTCTGCCTTTCTTAGTTTGTCCAGCAGCGAGTTGATGTACAGTGAGGAGAGCACTGGTGACAGGACACATCCTCTAAACTTCTAAACTAATCTCCCTCTAAACGGTTTTACAAGCTCTCCTAGTCTTGTTTGGCACTGGCACCACAACACTACTCTTCCAAACTGATGGAACCATTTCATTTAGCCTGCACCAGTTGAACAGCTCCCACCAGACGTCCACCAGCATTTCCCTGTTCATCATTTCTATCGTGAGACCATCTTTCCCAGCTGTGGCCTTAACTTTCCGAGCCCACGTCACTTCCTCTCCATCCACCACTTCTTCGTCTCTTCTGCCCACCTCCTCAGCCACTTCTCCACCATTAAGTACCTCATCTAAGTGCTTCCTCCAACTGATATGTACTAACTCTCTCCCTGTTCTAACAGATTCTTCAACATCAATAGCCTTGCTTGCATCCACTCTATCTCCCACCTTGTTTACCACCTTCAACCTCTTCACCATCTATCACCACTTCCCTGGGTGCTTTGCCAACCTTTCAAGTTCCATGCACTTTTGGTTCTCAACTCTTCTTTGTCTGCCTGACAGCTGTTTTAAAATGACTTTCTCTTCTCTAGATACCCTTTCCTGAGTATCTTCCGCTCTTCCAAACTCTTGCTCTGCAGCCGTTCTAACTCTGCCTTATAGAATTGTCACCGTAACCCTGCAATCTCCTTGGTAAACCACAGTTGTCCGCTGCCACTGTATGTACCTGTACGTCTTTGCCCTGAAATTGTTTTGACCAGCATTTCAGTAATGCCACTACCTCCCCATATATCTAGCTCATTCTGATCCTTCTCAGCATTTCTCAATTGATCTCCAGCCTCCTGATTCTTTCATTTTCATTCTGGAGGTAATCCTCTGGCACCACAAATTCTTCCTGGCCTCTGGTGGCTTCTCTTCCTTAACCTCCTCACATAGCCCCACTATCAGAATATCCTATTGCAACAGTGAATGATCTGGCACCCTCACTGCAACTCCTTCAAGCTTCATCTCTTCAATACTTTCATTCATAGTAGTCACTTTAAAGTTGCCAATCAATCCCATATTCTCCTCTCCAACGATGTAGTAATCAACAACTGAAGACCCTCTCTCTGCCAACCCATCTATTCCCTTTCTCCCACAACGTATGTCTTTGGGATTTAGAGTCAAGCGTGAAGCTATTGGAATGCTTCTCTGAGGCTTAGAATCATCGTATCGACGCACGTTACCATGGCAATGAGATCTACGTACTGATATATCTATGTGCCAACAAAATAACTGCATCTGCAACAGTGGGATTTCATACAGGTACTGGGTACTATAAACACAAGCACAATACTGTTGTGTATATATTCTGCAATTTTGATTATAATTTCAGTATATACGCAGCCTTGCTTGGCCCTTAGACTAACACAAGTGCAATAACATCTCAGAACGTGACATACAATATAGTCTGGCATACAGCAGCAAACATACAATCATCCAAGGGACAAGTGCTGGACACTGTGGAAGTGGCCACTACTGTTGTCTCATTAAAATTCCAGTCCAAATAGCTTAAGCAACCTATTTTGCTTGTGTTATGTGTTTTCCCAATTTCTAAATGTGCCTGGACATTGATTGCTTCTTAACACACTCTCCTATGTGCCGTTGATCCAGCTCTTCATGGACATGAAGCTCTGCCCCCTCTCTGATGCTATGTATTAGACATCATACATATGTACAGAGTCCGAATACAGCTTTATTCACTGGCTCGTCTAATTCACTAACAGTGATCAAATTTTATATGTTTGCTTTCAATCTAATTCCATTCTATGCCACATTTACACCTGTCATGGTAACTCAGATGGAGACAGGCACTGTCTGTCACCAAGAGTAGATAAGAGATGGGAGTATGCAACCGCGTATCCCTGCGTGTATAACAGCATTTTTCTAAAATGACGCAGCAACACATCACACATGGGCATGGTAACACTACTTAATATTCTGATGAGTTTCCGGGAGTTTCAACAGTGTCTAAGGCCAGCTGGTTGCGCCGGTCTCTTCCCTGGATAGATCGAGCCCAGAACTTGCTGCGTAGCCACCGTGAAACTCCGAGGAGAGAGCTGTAAAACTGTGGATGGCAGCGCTGCTCTCGAGTGACACAAATCGATGCTTGCTGTCCCGGTCCTTCCTCGCAGGCGCTGCAGGGGTGTTGTTGCAACTACCAACTAACAAACCGAATAGCTCGCAATCATCATCATCATCATCATTTTATTTTGCAACAGGAGGTGCTGCATCTGTGAAGCTGCAGGTTTTCATGCAGGTCCTGATTTACTTTAGTACAAGGACAAAACATGAGGGGAGGGGGGGACATGTAATATGGCTGGGACAGAGGATAATAGGATGCAATTATTGTCAAGGAAAATAATGAGGTGGTCAGAAATCATGCATTGTCAATCAATCAATATTCAGTCTGTTTGTTGCCAAGATGGATGCATGTGAACGCTGCATGAGTAGAGCCTTATAAAAGGCAGAATCTGAGCTCATGGACTTTACTTCATTCGGAAGGTCATTGTATAATTTGGCTCCAAAGTACTCAAATGAAGATTAATACCAATTAGTACGCGGTGCTTTCAAATACAGATCTTTTACCCCACGGGTGGAAGGATGGGTGGTAAGAATGGAGTCTCTAGTCGCAAATTTGCTACAGAGATAGTCGGGAGCACGTCTGCTTAGACACCTGCGGACTTGCAGTATTGCGCTGATATCCCTTCTGCATGAGAGAGGGGGCAGGCTCAGTTGACTGCGCATCTCCTCGGTGCTGCTTCTGGGGGGCTTGTTCAGGATTATGGGTAGAGCATAGTTCTGCACGCGTTCCACTCTCTTGGTGAGGGTTGCCCCACAGTTGTGCCAGACCACAGAACAGTACTCAAGGTGCGGGAGGACAAAAGAAAGGTAGAGTGTTCTTCTGATCTGGCTTGGGAGATAGTAACTGGCTCTTCTGATGGCTGCAAAGTTTCCCTAGGCATGTTTTCCGCATGTTGTCAACATGGTCATGCCAGCGCAAATGTTTGTCGACTGTGACCCCTAGGTACTTAACAGACTTCTGCTTCTGTAGTACTGATCTCCCAATCTTCACTTCTACCTGGTCTTCCTGGTGCTTTTTTTGGTGGCTGCACATTACCATCAGCTGTGTCTTCTCCACATTTATCTTTAGTCCATTGCGCTCTAGCCATTCACAAATACACTCTAGGTCGTCTTCAAGCAGCTTACCTACTGTGGTAGGGTCTGGGTTGCTAACATAGATTGAAGTGTCATCAGCATAAAGGCTGATTGAACATTGCTGGACAACAGCTGGTAGATCGTTGACAAAGATTAGGAAGAGAAGCGGCCCCAGGATGGATCCTTGTGGTACACCGGTCGTGACATGTCTCCATTCTTAACAGGCACTGTGGGTGAGGATCCTTTGTCTCCGACCAGTTAGATAGCTAGTGAACCAGATGAGAGCAGTATCACATACTCCAATGGCTTCCAGCTTCCTGAGGAGGAGAGAGTGGCAAATAGAGTCAAAAGCCTTCGACAAATCTATCATGACTGTACCTACGACTTTGCCTTTGTCAAGGGCAGTCTTCCAGTCATCGGTACACTTTAGCAGAACATCCTGGGTACAATGTTTTGACCGGAAGCCAGACTGTGCATCACTCAAAAGCTTATTGGACTCCAGGTAGTCAGTTAGCTGGGCAGCAACCACGGTCTCTAGCACCTTGGCCAGCACTGGCTGGACAGAAATTGGTCTGAGGCTGTTGAAGTCCCTCTTTCCTCCCGGTTTGGGCACAGGAGTGATATTTGCCTCCTTCCATTCCGATGGAAATTGGCCGGTGGTGAGGCTTGCATTGAATAGAGAGGTGATACTTTGGGCAATGGACGGGGCTACCATGCGCAAGAGTCTGGCTGAGATTCTGTCAGGACCTGTTGCCTTCCCTGCATCCAAATTGAATAGTTTCTTCAGGACCTCAGTTTCTGAGACCTCAGATAAGCGGAAGATTGAAGAGCAGGAGGCTGGGGAAATAGAATGAGTAGTACTTGTAGTATTAGCAGGGGGGATGCTGAAATGATCTATAAGACTGTTAGCTACAGTGGACTCATCTGGCATGGTTCTTTCACTGGTGATGTAGTGACTAAGGGGGGCACTAGCTCTTGTGCGTCCCAATGCAGCATTCAGTTTAGACCAGGCAAGTTTGGGTTGTTTCCTCATCTCTTCAGAGATGGTGATGAAGTGAGATGCTTTGGCTTGTCTGATTTGACGGTTGACCTCTTTTCTGAGTGTCTTGTATCTATCCCAGGTGGCCTGGGATCTGGACTTCAGGTACTGGCGGTAGTAGTAGTTCCTTGACCTCATCAAGAAATGAATGTTTGCAGTGAGCCAGTCAGATCTGTTCTTCTTAATTCTGACTTTAACCAAAGGGGCATGCCTGTCAATAACACTCAAGAAAAGGGTCTTCCAGGTGCTCCACTTTTCATCTCTGTCATCTGCTGCATCAATGACCTGCCATGGTGCGTCACAAAGGTCTGCCAGCAGAGCCTCCACATCACATCTCTTGAAGCTCCTTACATAGGACACGGTTGCGATAAATGGCAGCTTATCACGACATTCTCCGTATATCATCTGGTGATCGCTCCCTGTGACAGAAGCAGCCCCTACAGATGAGAAGATGTCTGGGTTGGTGGTAAATAGGAGATCAATGAGGGATGCTGAGTGATTGGGGACCCGTGTGGGGGTAGAAATCAACTGTCTCATGTTCAACTCCTCAGTGCTTGTGAGTAACTCCCTTGCTGCAACTAAGGGCTGAGGTTTGAGCATGTCACAATTGAAGTCACCCATCAGGACCACTTCTTTCTGTTTCCGTGCAACTCGGTCCAGCATGTCTGCAATGCTGTCAAGTACCTTCTGGTCAGCACCAGGAGGGCAATAAATGGTGCCGAAGAGAATGGTCTTTTTCTGTAGGTGCAGCTCCAACCAGATTGCTTCTACATCCTCAGCCTCCAGGTCGCCCCTTCTCTGACCCCTAAGTTTTGCTGGTGTGTAAACCAGGATACCACCACCTCTCCTACCCCTGTCTCGTCGATGGAGAACATAGGATGGAACACTGACTTCACATGTGGGAATTGAGTGGTCGAGCCAGGTCTCACTTACCCCTAATACGACAGGTCTGTTGGCACCGGTGAGGACTGAGTGCAGTTCATCCATCTTGTTCATCAGACTTTGGGCGTTTAGATGACATACGTAGGATGGTTTGGTTGGTGGAGTCTTCAAGGGGAGAATATACACTGTCACGATCATTTACTCCATTCATATCAGCATCTCCATTATTTGTGTTTCGTTCAGACATGGGGGACACAGGGTTGATAGGGACAGGGTTGGGGAATGGGAATTCGAGGAATGTACATTTGATACAGGACCAGCTGTCATCGCAGGCCACCAGTTTGAAGTAGACGTCATCTGACACTTGAGCGCATGTGGTGTGGCACCATAGGTCGCAGCTGTCACACTGAATGCCCTTCTGACATTGCCTCACTGGTTTTTCGCACCTCACACATGGATACTTGTACTTGGGACCAGGATTTAGCTCTACATCACCCGACAGAAGCAAGTGAAGGAGAAGAATGGTACCTCAACACCTTGGAAGGTGTTTCCTCACCCATCTCCCACGACTTTCGCGCCTTCAGATGTCCGGCATCAGGAGTCCTCTTCGGGCGGAGATAATCCAGCTCTCCACGGGAGAGGGCCGATAATGAGGAGCGAATCTGAACATCATCACGTCAGCATGTCTTCTGTCAGCTCTAGGGAATGACCTGAGACCGTCGAGTCTGAGGAATAGGATGAGGCAGAACGCCAGGATCGGGAGCACTTTCAACCTTGTCGCCATTTTGTCTCACATTTGCTTCAATCGATGCTGTATATGTATAGACTGGCGGATCGAGTTAATAGTATTCATCCATTACATCAGAATATTAAGTAGCGTTACCATGCCCACATGTGACGTGTTGCTGCATCATTTTAGATGCTGTTACGGGTGGGTATACGCAGTTACATACTCTCATCTATTATCTACTCTTGCCGTCACTCAACACGGCTACATACGTAACTACCCATTGGCCTAGTCGCCATGGGCAAAAATTATAGAAAACAAGCTTGGCTACTGTAAATAATTTTTGTGCCTTTTGGTTCAGTTACTGTATCATAGTCACACCTCTGCCAGGCGTGGTGCTCTTCCACACCTACCTGTGTACTAATGTACATGTAAGCATGTGTGCAGATTCCTATCCATTAGCAACTGTGTGGGTGGTATCCCTATAATGTTGTATGTACGGATTGTGGTCCTGTCTAGTTAAACAGGAATATACATGCATCATCATGTTGTGTATCTCGTGTACATTTTTCCTATGCAGGCGTGCCTTTACTACAGGTGGCACCAGACACTATTCCATGTTCTGGACCTATCTATCTACATTGTTCAGGAAATTTCACCACTTTCACTGTTGAAGTGCAAAAACCAGGAAATGATTATTATGAAACACTATCGGAAGGAAGCACTGATCAAGACCCTGATTATACTTATGACATCAGGTTGGTACTACCAAGGGCAAACCACTACCTCACATTTGTGGTACCATCTGGATGACTTTGTGTTTATAATGGGCCTTGCTTGTGGTACGCTGATAATAGTCAACCTGGTTTCTTTCTGCCTGTGTTTAAATTAGTGTGTCTTCATCTTACAGGCCTACTGTTACTATACTGATAGTGAATCAAAGTGAAAAACACAATAATTCTGTGTACCGGTGCTTTTCGTTCAACAGTAGCAAAAAAAGGGTACCCAGTGAAGTCTTTCAGTTGTTTGTACCATGTAAGTTGACTGTCTCACTATGCCGTGTTAAGGTAGCTGCTGCATGTCATTTAGAGACTATGTTGTACTTTTCCTAACACAGCTTGTCCAGAACCCAGCTCTGACACTACTCCTTCTGTAAATGGCACTGGTAATTATTGCAGGATTGCAACATTTTACTGTGTACCTGTATGGTTGCTGCAAGGTTGTGAGACTCAGTCCACATGCATGCTCTGTTATGTCTGTACTTTTTATACATAAGTACAGTAATGCCGTAGGTATCAAAGTAGGATGTGCTTTGCTACATACGGTATTTGACAGTATAATGTTAACATTTTAGTGTATACATACGTAGCATAATTGGATTGTTTCTATTAACAAACAAGGGAATATGGATAATGTGGGACAATAATGAAATGACAATTGTATTCATATATAGATCTCGTTGCCATGGTAACATGCGTCTAAACGATGTTTCTAAACGTCGTAGCCACCCCGGGTGTTGTCTCACGCCGTGGTCTATTTCGTCAAGCCATGTTCTAATTTGACGCGCGGCATTCGCGCCTATGCTCTAAATAGTGATTTAGAGCATGGGCGTGGCTTGGGCCCGTGGTCTATAGCAGAGGAACTGCAGCTGCGATAACAATAGTAGCTAACTCCACAACATACGATGCACAGGTCGCTCGGCTTACTTGTTTCGCCGACAAGCAGGGTAAAGCATCGATACGGCATGCAGCGGCCTACGAACCAGAGCCAAGAAAGGAACTGATTACGAGCTGGGAACAGGCTTAGGACACCGCTCTGGGAAACGCTGTGGCAGACGGGGCTGACAGTGAGTAAGCTTACGTTTAGCTTACGCGCCACATCCACTGCCGGCCTTTAGAACGTCTGCTGCGAGATGACAAACCCAATAACCAAACGACGTTTTCTCAACCATTGTTAGAAATTGCTAACTACTTCCGGAAGATGCGTGATGACACAAGTATGAGTAATTAAACTGATTCGCTGCCCCTCCTTGCCCAATCGTTGGGATCTATAACACTTAAATGCTGACCAATCGGTGTCTCTGAAGATTTAGACCACTCGGCACTTGGGCGCTGTGCGCCCTCGTGCCTCGTGCTCTAAATCTCAGAGACACCTCTTGGTCAGTATTTAACTGTTACTTAAACTAAGGATTATGACACATGTTAATATTTTGGTTTGTAGCATGCTGGAAGTACAGTATGATCTTTTCCGTTGTATGGGTAAAGTACAAAACTGATGAACTGGTCTAGAACAGTTCTGCTAGCAAGTAGAACGATTGACAATGCTGAACAAAACAATTGAGACAATTTAATACAATTTGAAGCACCAGGGAACTAAGTCTGGCTTCTTTCTTTGCCAGCAGCAATGGCCATCTTTTGTCTTGTTTCTAAAACATTTCATTTGCTCCCGTTTACACAGCTACAATACGGCTACGTTATCCAAATCCCTCCACTTTGGAAGGCATCTTCCAAAGCCATCAATTTCCAAATTGTTTTTGGTGTTTTGTGTCAACGGAAGGTGCAAACGCAACTAAACAATTACAGATACAGGTGAAAATGTTTCCATGTAAATGGGCCTCAGCCTTACATATATAAATAGCCACCAAGTGGGCACTGCATTGAATTTTCACCTGTGGTATTTTGTCCAGATCCTGATGTGTGTTCCACCGGCAATCATAACTGCAGCTATATGTGCATGAATGCCCCACAAGGGTTTCAATGTATCTGTCCAAATGGATACCAGCTTGGAGACGATAGAGTGTCCTGTGAAGGTACGTATGTTACAGTTGCAATAGTTTCATGTACATGTAGCCATTTATGTAGTTGTTCATATGGCTAATACCAGATTCACCAATTATTATTTTCTGGTACAGATGTGGATGAGTGTTCTGAAGGCAATCACAACTGCACTGAGCACCAGCAGTGTGTGAACACTGAAGGAAATTTCTATTGTACTTGTATACCAGGATATCAATTTGACCAAGACACACTTTCATGCATAAGTAAGCATATTTTGATAAAGTGTGGTAGCTATGTACACTGTGGACTATCCCTTTCAAAGTGGCTTACGTAGTTACTGTTTTTGCTGATTGTGTTATTGTGTTTTCGGTAGCCACCATTTTAAGGGATAGGAAAAAGATTGTGTTTGGTTTTTCACGAAGTCCTCCTTCAATATTATACCAATCTTCACCAAAATTGGAAGAATACATCATCGTACGTAATCTGGGGAGTGACTTAATGTGGTTCGCTTCGCTACTGAACTCCTTTAGACAAAATGGATTAGCATAATAAAATTTTGTTAGCACAGAGTTTTACAGAGTGAGACTACGGAATTCTCCCATTAAATAGACAGTTTTGATTGGTTAAAATGCTCTAATTTTGTACTGTATACTATAGGCTAGGAACCCACCAGAAGGACAGGTATTCAGCTAGTAAATTTAGGAAGCTGTTGATAATGTTGCATATACAGTATGTGACAATATAACGTTAACATTCTGTTTTTCTAAAACAAACAGAATGGCCGTTTTTATGGAATGGCAGAGAAACACGGTACCGTCGGTCAAATCAAACGAAAGAAGTACGCAACAGTTCCAGACGGTTCAATACAACAATGTTGCTACACATTGGGGGGGGGGGGGGGGGCAGCAAGAGAATATGATGTCTGCGAGTACTGCTGCTGTCACTCTCGTCGGACAAGCTCGACAAATGCACGTGAAGTTGTTTCGCCAGCGCCCAATTATTCAAGGCACACTGGACCATTTCATTTCCCCACCGTTTCGGTGCACTAAAACAATCCTTTCTTTCCATCTTTCGGACCATACAATGCAGCGTAAAACGGTCAAGTCATCTATTTTAAACAGAACGAAAACAGAACGGAACGTTAGTTATATTGTCACATACTGTAGCTGAGAGCTGAGTGTAAAATACGTAGTAGTAGTAGTTTACATATGTATGTACAATTGAGTTGACCTGTCAGCAGTACTATTGGCATGTCTCCCTTCACGTGGAGTATGATGTGGGCAACACAATAGTCATGAAGTCGGTTAGCTCTGCTCAGCTTACATACATGGCATGAACTGGTTGTGCATTTTTAGAACACTACCATGTCCACTGTCATGACTTTGCATGCGACTGCATGTGGTTTGTATATGACTTTGCAGTTTCGTCACACATAATGTCGCACCTGATATGAAGCACATGCCTTGAGAGCCACAGCAACAGTGGTGTTGTGGCTGTGGCAAGGCAATCTGGAAAGTGCTATTTCCCAATGGTACGAACACATAACATGATACCCTGTGGTACATTTTCCCTTGGCTTTAGGTAAAATGCGTCCTTGTCAGTTGCCTCATCTGGTAATTTTGATATGTATTGTCAACCAGATGCACATGGCACCTTTCCACACAAGTACTGTCATATTGGTGACCACCTTGTTCTCCTGCTTCAGCTGCTATATGCCCCCTGACCTATTCTTGGAGCCATTCTCTGTGTAGGTATATCAGACTGTAGATTCACCGTTGATGCAAGCAACCTTGCGTTGCAGCTGCAATAACTTCAGTTCCCAGTGCTCTATACCACAGCAGAAAGCCAGCTTCTTGCTATTGCAAGAAGACACAATTTAGGAGCCCTTGAAGGGTGTCAGCATTGTGAACATCACTCTGCCAAAGCCATTCTTAGCTTCACTCGCTTCTCCATGTTACTAGTGGTTTCCTCATCACAAATCTTTAATTTAACTCTGCCAAGTCGACATCATCCATGGAAAAATTGAATCTCTTCTTTGACAGAGGTCTGTTCTCTGTGCCAGCAGGGCACAAATGCTTTGAAGACTTAGCCATAATAGCTGCAAGCTGGAAACACTGATAGTATATAGGTGTTATGATAAACTATGTTCCTTGCAACCAATAGCTCGCACATTTATCTGTTTTTTGTGGTAAGTCATTTAATATAAACTTTCAATGATGTTTTGTGTACTTTACTGCACTCACCCTTGGGTTGTTGTGGGCTGAGCCAAGCTTACCGAGCATGTGCAATCCAGCTGAGCCAAAGCAAAGTGCCAAAGCCTTTGTGACGTCTCTGCGTGTTCGTGTCACTCATGGCATTTGATACTGTGGCCACAGGTCTGTGTGTGCGCTGAATGTTCCTGGTCAGTATGTGTAGGAGCAGAAGAAGTCGGCAAAACCGTTGCACAGTACTCCAAAGTACTACTGAGGCAGCGTGGAGAGGATACGAAGCGACTTTAGCCTTGTCCTATGGTGAGATTACCACCAGTTCCCCAGCAAGACGCACTAAATTCCAATCGGGGGCGATTATTTTGCGATAAACCAGTTACTTACTACTAAATACATTCTTAGTCACAATCTGATTCTGAATATTCCTGGTGCCTGTAACTATCACATCTTTCTTAACTTGCAGGTGTCGACAGCATACTGGTATATATTATTGTAGGAGTAATTGTGAGTTGCATTGCATCCACTTACTGCTTATTGCTGTCTGAACTGTTGCTTTGGGTGACATAAAACCCAATCACAAAGAAATATACAGTCATCCACTGTGCCCATTCACAATTTACACACTACGTCTTTGAATGCATAAATACTCATGTGTGTGTGTGATGTGTAATGTATGCAGATGTATGAGTACGATGTATGCAGCTGGTAGTATGTATGTAAGTAAGTCATGTTTTTCACAGATACAAATACAGTCATTACATTGGATAATGAAACATCACAAATATAGGAAGGATAGAGTTGACAAAGGAACTGTTCTCGTCTCACATCACATACTGCACTTTGGCAATTTCCTGCCATTGAAGAATATTACGTAGGTGTCAACCGTCCCAATTTAGACGGGACATGTCCCGCCTTGCCTGCAGATGTCCCACTGTTCTGCCCACACTCCTCAATGTCCCGCCTTGAAGCCTTCTAGCTTAAGGATACCTGTTTGAAAAGTTGTGGTGGGTGCTGTGGTCTGGAACTGAAGTCACAACGTTCTAGATCTAGCACTATGGGATGTTCCAAGCTCAAGCCCACCCAGCCCACAGTCTCAAAGCAAGTTTTTAGTAGCAGTACTCACTGACAACATTTTGCCTGAATAAAATTCTAATAAAATATGATTCTGAATACAACCTGTATTGAAGATTAAATTTGTGTGCAGGAAAACCATAATAATGGTTTTCCTGCACACTTTTACATTGTGATGGTGGGTTCTGCAAGAGCTGATCATCATTTCAAGTGCATCTAGTAAGGAGAAAAAATTTGTCCCGCTTTTAATTGCCAATGTCCTGCTTTCTCAGCACTTTTGCCCCACTTTAGTAAATTGCTAGCTTGCCAACTTATGATATTAAAGTCTTTGGCAGAAATTGCAGAGATAGATATTTTGTCATGATTGGACTACACTTGAATTAATTTTCTTCCCTTTCGAAATTGAAAATTACAGATTTTATTTCAGAATGAAGATTCCTTATCAATCTAACTTGAACAGTAATTGTGGGATAAACGCTATTTTGTTGTCAATTAAGTTTTTGGAATTGCACACTACCATATAGCGGGAAAATTTCGCGAGGCTTAATGTTCGCGATTTTCGCGATTTGACCAAATTCGCGAAATTTTCCTTCGCGAATTTTCTCTACCCATCATTATAATAATATGCAAACGTCATAATAAGATGGCCGCCGCGTGGCGCAGAAGTAGATTTAGCCATTAAGTGCTAGCTTACTGTTCCATGCTCAAACATTCCCTCCAACTAAGTAGTTTGCCTGCTAAGGAGTTGTTTTGGAGGTTGGAAATCGCAAAATTAAAACCGCGAAATGTTTGGTTTTGAACAAAATCGCGAAATTTTCCTTCCGCGAAATTTCCCGCTATACGGTATTGCTGATAGTATTTGCTGATATTATATCTGATAGATGTTGCTGTTGTTTAGTCCAGACTCCAGCTCGGGTAAGATCACAGTTCATGGCACAGTCGCAAATCCATTTTGATCATGCAAGCCATCATCACATCTTTGATCACCACCCTAGCCCCTCATCATTGCCTGTACTCTGTGTGTGAATATATGAAGAGCAAAATATATACTAGTACGAAGATTACTTCTATACAAGTGTCCTTATTTGACATTGCAAATGCATGTTAAGTAATTGCACATTCATTACTAAATCACCACAATCAGGTGCATGTATCACTTTCTCCTTTACTTGCCAGATTGCCATAGTGTTCGTTGGGGCCATTGTCATTGTCATTGTCATTGTCATTGCTTGTAAGAAATGCCAGAAACAGAGAAAACCGGTAAGTAATGTGGTTAATTGTATTCTGGGAATGTGCATTGTCATGTTACAATCATGACATCCATTAGGGAATGTGCCAGGTAAAACTGTCACCCAAATGCTAGCTCACTTCAATGAAACTATCTAAACAGTCAAGAAGGTAGCTAAATATAGTCGAGGTATGGATAAACCCTTTCAAAGTTTACGTATCTTGTAGACAAAACAGTGTACCCAAAACCCAACCTGGAGCAAGAGAAAGATACATACAGTGTATGTAAGAGAAAATTGTTGTAGGCTGCCCTTACACCCTTTGTCACCAGGAACAGATCATCTTGCTGTTTGCCACTGTTCCATGGTCAAGGTTACTCATGTAATATACATGATCATAATTGTTCACTGATGCAAACTTCTTGAGCAAGACACAACTGGTAGTGATAACTCAAATGCAGGATGTTTTGACCCGGAGGTCTTTGTCAACTGCGTACAGGATGAAACATATTGCATTTGATTTATCATTACCAGTTGTGTCTTGCTCAAGTATTTCATGTCAGTGTGCACACTCAAACTTCTGGCCCTTGCTTCGCACATAAGGCCTACAAGGAAGAAGTGTCATGTAGCTTGTGTTGATACACACACACACATACAACACGGACGTCACTAGTAGTAGCTCACTCTGCTCACTTACATTCATGCAAGAATCAGTGAATCATGAATGTACAAAAGTAGGAGGACAATTGCCTGTAGTATGAATCTTATCGTTACTACTGTTGACTTCAGGAGCAACATTATGATGATACTATAGAGGTTCATAGTTGTTATTTCATTATGTTGTTACAGTAGGTATGTGTTGTATTTCCAATTGTGCGTGCGTGCGTGCGTGCGTGTCTTTCAACAGTTGTTCATACTTTATAAGATAGTTGTGTGCTTGCAACTTTGCCATTTCATTCCTTTTACCCCCCTTAATTATCACAGGCTAGTGGTGTCGCTGTGCAAGCTACAGTTATGGACATGGAAGGCGAACGGATATCAGTCAAACCGGTATAATACACTGCATGCACAGCCAGGATTACTACTTGAAAATAAGACAGACATCTTCCTTTTGTCCACTAGTTCCTCCTTTGCTTTATTGTTTATTAGTGCCAACAAATGTTGTGTTTGTTACAGTATGTGACCATATGATGTTAACGTTTTGTTTCATTTTGTTTCGTTTCCTTTTGTTCGTTCCGTTTATTACACAATTCTCTATTTCGTTGTGTTCCGTCCCCTTCCATTTTCTTTTGAAGAAGAAAACGATTCTAACGTAGACAAAATGAACACGTGCGTCAGAACGGTTTTGAAACGAAACGATTCGAGGACGTACGGAGCGATTTATATAGAAGCAGTCAAAACGGTTTGGCGCGAATTCGTAGTATTAGCCAAGTGATCGAGGTGTACAGCAGTTTTAAGAGGCAGCAGATTCCGCACTATGAACATGTGGGCCAATGTATGAACTGTCTTGCTATCGTTTTTGCCACGAAATCGTCTCTCAATCGTTTTATTCACCTGCCGAATCGTTCCGGAGAAGTTGCACAATGATAATGCTACCGTTCTGTATCATTTTATTCATCGTTCTCTTCTATTCCACGAGACAGGACGCGCTGTTTCCCGGTGTTTTTTAAAACGAAACGTTAATATTATATTGTCACATACTGTATATACATGTTTGCATGCCAGGCCATGATTAGCCTACATACAATAATTGTTAGCCCCTACTTTATCATCTTCAGCAGGGGTTGTAAAATAGTGGGGTCTAGCAGCAGATTAATGTACAACTCTACACCTTGCCATGTTAATTCAAACACTTTAGTCCCAATGTAATATATATGAGCCAAGGGTGAATTATTCTTTCATTGGGCTTCTACATATGGATGATGGTTATGATGTTTCCACAGCTAGATTTAGGCTATCATAGAGGCAGTCCATTGTCGCTTGTGAGTGATGTCCGCTGCTAGCAAACTTTGTTAACATAGGAGGTAACCGTGTACGTAGTTTCATTGCATTCTTATACGTTACCGTGGCTTCGCATGTGACTATGTGTGACATGCGTATGATTTGAGAGGTCAAAATGTACAAAATGCAACACTGGTCTTTCCGAGTCTGAAGCAATCACAAACAAAATTGCCTCTGTTTGCAACAAGATGTCTGCACTGATTGAAGATTATTTCGCATTCATTTTTGAGGGCTTCATTCATATGCAATATCATGATTCAGCTGGTATTAGCAAGATTGTCGTGTTTGGCAAGTCACTAACCTACTACGTTCTGCTTGTTTGTGATGTTTCTTTCTCAAGATGTTACACTGTCTTCAAGCCACAATTATGTGATTGTCAGCGATTGATGTCCTACATTCGCATCTTTATTATCAGACACTGATTTGTGCATTCATTACACTGTATGTAATTTATATTTGCAAGATGACAGAGTAGGGGCTGCCAGCTGGACAAGACTGCATTAATACATGCATTAATACTAGCTTGACTGTAGCACTTAAGTGCTTGCTACACGATTGTAAAAAGGTGCAAAATTTCTGTTTCACGATGAAATTCCACGATTTACGATGAATATTCCACAATTCGCGATGAGCTCAGCATTTTGTTCATTGTGAGTTCTTCGCAATCTGATTGGTTGCAGGAAGCATTGTGTTGTGCAAGAGCCACATACTATCCACATGAAAATGAAGCTCGTTCCGTCTTCTCAAGTGTGAAGTTATGTAAGGAGACATAAGGAAGGACGATAGTTTCAAGGAGTACCTCATCAGCTTGGTTTTATCGAGGCCAATGCTGTACTCAAAGAGCGAAAAGAGCTACAAAGATGTGCAAACGGTAGAGAAGAACAACTGGGAGGATATCGCGAAGGAAATGGCCTTGGAATTCCCAAACGAGTGCGGGCAGTGGAGCGGTATGTGAGAAAAAGTAGCATTAACTCTCTTTCTTGCTTATGTAGATGACGACTTCTTACCTTAATTTACAGGAGGTGATGCTGCAAAAGCATGGACTAACCTGAAGGACACGTTTAACGCAAAAAAGAAAACATTCGAGATTCGCTGCTCCAGTGGAACACCAGGAATTTTTAGAGCCTACCTGGAAGTACCGGCCTTTTATGAAGTGGTTGCTGGACTTCAACAAGAGGCAAAGGATCACGGCTTACTCTTGTTACCTAGGCCTTTCCAATGACCCAGTCATCATCCTCAGTGGGCGCTGCACCCGTAGCCGGGCCTTCTTCCACAGCAGCCCAGACAAGACACAGCTGCGGGCCCTTCCACGTAATGCATGCGGCCATGGTCCGTCGGAGGCTTCCATTTTCTGGACTCCCTATGCTGGCCTGAGTACCACAATTGCCCCATCGGCTGGGACACTGCCAGTCAAGGAGAGCCTGCAGGAAAGGCCTGGAAAGCAAAAGTGCCCTAACTAGAGACAGAGTGCAGACAACAAAAACTAAAAACCGTTACTCCTCACAGGTAGATACTAATGGAACTTAGCTACCTTTTTGTAGTGGTCTCCAGCCTGCACTCAGAGTTTGGCGGTGCAGACAAAGAAAACTAGAGGCTTCTGCTGTTGATAGATAGTTAGCTTTGGGTGTGGCCATGAGAGTAAGTTGAACAACAGGCCTTCCAATCTAATTTGTTCATCATATACATCTACATGTAAGTGCCTTTGAGACCCTGACTGTATACTGTAAACAGGCTAACTTCAGCGTCAGACTAGCTACATTGTACCACTTTGCCTGGCCTACTACAGTGTCACAGCAAATTTCCAATCATGACCTGATGTCAGATCTAGCTACTCTGCTCAAAGAGGGTTCACTATCAGGAGTGTGATTGGTAGTGGTCATTTAGTTTCCAGCTACAGACAACCCTACACACCAAGTGCAATAGCACCAGCATGTGGCTTGCTAGCACTAAACAATTATAGATCACTTCGCAAGGCTCCAGAGTTAGCTTACAACTAGTTTTATTGTCATCGATCTTCATGTCTGGCATTGACATGGGACAGCTGGAGAAGTACTGTACCAGGTGCTGGCGAACAGCATTGGCCTCTTGTGTGGCTCTGCGGCTGCTGTAGCCATCCGCACCAAGTACACGCAACTGGCTCTGTCGCCAAAAGCCTTCTGTGATAGTGCAGTCTTGCTCCACTGTGTCCACAAAGCCAGGAGGCGTGTAACGGTGGTCTTTAGCAGCCAACAGGTTATTGTGTAGCACACACATCACTTTCACAAGAATGACCACCTACGGGGTTCAGCCACAATCCTGGTAAATAACAGCCTACAGCAAGGTGATGGTATATCTGCACGGAAGCAAGATACAATGAACCATAATTGAAATGTATGTTTACGTATTGCACAGACATGCAACTAACTGAATGTGTTCTCAATGACTTGGCGCACTCTTGAAAGCCGATAGTTGTACACTTTCCTCTCCAGGCTGTCTAGTTGTCGGCCAGGTAAAGGGCACATAAGTATGATTTCAAAGGGAAAGCTTCATTTTCAACCAGCACATAGGGGATTGGTCGCTTTGAGGAATCACTGGGGAGGACATCTGGTTCAGGCAACTGACACGTCCTGAATGCAAACAGTACAAACAATACATCAATGCATTGAGTGCAATTAATGCGGCAATCACTAACCATGCAGGAGAGCTCAACCAAATGTCGATGAGTCCCATATGCCTCCGTCGCTTTGGCTACCCGACTGCCCTACATCCACCACGATAAACTTGTAGGAGGCATCACACACTGCCATGAGCACAACACTTTCTGTCTGTTTGTAGTTGTGCCACTCAGAACCGCCATGCCTGGGCTTCTGGATAACAATGTGCTTCCCATCCACACTGCCAATGCAGTTTGGGAAGTGCCAGGTCTTAAAGCTGGAAACAGAATAGGCAAAGATACTCCAAAGACACAGCAGCACAGCCAATCAATCGTATGTAATATAATCACCCGTCAGCTATCCTCTTCCACTCCAGAGGGCCTTCTGGTGGCTTCATATAGTCGGTCTGTAGAGTGTCCCACAAGGCTTGAACGCAATCTGCTATAAATCGTTAAAGTATTTTTTAACGAAATGCCCCAAGATCCTTGCTGATTCGGCTCTTTTGTGCAAGAAGCTTGTTTTTTTTTGCATTCGGTTGGTGCTTAGAAGCATTTTGCCCATTAATTGAGTGCTTCCCATGCCCACATCAACATTGACAATGATACAAGAGATTGGTTCATTTTGATACAATAATAGTGCAATGACAGTTTACAATGAAAAAAGATGAAAATGATGTACACTGGGTCAAGACTGCAGTAATGACATTGTGTGTTCTCTTGTACAATCTCCCTTTAACGTAATAATGACTGCTTCTTCAGCTGCTTATTCCTGGTAATCTGGAAATGTACAGCAAAATAGAATTTCTTCTTGTACTGTGCTCTGAAATCCCCATTTCTTCACCTATATCTTGCACTGGGTATCTTCCAGGTACATTTGAAGTGGTCTAAATGATGGAAAGTGCCAATATGTTCTCAACTTCAGAGAATACGCATCTCTAGATTGTGCAAATTTGCACTCATCTGCAGAAAGTGCAAATTTGCACTCACCTCTAGAGAGTGCAAATTTGCACTCATCTCCAGAGAGTGCAAATTTGCACTCATCTCCAGAAAGTGCAAATTTGCACTCACCTCCAGAGAGTGCAAATTAGCACTCACCTCCAGAGAGTGCAAATTTGCACTCACCTCCAGAGAGTGCAAATTTGCACTCACCTCCAGAGAGTGCAAATTTGCACTCAATACATACAAATGAATGGTGGTCAGGGTCTAGGGTGCTGACAAGTCTATGTCAATGTAGTCCTACTGCATTTTCCTATCTCCTCCAGAGGTCCTCAAGGAGCGGTTTAGTTCACTGGCGAGCATACGCCTGATACCGATTCGGCCGCCATATTAGCCCGTTGCCATGGCATCAATGGCGGCAAATTGGTTTTCAAGAGGTATGCCCCTGGATACGCTCAGTTTGGCAGCAGCTCTTACGCTGAGCCGGCATTCTAAGGTAGCAATATACAGCTTCTGACCTTGATTAGTCTGGTGCACTAGCCCCTACTTCCGGCCCCCGATTGCGCGTGGGCAGGGAAGGTAGGGTCTAGCAACTATTGTCAATTTCACACCTTGCGCAATTGTCACCGAGGGTGTTTACTGGAGACGTCGTACAAACGGGTGTGAAGCGATCGCTGGTGTGCTTAAACGACTTCGATGAAGGGAAGGAATACGAATGGCGAGGCAATAGACTCCAGTCACTTCCCAACAACATGCTGCGTCTGCGCTGCCGTCCAAGTGCCGCACAAGGAGAGGAGAAGGGTCTCTAAGGCGCTCGAGTTCACTGCTCTCG
This sequence comes from Ianthella basta, assembly GCA_964019415.1. Taxonomy (NCBI): domain Eukaryota; kingdom Metazoa; phylum Porifera; class Demospongiae; order Verongiida; family Ianthellidae; genus Ianthella; species Ianthella basta. The sequence continues at coordinate 6,619,299 of OZ025868.1, read as the reverse complement.
GACAGAAGCTGAACGAAATAAGCCAGATTTCGTTGAAACTGCCAGGCAACGCTATTATTATTGTTTGCAAGCGATGCAGTGACATGATTGCGAAAGTGGAGAGGCTGGAGGCAGAGTTAGACACTACAAGGAGCAAACTAGTACAACTCGTGGATCAGCATGCTGGCGCACACGGCGCGGTGCTGCTCCGGTTTAGGTTTGCGAAGCCCAGTGTCCACGCTGCCATGCTTATGCACTCGTCCAGGACCACGGGTTCCGTGGATTGTAGCAAGGACATCTTCGCACCTTCACCTTCGGTAGACGCCCGCGGACCGGCAAGCAGGGATAATTGGCGGTGTGATTTCGGTTGCCAGCGATTTCACTGGTCGAACCGAGATGTGAAATTGACAATAGTTGCTAGACCCTACCTTCCCTGCCCACGCGCAATCAGGGGCCGGACGTATGGGCTAGCGCGCCAGACTAGACCTTGATGAACTCCTGTTAGAAGACCTACGAACTGCTGGTTCCGCCAGGCAAGACAGTGAGGGCCGTATAGGGCGCTACTTCACTGCGATGAAGCTATGAAGAAAGTTGCTTCTGAGGGATGGAACTTCCCACCACGGTTCCCACCCGCAAGGACCAGTGTTTTTCTCTCACATGGACAGTGAGTGTTATTCGTGGGCATTCAAGCTCGGAACCAAGGACACCTTGCGAATCGCACAACGTGGCCTCACCTCTGCTGTCAACCTACTGCCACACCCCCGTGAAGGCTACTCTTTTGCGCCACCTGTTGGTTGGTAGGCCAGCAACGGCCTTGAACACCCAATGACACCCAGTAACCACCCTGCCCAAGGATATTGGTCGCGAGTCCAGCCAACTTTTCCCAAGACTGACTGGCTAGAACGGTGCACCACCAGGCTCAAAAGGTGGTCGAAGTTTTCGACAGTCATATGCAGGTACTTGTAGTGTGGTGACTCTTGAATTATCTGCGTTCCAGCACCTACTGGTGAAAGACGCCATGGGATTCGCACTTGAAGTTGAGCAGATGAACTTAGTACTGCCGCTTGGGATGTACTTGTTCCAAGTTGACAAGGAGGAGCAATTTCTTCAGCAGAAGAAGAACACAAATGAGGAAATGCTTCTTTGGCGACATAATGCGCGACACATGCACATTCTTCAATCACATGGTCTTTCAGCAATTTTATTGGCTACAACCTCATGTTACTATCAGTGATTCGTATAATGAGCCTGTCATGTAGCCGCTCGCAACGATTTACGATTCATGCAACTTCTCATCGTACGAGGCGTTTCACGATTGTGTAGCTATTGCTTTACTATAATATGTTATACAAATCATATTGCTTTTGATCCAAGTGTATCTGCATTCCTTGATGTACCTGTATTTCTCTGTATACTTTCCCTGTCAGACACTTGGTAGGGAACGGAAAGAACCAAAGCCAGGCTCAGCAAGAAACAGTGATGACCCTTCCTCTGGAACCGGGTAAATGGGGATAAATGGCCGGTGTCATTGAGTCGGTGATGTGACCAAGAGCAAGTGCAGCCAAAGGCCACGCTTGCTTGTATTTATAATTCAGTGTGTGTGTACATGTGTGTGTGCTTGTGTGTGTGTGTGTGGGTGTGTGTGTGTGTGGGTGGGTGGGTGTGTGCATGTGTGTGTAATTAGTTATCTTACAAGGGCAAGTAGTTCAAGTTCAGGGGCGCCCCACGAGTTTTTTAACTCGAAATACTTGTTTGGCGTTAGTGGTGTTTTTATTGCTGTCAATTTTTATAACCTGCAGGTAGTTGTGCTGCTCCTTGGACAGACTAAAGTTGTTGAAATTGTGTCACCATTCCTTACGAAACCAATGCTATTGTGACTTGCTTAGAACAGTATTTTTATGTTGTGATAGTGATATAGTTTCCCAAAATGCATTGGCAGTTGCATGCCTACTTGTGTATGGAAGGCATGCATCATTTCAGTTTGCTTTTGTATGTATGTATGTACTTTATTGAGGTACATAATTATACATATATTGCAACAGTGACTTGCAATTATTATTGGGGCGAGCAAAGCGAAGCCTCTGTTCTGGGTACATGGGCAGTGCGAAACCGGAATTAAGACATGGTACGTCGCGTCCACTCCATTATATGGTTGGTTGGTTCTATGCATGCAGGCTGGCTTGCATATATAATGCCTGCATGCATGTGCACATGACCAGTTGCAGTTTGTGTAACACCTGCATGTGAACAGCTGGCACATGCAGATGTGCCCAGGCACTTCCAGCAAGGTCTCATCACTGCGTTCCCTGCTTGCATGGTAATCAGCCACCCCTTTACTACCGTACCCCTGTGCAAGCTCTACGTAGCTTACATGCATGCACAATGTTTCGTATTCGTATATTATATATTTATGGTGTCATCAGCGGGAGTGTTTCAGTGGCAGATGGCAATGCTGGAGACAAGTAGGTAAAACACGGCTATTATTATGCAAGCATTGAAGTTGAATTCAAGATATCTCAAATAGCTAGGTGCACACTTTTATGCACATGTACATACACCTATATAGCTACAATATTATTATATATAAGTTATTTTATGCATGCATCCATAGCCTTCTGAAATATGCTTATCAAAGCACTAGCGCTGTTCATTTCACATGCTGCACTGCCATTAGATATATCTTTACCCTCCATCAATCACCTCCAAACAACACATGCAGTGGCAGGAAGAGTTAGTCGATGCCTATCTGATGACCACTGCCGTATGTGTACTAGGCTTGCACAATCTGTAGATTGCCTTGAACAATTAACATGCAGATCACTTAGTTTTCACAATATTCAGACGGACAGACATAATTATAAATTAATACAGAAATACAGCAAAATCTTGTATAGACCATGATCACTGGCCTCGATTTGCTAACTGCTCGGCAATAAATTATGTATATTATGTGCATCCTGCAGCTGCATATGGTAAATGATTATATCATCATGCATTATAATTTAGTCTAACATAGGTCGACACCACAATCATTTGCTTATATAGACTCGTGCACGCTATATGATAGGGTCAGTGAATATAATATTGATATACCAACACACACAGTACATAATTGATATACACAGTGTGTTGAATAACAATTACAAAAAGCATATTTTTGATATTGAATATAGTCAGTATGTCAGTGACACACATGGTTGTCATATGTACAGACAATGAGCAGTAAGAATAGTGAATAAATTAAAACATGACATAATGACAAGAACCAAAACTGACTACTAAACTTGCAATGAGTGATACAATAACCACAAGTCTTGTAGCAGATGATAACGGAGCAGCAGCACTACCTTCAGTAGCTGCAAAGGAAGAAACACGCAGCACCAGTGATACATTACACAGATCTATACTGTACTGCAGATGCGTCACTGACATATGTGTACAGTGTTATACATTCGTAGCTACATAATTTATATTGATCTGCAATCTTGTGTGTTCAGAGATGTCAGACCAAGCTGTACGTCACTACCATTGCGGAAAAGCTTTCACAGTTTTATATAATTTCGTGATTTGTATGTTTATATTTTTGTGTTTGAGTTGTAGTATATAATGGGTGTTTTAGGTTCTCTTACAAGAGAGTAAGCTTAAATTACAAATGTGTGAGAGGCCAGGCCTAAGCTATCAGTGATTCAATTAGTAACAATCCGTCAACTTCCACTTTTGTAATTCTTGTCGTACTTTGATTTCCACGTTCTGACGATACTTTCCATCAGATCGATGCCCCACTGCTTGGAGTACATCACTACCACCTGGTTATTCATCAACTCCGGCCATTGCGTAGTAGCAACTTGATTCTTCTGTTGAGCTGTGAAAGGCCCAGAGCCATGGTCATTTGAGCTGTAAATGGAAGTGAGGATAGCAGAACCTTCCTGATGATACTTCACTCGCCTCTGGACTTGCACTGTGCTTGATACGAGGCCATTATGGTCGGTGAGAGAGTTGGTCCTAACCAAAACGTACTTCACACGCATCTATTAGTAAGCATGGGTACAATAGGCCTATGCATTTTACAAATAAGATTTTCATGGAAAAAACTTGCTGAAATTTGGCCAAATCACAAGAATGTGAAAGTTTAACCTTGCGGATTTTTTTCAATTTACAGTACTTGACAATGCATGCTACCATATCAGTGGGCCATCTTATTTGACAATGCATGCTACCATACAAAACACAGTGCTTACATCATTGCACATAGTTCTTGTGTACTGGCATTACCGTCAATATGACCCTTGTTTGCATGAAAAGGTATTCTACTACATTTAATCTGACACTCTTGCACATGTAAAGTTGTAAGCACATGCAAACCTGAAGAAGGCGGCAATTCTGATCAGCTGCATGCCAGAGCATTTGCAATTGGCTATATCACGCAATTGGCTAGTGACTTCTGTGAAAATGCCCAGTGATTCAATTTATATCGACAAACAATTTATAGCTACTTCAAAAACAATACATAGACATAAACTTTAAGAATTTGAACACAGTCATTGTGTCAGTGACATGAAGTGCAAGAATAATTAATAAATTTAATCATGATAATATTATTATGCCAATAAGCAATTTCATCCTGAACAATTCTAAACTCACAATGACAGATACAAAATTCACTAGTCTGTAGCAGATGATATAGCAGAGCAGCACTATACCTTCAGTAGCTGTAGTTATGGGTAGAAACACAATGTTTGGAACTGGCTATAAGAGGTATAATGCTTGTAAATTGAGTATGCATAATTATGTTCTCTGTACACCTGTTCCTTGGAGGATCACTGTTTTGCTGAACACAGCCAGATGTGGGATTTTCCTGCACTGAACACCTCATACAGAGTGCATATATGAGATCAGCCTTAACAGTGACATATGAAGGGGAGGTGAGAATGGAACGTTATTGACTTAAAAGCCTTTGTCAACTGCTTACAAAGCCTGACTGTAAACAATTGACAAAGGCTCTTAAACCGTGACATCCCCTTGTGTGAAACTGCAGAATTGCTCTTTGAATTTCACACTGAATGTGCAATGAAGGCTGCTGGCTATAGTTCAATAATTTTATGATTCATCAATACCTACATGGTAATTGTGCACAATATAGCTAGCTACCATAGCACTACTGACCGGCTCTAGATTTGCAACTTGCCCTACTGCACATGTACTCTACATAGCTACTTAATTAATATTCAGATAGCAACGTAGATTCCTACGGTGATATAAAATTAACTAACTTGTTGAGAGTGTACAGAGTATTTTAATATAGCAGACAGGATTAGGTACTCGGTGTATGGAGATAAACATGTAAGTAGAGGAGCCATTAATCTAAAGCACGGGTAACATTATGTTATTTAAATAGCTAGATGATCTATAACCAGTAACTACCAGTGGCAGCTACGCAACACGCGTACGTGTGATACTTTCGATAATATAACATCTTTACCCTCAATAGTTCTTCTTCACATGAGCACGGAGTAAAGAAGGGTCAGTCATTTATACTCAGTGAAGTCGGATTTCCGGGAGGTTCACTGACTAAGGAACAGTGAGCTCTGGAGTGTCGAGTACTGTTTGCAGGCTCCGTTCGTTCGCTGATAAAACATCTTTACCCTCATTCGATCGCCTCCAAACGAACACAGTGGCAAGAAGAGTTGGTCATCAACACTCACTGTGTTCGGCGTTCAGGGAGGTTCAGGTTCCGAGGAATCAGTATAAAAGAGTGCCTTGTTGGAGTAGGTCGAGCGGCCATTTTTTCAAGCTGCACGAAAGGGAAACTCCCTGCTCCTGGCACCTTGGCCATTGAGCACAGACAAACGTTTGTCTAAATTGAGGGAAGGAGGGGCATCGGCGTAGCAGAGAAATTCAATGGTGTGTGAGTCCTGTAACTGGCAAACAATACTTTACATACACACCACTACCTGTGCAGAAAGTATATGGTAGCTGTAGACGTCATGTTCTCCGCAGTGTAGCTAGCTAGCTGTGGATGCAAGTAATTATATAGGTCTGTAGAGAATGGCTTGGCTTCAATCCATGGATTTACACGACGTTTCAACCTGAAGGCATATGCCAATTGCCACTCAAATCATGATAGTTAGCTGCAGATGATAGCTACGTACCTGCTGCATATATTCAGGCACTGCTGAGGGCACAGCAATCATGGCAACAGATGGCAACCCCTTGTAACACAGATTACTGCATCACTACACATGCACGACTCACACTGCCGCCTAAACTTCATAATACCATAAGCGTACTATCATGTATTGTGAAAGTTTCATGTAATCAAAGTAACAGCAATATACAATTGCTGTAATAAATTAGTGAGTGCTGAGCACTCTTGGGCAAGCCTGAACAAGTATTGCAAACATGTGCACACACACACCGATGCACACACACACACACACACACACACACACGCGCACGCACACGCACACGCACACACACACACACACACACACACACACACACACACACACTACACTCATACACCCTTCATTCTATACCATTGACCATACATTGCAGCCCTTACAATGTGATATCAAGTTGTTGGAAGTTAGAATGGAACTGGAGTAATCCTGTTTTGCATGCATGCATACCAATATTAATAGCACTTAATGCAATGGTGTAATATATTACAGAATTGACCGATCATACTCATCAGTGCATCTGTCATTAGTCTAAGTGGAGTAGCACATTAGACTGTACATATATATATGCGTAGCTGTAAAGTGAGTTGTCTGAGAAAACCTGTCAGTGCAATTACATAGTACACTGCACTACATGCTCAGTAATACAGATTTTCGAATAGTATTTCGAGTTAAAATTCGTATGGCCCCCAATTTGACATGCTTGCTCACATTAGTTAACTTATTATGTGTGCATTACTTGTTCCTGTGCACCCACTTCATGGCTGTGAATGAACAGAAATGATTGAATTGAATATGAATTCATACATTTCACATGTAAGCAGACACCTGCTGCTGTGAAGCAGAGATACATAGCTGATACACATTTTGTGCATTCTCATCAAGTTGCCATAGACACATGCATGTTCAGTACGTCTCTCAAACACCATCCAGATTCGCACACACAAACACACATGCATTCAGATACACATACTCACATACACATCACATATACGAAACAGTAATGCTATAAAATTATATCAAACACTTAATTTGCAACCCTAGTGTAATCTTTACACATTATGGTATCATGTAGCAATTTCTTCTATTGCCATTGAATTACAGAAAGGAAATTGCTTGAGAAATTTTGTATCACCTAAGAGCCCAGGGCTAGTACTGTGACCTGTGCAATATTATCAATATTGCACAGATCAAATTCTCATATTGCACGTCAATGGGGAGAGCTGCAGCTGTGTCAATGAGATCTAGTCTAAGACTTAACACAGGTCATCAAAGAAGACTGAAGCTGTCCACGAAAGACATGTATAATACATGTCAGCAAGCAAAGGAGAATATGCAAACATGGAAAGAGCATCTAGCAGATGTATTTAAACAAGGGCAAATGAGCATGTACACGCTTGCATTAATGTAGCCACATTCCCAAGCTGTTCGTGTTAAATAGGGACCCGCACTAATGAACGCGGACAGCATAAACGAGGATAGGTATGCAAAAGTAGGAACACTGGGACCCTGTACCGTTCCTGTGCTTCGACTGATGGACTTGTATGTTTGTCAGCGAGCAACCTGGTACTGTGTCACAATAGCACCATGGAGGTTCTTCACAAGTCATGGAATGCATTCTGCACGCCCAGACATGATTGCTGTGTCCCACTTGGCAGGTCCCAGGTGGGCCATCCTGACTCAGCAGTTTCTGTGGCTTTGTGGCATGGCTGCACATCCACACATTGCTATACTGTCAACTTAACTTTCACTTTTTCGTGGAAGAAACATACTTATTTGGCATTCATTACACTGTGTATCTAATACAATTTAGCATTGTAAAACTTTGAACCATGCAATTATTTGAATGCTAAAGATTAAAAATTAATATTGAGTGTTCCAAAAGTGCTGCACTCAATAGAACTGTGAATTTACTAGCTCTTCAAACATGTATTCATATAACCTCCAATCCTAATGCCTCAACCCTACGTACCTGTGATACTATCCTCTGTGAGTTCACACCCGTGTGATTCTGCATTCCTCATTTGTTTCTGTTTTTGTTCTTGTTTCACCTTAAATAGCTCAGGATTCATGCACCTAAAATTCATACACCTCAGCGTCGTGGTATAACTATAATATTATAATAATAATTGAAAAAATTATATTGATGATTTGCGTACATGCATGCACATTCACTTGCATGACTTATTATACATTTTAGTCACATATAGTCATACAAACACTAATAAATGGAGGAGTCAGACTGGACAAGTGTACAATGCAACTACTAATGTTCGCAGATGATACAGTCCTCCTTGCTGAGACAGAAGAAGATCTGCAACACAATGTTAAAGAGTTCAGTAAAGCGGTGAAGCGGCATAGATTGGCAATGAACACGGAAAAGACAACAACAATGGTTTTTAGTAGGAAGAAGGTGGATTGTAGTGTGGGGGTAGATGGCCGGAAACTGGAGAATGTAGGGAAGCAAACATATCTGGGAGTGATTCTGAGTTGGAGAAGAGAATTGGTGCAGCTTTAAGTGCAGCGGGGGCAGTCAGAAGCCAAGTGTTTGAGAGCAGAGAATTGAGTAGAAGTGCAAAGATGCTGGTGTACAAGGCAATGATAGAGCCAACATTGACGTATGGTGCAGAATCTTGGGTGTTAAACGAGAGGGAGAAACAAAGAGTTCAGGCAGCTGAGATGAGAGTGCTAAGGAAGATAGCAGGAGTGAAGAGAATAGATCACGTAAGAAATGACGACATTAGAACACAGTTAGGGCAGGAAGGAATTGTGGAGCAGGAACGCAGAAGGAGAGAAGTCTGGAAGAAACAGGTAGAAGAACAAGTTGGATCTATAACAGAGATGGTAATGAGTGGAGTTGTACCAGGGAAAAGACCCAGGGAGGCCAAGAAAGCGATGGAGCGATGCTTACTGATTGATGCCATGATGTAGACATTCCAGTATTAGTAATCTTTAGAATACTCTATAGTATCTAACCTATGACAATATAATTATACTAAAAGCTCAATTTTCATTTGTATGTATGAACGACCCCCATGTGTTTCGGGGATTGTGTTCTAATGATGATGATGATGATGATGACACTAATAAACAAGTATTCTCATACACACTCATGTACATACAAAGTATTATGATAAAATTTATAGTTCTCACACACATAGCTGCATATTATAATAATTCATAGATCCCGTTGCCATGGTAACGTGCGTCTAAACGATGTTTCTAAACGTCGTAGACACCCCGGTGTTGTTTCGCGCCATGGTCTATTTCGTCCAGCCGTGTTCTAATTCGGCGCGCGGCGTTCGCGCCTATGCTCTAAATGCCGATTTAGAGCATGGGCGTGGCACGCGCGTCGTTCGCGCCTATGCTCTAAATGCCGATTTAGAGCATGGGCGTGGCACGCGCGGCGTTCGCGCTATGCTCTAAATACCGATTTAGAGCATGGGCGTGGCTTAGGCCCGTGGTCTATAGCAGAGAAACTGCAGCTGCGACAACAATAGTAGCTAACTCCACAACATACGATGCAAAGGCCACTCGGCTTACTTGTTTCGTCGACAAACAGGGTAAAGCAACATTCCGGTAGCGGCCTACGAACCAGAGCCGAGTAAGGAGCGAACTGGTTACGAGCTGGGAACAGGCTTAGGACACCGCTCTGGGAAACGCTGTGGCTGACGGGGCTGACAGTGAGTAAGCTTACGTTTAGCTTACGCGCCGCATCCACTGCCGACCTTTAGGAACGTCTGCTGCGAGATGACAAACCCAATAACCAAACGACGTTTTCTCGGCCATTGTCAGAAATTGCTAACTACTTCCGGGAGACGCGTGATGACGCAAGTACTAGTAGTTAAACTGATTCGCTGCCGCTCCTTGCCCAATCGTTGGGATCTATAACACTTAAATGCTGACCAATCGGTGTCTCTGAAGATTTAGACCACTCAGCACTCGGGCGCTTCGCGCCCTCGAGCCTTGTGCTCTAAATCTCAGAGACACCTCTTGGTCAGCATTTAACTATTACATAAGTCTATACAGTACATGTACAGTCATACAAAGTCTATAAAGTACAATCATACTAAGTCTATAAAGTACATACAAAGTATATATATACAATCATACAAAGTCTATAAAGTACATACAAAGTATAATACAGTACATACAAAGTCCATACAGTACAATCATACAAAGTCTATAAAGTACATACAAAGTATAATACAGTACATACAAAGTCTATATATACAGTACATGTTACATCTTTACAGCACACAAGGTCTATACTGTACATAAGAAGTCAATACAGTTCATGATACAAAGAGTCACTGGCAGTAAAGTGCCTTGTGACAAGTTTATCCTTGTGCCATGCACTCCAGCTACTGTGCTGCTGCTGAGCAATTACTGCCAATAGGTTCATAAGCAGGGTTGCATTGCATAGGAACATCCTCAGCTGAAAGGAAATGGGAAAATTGACAAGTCAGTGCATAACACAAGGGGCTAGTATTAATAGGACCACTGCGTGGCATATCAGACAATGCACATAATTTCTACTTGGCAAGTCTGTAGAAAAACATATGTACGCAAGTAACTCGTGTCAAGTACCATAAATGAATGCAGTCAAAGGAATGTCCATCTTTTGTTGTTATTGAATGTGATGGGCACATTTTCCAAGAGTCCCCAAGTAAAGGAATTTACGAAAGCGTACGTAATCACAGCTCTACATCATTGTACAGCAATGCATGGAAACATCACTGCGATAATATAGGAACCACCATCACATCATCACTCTACGTACTTTGCACCTCTAGAACCTCAATCCCCTCACAGTTATATACTATCATATCAGTCTGCCACATATGCACAGCTGTGGGTGAAGCCACAGTGAAGGGGGTACAGATCTGCCAGATCAGCATAATGTTATGAAGCCACAGCCTATCCCTAGCTATAATTAACACTAACAAATGAAGGCCTGAACAAGCTTACGTAGCACTTGGTGACTTCTGACCTTGTTGTTGAAGCCACCTATGTCGCTACCTCTAGCCAGCAAGGCTATGAGGTAGGAGTGTAATACAAACAATTGGGTAGCTACAAATATCATAAGGACAAGTGAAGGTTGCAAGCAGCAGATATCAATTTGGAGAGGCTGAAGAAATCACATGCACTATTATATACAGCTGCTACAGACAAAGACCATCTTAGGCAATACCGTGTACCAACATGCATGATGCATCAGGAAATTAAGGTTTCTTGATGAAATGACTTGCCTGTTGCTTGTCTTTGGCGAACCGATTCAAGAGCTACATAAGCTGGGTTGTCCAACATTGGAACACTGTCCCTATCCACTGCATCTCCTACACAAACAGAAGGATAGAATTACTGTGAATGGTTGTAATTCGAAGAAGTGTATGCACTCAGAAACATATTCCAAGAGAAAATCACTCACGTGAAAAGATGTAAGTTGTGTGTTGCAGCTACATAGGTCACATGCACAGATTAATCTACTTGATAATGTACAACTAGGTACAGGCATGCAAGAACAGCGATAGCATATGTTTAACTCAGTGAAACAATCTGGCCTTCAAACAAGTCCTCTACATGAGCTTGAGGTCATGATGCATATCACATGCATGATCGCATCAGGTGATGTCAATCACTCCACTACAGGCATTTTCATACAACCAATTTGATACATAAAAAAACATGCAGTTCGAAACTATGCAACATTTAATTCTACCTTTTGCTAATCAAAACTATTTTAATGGCTTATATCCACTCAGGCATATTGATGTACATGTGCTTGCATATTTACCCTCATGGCCACTTCTGCTGCTGACAATGTGTCGTTGCACATCACCGTGACGGTGGCTATGATCGAGTTGAAATCTGACCATGCCATACTGGATCACATCCCCAGCAATGTGTACTGCTACATTTGAATCATCATCATCACTCGCAACTTGAGGAGACCTCAGGCTTTCTGGAACACTAACTGATGATCCAGCATGAGCACCTTCAGGAAATTGGCAAAACATTAACACAGTAGCATTCAATTGGATGTAGATCCACACATAAAACAATTTCTTTGCTGATCTTAAGATTATTATAGAACTTTACCCACCTGATTCCATTTCTATGCAAGAACTCGACATGGCAACACTTGACTTGTCCTGATGTTGCAAAATTTCATCTCTGTTGTCTTGCCGAGTTGTATTCGTAACAGCAGTGTTCCAACCACTAAGTCTTGCAGCTAAAACGGGTCAAGACAGGGTCATTCACTCAGTAACACTACAATATATCTGTGTGTTCTAGTGCATGCCAGAGAAAACCTCTTTGCACAGTTACATACCTTCCGTCACTGGTAAACAGTTTTCCACTGCAAGACTATCTGCATGAGTTTGTATACCGGCAAGAAACCACAACTCAATTCAGAGCAATGCAAGAGGGAACTTAGAAAGAAATGAACAATACTTTACTCACCTGATTCTCCTTTTCTGCTGACACTTAGGACAGGATAACCTGTTATGTCACCACTTCTGGGGTGTTCTGGGTGCTGCAACATTACACCACTGTCATTTGGCCAAGTTTTAATTTCAAAGGTAGAGCTACGATCAAGAAAACTGGTTACAAAATGTGTCGAGGATATTGAGGCCTCAGTAACTCGCACACCTACAGTAAAGAAGGGAAACCACATTATGGATATGATGTATAGAGACAGAGAAATGACATTATTGCACACACCTGGCATTACTGGGGATTCACTGTTTACTCTAAGACCACGTACATCTGCCTGCACGGGTGGTGGCAGCTTGGCTTCGTCATGAAGACTGACAGAACCTAGCGCAAAAACATGAAAATTTCACAAAGCAGTTTGAACTCTAATACCATAATTATGTAGGCAACACTTGATCATTAAAGTGGGGTTGCTTTATCTCAGCAAGGGTTATGCATCAAACAAGTATCCGACCCCAACTTGCGCACCTACCATTCATATGCACAAATGAACTACCCAATGTTATGCTCAGTGTTACTCCCCAATTTCAGTACTAGGGATACTTATGTACAATTACTTAATGTCATTGCACATCCTACCCTAATTCAGAGCAGCTAGCACCATGATAGAAGTGTACACTCTTACTGAAACCATATATGTAATGCACGGCAAAATCTCCTATAAGGTTGCCTTCCTTTGGTGGTCTCAGTTTGTAATAATCTAAGAATGGTACATATCTTTAAGCCAAGTACAAAAGAAATTAACAATTATCCCTCTGCATGGGTCACCTAACACATGTCCTGAGTGCACAGTCTATAGCAAATGAGAAGGTAGGAATGTTACAGCTGCGTTAGGTTGCAAAGTAGCATGGAATGAAGTAGGAATGGTCTAAAATACTGCTATGTGTATACCTGCTTTATGTCTTCTCCATGCAACTGCAACTACACATGTGCACCCTGCTGCAAAAGTGATAACTATTATTGGCACCACTGCAATGATCCACAGCAGGGACAACACTGATGTGTGTCCAGAGTCATGGTGGAGGTCTGTACCTAACACAGTGCGGTGTAAGGGGATAGAGAAAGATAATACAACAGTGCATAAAATCTGATGAAAGAAATACTAGTTAATCATAGCTGTAATTCATTCTAAATACCAAAGTGCAGAGGAATATCACTTGCAAATTCAACTTTCCAAATTAATACACAGAGCCCAAGTTGTCTGCAAGGGCATCTCACCATTTGCATAATTGCAGACACCCTACAACTCTACAGTGAACCTGCAGTGTGTATAATCTCACAAGCCAGGTGTTCCTGCACGGTTTTGTGGTTTGATGAAGTTTGGTGGCTGTTGCCAGGTATTTTTTGGGTACTGTCAGATTGTACAATGGTAATTATAAAATTCTTGTCATATGACTCGCCATCTATGGCTGGGTATCAATGAAATGTTCTCATGAATACTATGTTGTAGCAATTGAGATCAAGAGAGTACGTATTTGCTGAGTTTGCAAGTCAAAGGGGCTAATTTGAGTTTCAGCCTAAGAAGGAAGAAGTGATCTTGTACTTGGTATATAAGCCACCCCACAGGAAGAGGGAGTCCAACTGCCAAGGAATCACAGGACTGGTAGCTTTCTGTGCTGCATTGCACTCTGCAGCACTAAGTGACAGAACAAACGAACAATCATTTTTACAAAGCCAAGTTTGTCACAAGTACAGGCCTCCCTCATCAAAAACACAATACCAGAGGGTGTAATATTTCAACTCCAAGTGCTATGACAATATGTCAGCATTCCACATGCCCCAAGAACCTGGTGAAGTTATGATACATACCTTTCCTCCCCAGGCCGCAGCAATGGCGAACATTAGGTGCACACGGTGTACATACATGTAGTAGACTACAATACCAACCACACCTCTTCATCTATATTGATTCACAACATTTTGTCACTACCATACTAAAGGGATGAGCTGCATGACAACTATCTATGTGGTTAACAAAATGGTCTATTCAGCATTCATGCATGTTCAGCCAGTCACCTGATGTTGTACTGTTCTGTCCATCATGTGCACCCGGTGTTGTGGTAGTCACAATGCTAGTATTATTGCCAACTGTTTCTGTACCATTCATTTTCATACAAACCTCGGCAGCTGTACAGCAGAAAATGTAACACTCATAATAACAAGCATGCATGTGCATTTGTCAAATGATAAAGGTGATTGCATGTAAGTAGCTGGTCAATGGTCAATTGCTGTCTGATTTAGAAGGTGATGTGCATGACTTTGCAAAATAATTCAGTAATTTCAATGAGATGACTGTATTTTCCAGCACATGTGCAAACATAACAGCTCTGTGCTGACAGGGACGGACAGCTGCATGTACATAATATTATAGCTGCAGTGTTGCCCAACCTACATGATTATGCATGTACAGAAGGTCGTAGGGTATGCCCCTCAGGTCAAGATAACATGCATTACTATGACATCACATGCAGCCAGTTGGCAAGGTTGAGTGAAATCAATTAGCATAGAATAACTAAACACAACTTAAACAAGCATACTAAATTTTCTCAAACTGTTAGGGAGGTCCTGCCCGAGACAGGGCTAGCCTCGTTCCTAGACCCACCTCCGCTGTTCTGCAATTTCTGTTTAGAAATGGTGGAATGGTGGAGGTGGGTCTGGGAACAAGACTAAGACAGGGCTGAGTCACTGCACCAACTGCCATAGTTACTGGAGTTGTAAAAGATCTTGTAAACTTGCAATAACAGCTTACTTAACATGGTTTAACAGAGTTGTACAAGTTCGCATAGCAATTGATGACTGCAAGTTATTTCGCCATTTGGCTGCTTATACAGCTCTCACTGTTGCACTGGAACACTATGCTAAGGACAAAGGAGCTTTCATCACCACAAGTCACAGCAAGTATATGTAGATGGATGCTACGTGTTAACTTGCCAGGCCAGCTTCCAAGCTATATATACATATGTACCCATTAGGGCTGTCACCATTTGAAATTTTGAGGCTATTTAAAAGTGCATTGTAACTTGCGCTGCATCTACTAAGTTCTCCATGTGTCAGCTTCTTAACTTCTCTCTGCACTGTGTGTGGGCATATGCCTTTGAAGCTTCTTACATTTCTAATATATGCCCTAGTACAGTGCACATAGTACTTGGCATGAGGAGGCAGGCATGAGAACAGAATGGAGGGCATTTTATGTACTGTAACAAGAAACTGACAGTGAAATGGCATGACACATACAGCAGGTACAGCCTACTTACTTTGGAATCGTTGTAAGGTAGCTATGGTTACTTGTGGTTATTACAAGTACAATAAATGAGGGCTGCAAAGGACATCTGAAACCTGCTCATGCAGTACAACAATGGCTGCAAATATACCTTACAACCATTCCAAAGTAAGTGGGCTCCAACTGCTGTCATGCCTTTTCACTATCAGCTTACTGTACACAAAATGCCCTCCATTCTGTTCTAATGCCTGTAAATTGCTTGAATGTCTCACGTACACCATAGCTAGAACAGTACTATACTATATATATTTGTAAGGTTATATTGAACAACATTCAGCTGTGCATATAATTATATACCTCACAATATATTCTCATTCTACTACATGCACACACAAATATACAGACAGCAGCATGGTAGCTCAGTTCATGAGCCAGCATGCGTGTAATGACTGCTGCATGATTGTAGTCTGCATTCTAGTACTTGTTCTTCTACTCATTTTGTAGCAAGCAGAGGTCAGCAATGTACATGATTTGTGTATGCCTATGCCATGCAAACACAGAAGCCAACAGGTACGCATTCTTGAAGTCTATATGCATGCATGGTGTATGTATAGGCAGTTGAATGTCCACTGTTTGATTGAAGCCTGGGAGTATGTGTAATGCGAAGTGTTTATTTATCTTACAAGCCAAGGTAGGAGCAATGAGCAGTCCTTTATCTTGCTCCAGGGTGAAATGATTTCCAAAATGTTGTGTTCCTAGATTCATTATGTAGTGGAAAGCCTATGTACGATGTAAATTATAATATTAATTCATTGTGTATTTGTAGCGAGATCATAATTGAGAGTGATTAAGTGCCACATGTTCATGCACAACCTTGTGTGCAATCAGGATGGATGTGTGCAACTAATTAGATTCATCACAGTCGTTAATGTGACAATATGCAAATTCTATCATATATTCAGTGCACTAATTGGAATAATTCCCTAAAGGTCAGCCAAATCATTGTACAAGAAGAGTGAAGGTTGTGTCAGAGTGAAAGACAAATTGTCAACCTGGTTCCCAATAACACAAGAAGTGAGGCAGGACTGTGTCATGCCACCATGGCTGTTCGCGGTGTTCGTTGTGTTCATGGATAAGATAGTGAGGGAGGGAATGGAGAATTTCGTTGGAGGTGTGAAGATGTCAACTACTGAAGTGAGTGTAGTGCTATTTTGCAGATGATGTGATGCTACTAACAGAGGAGAAGGAGGACATGGAGACAAATTTAAGGGAGTTGAAGAAGGCAGTGAGTAGCTGGGGAATGAAGATACGTTGGAGCAAGATGAATGATGATGGTTAGTAGAAAAGAAGAATACAAAGTGTGTGTGGATGGGCCTGACATAATGTATATGTAGGTTATAGTCCCAAACCATCCTGCAAGCCATTCTAGAAGCCTAGAGATGTGGAACATCTTAGGTTTCTAAAACAATGATGAAATTCAGCTTGGGGCTGTAACCGATTATTTGATGGCACATATATATATATATATTGTTGTTCACCCTGCGCTTACCTATGTCAAGCAAGCTCTTTCAGGCCTATGCACCAATGAATTGCCAAGGAGGTATCTTAAAGTATTATTGATCTGTTCCAGGGTTGATATGCCATTTTAAATGTAATTCGCACCTAAAGATCAAATCAGTGCATGTCATGTTGTGTACAGTACTAGTGTTCACACTCACTCTCCAGAAGAGTGATTTATGAAAGAACAAATTAACTGAGTGAACTGTCACGTGCAGCTATACATACATGAATGCTTCTATTGTCTGCTTACCATACTGCATGCAATTGACCAAACAGTCAACAGACGTGTTCATGACCGTGTTAAAGGTGGATATAATGTACTATATTGTATGTAGCAGTGCATTAAATACAGCATTGACTGTATATAGCTATTCATTTTCAATTGCTGAAATAGAGCAAATAAAGAACTCTGCACAATTCATAGTTATAAAGTTTCAATTTATACCATAGCACAGGTTTCTGAGACCTGTAATCAAATGCTCTTGCACACATTATCTATGTGTAAGGCCCAAATGTGTGTATCTAGATAATCTGGGCATTGTCTGGATATTGTTTTGCATGATGTTGGGGCAATTTTGTCAACTAGCTACTCAGCCTGGATTTGTGGATGCCCTTGTGCACTGTAGTGGGCTAATTGTATAGTTGCTAATCAGCTATCATGCAGCAATTGAAATGCGCACAACTACATTGTGCCTGCACAAGTCAATGTTTGTCATTGACTGTACCTGACCTGCCTCCTTGTGGTAATGGGTCATGTCTCCTGCACTGCACCAACTGCCTTAGTTACTTGAGTTGTAGAAGATCTTGTTAACTTGCAATAACAGCTTACTTAACATGGTTTAACAGAGTTGTAAGTTAACAGACTTACTCAACACTGTTGAAGGTATAATCATATTATTCTAAATATCAATGATGATATTCATGGTGCCAATGACTGGTGGCAGAGAGAACAAAGCAAGATGTAGCCATGACTAGCCATCATGCAAACTCACCTGGTATTATAAGTGTCCACTCATTGCTATGAAACACTTCAGAAAAATCCGCACCAAAGCCTCGACAGCGATATCTTGTACCATTGTACCTGTCAGCTGCAGCAATTCTCAGTGTGTATAGTCCATCACGTACAACTTCCTCAAAGTCAGGGTTGCGTGATATATAGGTTGTAGTCAGAGGACTAAATTGGTTACTGTTGGTAATAAACTCTTCCAATCGTACAAAATGTACATTGCTAAAGGAACACTGCAGCACTATGAATGGCAAGCAGAGGGAACTGCTATCCGCCAACAGTGAAATGGATACTGCAAGAAGTGTGAAGAAAATGGAATTACCATACAAGACTGACGGAGTGCCTGTGACAGTGACTGTCCAATATATATAGGAATGGGCATGGCAAAACCAGCTGAAACCATCGAAAACACTCAGGAAAAAGGAGGAGGGCGGTCCATGCAAAGAGAGGGCCAGCCAGTCCATGCAACAAGGAGGATTGAGTGCCAGTCCTTGCAACAACCCATGCAGGCCAACATTTGCTGACTTTGAATACATTTTCACCATCCGTGTACATCTGGCTACATTTTGCAGCACCTCGTACTACTGCACACCCTTTCCAGCTATTCAACTTCTCTTTATTGCCGAGCCGAGTAACCGTGATGCGTTGTCGTCCCCCGTTTGTATGTATGTATGTATATAATGTATATATGTATATCCGTCCCAGTCAACCCGCGACACCTAGATTGTGCAATAGCCCGGTGTTCTCCGCACGCGCTCACGACAACAAAACGCTCTACTTGGCCACCATTAGCCACAAAATGGCTCAACACTCCACTTCATCGCTGCGCGCTGCGTTCAGATTGCTGTTAACGTCGTCCATTGCTCCAGCGAGGGCTACACGCCTGTTGGCGAGTACACCATATTCAATTCAATTCAATTCAATCATTATTAGAGTGCACTGCACCAAATGGTGCTAGGACACAAAAGGTCCAATGTAGCACTAACATAAGAACACAAGCATAAAGACTAGTTCAACAGAGGAAGAAAGAACAGAGCTAGGGATGTGGGCCAAAAAGCATGTTACTTAGTAAGCACTTACACACCGAAACGGGCACACCACATAGAGCTAAGATGTTTTTGAATACTAGGATTAGTGCATGATAAAGACAGTATAATGGCAGTCTGTTCACGATGACTCTGCTCCTTAAATCTGCCACAACGGTTGACTTCTGTCATCAAAGGCTACCTGAGGTGGTCCCAGGCAGGGCACTGTATCAGCCAGTGGCAGACGTCTTCCACCTCTTGACACTGGCAGTCCTTGCATACTCTCTCCTCCCTGTCCACTCCTTGCCACCTTCCAACCTCTATCTGAAATGGTGCTGTTCCCCCTCTCAACTACACCAACATTGACCTCTCTTTCTTCCTTTTCACCACTGCACAGCTCGACTCACATTCAAGGTTTACAATTTCTTTCATCATCCTCAGCTTTGGTCTCTCCTCCACTTCCTTCATCAGCATACTCTTCACCTTCCTCCATGCAGCACTTGACAACATAGTTCCAATCTCTGAATCAGTAAGGTCCGCAATTGCATCACCTCCCACACTCTGCCACCCAAAGTCACCCACACACTTAGCCATGTTTCCTATTCAGACCCCTTTGCCACACTCCACTGCCTGTCTCGCTATCTTCTTCAGTATCCTCCCCTCATACAACCTACTAGTCAACACCTTCAACCAAAACTTCACACAGCGCATCTTTGCCTCCCACACAACTGGTAGTGACTGGATTTCCAGGATGCCTTGGGGTGAAGTGTGCCCACTCCAAAGAACATTCTGAGAGCACAGAGCTGGACCTGCTCAATAGATTCCAAGTGTCTACTGCAGCCCCATACCTCTGCTCCATACGTCATGGTTGACTCCACTAAAAATTCCATTAGCTTCCTGAAAACCACAACTGTAACCTCGTCCATCTCTGCCCGACATCTCTGAAAACAAGCACCCAGAGCTCTTCTCCCTGCCTCTGCTTTGTCCTCCACCATCTCTTTCAGCTCCAGAAACTCATCCACAACACATCCTAAGTACTTGTATGAAGAGACCATCAGAATTGTCTCTCCATCCAACTTATATGTCACATCGCATCTTTCTGCCTTCTTCTTGCGGATATGCATGATCCCAGACTTAGCCACGTTAATCTTCACTCCCCATTCATTACACCATTCCACCAGTATGTCCAAACTCTTCTACAAACCCAATGCATCTGAGGCCACCAAGCAAGTGTCATCTGCAAACAGCAGACCAGGAATAATGGTCTCACCGCCACATTCCACACACTTCTCCTCCTTCAACTTCTTCACAGCACCATTGATGTATAACGAGAAGAGCAGTGGGGATAAGACACATCCCTGTCGTAGACCAGAGTTCACCTCAAAATCTCCACTGACCTGACCTTCCACTTACACTCTGCACACACTTCCTTCATACAGAGCCTGTATAAACTGCAGACACCTGCCCTTCACACCCACACACTGCAGACAAGACCACAGCTTCTCCTAATTCACCTTATCATAGGCCTTAGCAAAGTCAATGAATGCTACTAGCATACCGTCAGGTTTCCTCACCACCTCCATTTGACCTAATAACACCAGAGACAGTAGTTGGTCCCTGCATCCCCTCCCTTTACGGAAACCACCCTGTTCTTCTGCTATTAGACCTTTCTCTTCAGCTATACAAGACAGTCTGTTTTCAAGTATCTTGCATAACACCTTGCTGACTATAGGGAGGTCAAAGAAATGCCCCGGAAAGTGTTCACATCACACACTCCCCTTGTTTGCTTCTTATGTACTGGAACAACAATACTCTCTCTTCACAAAGAAGGCACAATGCCATGCTTCCAACATACATCAAACAGAGCCACCCATACATCAAGCAGCCTCTCTGTTAGCAGCATGTCCATCTCTACACCGTCACTCCCAGGGGCTGCATTCTTCTTCACTTCATTTAGGGCCCACAATACTTCCTCTCTTGAGATTAGTTCACAGAGATGCAGACTACACTCTGACCATTGTCCTCTGTGTTCACCTGTGTGCAACTTGTCTCCTGCCCCTCTTCGATCATCATCACCACCCATGGCCAGGACCTTCGCAAAATGACTCTGCCATACACTCAATGCTTCTTCACCTGATTTTATGGACCCTCCCTCATCAAAGACCTGAAGCAGATTCGACCTTGCTTTCTTCACTTTGCTGACATTCATCTTCTTAAGGGCTCTCCAGAACTTCTTAGGGCACTCCAGATCTCTTTCCAACTGTTCACACCTGCTCCTTTGATGGGCCCTCTTAGCTCTTTTCACCGCCTTAGAATAGGCTACTCTAGCCTTCAAGTACTCATTCCTCAAGTTCTTCCATTCCATGTTGGCCTTCCCCTCTAACCAGTTCTTCTTCTTCTTATGCATCACCTTCCTCAAAGCCTTCAGCTCCTTAGTAAACCATATCTGGCCCTGCTTTTTCCCACCACAAGCCACTTCCTTAAGCCCACTCTTCAGCCCCGCCAACAGGTCACTGTATACAATATCCAGCTCACTTTGATCATCATCCAACCTCTTCAGTCGCCCAACAATGTTGACAATAAAGTCTTCCTGGCCACACACGTAGTCCTCTGGTACTACGAACTTCTTCTGGGGTTGTTCTCCTGGACCTTAGTGGGCATGGGAGGTACGTCAAGTACCCCCTCTGCCAGTATGTCCCATAAGAGGACAGAGTGATCAGGTATCCTATACCCTTCTTCATCCTGACACAGCTCCTCCTCACATTGTGACATTGTCTTCACAGTAAAGTTCTCAATGGACATTAGGTCATCTTCTGGCACCAAACAATAGTCCACAACAGACCTACTAGAGATGCATGTGTACTGATCTTGTCCCTGCCATCCATTTGTAAACACCAGACCACAACTCTTCATACAATCGACCAGCAATTCACCTTGGCCATTCTTCTCCATGTCCACACAACATCTACTCAACTCTCCATCCATGTCACTCATCCCACCACACCTTGCATTAAAGTCACCACAAGCCACAATCTGTCCTTCCGCCTTGAATTGAACAACCTGTTCACCCAAAACATGGAAATGCGCTTCGATGTCTATCTCTCTACTAGAGCCAGCTGGAGGAAAGTAGCAAACACCAATGAAGTCTACCTGTGAAGTCTCATTTTGTTCCAACTTTACCATACCATATTGCCTATACTGTAGTACCAGGTTTATCCATGCAAATTGTTTGCCACCCTAGCTACCTGAGTTTTTCCTCCAGCTGCTTTGCCATGCCCATCAGAAACACACTGCACCATCTTTACATCTGCTCGTTTCGTTCAAGGAAGAAGAAAAAGAAGACGAAACCCAACTTTTCAATCGGAGCGGACGCTGCGCCCAGGCTCCGGCCGTCATTGATCTCAGCCCGGTGTCACGGTTTATTCCATCCCCCCAGTTTTGTATCCCCCCGGGTAAAATAAACTAGGATACTTTATCCCCCGACTTCGAATTTCTGAGTATTCCTTAACTCTTTTTGGTGTGTTTCACCTCGAGGGGTTGTTCTGGAAGCCATCAACCCTGTTTTGACAAGCAGTAGCTAAGATTCAGACCGTTTCATGCTCCTCACATGTTCAGGCTGTAGCGTCGATGTACCTGCACAACGATGTCCACCAGTTTGCGAAACTGCACGCCGTACTGCTACTCAAACACTTCTGCTCGTTGTAGTAGTGCCCTCTTGACATTCTTCGAGAACTCAGAGGACTACACAAGCATCCCAGCCATGGTAGAAGGACAAAAACCTCACCGCGGTCGTCAGTTAACAAGATCGATGTGGTCTTCTGCAAGGACTGCGAAGGAAGTGCAGGGTTCGCAGATATCATCACCTAACAGTCTCTTCTGGTAGTGGTAAGTCTCATCCTGCAACAGGGTGCATTTTACTAGCTTCTATCAGCATTTCTGTGTCGTTTAACCAACCTTCGGTTACCCGGGGAGATACTTTATACGGGGGGTAAAATAAACTGTGACACCGGACGTGCTTGCTTACTGGTTTGATCCATGCATCCTCAGTACGATTTGGCGACGCTTGGAGGTGATTCAGAGAAGTTGGTTCCAGTACCATTCTATTGGACCGGGGCGGCGGCAATTATTGGGCCATACCTTACACAGCACTCAAATAAGTGCTACTCTCCTTAATAAGGGTTACATACCTATGCCTAGCACACCACATTACCCTACTACCCGCTGTATCGGACAAGAGCTAGGGAACCTTATAAAGCTCACCTTCGCAGTTCGCTACAGTACATTCCATCGAAAGAATTAAGAGGAAAAGCGTCACGCTGCCAGGGCTAAGAAAGTTCTTGTACCTGTCGTACATTGGTCTTCTGAATCAGCCTGTAGCTAGCTAATATAACTAGCTTATTACCCCGATCGCCTATTCTCACATATATATACTGGCCAGGGTCTTCATTTGCATATAAGCACCACCTACCGCGCAAACAATTATACACCTTAGATGAGCACATTCATTAAGCAAACGCGAGATTAATCGATCGATTTATTCATTGTAGATGTATAATTATAGGGAGTGTATAGTCATTGCCATGTTTATTCAAATTGCAGGTACGTAGTTAATGATAGCAAGAGTACAAAGCAAGGCGGTTGATAGACATGTAGCTATGTATGGAATTTGTATATAGCAATGGAAGTGATCACCCTGGTGAAAGCTAAGGGGTACAGTATCACCAACGTTATAGCAATTCTATACAGCTAGTTTATTAGAAACATACAAATATTATACAATTGCAAGTGGACACACACACACACACACACACACACACACACACACACACACACACACACACACACACACACACACACACACACACACACACAGCACGCACTTTTAATATGTGTTTCATGAAGTCTCTGCATTTAATGCAGACCACTGCACATGGTAGGTGTTACATTCAATGTAAAATGGAATAACAATAGCTCAATAGCCCAATAACTTTGGTCAAACAAGACCCAGAAATGTGTATCACAAATTGTTACTATTAATCACAGAGGAACATTGCCTCTTTCTCCTCAAAAGATTAAATGGAACCTTTAGGATTGGAGCACTATCCATGCTAATCTTTATGTTGAGCTCCACTTTGAGAGTAGAAGAACCCACCCATGGCCAGTCTTGGAGCTGCGTACGGGCCTGTGCTTGTCGACATCGATCTGACATCATGTTACTAGCTTAGTAGTAGGAAAGTCACTCCATTATTTTCGCTGAGTCGGCACCGAGGGAGTGGCTATGCAGGAGGGTATGCAAGTGGTATATAACGCAGTTTGACGCAGTTCCCGGGCAGCCATAAGACACGTCATGGGGAAAGATCTACTGGCACTTTTGGCCGCATTATCTTTTCTGGTTGGACCAGGACATACGCTATCTATTTCATGCCCCGTAGAACAAAGGAACCCTGGAGTGTTTGTCAAAGGTAAGAATTTTTCGTAAATTCTTCCAGGGAATAGGGCTTTCGGACAACGCGGCGATCCTTTCATATCTTGTCTAGATGCATGTCACAGTACAGTCACAAGGCCGATCCAGTACATAGCTATAGATCTATCAGACAGCACGGTAGTGCTGTCTATGTAGGGGGCGGTGGTGTATGGTTGTTTGTATGCTGTAATACAAACGGAAAGTGGTGCTGCTCCTGAACAATAGTAAGAACCGCCACAAGAAACCGCTTACAAGGAAAGGAGGCTGTACAGTATACAGAGCTAACCTTACTTCCATGCACGCATGCGCCGTTGTGAAATTCTACAGCGCTTTCGACGGGTAAGTCACCACACGTTTGGCCACCGTTATTCGCCTAATTCTCCTTTAGTTTCCACACAATACTTCCACAACGCGGTCAGATGACTGTTCAAAGGGGAACACAAGACAGGCTTCGACTGGCGTTCGCCTGCGTGCCGTTATCGAAGGTTATCCGCGGTCACCATTAGGCAGCCTTTTGGAATTACTGTGCGGTTGCTTCCGGCTGGCGCTTTAGTTTGCTATCACTTCCAGTTCCACTCCACAACCTACATGCGGGGCGTAGGTATATATGGTGCAGCTCTCTTGAATGTAGGGGCCATACATCTAGACCACCTGTGGTGTGGGTAGCTGTATAGCTACATAAAGCCAGCATATCCCTCCTTACAGTGAAAGAAGACTGGGTTTATAGCTAGGAGTTGCTATGTGATGAAGCCAGGCTGACCCTATGGACAAGACTTTCGGAATCATTCTTTTTAGGGGCTGCCTGCGGCAGCCCCTATATTGTTTTCAAATTGACGTTTTCATATGGCTTCATGTTACGGATATATATATATACTAGCTGCAAGGCCCCCGCCTTCGGCAAGCCCTGTAGGAGGGTCCAGTGTATGCTTCCTCCAGTGGTCGAGTGCTTCCTGTAGGGGGGTCTAGTGCGTCCTGTAGAGGGGTCCTGTACGTTTATCGCAGATCCAAGATGGCCGACGGTCGGTTCATCCTGGGCTTTCGCCCCGCGCTCCTCAACAGCAGCTTATTTTAGCACGTCTACCACCTTATAATGATGTGAGGTACAGCGTACGACGGCTGGGAACGTTTGGGCACGTTTCGTCGACGTTCGCGGGAGGAGTTCGCGAACAACGGTTGGGGTTCTTCTTTTGTATTGGCAGCATAGGAACGT
>OZ025868.1:6490658-6590658 GCA_964019415.1 Ianthella basta | reverse complement strand
TAGGTATTCGCCACACGCTCCTCGGCAGCAGCTTATGTTAGCACGTCTACCACCTTAGATTGATGTGAGGTACAGCGTGCCACGGCTGGAAACGTTTGGGCACGTTTCGTCGACGTTCGCGGGAGGAGTTCGCGAACAACGGTTGGGGTTCTTCTTTTGTATTGGCAGCATAGGAGCGTGCGCGGAAAACCGTATATTTTCTCCGTAAATCCAAGATGGCGGACGTTTGTTTGCAGGTTTTTCGCCGCGCACTCCTCGGCAGGGGCTTCTTCGCGCACGTCGCCCCCCTTAGATCGAGACCGGGTGTGGCGTCCGTAATGTGGGAAAGTTTGGTGTCCATGCGCCGTTGCTCGCGGGAGGACTTCGCGAACAACCGTTCTGCTCACTACCTCTTTATATATATAGAAGATATATAATACGCCAACCTACGGTTGTACGTCAATGTTTACATTTATATTGAATGTATTGGGCGAAGTATTGGGTATAGGGAATTTATATTGTCGGCCATTTTAGTCGGCCGGAAGTGGACCGTGTGCGAGGCCAAGGGACTTTGAAAACCGGCTTCTAAGCGACGTCTTAGCGAACTTTGGACGTTTTCTTCCACCTATGATCCTGGAACAGACTCTTACAGCACTTCTGGCCGCCGGGCAAAGACACAGCTTCGAGACAGCGCCCAACAGGTCATCGACTTCGCCCCGCGCCTTCTTCGATAATGGCCGCGCCCGCCTCAGAGGACTTCACTCCGCCGCCTGGAACACATGACAGGAGCAACGTAGAAACTGGTGAACGCCGTGATATGTAGACGCTAACATTCTTCAACTGTTTGTAGCGTTGAAAAGCTTAATTCGCACGGTTGCCCTTCTGAATGCTCTTCAGAACCTGGCCCACGCGTACTGCGCTGTAGCAAACGTACGTAGCTTTTGCCATCACAGACCACTAGCTACTCTGACGACTGTGAGTTCCTTGGTACATTGTGTTTCTGTAATTACTCACTGTAAATGCATGTGATATAAGCAGTCATGTGTCTGTCTTTGCTGGAGATTTCTCTGTGCATTGTGTGTGTGTGTGTGTGTGTGTGTGTGTGTGTGTGTGTGTGTGCGTGCGTGTGTGTGCGTGTGTGTGTGTGTGTGTGTGTGCGTGTGTGTGTGTCTGTGTGTGTGTGTGTGTGTGTGTGTCTCATGTGTCTGGTGATAGTGGTGTGTGTGTGTGTGTGTGTGTGTGTGTGTGTGTGCTGAGGTTACTGAGGTATTAAGAAATGATGTCATGTTAACCTATTGTGAGTGATGGAGCTGCGACCGAAGGGAGCAAGTATTTCGAGTTGGGGCGGCAGCCCCACGAGTTTTTAACTCGAAATACTTGTTTGTGTGTGTGTGTGTGTGGGGAGTAGCTACAGCTTCTAACCCCCCCCCCCCCCCCCGTTCTGCTGCCCTAGCCTGCATCACAACTAACCCTCAGCCTATCCAAACATAGCTAGGTAATTGAAATATACCTTTGACCCACCTGCCACAGCCTATTTTAGGCTCAGTGGCGCATCCAGAGTGGTGCCTGGGGTGCCCAGGCACCACCTGTGATGTTCTCAGTAGCAGAAACCTAAATTGTTAAGGTAGCAGCACTGGCTAAAGCTTCCTTTAGGGTACATTACATTTGACAATGTGTATGTATCTCTCAAACCATGTAAGCAACAATCTTGACCATTGCTATTGATAGACATGGAAATTCCCCACATATTGGTGATATTACTTAATTGATCAGTACTTCCCTTAATGAGACGACCAAATTCGAAGTGAGATTTTTCACGTCAGGTGAGGTCAAGCAGTTTCAGGAAAATAATATCTTCTTCTGTTCCAGAAGGCTGAATATGATCAAACCTGAGATATGCAATCTACATACATGTGTGCAGTAATCTATGGCAACAATCTAGCATACTTTCCAATTTATTACCAAAGTATTCCCTGTTCCTTTCCAAATTGCAAAATTCACGATAACTCGCTCGCAGATACGATTTTCCGAGATTGCTGTCATAGTTCTCTGCATATGGGTGTGTGCTTCATGGCAAGAGATATCACATCTGGATTGGTTGAAACATGCCACACTGTTAAAAATTCAGTGCATGTGATGATCACACCCATTAGCGCTCACAGCAAAAGTGTGATTGATCCCACTGTCCATTCGGTGCATGTGATGGTCACACTGAATCTGTCATTATCGCTATTGCGAACCATGCGCTGCCATGTTCTTGTACAAATGTACAATGTATTAATGTATACCACCACCTGTGCCAGTAGAGTATCTGTGCCAGTTGGTCATAGAAAAAGACCACCACCAGTGCAAGTTACAGTGGCCCCGGGCCAGCACATGCACCATTTGCACACCACATATGCTAGAAAGTAAATGTGCTCAATGGCTGAAGAAAAAGACCACCAGCCAGTTACAGCCGGTCAAAACCTGCATCGCCGCCATTGGAGTGCACGCTGCAGCAAGCAGATGTAAGCTTGCCTAAGGGCATGCCATTGAATTGAGGGCACATGGGAAGAAATTCAATGACATTTCCTGCATTTTACACAGACCCCATTGTCGTTCACAGGAATGCAGTGTGTACCAGGTAAATTACAAACCGGAAGTACACAAGTATAATGTTGTATGTAGGTGGTTTCCTGGTCAAAACTGAAATGGCATAGGTGCATGCTGTACAGTCTAGGCTGTGTTTCCTAAACTGTAAACTGAATGAGAGCTTCCAAGTTGAGAGCAGTTGAAGAAATACCTAACTCAGTACGTAACTCAGTTCATTGCTTAGGAAACATATTACGTGAGAGTCAACAGTTTGAGCACATGTTTCTCATTCAAGTTGTTGATTCGAATACATGTTTCCACGCTCAAAGCAACAGGTTCACATTGTAGGTACACAATTCTTATACAGTTTATATGACATGGTAAAATGTGTGATGTAGCCATCAATTCACAGCAATTAGTATATAGTATGATCGTCACTATATGCCATTGCACAAAATTTACATAATGGCCTACTTTATGCAAGTATGATCATCACTCCAAGTTTCTAACAGTGCTGCTGTGATATACGTATATTTCAGAAATGTCACAATATCTCTTTAACATTTCAAAATCCGTACACTACTTTTGACAGTAGATGACCCCTTGTCTGAGAGCCCTTTGCTTTTCAAAAATTCCCGGATCCTGGGAATTTGGCAGCACCCTAATCAGATCTTTGGATCTGCCACTGAGGCTGCCCACCCAGACACAACCCACATTGTGCTACACACCCTGCCATGATTCAGAGAACGTCCCTTTGTTGCCACTGTTATGTGGAAGCCTTAAATGTTGACCAGACCATGTGTAATTCCATAAAAGTGGAGAAACAAGGGTGTGTGAAAGTGTTTCTTCCTAAAACAATGGCAGATGTAGGAATGGTGCAGTGCGTACCTGCAAGGTATGGCAAAGCCACCTGGCAGAAAAACCGTAGGAACAAGGAGGAAGACCAGTCCATGCAAAGAAGGGGGCCAGCCGGTCCATGCAACAAGGAGGGCCGGTCCGTGCAAAACCCAGGTCATTAACATGTGCTGACTTTGAATACGTTTTCACCATCTTTACATCTGACAACATTTTGCTGCACTTCCTACTACTGCATGCCCATTCCAGCCCTTCAGCCTCCCCTTTACACTAACAGGTACAGCCTTACATTTTCCCCATCTTTCTGCTTTGTTGCATGGGCTCTGTACACTAGTTATTAGGTTTATCCTTGCAAATTGCTTACTACTCAATCTACTTTGCTGTGCTCTAGAATTTAGGCCCTCCTACTCTTCCATGCAAACCATCACGTGTTTCCATGTATCAGCTAGTTGCAGGACCCATATTCTTTGGATTCATCACTTGTGTAGCTATGCATTTTGCAGGGGCATAGGAACCATATAACCAGGGTGGGCTTGAGCCCCCTCGGATTGAAATGAGGGGGGCTCAG
The DNA here is from genome assembly GCA_964019415.1 of Ianthella basta. Lineage (NCBI taxonomy): Eukaryota > Metazoa > Porifera > Demospongiae > Verongiida > Ianthellidae > Ianthella > Ianthella basta. Next base: position 6,586,685 of record OZ025868.1, on the reverse strand, counting down.
TCCCCCTTAGAAATTAGCTGTACAGCCTATATTTGACTCAATTATTGCAGAGCCGAGGCTAACCACTTAGCAGATGCATTTTGGTATCAATGGGTAATGATAAGATGGGTTGAATCTGGCCATCCACAGCTTGATCATCAGACCTTGAATTTGATTCAGCCCCTCTAGCTTGAACCATCTTCCTACACTACTGTCTTGCTCTGCCTTGAACCCCTGGAAAACCACCCAGCTCAGCCACTAGTACATGTCATTGCTTTCCATTGCTCTTCACTACATTGCTGCCTGCAAACTGGTGTACCCACTTTCAGGCCCTCTCTGTTTGGCTCTACACTGTAAAAACAGTGGTGGTTCTCAGGGACAAGTAGTGGTTTCAAACAACCACTTTAACACCTGTAGTCCCTGAGGAACCATCAATGGCAGTCTGAAGTCAACACTGTTTCACAGTGTAGACCAGCACAAACATTGTACACTTCACTGTCAACACTTGTGAAGTTCAAACTCCCTATATCCAGGTTGCCACTGGCTTATGCAGCATACAGAGTGCAGCTGTACATACACCATGGTGCACACCAGACTGCAATTTCTGGCTATTCAGGCTTTCCTCATTAATGCTTCAGTCATATGTACACGGATGTATGCATGCAGCATGGTGGTGTACATGGGAAGATATAGCAGAAATGGGCATGTGCATGCAATAGGATAGTCTCCTGTGGCAGCCCTTGTTGTTGCACACTCACAATTGCATTATAATATGCAGGCGGAAAAACAGGGGATGGTAGCAAGGCCTCAAGAGTGGCAAAATGTTGTCAGATGGTGAAACGTATTCAAAGTCAGTACATGTTAATGACCTGAGTTTTGCATGGACCGGCCCTCCTCCCTGTTGCATGGACCGGCTGGCCCCCCTCTTTGCATATGCATGGATCGGTCTTTCTCCTACTGTCCCTACTGTTTTTCCGCCAGGTGGTTTTGCCATACCTTATATAGTATACTGCACCATCTCTACACCTGCCCTTGTTTTTTTAGAGGAAACACTTTTACACACCCTATTAAAAGCAAATTAGTTGGGTGGGAACCTTTGTCCCTGTGTTCGTGAGCGCATGGCAATGGATGGCCGCCAAACTTGCCCATGGAGCACTGTGACACTGAGAGGTAGGGTGTTTGGAAGTTTCGGCGTTCTTTAACAGCTTACGGGCAAGGAGAAGGCGGGGGACGAGATTTTATGAGACTCCTTCGCTGTCCCCGCCTGCGTCTGGCAACCCTGTAGCTACCATAAAGCGTCACAAGGAGAGATTCAGGATTGATGGAACAAATGGGTGTACAGGGTCAAACTCAGGGCTTACTGAAGGTAGTATTGCAGCTAGTAGGATAATACAGTCTTGTATGGTCCATAAAAAAGCTGATATACTCACACTTTCACCCTTTGCATCACTTGTCTTGCTCTAGCAGGACTCTCCAGTAAGTTCGTTCGGCTAACTGACTTTTACTGTTCTATAGACACATCCTGACGCAAGCCTCGACCTTCTCAACCTAATTCTTCCTGCCTCCTCATGCCTTCTGTCTCTGTTCCTAGGCCTATATTATCCTAATGTTGGGGCTTCGATCAGCTGCTTTCCCTAGCTCTGTATCTGTGTTGCCTGCATGAAACTGTGTGTGTGTGCCAAGCTGTCAAAACTCTATTAATAGTATCCCAATGTGGATGGTAACTATTCATACTCTGCCATGTACATACATACTGATGATGGTGAATGAGCATGATAAAAAATGCTTGCTAGGCTGAGCCTGATAAACAGGAACTCAAGGCTTGTCAGTGTGCCTACACCAACACATCCAGTGATATGCCATTAACATTTTGCAGTAATAATTATTATTAAACTCCAATTATTTTTGCATTGTGTCATGTCACCTTATAATTGCTGATTACGTATAGTCCTTGTGTGTGGGTGTGTTGTGCCTTTATCAGAATGTGTGTGACTTATTGTGCAAAAATATACTTAAAAAGAATGACCTGCATGAAAATATGATGGTGTCGCTCAGAAGTCCAACTCCCAGCATGACTTTGCTGGGCAGGGCAACCCTACACATACTGCACCAAATCTTATGCTGACTGATTCTAGGACTATGTACGCACTGAAATTAGGGGTGTGCTTTCACTGCCTAGTCCATGCAGTGTCTTCTGCATACACAATCTTAGCATGCAGATCCCATTTCCAAATACCCTACATTTAAATAGAATAATTATTCAATTCAATGATTAAGGTGCACCATGCCTGCCAGCACTAGGACCGAGGTTGGCCCCTGTAGCACCAACACATGTGAATGTATACATAAGCAAAGATGAAAGCAAATGGATATGCCAAGTCACAGTGATGTTCATATTATGTTTCAGTTTAATCTTGCATGCCACATACAAGAGATCATGGATAACGCTTTATAGTTTCTACATGCAAGTGATAATAGGGAAGCAGCTAAGTTGTCATGGTCATCTTCATGGTGCACTTGCATCAACGCTAGCAATGGCTCTCTGTGGCTCTTCCATGCCCCTTATCTCAGTAACCAGCTGTGATCCATATCCCCTATCTCACTACTTCCACATTCTTTGCATGCTCTTTAATCTCTGGCCAACCCACGCCATCTTCCCACGTCAATTTGGAATGCAACCGTACCACCTCTCAGTTTAATCATCATCCTTCTGTCAGCTCTCCAACTAAGCCCCACACAGTCTGCCCATTCCTCCAGATCAGTGATCTTCTCTGCCCCCTCCTCAGTGAAGTGAGGGCTTCTCAGCTGGCTCAGGCATCAGAAAGGGTTGGTTCTCTAATACCAGCTTCACAACAGGGTTGAAAACCTTGCCGATGTTTCGACCAGATGCTCTGGTCTTCTTCGCCCTGAAGAAGACCAGAGCATCTGGTCGAAACGGCGGCAAGGTTTTCAACCCTGTTGTGAAGCTGGTATTAGAGAACCAACCCTTTCCCCTCCTCAGTTCTGGGCAATTAAAAAACAAATACCTTATTGTGCAGCCTACACCACGACGTCACAGTGCTGGGCAAGTTTGGTTGTCGTCCATTGGCGGGTGCCCAAAAAAAATTGGGACAAAGATATTGCTTCTATGCTGAGTATTTATACGCTTAACATCTTCAACACTTTCAGCCATTCTGCATGGGGTTTGTGCTCTAATGAGCACTCTAGTTTAATTAAGAAAGAGCTATTCATTAATCCACCAGAGCTTGCATAAGGACTCTAGTCTATAGCTACGTAGGTAGCTACTTGCCCCTACACTGCTATCCCACTAAACTGTTGCTGAACTACACTATATACCTCAAGCTTAATCCATTTGACAGGACCATGCATGCATGCACTATGTGGTTACTACCACTGAATGTTGTATTGTGCTGTTTTTACAGGTCAAAAGTGGTTGATATGTTAGGATTATTCTGCAAGTTTGGAAACTTAATCTCAACTGATTATATGCTCCTCATTTGTCTTCTTTTGTCTTTACTTTTAGTTTGTCGGCATCCTGGAGTGAATATTACCATGCTTCGTTGTCTCCATGATTTTGGGGATGTCATCCATGTCAACTATACAGTTGAACGAACTGTTCAGGGTAGGCTGCCTCCTATTTCAGTTGATGTCTATGCAGAAGGACTGCATGAGGCTTCTACATGTGAAAATAAAAGCATTCCTAATAGGGATGGTGTAGTCATGGTAACTATTACATTTCAACAAGGATGTATGGACCCTGTTGTTACCATAAACAGAACTGCAACAGTTAATCTCACTTTGGACTTGGGAGTGAATGTGACATTCACTGACATTGACATGTTATGTGATACCATTACTGTTGGACCTCAAAGTGAGTACTCCAGCTGTGTACAATTGTTGAAGGGTGTTATTGATACAGCTATAATGCGTATATGCATGTTGTGACTGGTACTGGTGCGAGCATGAGTGAGAATGTATACAATCTATATATATAAAGAAGGAGTTGAGCAGAACGGTTGTTCGCGAACTCCTCCCGCGAGCAACGGCGCATGGACACCAAACTTTACCAAAGATTACGGACGACACACCCGGTCTCGATCTAAGGGGGGCGACGTGCGCGAAAAAGCCCCTGCCGAGGAGTGCGCGGGGAAAAACCTCCAAACGAACGTCCGCCATATTGGATTTACGGAGAAAATATACGGTTTTCCGCGCACGCTCCTATGCTGCCAATACAAAAGAAGAACCCCAACCGTTGTTCGCGAACTCCTCCCGCGAACGTCGACGAAAAGCGACCAGACGTTCCCAGCTGTCGCATGCTGTACCTCACATCAATATAAGGTGGTATACGTGCGCAAAAAGCTGCTGCAGAGGAGCGTGTGGCGAAAACCTAGGATGAACCGACCGTCGGCCATCTTGGATCTGCGAAAAACGTACAGGACGCACTAGACCCCCCTACAGAAAGCACTCGACCACTTTTCAGTATACAATGGACCCTCCTACAGGGCCTTGCAGCTATAACATATAATTATGTTAGAGGTGTATACATTAATGAATGCATTGCACCCTTCAGTGCACATGAATACATAGCAGAAAGTAATTATAGTGAATAGTGGTACAATGCATGAATGACGATGGCTGCATGGTGTGCAAAATAATATTCACTTTCATAATATACGCTACAAGGTAGTAACTGATGCTTCACAGACTTCCTGAAAGTATTCATGCATGCATGCATGTATGTACATGTGTATACTGAGCATGTGTACACTTCAAAGCATGCAGCCTATATCCTATCAATGGGCTACTGTCTTAGCTGTGGCTTAGACTGCGCATTGCTGTGCATGTAAATGTTAGTTAAGATCATCTGGTTACATTTTGGTTAGGGTTAGGGTATGAAAAGGGTTAGGGCTAGAGAAAGTATGCCGTATCCTAGGCGTTCGCGCAGGTGCGAGAATTGCACCCAAGTTAGCGCGATGCCGAAGCTGAGAATAAGGGAAGGGGGTTGTCTCACACACAGAAACCATCAGCTTCTTACAACTAGCCGTTGTTAGTCTACGGTGATCTTCAATGTAAATTTGCATGCACACATGGTAGCTAGGTCAGTCACACTGACATCACCAGGCCAGCCTGGACTTTGCCAGAACATGCATGACCAGCCAGTGCATTACCAGCTGGGGCCTGAGTAGCAATGGTATTACCATCCTGTGTCCGACCAGCTGGCATACGCCGAGCACGCGGAGAGACCTGCCCGAAGGGCAGGTCTGTCCGCTAGTAATTATATAAGGTAGGAATGGACATATGCATGTATGGTATTACACCATTTTTAATTGGGCTTAACCTGCAGAATGTATGGCACGTTATTGTTCCTATTTTCTATAGGACTCGAGCTGATTTCTAAAGTGGACCCAAATTCTGGGCAGCTTACTCCTTTCATCAAGCTACTGAACGTGACGACTTGTGTTAGTGAAGGACCTGCCATTGCATTCAAACTCAACACATCAACAAATGCATCTATCATCTTATATCCTGATGGTAGCAATGAAACAGAAGGAGGCATTTCAGTGCGGCCCTTATCCTGCAATGATAACCATACACAGGAGTATGCAGTGTCTCTAACTTCTACGGTAGATTATGCCCTCTCTGGTGCAATTCTGCATGCCCTTTTGCCAAGGGAGTGCATTGTTGTGCACATACAAAGTTAGTCTTTGCCAGGCTCAGCCAATGGTGTGCATGGAGCAGTTTACAATGCATTGTGTTAGCTATAGGTTGCTGTTATATATGCATTCCCATCCTCTATATGTATCCAGGAAGTCCACATACAATCTCGCTAGGTGCAATAATTTCCATGGGAGTTGTAATTCCCATTGTGAGTTCTGGATGAATATGTGCATATTATCATAATGACATGTAAATATTTTGTACCATTGTTGTCTCACCAATGCCACTGCATCTAGCAATTGTAAACATCAATATGTAATTAAAGTTAAATCTTGACAGTCAAGAATCATGCCTCCATTATTACCAAACAACAGGTTGTGGGCGGTTACCCTTAATGAGGAACACCGGATGCTTGGTTCTCATTATAATCTGCATGTGTAAGGTGAAGTTAGGTTCGCGTCAATGCAAAATTTAAGGAAGGCTTGTATCATTTCCAGAAGGCAAAGCTGTCAAATATCCATCAAGGCACTTCCTGTTTGCAATGACAACGTTAACACTTCAAGCCAAATATCAATCATTACGGATCGAGGAATGCTAGACTGCTGCACCAGTACAGTGAATGTGTTGCCCCAGACCCTATTCTTGCCAAGCGACAACATAAGCAAAAATAATTGGAGACAGGAACAACCAGTGAATGGCTGTAGCTTAGGTGCTGGGGGGCCACAAACGACATGCCTTCGGACGGTATTCTGGTGCAACCCAGAGGACCCTGTAAGGAACCTGCCATTGTGGCTATGTCACAGCGACACTAACCATTCAAAGAGGATTGGTGTCTAATGTATGTGTGCTATATAGCAAAGAAATTCCTGTGTGCAGTATGGTGCTTGGTTGTACACTGACTATAATACTACAGGATCGAGAGAAAGTCTAACAATTGTGCTACCCTACTTGCAATTGCCTATCCAACATGTAACGTGTTGGTGGGGGAACCCTCTCAGAAAGTTGTACCACCCACAGTGATCCACTATATAGCACATAGTGTGTCTGGAAGAGATTTGTTAATTATTTGTTAATTATATACTGATTAAGATGGTCTATGTACCATGGTGACGCTAATGAAAGACAACGTTCGGAACTACACATGGTAAGGAAAGAGGGGGGAAGGGAAAAATGACAGTGAACCGGACCAGCACCGGCAACCTCCAGATCTTTAGCCGACCCTTTAGCAGCCGGGTCACTGGTCACCGCCAACAGCCATTGATCCATTCCCTCCTTATATACCAATGTGGGCGGGCTCTATCCAGAGCCTCCTTTGAAACTCCCACACCGGGCACTGACTAATCAGTGACTTATCGGAAATGTTGATTAAGAGGGTATATGTCTTAATCAACATTTCTGATAAGTCACTGATTAGTCAGTGCCCGGTGTGGGAGTTTCAAAGGATGGAGGCTCTGGATAGAGCCCGCCCACATTGGTTCATAAGGAGGGAATGGATCAGTGGCTGTTGTCAGTTTGTGTAGGATGAAGTTATAGGCTAGAGTCAATGTGAAAGGAAGGCTTGTATCATTACCGGAAAGTGAACTTGGCTACTCTCCTTCAAGACACTTCCTGTACTGTCTGCAGTGACACTTCAAGTCAAATAATGATCATCACTGGTCAAGGAATGCTAGACTGCTGCACCAGTAATGTGTCAATTGCCCCAGACCCTATTCCTGCCAAGTGACAACGACACCAAAAATATAATTATGGAGGCAGGAATATAGTGGACAGCTATAGCTTAGGTGCTGGGGGCCATGACTTTGGATGGTATTCTGGTGCAACGTACCAAGAAGCTAGACCTTGTAAGGAATCTGCCATTATGGCTACGTCACAGTGGTGCTAACCATTCAAAGTGGGTCAGTGTCTAATGTATGTGTGCTACAATAGCATAGGAATTCCAGTGTACAGTGAGGTGTGAATACTGAATGTATACAACGAGATCGAGGTGAAGCCTGATGATTGTGCTATAATCCTACTTGGAATTGCCTATCCAGCATGTAACGTGGGAGAACCCTCTAACAGTTGTACCACCACAGTAATCCACATGCACTAGCATAGTGTGTCTGGAAGAGATTGGCCATAATTATTATAAATGTATGTACATAGATGGAATTTCCATATGTGTTCTATACAGTGTCCCTGTTGTGTGAAATTACAAGATCTCTCCTCCCATATCAAACAGTGAGCTGCCTTCCCTTACTTTTCCTAGATCCTGGAGTAGAGGTGTCAGTTATACATACATGAATGATATTTCCACTTCAGCATCTATAAATACAGGAGTTATTTAAGTTTGTATCACTGCCCTGTAGTCAAATGGCTATTGCATTTAATTGAAACTGCCAATCTATAAAACTGCATGTGTATGTGCTTCTGCACATCTGATGTTTGCAAGCTTATAATGAAATATGATGTACATATTCTCCCATAGTTGAATTACATGGCTGTATCACATTATTTCTATAGGTGATCATTGCTGTTACTGTGGTAGCAGTACTGGTTTTGTGTTGGAAATGTAAATGTTACATGAAGTGGAAAAGCTCACATGGATCCGGAGTAAGTTACATGCAGCACTGTCTGTATTCTGTCTGTTGCCATGGCACCCAGAGTATAATTTGTTGGTATGTAACAAAAGTGCATGTATGTACATATACTAGTTGCTGTGTAACATTACATTCTCCAGGTAGAGGCCTCTGCTTCATTCAATGGCAATTTGAAATACTGACTGTGATCTTGGCCCCCTTCCTTGCTTAATTAATACTCCCTGCTCACTGCAGCTGGGCTAATATGACCAACCAAAATCACAGCCATTGTTGGTTCCTACCAAAGTTTCCCTTTATGCACATGTCCATGTGGACTACTTCCCTATACCCACCATTTCAGTAAACACATACTTACCATCAGTCACTTAGAATGACTGAAAGTCATTGTCTGTGAGCACAGCCATCGAAGACAACAAAGCTGGCCCTTAATTGTTACAGTTACTAGCTGCATTTCTGGTAAAGCATTATGAAATCATTGAATGATCAAGTTTTTAAAGTTATACCATAAAGGCTACCAATTTTGACGGGTGTAAATGTTAGCCAATTTTGTGAGTAGTGTATGAGTAGCCAAAACTGAACTTGTTAAATGATTGTACTAGCAAAAATTATACACCAAAAATGTGAAAATTGCTAAAATTAGTACCAACCAATCTTGGACTGTTCTAAACGAGAAATTTAGTTGCTGCTAAACTTTGTGTATACCCTGCAATGTACATTGCGGCACAATCGAGTTTCATGCAGTAATTGTCTGTGTTATGGTAGATAGTATTTCTTTGAATAGTCATACATTGCTAGAATTAATTATTTGCGCTAAATTAACTTAACTGTTTAATTTTTCTATGTAGACCTACGTTACTGGAGGTTCGGAACTTAAGGATAAGTTGTAGAATTGCAAGCTACTATTTTCACAATAAATGACCCTCATGCTCTTCTTACCCATTTAGAGGGACAAATTACTGGCTCTCAAGAAGAGACTACTCGCTGTCCTGAGGAACCAGAATTACCACCTGTGGTACGTAAGTGCTGCTATGAAGTATTCTGTGCAACTGGATGGTGATGTGCGCACACACACACTCACACAAACACACAGACAGCACACAATTATATAGCTTTGTAACACCCACTAGCTAACAAATAGATGCTTATCATGCATATTGTGCATAATAGTTGGAAGTATAATAATGGTCTTTGGCCATCCAAGTATTTGTATGCATGTGAATTTGCTTACAAGGACTACGTTGACATGGGTAAGCATGTATTTTTGTATACCTGCCTTCACATCATTGTGTATGTGCACCATGCAATGACCAACTTGCATTAAAGCTAGTTGGGATCAAATTGCCTGCAAGCAGGTATGATGAATATGTATGCAATGTATTGGTATTATACTCATCATGATCAACAGGTTATACCTTATACAAATCCACTTATAACTTACTCCCATTAGAGGCAGCGTGAGACAGGAGGAAATGGGCAACAAGCTCTTCACAGAGGTGAAGGTTAGCTTTATTTTCAATGTTGATTTTACATGCCTCATGCCATTTATCTTTTGGTTGTTTGTCATATTTTTTAGGTGCTGGTAATGCAGACAGAAGTGCAAGGTAACGTTAACATTAAAAGGCATGCACAACACACATGTATGCATTTACATATGTACACACCTACTCACTTGTACAGCTTGCATTATTCCGTCTCACACACACACTATAATACCAACTGATCAGTTGTTAAGAGTATGTGCTTACAGTACCTAATAAAGGATGTGCACATAACTTACAAATGTGTTAAGAAAGTATAATTCTATGCAAGCGTCATAGTAAGATGGCCGCTGCATACCGCTATAAATGAGTTCCATTCATTATTGCGCTTTAGCCAAGCAGCTAGTCTACCCGAGGTCCAATTATGTACTGTCAAGGAAGGGGTGAGTCCCTGAAAAAATACGTGCCTAACAAACAGGGTGAAAACCAGTAAGGAAATGTGCACTCAACAGAGGATAGGCGCTTATACAGAGGATGCATTTAGCAACCATTCAATGCTGTATTATTAGTGTATGTAACTATTTCTTCTTTGTGGTAATTGCAAATTGCTCTCTTTCGTATTAGAACCTCTACTGAGGGCACTACTTCCCATGGCAACACAACAGAGGTAAATATGTGATTATTGTACTATATGCTACAATGCAACTTCCGTGAAATTGTAGCATTAATGCAGCAAGTACGTATGTAGCTAAGTACGAACTCATTTATGAAAATATATATATATGTAAATAATCACCAGCACATACGTGTATACTTACAGCCACTTTACGTAGCAACTGTGTATAATTATTATACTTTTGCTAGGGCAATGACTTTAATTCCCACTCAACAGCTGGCTATACACTTTAAGTAGGTGGAGTAAAGATGATAGTATGCTGCAAATTATGGAAATGTAATACATACAAGCTAAGAGCAAGGTTTAGTTGTTAGTTGAGCCAGAAATATATCGATTGCCAATCTTCCAATATACAACTGAGCCTCACACACAGTTCTACTACTCACCCATAATGTGTTTGCACAGGTCCCCACCTGCCATTAGGATATAGCTAATGTATGTCATTGATGTTTCAGAAGACTGAATATATAGTGCATGGTTTGGTAAGTACCTGATGTATAACACGATTATGATGTTTGCCTTTTAATTTCCTAACTGCATCCTATTAACCTTGCAGATGAGTTCACCCATTACGGCTACGGATACATGACCACTTTCAAGTGATATACAGTATACGTGTGTAGATGGCTCTATATAAGATATGTACGTAATGTGTATAGCTATGTAAATATGTACACTAGTGTTATAAGTTCTACTCGGAGCTTGCTTTTGAACAAATACAAAGGTATAGCTAGTATATTTACAGACTGCTGTGGCTTGAAGTTATAACGTGTACATTATCATTTGCATGCTTGGCCAGCTGCATATAATGCATGCATGTGGATAAGAACATATTTATCACTTGTTATAGACTGGGGGTCATACATGTTCTATAGATAATTATTAGCTAGGTATTCCTGAGCTTATTACAGTCCATGAATGAAACAAAAGGCATAATAAATTTGTTAATAGAGTGCATAAATAATAATTGCATGCATGGCCAGCTCATAATACAATGCAGGCTGTACGTTAATTCCCATTTAAGTATAAACTATATAGTATTACTATTATTTTTACTGTATAATTATATTGTACAAAGGTTATGCAAAATATTATAATGCAATATTATAAGTCAGGTGTCACATGACCCCTCCCCACAAGGGTAAAGGGTCAGTTCAGTCTGACTTAATTGTCCACGCAGAATTTAAAAGGAATGTAATTATTGCATAATGTTTGTGCATCATTGCTCAACATGTATACATGCATCGAAAGGCCCAATCGCAGCTATATATGTCATTGCTGTGCCTTGCTTGCGACGAGGTAACAAGGACAGCAGAGAGGTGTAAGCTGAGCACTCCCGCATCAAAGCATGTTATGCCTCTGTGGAAGCAGGTGGCTAACAGTGAGCTGGAGAAAAGGGAGAGGCGGGCCAACTTGAACAGTCTCTTGTTCAGCTTTGGTGACCATAGATGAGTAGCCAAGACACTGGATGGCTGCCACTGCAGCATACAATTTGCAACACTCTCTGTTCCTCGCTCTGCTCTGCTGCCATCCCACTGACATAAGCACTATAATCACATGACACCATTCCTGCATTCTGATTGAGCCGCAACTATTGTTGCGAGCTGCACAAGTCGATGTGTTAGACTTGACCTGACACTTTCGTGTGCAGAGGGGTCATGCAAAGCCCGACTAATGTATTATGTGGTCACCATATGTACTGCAAAATTCCATGCCAAATTCTAGTATAATTCAATTCGTATAAATACATTACCCTTCAGTTATTATCCAGGAATCAGCTACAATACACTGTACTATAGCTAGTTTCCCAGTCTGTAATTCCCCTCCCCCCCCCCTCCCCCTGGCTGCACACATCCACTGGTCAGCCAGTAGCAATTGATAGCTCTTCTGACAAAATATGCAGATGCAGTGAAGACTACATTAAGATACGCCAATACTGTGCACACCTTAGCTACTTACTAAACACTGTTAACAGCTCTGTAACGGTCATCTGCCCTTGTAGCTACTGCACACCAAGTCTATTTTTAAGCCTCTATATATATAATAATAATAATAATAATAATAATAATAATAAATAAATAATAATAATAATGGATAACAATAATAGGCACACATATGCACTGTCCATTCTATGCATAACGCAGTCATGAATACATTGAAAAAAGAAGATTGAGTGCAGTTTACTTAGGTGCACACCATGTAGCTAGCTAGCAAGATACTACGTAATTTAGTTAGTTAGACAGTGCACAGAGTAATGTAACAGGGCAGACAGGATCAGGCACTTGGTGCACAGACGTAGAAATGTAAGTTAAGGAGCCATTGCCATTAGTCCAATTCGCGAATAACATAAATAATCCAAATATCAGTAGTAACGTTCGCGCGTAGCGATACTTCGGCTAATGAAACATCTTTACCCTCAATAGTTCTTCTTCAAACCAGCACAGAACAAAGAAGGATCAGTCATTCACACTCAGTGAAGTCGAATTTTTGGGAGGTTCAGTGACTAAGGAACAGTGAGCTCTGGAGTGTCGAGTACTGTTTGCGGGCTCCGTTCGGGCGCTGATAAAACATCTTTACCCTCGTTCGATCGCCCCCAAACGAAAACAGTGTAAAAGAAGAATTGGTAATCAACACTCACTGTAGTTGGCGTTCTGGGAGGAGCAGGATACAAGGAAACAGTATAACTGAGTGCCTTGCTGGAGGAGGTCGAGCGGCCATTTTGTCTGGGCTCAACCAAAGGGGATTTCCCTCCACTGCTCTACTTTGAGCTAAACAGAGGGGGCCGTACAGAGTGTATAAGCCCTAACAACCTACAGCACAGCATACACTACAAACCCTACTACCTGTATGATATAGGAAGCATTGTGCAGATGTAGCATTATATGTACATGTAGCAGCACATACATGTATACATGGTTCATATTGTATTAAACATTTCAATCAGTGAACCTATTCAGGCAACCCTCTGTGTTGCTGCACAAGAGAGCTAGCCATTCAACAGCACTCAATTCAGTTTCAGCAAGAAGACCTGACCTACGTTCCCTGTTGATTGTGTCCTCTCATGCACATGTGATCTTACACTAGTTTCAGAAATCACTAGTTTCATCATTGTTTATTGATACAGACAATGAACCATGCAATACGACAAACAACTCAACCGACCATTCAAGTGTGGTCATCACAGTTTCAAGAAGATGTAGTAGCTAACTGTATGTGGTGTAGCTAGCTAGCTACAGTATTCCTTAGCAATCAGTTATGTTTCACTTTTGAGTGATACGTGCACGTGGTTGCACTACAATATCACGAAGAGAATGTAACTACAGTGCCTATTGTAATTATGTTTCTTGTAGCAAAGTAGTCAGAGCAATGCATAACTATACGTCTGGCCATATGCATAGTATTGCGGATTCTGGACTTTGTTATGTCATTGGTAAATCACCATAGCTACGTAATAAAGCTGCCTTCCGTATGTTATGCCACAGCCACTTGTTCACATAGTATAGTACTGCTATGTATAGTGCCTCCCAACTGCTATCTGATCCAGCAACAGTTTTCTTTCTCTGCTGTAAATCATTATTTAAAGAGAGAGCAGTAATACCTATGTGTATAGACACGTACATCTATTCCAATGAATACCAAATTAAAGACATTCATGATCAACTCACAGAAATGTCACCCCAAGCATCAATTCACAGTAATCACAGATCAGCTGTATTGATGATGCCTATAATATTATTATACTCTTATTGCGATTTAATAGCTCATCCATTATATTTCAATACAAAACTTAAGGAACATCACAGATTGTTACATATTTCAATATAAATGTGCAGCATTCACTAAGTCTAATGCATGTATGTAACATACAGACAATGTATGTACTCAATAATTATGTAGTGTGTTAAGGTTCTTGCTCTTTGCCAATGGTGGTTGCCTATCAAAAATAATCTGCTACATGGTGAGGATTACAGGCTATAACCTCCGCATTGGCAACATCTGCAAAGCAAGTGGAGCCAAACATTATTGGATTACTACTAATGAGTTTGGTAGGCATAAATGTTTGTGCACACACACACACACACACACACACACACAAACACACACCACACACACCGCACACACACCGCACACACAAACACACCACACACACCGCACACACACACCGCACACACACACACACACACACACACACACACACACACACACACACACTCACACACAAACACACCACATACAAACACACACACACACACACACACACATGCATACACACTCACACACACCACACAACACACACACACACACACACACACACACACACACACACACACACACACACACACACACACACACACTTTTTTTTTCAATGTCACCAATCATTATTATTCGAAACACCAGTGCTAAAGACTGGTCAAAGAGCATGCATACAACAACAGAAAAGTGACATTAAGGTGAGCTTAACACTGCCAAAAAAGGAAAGTTCTGACGATGAACTTGCACAGTATGGTTAAGACACCAGTACAGGAGTTACAAAAGCTTAAACATAAACATGCAGCAGAGTTCAAGAGGAAAGAAGAAAAAAGGATCATGCAAGCTTAACTACACCAGTTCCGTTTACACCAGATGTCGTAGGACGATGCAACCACATGCTTAATTATGTCAATCTCGAAGTTCTGTCGGTCTTTGGCTTTGGCTTGTAGCAGTTTGAAGAGCTGCTGAAAGCCCACTGTGCTCAGGAAGCCTCTCGACCCGACCTCGAGAGTGATGATAGATGTGTGGCGGGAACAAGCACAGGCAGCTGCAAGGTCCCGGTACCGATGGACCTTCCTCTCTGCAGCGTCTGCAATGTTGGTCTCAAAAGGCACCGTCAGCTCTACCAGGTAGATGGCTGAAGTTCCCCAGATAACCATGTGACGGTTCACATACTGGGTGTCAGGTTGTGCTTGGAAAAGTCAAAGATGACCTTGAGCACATCATCGTGCCTGGTGGTGTAGCGTCGCAGACTGAGGGCCTTCTGGCAGGAGTTGAGAACATGGGCCAGAGACTGTACCTCTCCACAGAGTTGGCACCGTGGTGAGGACAGCTTCTTCCACCTGAACAAGTTGGCATTGTGGGGAAGAGTGTCCGTCACCGCGTTGAGAGCAAACTTGAATACCCACTCTGGGAGGCTGAAGATGGCAGTGGACCAGTTCTGGGCCGCCCTGCCCTCGAACTCCCGCACAGTCAACCCTTGGACTGGAAGGCTAGTGGTGTGAGCCAGTCTGGAGGCGGTGTCCTCAGCCTGGATCTTGGCCTTGACATGAGACACCACTTTCTTCCTGGGAGCCCCGGGGTCTTCCTTCATTACCCCCACCACCTCCTGGTAAGGCCGGAACAAAGCACACTGAAGTTGAGACTCACGGAGGGTGATTTGTGTGGCGATAGCTCGGACACTGGAGTCGCTTGAGCACATGTGTGAACCAGCCTTGGCAGCATGGAGCTTCTTGTACACAGTGACCAGGTGTGGGAGCTCCAGCCCACCGTTGGACTTGGGAAGAAAGAGTCGATTGGGATCAGCAGAGCGGGCCAGACCACACCATCTTTTCAGAAACCTGGTGGCAATGGGCTGGAGGTGGTTCTGCAACCAAGAGACTGGCAGGTCTGAGATGGACAGGTCCCAGGTCAGACGAGAGCAGATGCTGACCTTGAAAAGCTTTAACTTCTGCTGACGGGTGATGGGAGTGGCATCGACCTTCTCCAGCATGGACAATAGCTTGGTCTTGAGGTGCTCTCTGGATTCCTCAGAGGTGGAGTGGATGGCCACCGGGGCTCCAAGGAATCGAAATGTGGTGTCTCCCAGGTAGGGGATGGGCTCATTGCCAAGCTTGAGTCCGGGGTCGAAGGCCTTCCCAGAGGAGGCTTTGATCGCAACACTCACACACTTGGGGACATTAGCCCGCATCCCTGACCAGGCCAACCATGACTTAGTGAGATGCAATAGGTGCTGGCATGAGGAGGGTCCATCACCAATCAGGGAGGTGTCATCTGCGTACTGCAGCAGGTTGATCCTACTGCGGACGGAGGCGAGGCTGTAGCCGAGCTGGGAGCAGCATTGGGTAATGGAGTCCACCAGGGTGTTCATCACCGTATTGAAGATGATGACGGAGAGGGGGTCACCCTGGTAGACTCCAAGCTGGAGGTGGATGGGGATGGTGGTCCACGACTTGGTGGTGATGATGGCAGTGAGTCCATCATAGATGTTTGACACCAGATGAACCAGCTCCGGAGGAGCATGGTAGTGTGCCAGAGAGAAGGTGATTAAGTCATGGTGCACACTGCCGAATGCGTTGGCCAGGTCCAGCCAGCAGACACAGAGTGACTTGCGCCTCCTTCGAGCCTCCTGAAGGATGGATAGCAGCTTCAGGTGGTGCTCAGTGCAGCCAGGCACGCCATTGATGAAGGCCTTCTGGGTGGTGGTGTTGAGGAACTTGTTGTTCACCATGTAGGACAACCACCTACCCTTCACCAGGCTGGTGAACACTTTGCTCACACAGGACGTCAGAGCAATGGGGCGGAAGTTGGACGGGTTGGAGGGGTCATCAACAGCCTTCTTCTTGCCCAGCAAGTGGATGATGCCAATCTTCCAAGCTGCAGGGACAGACTGGGTGGTCCAGCAGCAGTTAAACAAGTGCAGCAGTGCGGGAAGTAATGAGGGGCACCTCTTGAAGATGACATAGGGTATCTGGTCAGCAGGACTGGGGGTGGATGAAGACTTGAGGCCAGAGATGACACCTGTCACCTCCTCCTCAGTGAAGGGGTCAGTGGACATGGGAATGGATGGGGGAGGGCAATCTGGCATCCACTCAGGGCGGGTAAAGGTCCTGGGGCTGGCAGAGTATACCTGAGAAAAGTGCTTTTCTGCTTGCTGCTGACTGAAGGAAGGCTGGATGGATGCATAGCAGTCATCATCAAGGACCCGTCGCGCAAACTTATGAATGTCCCGATGGCATTCCCTCCTCAACTGCTTAGCAGAGGCCTTAGCAACTAGTTTCTTAGCTTCCTTGGCCAACTTGCTGTGCTTGCGGACTAGCAGATGAAACTTCTCAGCTAGCGCTTTGACCTCCTCAGGAGAGGACCCACTTCTCCTGAGCTGACACAATTCTCTCTTGGCAAACTTCTTCTCCTTAGCAACCTCACACATTGCATTCCTCTTAGCTGCTGACAGATTGTCACGCTGGAGGTGTTGATGCCGTTGATTGTCTGGCATGACTCCAAACCTGGACACCAAGTAGGTGTACAGGCCATGGGTTATGGTATACTGCATGGCATTGACATCCCCCTCTTGCAGCACAACAGGGGTGATGTTGGCTAGCACGAAGTTGTCAACCTCAGTCCACTGCTCTGGGGTGGAGGGAAGTTTGGCACGGGGTAGGAGTGTTGGAGGTAGGGGCCGGTGGGTGACTGGTGGAGAAGGGTGTGCATTGGATAAGGGTGGAGGTGATGCTGACACAGGGTGGATTAGTGATGGATTACTCAGCTCAGCTGAGAGGGATACACTCTTGCAGGAAGCATTTGTCCTCAGATGTGTTTCAAGTCGGGTAAACCGCTTTCCACACTTGGGGCATGGTAGCTTCTTGGCTTTGCCTCTTGCCTTGTTGGCCAAAGTCCCTTGAGCTAATAGATGCTGATAGTCTGCTCCACGCCTTTCAGGGCAACCTTTGTAGTGGTTCCCAAGACTTCTGAAACACTTCTGACAGAAACAACAGCGTTTGGATGTAGACTGATCCATGGAGGAGGTGTTAAAATGAACAGGCTGCCAGAACTTGAAAACTAGCAATGGGATTGCAACCAAACTTTGCCAGACTAGTCACTAGGTTAAGTACTATTAATAGAAAAACCTAGAAAACAAGCAGAGTTGCTTGCCTAGACAGCTAGAATGGCTAAGCTCACTGAGCTCTATCCTTCACTCTGGTCACTCTGGTCTACACCAATTCACACACACACACACACACACACACACACCACACACCGCACACACACACTCACACACACACACACACACACACACACTCACACACACACACACACACACACACACACACACACACACACACACCACACACAAACACACACACACACACCACACACACCGCACGCACACACACACACACACACACACACACACACACACACACACACACACACACACACCACACATACAAACACACACCACACACAAACACACACACACATACACGCACATACACGTGCACCACACACACACATGCATACACACTCACACACACACACACACATGCACACACACACACAGCAGATGAATACATATTTGCATACTGTATCTTCAGAGCAATTCTGTAAAGTAAAGTATATACACACTATTCATCACTACCAGTTCACTAGGCTCCCATTCACCTTTTCGTTTTGCTCTCGATTCATTGGTTACTTGGTCTTCGTGAAGAGAATAATTTCCTATACATAACATTTTAGGGACAGAAGTGCAGGATGCAGTCACAAAAGCAAACACACAATTACAGTGGAGAGAATTGAGAAAATTATTCCAAAATCACATGCTACAATAATGATGCTGCCCCATCTAATTAAACAACTCGAGGGGCGCCCGGGCACCACCGAACTCAAACTACGTACTTGCTAGCAATTCCCTATGTATGTTCAACAGTTCAGATAGTTGGGGATATCGATGCAGCATTGCTGATGGCTTGAACGATACATCTAGGTGCAGTAGAATGTGTCGGATTTACAAGAGCATCAAATCTCCAGACCAGTCCAAATTTTGATGTGCATAACATTATGAATGAGGATGTACATGTTACTTTGTGACTGGAGGAGGAGTGTACTGGCTGAAAAGGCTACTCTAAGTGGTAATGCCATGATTCGATTGTCTCTCACTGGCCAACTGGTCGTCAACCACTGTTGTAGTTGGGGCTGTACCTCACAGAAGAATAGTTAGGTAAGCTTTCTATTACAATACTATTACTTAAACATGTACTAGAAAGACTTTTGTTTCTTTGAATACATGGTGAAATACGAAGAAAGATGATTTGAGCAAAGCAGGCCATAGGCATTATCCCATCAGTCCTGTACCTCTGCCAAAGGCTAACCTCATGCATGAGAGGTGAAACAAAAACAGGCACAATGAGCCACACCAAATAGCACCGATAGAAGTCGCAGTTGAGGATAGCTCTAAGAGGGAGGTGTGTGGACATCAGTCGCATGTTAAGAATACCTATAGAGACGCCTTTAGCACCCCAAGAAAAAACTAAATGAGTTCTGGCCAATAACGTGAAGTGGTCCTGCTCGTAGTCTCTGATTAGAAACTGGAAGAAACGAATCCACAAAAAGCTGTATAGAAAACTATGTGGAACTTGCTATTCAAAGGAGCTACAATGATATTTTGACAGACTGCTCGTAGTTTAGTAGAGTGCTGAGGTAGTTAAAGATGTCCAGTGGAAAGAGGAAGCTTCTTGCTGTATGTTTTACAAACTCCCGGACGATTCACTGAGTGCTTCGTAGGAATAAAATTACAGAAAAATGATGAAACAATTCAACATTGCCCACTGCTCAGAAGAGTGTTCAAAATATACATATAGCTATTATAGTATAATGTAAATAAATCATTAGAAAGTCACTCTTAGTGTACATCTTGGCTTACCTCGATCTCTACTATGCTTGAAGTGCATACATATAAGCCCAATGACTACCACGACAATCAGGAAAGGCACGGTTAGTGAGCCGACGCCAACACCAAAGAGAATATATACCAAAGTCTGGTCAGTTGGCCCTGTACATGTAGAGAGCACACAAAGCAGATGCAGGTCCTCTGAATGGTAACAAGCATCACATCTTATGCATTATATCACTCTCCCACATACCAATAGTGCTGCCATATGGACCCAGTTGAACACATGAACACAAACAGTCACTTAGCAATTAGTAAAACTGAATGCCGTATACTGAAGTACTCATGATAGGACAACAAAAACACTCTAGGGTGAACAGGAGCTCAATGGCCTATCACAATATTGTTGCGGTACAACCAAATTCTACATTTGATGCATAATACATTTAATGGTAATTAATACTGTTGTTGGTCTAATCACAATCAAAGGTAAAGGCTAGGCACATAAGTATAATTTTGACCTTCTTGAGATTTAGATAGTTAAATGAGGAACAGAAACTAACTATCAGTTCACTCCAGAAACTGTATAATTTTGTTTAAATGGTAGTTACTGGCACAATGCATGCAGGGTATTTAAGCAGATTGGGTGAATGCAGCCACAGAGCCCGGAACCCATACCAGAAGGCTTGTATCAGCCAAGAGTGACTCAGGCTCTTCATTGAATGCACTACTTCTTTCAAGCATTTACTTTTGCATGGACAATGAGGCAGTTACTAGTTAGGATCGCTGATCGCCCCCATGTCTGCCAGCTCTGGTGGACAAGCAGGCACTTCATGGCCTCAGTTGTATCAGGAGTGCTGGATGTCAATCTTGCTATGCACAAATTAACAACATAACCAAGAGGTCTTTTTCATCAGCCCAGATCCCTACAATTTGAAAACCACCGGCCTCCAATGGGATGACAATTGCCCATGGAAGACAGGACACCCGCTCATCTGAGATGTATCCTGCACAGACACATTTGCATCAGCCCATCTAACCCAAGGTATTACTGAGGCATGAACTGTGCAGGACTGGCGTAGGAGAGATGCAGGAGCAAGCATGAGTTCTTTGCCCAGACCCATGACTTGGTGGTGGAGACATCTTGGGCTTATGGCACTTAGTGCTAGAGTCATGTACGTGAAGATTGGCAAGCAGTTCTGCACAGTCACACAAGAGGTTATGGCCTGGGCCTTCCATCTTTCTCCAGCACGTGTCTGCAGTCCTGCACACAGCAACGCAGTGTCAGTGCTGGGGTCCTTGCGCTCTGCTCATTCCCTGAACATGCAAATTGACTCCAGTCTTAGGTCTAAGATGACCGTTCAATTAATTCACCTATTTATTACAGAAACTCGTTGTCTTACATATTCCAGGACTGGTACTTCTTGAAGTGGAGGCAAGGTTTAGCCTAGAGGATATTAAGCTGTTTTAAGAGTGTACCTGTTATACAAAAGGCGATTAAGTGGCCTGCCACATCCAACTATGACATACGTATACAAAGACCATTTACACTAGCTTGCCTTGTTTCAGGAAACACTGAAACAACATTTTCTGGCTACATCATACAATGACTGTAAGGCTAAAGCTACGTTGACAACATCAGCAAACAATGGCTTTCATGAGTTTGACATACTCATCATGATCAGTGACTGCATGAGGTTTCTATTAGTACAATAACACAACACTTTCACTAATACCACCACCTCCTTCCAGGGTAGTGTTAAGTACATCACACCCTTGCTGCAAGGGATGAGTTGCCTGCTATAGGGATGTCCATGCTAGGGCAGTACAGTACAAAAACAAATTAATAATGAGCTCACCACTGTTTGGCTGTGTACTGTTTTCGGGGCACTGGTTTTCTCCTGCAAATGAAGAAAGTGTTGGATTCTAATCAAATGTGCAATGTGTAAGGTGGCACAGTCTACATAGGCAATCCTAGGCCTCCCATCCCTCTTCCTCCGATGCCCAGATGTCCTCACTAACTAAGCTATAGTGGGAACATACACAGCAGTGGTAGCCTGTAATATGCTAAGGTGTTAGTACACAGTTACAGAATGGAACAGAATGGTGAAATGATGACCACTGTCATTTCATGGTAGTCAAATATGCAAAGTTTAAGAGCACGCCATGGCCGCTGACCAGTGACAGCATCTCTAGTGAACAACCACTGCCGAATAAACAGTTAAACTGATTTAGGGAACATGTTGTCATTGAGTATGTGCTGTATGTATTGTGGGCGCCTGGCACCTGGAGGTGGGATGGCGTAGCTGAGGGTGGTGCCAAGTAAATAGGATGATCGAATTTGTGCACAATGTGGCTCAGGGGAAGTGGAGGATGCAGAGCACTGTTTGTTGAAATGTGACAGTGTGACAAGAGAGAGAGCGGTATTGGAGAAGCGTATGAAAGAGATAGTAGATGGGTTTCAGAATTGATGTGATAAAGAGAAGGTGGTGATGGCGTTTGGTGAGGCATGTAGAGCTCAAATGACAGGCAGAGCAGTAGAAGAGAATCACAAGTTAATAGTCAAGGCCACTCATTACCTTAGCTTAATAGATATACTATGACTTTCATCTGGTGTTTCTCTTGTACAATGAATGATATTATTGTTTAGTGCTGCATGAGGCAGTTGCCCTAGTGTGCCTAGCACATGAGGCACTTACATAATATATTATTATGATATACCATTATGGAACATTTATTACCACAGTTTGAACCACACTATACTACACTACACATGACTACTCATAAAGCTTACCGATTACTAGAACTTGTGAAACGTTGCTGTATATGTCCAGTGCTTCCTCTGAGTCAGTAAAACCATGGCAACGATATTTTGTACCATTGTACTTCTCAGGGTCTGTAATCGTCAGATTGTACACGCCTTCTCCTTCCATCACCTCATAGTCCGGGTTCATCCTTAATCTACTCTGAGACAGGGGGTTGAACCTGTTCGTGCCCACAGTATGCTCCTGTATCTGCACGTAACTGGCGTTGCGATATTGGCAACTTATGACCAAAGACTGGGAACAAGGCGAAGCTTCTTCCTGCAGTAAGATGTTTTCTGTTGCGGAAGACAAAGAAAATGACACACGCACCCACACGTATGTAGTAACTACAGCACATGACTTTGTACAGGAGCTTTACATTGCCGACACGCTAGCTAGGCGGGGCGCGGTCATGGCTTCAAAGCCATTCGCAATCTCTAAACCTTCTGCCGTACTGTTTCATTACCTTGTGAAGCTGAAACTGTTGCAACAAATAGCCAAATAACAATGCACTTCGCCATTTTGTTCGTTCATGGGGAATAGAGCTATGAAGCTCATAAATAATTCACCAGTTTGTACAACAGGTCGGGTGTAAAACGTGCAAGCAGGAGCATTGGGAATTTTTTAGTATTTGCAGCTATCTTTTCGCTTTGAATTGGATAACGTCTGCAGCAGGATCCATTTCTTACTCCAAAGCCATGGAATATGCTGCCTTCAGAAAAGGTGACCACTATAGGCGAGTTTGTACTGGATAGTTATTTAGTCTATGATCAGCTGAACATGGCAGAGCGTGCATGGTTGCTTTCGTATGGTATGAGTTCTCCACTGGAATCAGTGACTGCACATTACGTTGCTTACTCCATAATTATGGTTTACCACGTAGCCTGCTATCACAGTACCGCCAGCATAACACTGGTACGCCATACTCCTCAAAGTGCTGAAGTTAATGTTGTCAACTATTTCATCACTCGAGAGGGTCAGCGCTTTGTCCCCATTACCATTGATGTCTATCGCGGCGGAGTATTTCTTGCAGCTTTTCGTTGTGAAAATGGAAGCATTGTTGACAGAGGGTCAGCCATTGGAGATGTCAAATTCACAGGACGGTGTCAAGACCCCACTGTTACCATCATTCACAACATTACAATTAGTGTCCGTCTTGATGTGCATATGAACTCTGAAAAAGATCAATCCTGTAGCAATATTTTGATCGGGCCAGAAAGTGAGTATTTTATTCATTCACAGGCAGAATATACTATGCTTCGCCGCTACATATTGCTGTAATTGTTATATGAACAGGCGTAAGGTTCACATATGTGCCCATGTGCAAGATGCATATAGCTGTTGCTGCATCCCACTCCAACATGCGCCGTTGGATGCTGGTGCCTAGTCCCCTTGACCTTCAGCAACTTGCGCTAGTGGTGCTGTTGGGCTTCCCACATTGTCGTCAGTTTCAAATGACGTGGACATCGTCAAGAGGACAGAGAGGAAATGATTTTGATTGGATTAGAGAACAGCTTTGGACCTATAAACCTAATCGGTGTCTGCTATGATTAGACCACTCAGCACTTGGGCACTTCACACCCTCGAGCTTTGTGCTCTATAAGTCACATGTCCACAGATACCTCTTGCATGGTCAGCATTTACTGTAACTGTATTAGTGGACAATTAGCTAGGGTGCATAGGGATGGATAGATGATCAGAAAATCATTGATTCACTTGTTGTTAAGATGTGTGACAAGAGAGAGAATGGTATTGGAGAAGCGTATAAAAGAGATTATAGATGGGTTTCAGAATTGATGTGATAAAGAGAAGGTGATGATAGTGTTGGGTGAGGCATGTAGAGCTGGAAAGACAGGCAGAGCAGTAGAAGAGATGTGGGGGTTAAGAGAATCACAAATTCATGGTCAGGGAAAGGCCACTCATTACCTTAGCTTAATACATATACTATGACTTTCATCTGGTGTTTCTCTTGTACAAT
Source organism: Ianthella basta (assembly GCA_964019415.1). Taxonomy (NCBI): domain Eukaryota; kingdom Metazoa; phylum Porifera; class Demospongiae; order Verongiida; family Ianthellidae; genus Ianthella; species Ianthella basta. Next base: position 6,561,896 of record OZ025868.1, on the reverse strand, counting down.
GAATGATATATTGTTTAGTGCTGCATGGGGCAGTTGCCCTAGTGTGCCTAGCACATTTATTTCCAGAGTTTGAACCACACTGTACTACACTACACTACTGACTACGCATGAAGCTCACCGATTAAAATTTGTGAAACGTTGCTGTATATGTCCAGTGCTTCCTCTGAGTCAACAAAGCCATGACACCGGTATTTCGTACCATTGTACTTCTCAGGGTCTGTAATCGTCAGATTGTACACACCTACACCTACCATCACCTCATAGTCCGGGTTCATCCTTAATCTACTCTGAGACAAGGGGTTGAACCTGCTCATGCCCACTGCACGCTCCTGTATCTGCACGTAAGTGGCGTTGCGATAATGGCAACTTATGACCAAAGACTGGAAACAAGGCGAAGCTTCTTCGCGCAATGAGATGCTTTCTGTTGCGGGAAGACAAAGGAAATGGCACACCCACACGTGTATAGGAACTACATGTACACTTAAGAGCTTTACATAGCTGCACGTTAGCTAGGCGGGGCGCGGTCATGGCCTCAAAGCCATTCGCCATCTCTAGACCTCCTGCCGTACTGTTTCATTAATTATTTACCTTGGGAAGCTGAAACTGCTGCGACAAATAGACAAATGACAATGCACTTCGCCATTTTGTTCGTAGGAAAGAGCTATAGTTCATAAATATTCATCACCCTGCTATAGTATGTATTTGCATGACTGTATTAATTGGTGTGTAAAATTGCGAGCAGGAGCATGGGCCAGGGGAACAGGTTTTGCACAAGTTTTCTAGTTGTCTAGTCCATGAACAGCTGACTATGGCACAGTGTGCACGTGGTTGCTTCGGTATGGTATGAGTTCTCCATTGTAGTTATGACTGCATATCTGTAGTAACATTATTATGGCTTACCGCGGCCGCGTAGCCTACAGTACCGCCGACACAACATTGGTACGCCACAGTCCTCAACGAGCTGAAGTCATGATTGTCAACTATTTCATCACTCGAGAGGCTCAGCACTTTGTCCCCATTACCACTGATGTCCATCGCGGTGGAGTATTTCTTGCAGCTTTTCGATGTGAAAATGAAAGCATTCAATTTGTTGACAGAGGGTCAGGCATTGGAGAAATCAAATGTCCAAGCAGCTTTCATGTGCTCTTTGACAACCATCTAGTACTTGTCTTGCATGATGCATATAGAGAGAGTAATTATCGTGTATGTGTCTGTGATAGGTTAATGAAATAAAGGTCTGCATGTATTGACAATAAGTATAAGTACCAAAGTAGCTACCAGGTAACCTATTAATTATGCAGCTATGCTTTAGCTAGCTATGTAACTACATACGATGCAGGTCCTGTGCAGCTGCTTGCTACTGGCTTTCTGTTGCATGGGGGTTAGAATGCAAATTGTAGACAGTAGTCTTCTCAACAACAACAGGTCAGCTGCACAGCAAGTGCATGGAACAATATGAATTAAATACCTTGCAGTTTGCCAGGATGAGAGAAACATTATTAATACCCTATCATGCACAAAACATCCTATAACCATAAACCTACAATACAGCTGCCATTTTACTACTCTTCCAAAAGTGTTGCATGAACACAAGTTTGAATATAACAGATTTTAGGTGCACTCACCCTCGGGTGCGTACAAACATGCCACATACATTCACGCAAACGCATGCAAAAACATACATTCACAAAGTGTTCGTTTCTTCGGTACTCCTAGCCCAATAGAGAAGGGTGTGTAGGAACTCATCAGCCAACCAATATTGTAGGTCCAGTATTTGAGGCCAGACCAATCAAAGGTAAAATGGCTGGCCCCACACAGCACTATCCTTGAGCTAGGGGTTGCTAGGTGTCTTAGCCTGCCTTCAACTGGCACATACACAGGGAGTGTGGTGTTGAGTTAGGTTGGTGGTAAAGACATGGTAAGAGGAAATGTTCAAGGGTCTAACTTCACTCCTTATGAGACTTGGCATGCAATGGCTGCATGTTGACAGCAAACCAGGATGCTTCCACCATGTCTCTCATAGGATCAGGTAAGACATTCCATGGTTGATAATGTGTGCAAATGTCATCACAAAGTTACTCATCTCCTGTCACCAAAGTAATGACGCACACGTGCACACACACACACACACACACACATACACACACAAACACACAGCACTCAGGCACTTTGCACCCTCAAGCTTTAAAATTGTGCTCCAAATCCTGCAGGCATGCATGTCTTGGGTGTCATTTAACTATAAAGCTTACCAGTTATCATTTAGAACTTTCAAAACCTAGCTGAATACATCTGATGTATCCTCATCAAATTGTACCATTGTTCTTTTCAGGGTCTGTATATAGATTGTATACACCTTCACCTACCATCACCTCATAATCATGGTACAAGTATCTTAATTCTATTCTGAGAGAAAGAATTAAATCTGTTCATGCTCAATTAAATTGAATTCCTGAATATGTGCGTGAGTGGCGTTACAAAACAGGTAACTGAAGATCGCAGACTGAGAACAATGCAAAGTTACTTCCGATAATAAGATGTTTTCTATACACTCATTCCACTTTTCCTTTTGAATTCACTGTACCCTTGGTACTGGGCAGTCGACACCTCTCTACAGCAATATAACTAGCTTTTGTACTAGCCATGTCCATATCTATAGCTGGCTAGCTAACATATACCTAGGACTGTGTCAGCTAATTTAAACACCAGTACTCAATCATTGCAATGCAGCATTACATTTGTATGCAAATACAAACACAAATAAGCAGCAGAGACATGTACATTAATTTGGAGTGTTAATTTTGAGCAGGAGGCTCAGTCTTACATCAGGGAAGAGTATACAAATATTACTGCAGACGTGCACAGGAGAATGCAGCTGAGGTGTTGGGCACAATGAAAATATTGAATTACAATATCATTATTTTTTCTATGATTAAATCAATCATGGTTGCAGTCATGCAAATGCACAAGCATAAATGTGCATGCATTCACAAAGGGACTGCCTGAAATAATTATATGTACATGATAATTGTTGGACAAAAAAGAAAGTACTAAAAACAGCCACATAATAATAGAGGATCTGGATAACTGTAGTTATACTTGCAGATCCAACTATAGTAACATAATAGCTATAATAATTATACTAAGGACCCGTTCACTTCATGGTTTTGTGTCACCAACGATGTAAACAAATTCAGAATTTATATACATAACTTGAAGTCACCCTTCATTGATAGAAAACAGCTATGTCAACTAGCTTCTTGCTTCTTATGCATATAGCTAGGGCATATCTGTGCAATCATGCGTGGTCCATATATTGAAAGAGTGTACAATCAATACAATATGCACATTTATACATGCTATTCAGCTGCATGATTTCATATCAGTTTCAACAGTGCATGATTAGCAAGAGACATGCATGACTTGTGTATACCATGTAACTATATGGTTTCACCTTCAAACTGATTATATATTTCAGTATTTAGGTGGTATGCATACAGTATAAATGGTGTGACAATTAATTAATTAATAAATACTGCTGTCAATGTGATATGTTTATTATGACTGTATAGACTGTACAGTGCATGTCAATCAGCAAATGGTATAGTCTTACGTATAGCCCTAATGCTGTTCTGCATACTGCTTGATGTAGGGTAATGAATACTATCAAAAGTTTCATAAGCGGGGTTGCCTTGCATAGGAACATCTTCAGTTGCAAGGTACATTGGAGAAAACGTTGTGTGGATTGACTAATGCAGCAAAGCTTTTACAGGATTTTATCAACTGCATGTGCAACAGCTATAATATACTTACACAGCTCTGTAGTAGACAGCTGTAGTGGACAGTCCTGCACTTCTAGTGCTTGTATAATAGGTTCATAAGCGGGGTTACCTTGCATAGGAACATCTTCAGCTGCAAGGTAAGTTGAATAAGAATTATGTAAACTAGTGACAGTTCACAGATAAAAACAGCAATGATGCGCAGGAGTTGGGACTCATCAGAGTATATGAATGGCAAATATATATTGAACGTTACTTTAGTACAATTATAATTATGGTAGTTACATACACAGCTCTACTATAGATAGATAGCTAGATGTATGCGTAGTGGATGCTCCTGTGCATGCACTGCTTTGCTCGGGCCAATAGTTTAGTAGTTTCATATGCCTTGCATGGGGACATTGTGAGCTGCATGCAAAGTGAATGAACTATGTAGATGTTGAAATGCTGAAATGCTCGTAATAGATAGCAACTGGCGAGTGAGTTAGAAATACATGGGCTATTACATACACGAATTGTGGCATGTGCAATGCATCTCAATGCATTTAGTTTGACATGGATTGCTTTACCTATAACTTACCCTGCACCTGATCTGTTCCAGGAAGTTGCTCTAACTGGTGTGCCTGTCCTGATACCAGTGAACCTTGGTGAATAGGTTCATAAGCAGGGTTTCCGTACATAGGAACAACTTCCACTACAATTGAACAAAAAAATGAACTTCTTCTAGTTAAACAGAAACTAACAAGTGTAAATTTAAATATCGTTATTATTTCAATGAGTAATAATGGGATATTCAATTGCATGCAGGATGATGTATATAGATAGATGCCATTAGAAGACATTATGGCAATACCTTATAACATTATATGACCAATTAATATGCTATCACGTACACTGATGGAGCTTTCTGTAACAGTTGCACAATGTACATGCAAATAAAGGCAACATTTAATTTCATAAGCAACTATGTATAATTTATAAAAGGCGCTTACCACATGTGTCAGGGGTAACTGTACATGTTTGGTGGAGTGACTTGTTTGTTGATTGTAACTTGTTCTGATCAGTTGATACACAATCCACATTAACAGGGTTGCTACGGGCTACAGACATTGGAACATCATCACTGTCTAGAACACCTTTGCACAAAATAAATAGATACAATAATTATAATACACAGACAATGAAAAGCTCCAGTAAACATACCAAGCTCTCTAGCCTATGTACATACACAGGCCGGGTCATGCAGAGAGGAACAAAATAGGAATGCCATTAAATTTATAATTATATAGTCTATACAGTACAACCTATATACCTTTATTTCTACTGCTCTTCCTTTTAACTCCAAATGCACAAAGAACTGCAGTAACAGCAACCAAGACAGCACTAAATGGTAGCACTGCAAAAATACCAAACAGAGCTGAAATCCTTTCTGGCATGTGTCCTGATGTGTGATCAGCTGCAGAAAAAGTGCAGATTGATACGCAAGCAACAGCACACCTCTTCAAATCAGATCTAAGACTGATCTCTTCAGTTGTAACTATATTATATTAGTGATCTTAATCATATTGTATGTGGATGTATTCATGCATTGAAACAATTGCCAGATATCAATTAAGCTTGCACAATGCATAGATGACCAATGTACTGACAATTAACTTGCCCCTACTCATACCTGCATCTTCCTTTGTATGATTCACAGTGTTGGTAACATTTCTGTTCACAGTATCTGAAACATTGGTGAGGCTTGTGTCCCCTGTGTATGTAACATTGACCTACAAGGCAGCACACACTTCTTTGGCTGTAAGCAAGTACATTGTACAGTGGCTCATAACATTTTAATGTTTGAAACATTATAATACAAGCATATAGCTAGTCAGCCCCATCAAAAGTGAAGCTTATTATTATGTATTCATGAATTATTTTCTGCTTCACTGCTGTTGCCCATATACATGACCATTTGTCAGTTTATCTAGTATACTTTCACAATTGGCAATAGCTTGATGACTGTATGAAGTGGTCACATGTCCTTACATTCTACAGAGCAGCTGGCTGGAACAGTAATCACAAATCATAGTCAATATATATATATACTTACCATGATCATGATGCAGGAGACTATGGCTATATAGCTACCTCACAATCAATGTTATAATTATTGCCAACTCACAGGGAATAGACAGATTCCACTGATTGCTGTACTGTTCCATGGCATCCCCATCAAATCCTACACAGCGGTACAGCGAGCCATTGTACCTCTCAGGATGTGTAATCTTTAGTTTGTACACATCCACTCCTGAGCTAGCTTCATAGTCTGAGTTTCTTGCTATCCTATTTGATGATAAGGTGTTAAATCTGTTATTGTTTGAATCAAAGTCTTGGATTCGAACAGCTATAACATTCCAAAAAGAGCATGAAAGCACTGTGAAGTTGTTGGTGCACACAGAGCCTGTCTGTGTGAGTGAAAGGTACCCTGTAACCACAAATTGAGGAAAGGCAACAGCAGGAGTAGCCCAGGGGCTCATTCTAATCGTAATTAGCAACAGCCACTCTACAAAGTATACTCTGGCCACCTGAACAGGCTTGCTTACCTCTGCAGTTCACTAACCCAAATGCTAAGGAAGCCCCTAAAACATGGAGCAAAGGAAACATTCCTATAATTCAAGAGAGTTATACTAGTACATAGTTACTCGTTTCTCCCCTCTTCAAGGTATGGGAATATGCAAGAGTGACTACCAGTATACCCAATATAGTCCATAATGATAGTGAAAGCCATGAAATAGTGTTTCAATGAAACAACTGAGCCATATATGGAGCGACAGTGACTCCATAATTGTTGCTGTATGAGACCCGTGCATGACTTTCAAAAGTGGTATGTCAGATCTATGTAATCCAGAACTAAATTGAAATGTGTGGCAGAACTCTGATAGCACGTGCACACACACACATGCACACCAACACACGGTCACACATGTGCATGCATGCACATGCATATGAATCACCATGGAGCAACAAACATTGCCTGCATGCATGCATGCACACATGCAATTCACCCACAGTACAGCGTTCAACAGTATAATTTATATGCACTGCCATTATTGATGTTAGTACCATGCTATATACCATATTTTGTCACAACGTGTAGACACCACCCCATGCAGACATATGCATCCACATAATTGTATCAATTACCTCCATGCACTTCACAGTGCAAGTTGCAACATCTACCAAATCATGCTCAATCAATGGATGCTAGATAATAGGATATTCACCAGGTTGTAACACTACCAGTGCAAGCTGTGTAGGATTAGTACCATGCAGCATCAATAGTCACATGTTGGAGGTGGATACAGGCAGCCAAATTAATGAAGCTGTAGGAGGTCAGGACACAAGAAGATAAGGCAAAGGTTATGTATCCTGTACCCACTCTGGCTTGTTCTTGCTACTTGTCCTGCTCCACTGCTTACTGAAAAAAAAAACATTTTATCTAGTATGGTTTAACTCTATATGGTTTAACCAATTTTTGGCATTTTAAATTCATCCAACAACGCTACCAATACTGTTCACATTTCGAGTGTAATCAGCTTAGCATGCTAATCATGAATATACATGAGCCATGCATGTGACAGTCTAGACTACTATTTATAGTATTTATTTGCATATTTATATTCCCCCTCGCCTGAAAATGGAAGCCTATACGTGGCTAAAGTTATGCTGTCTAGCTATTGGTGTGATGGCTGCTGCCTCTTCCTGCCCAAACACCACAGATATGGAAAGCTTCCGCAAAGGTGTGTTCAATTTGGGACTAGCTATGATGTAATGGCCAGCTGGCTATAGCTATATCGTCGCCTGATCGTGAGCGTGCTTCAGACGGAAGAGATAGGATTAGCTACAGACGAAATCGAACCAAGAAGCTGCTATCTGGCTAATTAGGTAGCAGCATTATTAGAGTCAGAACTGTACGTGTCTTATTGTATATATATATATAGTTGTGTCGCTGGTATAGGACCACGGCGGTTTTCTTTATAGAGTTAACCCTCCGTGGCGTAGGCATTTAAAAGGAACAAGATCGTCTGTCCGTGTGCTGCTGCAGTCGATTTCACTTCAGCGCTTTGGTCATACATTCCACAGATAGCCAGCTACGTGTTCCTAAGCGAATGGCGCGAACCTCCAAGTGGTATAGCTACGTGTCCTAACTAACTAGCTACTGAGAGCTGATGAGAAGTGTGAAGCTTGTGATAATTGTTATTATGTTTAATAATTTGACAGGTGAGGTTCACCGACACTGAGTCAGTGTAGCCTAGGCCAGTAGATATAGCTACGTACGTATGCTAGCTTTAGCGACAGTTTTCTGATGGGAAGGAAATTAAAGCAGTGTCATTGCATGTGTCACTTCTGATGATGTAGCTAGGCAACCCACTCAAACAGCATAGCTTTCTCACTATAAATTGAATCAATACTCTTCCTTCTGTGAATGTAGTATACAGTTGTAGCCCTTTTACCATGCAAGGAAGCAGGCAAAATGCAATACAAAGCTAAAACTTAATGATTCAGAATTAGTTATAGTGCTTTTTGACAGTATTGTGATAATAATAAAAAGGGGGCTAATGCAGTAAAAATGACTCCAATTTTACAAATAGAAATTTATTGCAATTTTAATTGAAATTGTCAAGCTGGATTGCAATGTTTGAAGGTGCCAATTAAGCACAGAGACAGTGTTTCCTCTCTGCACAGCAACCAAAATTTGTTGAATCATTTGTGGATCTGGCAAGTGAATCCCCCGACACCCGGATTATCCGTCTGCCCAGATCAGTCACAAATTCTTGGGTCCCTGGGCCAAACACACCTGAGGTCTCAATTGCAAGTGGAGCCACATGGTGGGCTCGGGCCAGCTCTTTGTATTTGTTGCTTTTCTTCACCTCAGCTGATGCTGCCATTGCCCTTGCCTCCCTCGTTGCCAATGCCACATGGGACACTGCATAGGTGTCTGGGCAAGTAACTCCTAGACAACAGTTTGGTCCGCCTGCCAGTGAGTGATGGTATTTCATCAGGACGCTTACCATCTGATCAACAGAGACCCACAGGTTCCAGTGCAGGCAGGATCTGTGCTCTAGTGAGGGACATCTAAAAAATGGTGTTGATTGCTGCATGCCCTAGGAGATGTCCTGCACTCATTCTGCAGCTTTGTCCATGTGTGGTGTATTCATCCATGTGGCCTCTACATAGACTGCATGAGTGAGGACAACAGAGGGGACCCCAAGACAGAGACTGACAGCAATTCGTACATACAACCTCGTCATCAAGGTGAAGCCCCAAAGATGGGACAGGGAGGGCATTCGATCAGCCAGGCTCCGGACTCCTTAGACTGAACAGCCAGGAGCCTAGCTCGCTCCATGGGGCCTGCTGCTTGAGCTCAGCAACTCTTGCTGTGTTGCTTCAATGTGCGGTTTATCCCATGCTCTCTGGTGCTGTTTCATTGGGATGGGGGGTGGGGGTTGTTGGTGTCCCTGCTTCCACTCACTGCAGACCTCCAGGACAAAAGGCGGAGTGGCATCCTTCAGCCTGTTTGGGAGGATCGTTATAGTGCTTGGAATAACAGGAGTACATAATGAAATGGAGTGGATATTATGCCTTCCTAGTACTAACTAGTTTGTACTTTATTGTCATTAGCAGCAGGGCAACTCTTGCTTTCGATTACTGGCAGTGGGTGAACAGCACCCAATTTGAGAAAGGCATCAGAACTTCACAAACATCTTTTTAGTATGGTAGATTATAATTAAATGTTCTGCATGTTTGTGCATAGCTGTAGTAGGTCTTTTTATCCAAAATTCTAATAATGCTCAACTAAAGAATGCATGCTAGATGCATGCATGGTTTAAGACAAACTCGTCTTAATCTATTGAGGATGTCTAATGAATGGGGCTTGTACAAATGCTTAGAGGCTGTGGCACCTGTAAACAACCAGGGTAACTACACTCCAAGTACAGCCTCAATATTAATATTGCCTCACTCGTGGGGCCCAATTATATAAATTGCCTAGCATGCCATAGCAGTACCACGATAATTAAATAGCAGTTTTTGGACTAAGCTAGCCCTCGTATTGTATGCCAAACCAGCCTGCAGCACCAATCAACCAAAATCAGTGTCAAAGCGGCTAGGGTTGGCTGCTATATAAGCCCTTTTGATTGGCAACCAATGATGGTCTCCTCAGTCATTAATCCAAATCAAAGATGCATGAGCAGAACAATTCTATCACTACACCGCACTGATGTGCCCCAGGCAATACAGGCAAAATAGCTATCAGTGGCTCTGCTCTTGATTGTTGGGTGACTACGAGTGTAATCACTGTTTGTCAATATTTATAGGGCCAAGTGACTGCTCTGCAGCCTCCACATAACACTTTGGAAAGAGCACAGCTGCACTATGCCATCATGTACTTGGAGTCATTAACCGTGTATAGTGCACTGTGACCTTAAAAGCAACTGTAGTGATGGTGTTTTATAATATGTACTCAGCTCACTTATTCTTTCGGGACTTCTATAGACATACACACATGAAGCATTTAGGATTTTACTATTTTACTACCGTATATGTACAAATTTTCACAGAACATTATTTTTGCAAATTTCGCGAATCCATGGAGGTTCACAAAATTAAATTTGCGAAAATTCCCAGGGCAATGTGCATGTAAGGAAGGCCTTAAATGGGTAAGTGTGCAGCAAAGGAACGTTTCTTTTGTGCGGAATGGCCAAGAAGACGATCAAATATTACTTTTAAGACCGTAGATGTCTTACCAAGGACTTGCCAGCTCAAGTAATTGATGCTTCAGTAGTCGTGCATACTATCGAGCCACCACCGAACAAACATGGAGCAAAGGCAGGGATACGGTGCGCAAAACATGTCCCACGGTCAGGCCATCTTTCTGGACTGCCACCATGTAAGGATCTTTGCTGTTTCGTTTTCCCATTCACGCTAGGATACCTACGACGCAACTACTTAGATGGAACAAAGACACAGTCAGAAATGACCTTTATGGCACCAGTAGAATGAACCAAAGCGTACGCCAATGCCTGAGCCACTCTAGGTGGTGATATCTTCCATAGAAAGGGAGCCATTCGCAAAATTTTCAGGGCTTTGCGAAATTAAAATCTCAAAAATTGCAGGAAAGGTGCATTCACAAAATATACATCCCACGAAAATTTGTACGTATACGGTATATTATACATAATTTGCAATGAAGTTGGTTTGAGCTAACCCGCTATAGCTATGCTCTACATTTTTTCCATTATAGAGTCACGGTGCTACCATGATGAAGTCAATGTGGCAGTGGTTCGGACTCCTCTTGTGACTGATGATCTTGTACAAGTCAACTATTTTGTTACACGCAAAATATCAGGTTTTGTTCCTATAACAGTTGATATCTATCGTGGTGTAGAATTTCTTGCAGCTGCTCGTTGTGAAAATGTCAGCTTAGTTGACAGGGGAGCACACATTGGAACAGTGACATTTGCAGGACAGTGTGCAGACCCCAGTGTTACTGTCAATAGTAATGTTACAGTTACAGTTGGTCTGGATCTGCATGTGATTCTTACAGATCAGGAGCAAACATGTAGCACTCAGTCTGTCACAATTGGACCACAAAGTAAGCACTCACAGTGTATAAGTTCATATCTTTCAGCAATAGTCAAATGTACAAATACTTTTACTATTTGTGTGTAGGGCTTCAGATGTTTTCTGAACTGATGGCAAGAGAGCTCACTCCTTTTGTACAGTTGCTGAATGTAGACAGCTGTAATAGAAGTGGACCTGCTGTTCCTATCAGACTCTCAACATCTACAAACTCTTTCATCACCTTACATCCTAATGGTAGCAGCAAATCAGATGGAGACATTTCAGTGTGGCCTTTACCATGCAATGATAGCCACACACAGGAGTACAGAGTGTCTGTGATTTCAACTGAAAATTATACCCTCTATGGTGAAATACTTAATGCACTGTTGCCGACCAGCTGCATCTTTGTACCTGTGCCAAGTAAGTCTTCACTGAGATCAGCTGTGGTGTATTTTATAAGACATGAAAGACAACGTTCGGAACTACACATGGTAAGGAAAGAGGGGGGAAGGGAAAAATGGCAGTGAACCGGACCAGCACCGGCAACCTCCAGATCTTTAGCCGACCCTTTAGCAGCCGGGTCACTGGTCACCGCCAACAGCCATTGATCCTTCCCTCCTTATATACCAATGTGGGCGGGCTCTATCCAGAGCCTCCTTTGAAACTCCCACACCGTGGTATTGGTATATAAGGAGGGAATGGATCAATGGCTGTTGGTGGTGACCAGTGACCCGGCTGCTAAAGAGTCGGCTAAAGATCTGGAGGTTGTCGGTGCTGGTCCGGTTCACTGCCATTTTTCCCTTCCCCTCTCTTTCCTTACCATGTGTAGTTCCGAACGTTGTCTTTCATTAGCATCACCATGGTACATAGACCATCTTAATATTTATAAGACATATTTCATAATATTGAATGCAACACTCTAGCTATAGCATAACAACTAATGGTGGAGTACAGTAGTGCTGTTATTTCATTCACTATATTTTTCTTTCTGGCCAGTGAGAACGTCCACTCCTAGTACAATTGGTCATATCAGTACAATTATCATATCTGTGGTGGCAGCGGTGCTTATGTTGATGGTGAGTTTCTGAATGGTGTCATCCCATGACCACAGCTTTAGACAGTACTCACAAATGCATTAATTTTAAATCTCATACACCATGTAAAGACATGCACAATGCTGTATGCTTGTCAATCACACTGTAATGCACACACAAAACATACATGCTGATTTCAAGCTCATCAATTATGTGCACAATACATATATTTCTATCTATGTACATGTAGTTGTACCTAACATATCATAGCTTGCCACTTTGCAAGGTAACATGCACAACTGTAGTTTAGAATGTCATACAGTTTGTATGCTATATACGCAGCAGATTCTCATGGTTAAAGAACTGAGCTCACATGTGTGTACTTTCTACATACTGTATGTCAAATCAAATCAATGCTTAGTGGACATCAACATCCTTTGTAGTGGGATCATCCATTACAAGTAGACATAAGAGGTTCAAAGAAAGAAAGTATTATGTACTTGTAAAGATTAATATGACTGGAAAACAATAGATTCAGAAATGCCTCATGCTGTTTTTAGGGGCTGCCGCAGGCAGCCCCTATATTGTTTTCGTTTTGACATTTTGTTGTATGGCTTCGTGTCCCACTTCCGGTGGTATATATGTCGGTATGTTTATATAATACGTTAACTGCGGTAGTATAACTGTGCTTGCATTTATACAATAATGTATCGATGGAAGTATTGAAGATAGGTAATTTATATTGTCGGTCACTTCTGTTTGCCTCTCTCACGCCAGAAGGACCAAGGGAAGGACTTTGAAACCGGCTTTCAAACGTCGCTCTGCGCGGAGCATAGGCGTCTTCTGCCTTCGAAAGTTGTAGAACAGGAAACCACACCTGGTCTGAATACGTACAGGAAGCAGCCAGATAACACCCAGCAGTTCAGCGACTTGGTTCGCATGACGCTTTTAGCTAATCATGGCCGCCCTGTTGAAAGACTTCAGTTCCCTGTCTCAGAAGGGACAGGAGCGACGTAGAACCTGGTGAGTACCGCGCTAACGGTCTATAGCGTTTAAAGCTTAAGCGTGCACTGCAGTGCACAGTTACCCATGGCCATGGCAGATGGTGTGTACGTACGTAGTGCGGTCGAGGGAACTGCCTTCTGTCACAACGGAACCCTAACCTCTGCAATGACTGCAGGTGTGCTGTGAAGCACTTGCAGGTATCTGTGTGCCCTCCATCATGTCCCTTTCCTCTCGTCCATGTCTTTTAGAGAGCAAGCATGTATGCATGCGTGTGTTTAGCGTATTTCTGTGTAGCTGTCTCTCTCTCTCTCTCTCTCTCTCTCTCTCTCTCTCTCTCTCTCTCTCTCTCTCTCTCTCTCTCTCTCTCTCTCTCTCTCTCTCTCTCTCTCTCTCTCTCTCTCTCTCTCTCTCTCTCTCTCTCTCTCTCTCTCTCTCTCTCTCTCTCTCTCTCTCTCTCTCTCTCTCTCTCTCTCTCTCTCTCTCTCTCTCTCTCTCTCTCTCTCTCTCTCTCTCTCTCTCTCTCTCTCTCTCTCTCTCTCTCTCTCTCTCTCTCTCTCTCTCTCTCTCTCTCTCTCTCTCTCTCTCTCTCTCTCTCTCTCTCTCTCTCTTTTTTTTTCAACTTGTCACCATTATTATTCAAAACTGCAGGTAAGTACACTTGTTTCGAATGCATTAAAAGTGACAGGTGGGTAGAGGTGACCCCGACACTGCCAAAAAGGATGTTCTGAAAACAAACATGCACAGTTAAAGTCGGACCTCAAAAACAAAAGGAAAAAAAAATAGATAGAAATACTATTCCGGCATGCAATTACAGTTAGGTTAGGTGAGAGAGTAAGGGTAAAGTTAAGCATGCAGGTTATCAAGTAGTCTGTTGTGTTCACTCCAATTCCTCTTGCACCATATGCGGAATGATTCCTCGATGACTCGCCGAATCACCTCCCTCTCCAGTTCACTCTTTGCCTTTGAGCTGGCATCCACCATCTGATAAAGTTGATTGAAGCTGGGGACATGGATGAAACCTCTCGAACCAACCTCAATGGTGGTGAGAGTAGCAGCAAAGCCATTCCTTCTGCATCTCTTCACGAGTTCTGCATACTTTGCTCGCTTCCGCTGTGCTGCATCCTCGATACCAGTCTCAAATGGGATGGTCAACTCCACCATGTGGATGGAGGAGTCACTCCAGACAACGATGTCTGGTCGTTCGTCAGTGGCAACAATGTTCTGGGGGAAGGTGAATGAGATGTTGGGGAGATCCGCAGTGATCCTGCTGTCCTGTGGTAGATGTGCAGAGAGGAAGGAGTGGATGCAGGCCAAAACGCTGTCGTGCCTGTCGTTGTACCGTCTCCCCTCCAGGGCCACTGTGCAGTTGTTGAGCACGTGGTGTAGGGTTTGCTCTTTGCTGCAGAGTTGGCACTGTGGGGAAGACATCTTCTTCCACAGGAAGAGGTTCCTGTTATGTGGCAGTGTGTCTGTGACGGCATTGAGGGCAAACTTGAAAGCACGCTCTGGGAGGGACTGCACTGTGGTAGACCACAGGTCAGCTGCTCTTCCCTGGAAGTCCCGCACTGTCTGGCCTTGGACAGTCAGACCTGCACTGTGGGCGAGCCGGGCTGCATTGTCTGCTGCCTGCACTTTGGCCTTGACTTGCGTGGTGATCTTCTTCTTTGTGGCACCTGGGTCTTCTTTCATCACGTCAACCACCTCTTGGAATGGGCGATAGGCAGGTCTCCTCTGCGCGGCTTCCCTCAGTGTCTCCTGGGTGGCAATAGATCTCACTGTTGGGTCTCTGGAGCACATGTACGAGGCAGCTTTCGCTGCGTGTAACTTCTTGTACATGGTAGTCAGTTCTGGTAGGTCCAGGCCACCATTGGCTTTGGGTAGAAACAGCCGGCTTGTGTCTGCTGACCTGGCTAGACCACACCAACGCTTCAGGTACCGTGTGGCCAGAGGCTGGAGCTTGGTTTGGAGCCACGTGAGGGGGAATACGGATACTGAGAGGTCCCAGGAGAGTCTTGGACAGATGCCAGCTTTGAAGAGCCTTAGCTTCTGCTGCCTTGTGATGAGAGTTGCGTCAACTTTCTCCAGAAGGGACTTCAGCTTCCTCAGCAAGCCTTCTCTGGCCTGTGCACTGGTTGAGTGAACAGAGACAGGAGCACCAAGGAAACGGAAGGTTGAGTCACCGATGTAGGGGATGGGTTCTCCATTCAGTGTCAGCTCCGGATCATATGGCTTCCCACTGGATGAGTGGATGGCTAGGGACACGCACTTGGGTACATTGGCCTTCATGCCTGACCAGGTCAGCCAAGACTCTGTGGCAGCGAGGAGACTCCTGCAGGAGGATGGGCCATCTGCGATTAGAGATGTGTCATCTGCGTACTGAAGTAAGTTGGTGCTGCAAGGGGATGAACTGTGGGAGTAACCAAGGTCTGGGTACTGCTTCGTGATGGTGTCGACCAGGGTGTTCATGACGGTGTTGAAAACAAGCGCTGAAAGTGGGTCACCCTGGTACACCCCGATCTGAAGATGGATGGGGTTTGTTGTCCAAGCCTTGCTGGATATGACGCCTGTGAGGTCTTCATAGAGGTTGGATATAGTGCTGACCATCACCTGAGGCGCATGATAGTGTGACAAGGAGAAGCGAATCAGTTCATGGTGAACACTGCCAAAGGCGTTGGCAAGGTCAAGCCAACAGACAGACAGGGATTTGTGTTTCCTCTGGGCTTCACTGATGATGGATAGGAGCTTCAGGTGATGTTCTGTGCATCCAGGTACACCATCAATGAAGGCCTTCTGCACAGATGTGTTTAGGTACCGATTCTCCATCATGTAGGACAGCCACCTCTGCTTCAGCAGGCTGGTGAACACCTTGCCCACGCAGGATGTGAGGGCAATGGGGCGAAAGTGTGATGGCTGACTGGGGTCCTCCTTAGCTTTCTTCTTCCCAAGCAAGTGGATAACACCAACCTTCCAGGCTTTTGGTACCGTCTGCGTTGACCAGCAGTGGTTAAACAGGTGCAACAATGCAGGCATCAAGGATGGACACTTCTTCAGAACTGTGTATGGAATTTGGTCTACTGGGCTAGGACTGGATGCTGACCTTGACTTACCAATAACACTCTCAACCTCCTCTGCAGTGAACTCACTGGTCACCATAGGCACTGTTGGTAGTGGAGGCTGTGGCATCCATGCAGGACGTGTGAATGACTTGGGTGAAGCTGAATAAGTGCTGGCAAAAAAGGATTCAGCTTCTTCCTTACCAAAGGTTGGTTGGATGGATGCATAATCATCTTCCTCCAGGATCTTCCGGGCAAACTTGTGGAGATCTCTGTGGCACTCTTTCCTCTGCTTCTTTGCACTCATCTTAGCATCTGCCTTCCTGGCCTTCTTGGCAAGTCTGCTGTGCTTGCGCACAAGCTGATGGAACTCTTGGGCAAGTAGTCTGACTTCCTCAGGGCTGTTTCCACTTCTTCTCAATTGTCTCAACCTCTTCTTCACTGCATTCTTCTCAGTTTTCACCTTTGTTATCACAATTTGATTTCTTCGCGGCTTGGGTGGGTGTTGATGGTGCTGATTGGATACTATGGTACCATGCTTTGATGTGAGGAATGAGTAGATGCCATGGCAGAGGACCTCGTTCATGGTATCCACATTGACTTCCATGAGAACTGCTGGTACAATGGTGGTTTGAAAGAACTGATCAGCCTCCACCCAATCCTCTGGTGTCTGGGGCAGCTTCATTGCTGGTAGGGTTGAAACTGGTGATGTCACTAGTGACGTGGGTGGTTGTTGGGCTTGGGTTTGGGATGAACTGGGGTCAGGGACTGTAGCTGAGATTGTATCTACAGGGGTAGGTGATGGTGACGTAGATGGCTGGGTGGGGGCATTCTTACAGGTAGCACTGTTTCTCAGGTGAGTATCTAGACGCTCAAACTTGATACCACACTTTGGGCAGGGCATTTTCTTAGCCTTGGAGGTGTTCTTGGAGAGAGTCTTCTGTGAAAGAAGATGGGTGTAATCCCTTCCTTGCCTTTGAGGGCATCCTTTCAGGTGGTTCCCTAGTCTGGCAAAGACTTGGAGACAGAAGGGACAGGCTCTAGAACCATTGGGTAGGGCTTGTGGGTCCATGCTTGAGGTGGCAAAAAGGTGTTAAAAGTAGTAGCCTCCAAAACTGCTGAGCTGGTTGAGGGATGTAACTGATGATCTCCCAAAAGAGTACTGGGGGACTGAACAACAAGTTCCACTAGACAGAAATACTGAAAAATAGCCTAGAACTCAGTTAGATCAGAGCCAACTTCACTGCTGATTAGAGACCTTCCACCATTTTATTCTCACCTCTCTCTCTCTCTCTCTCTCTCTCTCTCTCTCTCTCTCTCTCTCTCTCTCTCTCTCTCTCTCTCTCTCTCTCTCTCTCTCTCTCTCTCTCTCTCTCTCTCTCTCTCTCTCTCTCTCTCTCTCTCTCTCTCTCTCTCTCTCTCTCTCTCTCTCTCTCTCTCTCTTTTTTTTTTTTTTTCAACTTGTCACCATTATTATTCAAAACTGCAGGTAAGTACACTTGTTTCGAATGCATTAAAAGTGACAGGTGGGTAGAGGTGGCCCCGACACTGCCAAAAAGGATGTTCTGAAAACAAACATGCACAGTTAAAGTCGGACCTCAAAAACAAAAGGAAAAAAAATAGATAGAAATAATATTCAGGCATGCAATTACAGTTAGGTTAGGTGAGAGAGTAAGGGTAAAGTTAAGCATGCAGGTTATCAAGTAGTCTGTTGTGTTCACTCCAATTCCTCTTGCACCATATGCGGAATGATTCCTCGATGACTCGCCGAATCACCTCCCTCTCCAGTTCACTCTTTGCCTTTGAGCTGGCATCCACCATCTGATAAAGTTGATTGAAGCTGGGGACATGGATGAAACCTCTCGAACCAACCTCAATGGTGGTGAGAGTAGCAACAAAGCCATTCCTTCTGCATCTCTTCACGAGTTCTGCATACTTTGCTCGCTTCCGCTGTGCTGCATCCTCGATACCAGTCTCAAATGGGATGGTCAACTCCACCATGTGGATGGAGGAGTCACTCCAGACAACGATGTCTGGTCGTTCGTCAGTGGCAACAATGTTCTGGGGGAAGGTGAATGAGATGTTGGGGAGATCCGCAGTGATCCTGCTGTCCTGTGGTAGATGTGCAGAGAGGAAGGAGTGGATGCAGGCCAAAACGCTGTCGTGCCTGTCGTTGTACCGTCTCCCCTCCAGGGCCACTGTGCAGTTGTTGAGCACGTGGTGTAGGGTTTGCTCTTTGCTGCAGAGTTGGCACTGTGGGGAAGACATCTTCTTCCACAGGAAGAGGTTCCTGTTATGTGGCAGTGTGTCTGTGACGGCATTGAGGGCAAACTTGAAAGCACGCTCTGGGAGGGACTGCACTGTGGTAGACCACAGGTCAGCTGCTCTTCCCTGGAAGTCCCGCACTGTCTGGCCTTGGACAGTCAGACCTGCACTGTGGGCGAGCCGGGCTGCATTGTCTGCTGCCTGCACTTTGGCCTTGACTTGGGTGGTGATCTTCTTCTTTGTGGCACCTGGGTCTTCTTTCATCACGTCAACCACCTCTTGGAATGGGCGATAGGCAGGTCTCCTCTGCGCGGCTTCCCTCAGTGTCTCCTGGGTGGCAATAGATCTCACTGTTGGGTCTCTGGAGCACATGTACGAGGCAGCTTTCGCTGCATGTAACTTCTTGTACATGGTAGTCAGTTCTGGTAGGTCCAGGCCACCATTGGCTTTGGGTAGAAACAGCCGGCTTGTGTCTGCTGACCTGGCTAGACCACACCAACGCTTCAGGTACCGTGTGGCCAGAGGCTGGAGCTTGGTTTGGAGCCACGTGAGGGGGAATACGGATACTGAGAGGTCCCAGGAGAGTCTTGGACAGATGCCAGCTTTGAAGAGCCTTAGCTTCTGCTGCCTTGTGATGAGAGTTGCGTCAACTTTCTCCAGAAGGGACTTCAGCTTCCTCAGCAAGCCTTCTCTGGCCTGTGCACTGGTTGAGTGAACAGAGACAGGAGCACCAAGGAAACGGAAGGTTGAGTCACCGATGTAGGGGATGGGTTCTCCATTCAGTGTCAGCTCCGGATCATATGGCTTCCCACTGGATGAGTGGATGGCTAGGGACACGCACTTGGGTACATTGGCCTTCATGCCTGACCAGGTCAGCCAAGACTCTGTGGCAGCGAGGAGACTCCTGCAGGAGGATGGGCCATCTGCGATTAGAGATGTGTCATCTGCGTACTGAAGTAAGTTGGTGCTGCAGGGGGATGAACTGTGGGAGTAACCAAGGTCTGGGTACTGCTTTGTGATGGTGTCGACCAGGGTGTTCATGACGGTGTTGAAAACAAGCACTGAAAGTGGGTCACCCTGGTACACCCCGATCTGAAGATGGATGGGGTTTGTTGTCCAAGCCTTGCTGGATATGACGCCTGTGAGGTCTTCATAGAGGTTGGATATAGTGCTGACCATCACCTGAGGCGCATGATAGTGTGACAAGGAGAAGCGAATCAGTTCATGGTGAACACTGCCAAAGGCGTTGGCGAGGTCAAGCCAACAGACAGACAGGGATTTGTGTTTCCTCTGGGCTTCACTGATGATGGATAGGAGCTTCAGGTGATGTTCTGTGCATCTAGGTACACCGTCAATGAAGGCCTTCTGCACAGATGTGTTTAGGTACCGATTCTCCATCATGTAGGACAGCCACCTCTGCTTCAGCAGGCTGGTGAACACCTTGCCCACGCAGGATGTGAGGGCAATGGGGCGAAAGTGTGATGGCTGACTGGGGTCCTCCTCAGCTTTCTTCTTCCCAAGCAAGTGGATAACACCAACCTTCCAGGCTTTTGGTACCGTCTGCGTTGACCAGCAGTGGTTAAACAGGTGCAACAATGCAGGCATCAAGGATGGACACTTCTTCAGAACGGTGTATGGAATTTGGTCTACTGGGCTAGGACTGGATGCTGACCTTGACTTACCAATAACACTCTCAACCTCCTCTGCAGTGAACTCACTGGTCACCATAGGCACTGTTGGTAGTGGAGGCTGTGGCATCCATGCAGGACGTGTGAATGACTTGGGTGAAGCCGAATAAGTGCTGGCAAAAAAGGATTCAGCTTCTTCCTTACCAAAGGTTGGTTGGATGGATGCATAATCATCTTCCTCCAGGATCTTCCGGGCAAACTTGTGGAGATCTCTGTGGCACTCTTTCCTCTGCTTCTTTGCACTCATCTTAGCATCTGCCTTCCTGGCCTTCTTGGCAAGTCTGCTGTGCTTGCGCACAAGCTGATGGAACTCTTGGGCAAGTAGTCTGACTTCCTCAGGGCTGTTTCCACTTCTTCTCAATTGTCTCAACCTCTTCTTCACTGCATTCTTCTCAGTTTTCACCTTTGTTATCACAATTTGATTTCTTCGCGGCTTGGGTGGGTGTTGATGGTGCTGATTGGATACTATGGTACCATGCTTTGATGTGAAGAATGAGTAGATGCCATGGCAGAGGACCTCGTTCATGGTATCCACATTGACTTCCATGAGAACTGCTGGTACAATGGTGGTTTGAAAGAACTGATCAGCCTCCACCCAATCCTCTGGTGTCTGGGGCAGCTTCATTGCTGGTAGGGTTGAAACTGGTGATGTCACTGGTGACGTGGGTGGTTGTTGGGCTTGGGTTTGGGATGAACTGGGGTCAGGGACTGTAGCTGAGATTGTATCTACAGGGGTAGGTGATGGTGACGTAGATGGCTGGGTGGGGGCATTCTTACAGGTAGCACTGTTTCTCAGGTGAGTATCTAGACGCTCAAACTTGATACCACACTTTGGGCAGGGCATTTTCTTAGCCTTGGAGGTGTTCTTGGAGAGAGTCTTCTGTGAAAGAAGATGGGTGTAATCCCTTCCTTGCCTTTGAGGGCATCCTTTCAGGTGGTTCCCTAGTCTGGCAAAGACTTGGAGACAGAAGGGACAGGCTCTAGAACCATCGGGTAGGGCTTGTGGGTCCATGCTTGAGGTGGCAAAAAGGTGTTAAAAGTAGTAGCCTCCAAAACTGCTGAGCTGGTTGAGGGATGTAACTGATGATCTCCCAAAAGAGTACTGGGGGACTGAACAACAAGTTCCACTAGACAGAAATACTGAAAAGTAGCCTAGAACTCAGTTAGATCAGAGCCAACTTCACTGCTGATTAGAGACCTTCCACCATTTTATTCGCACCTCTCTCTCTCTCTCTCTCTCTCTCTCTCTCTCTCTCTCTCTCTCTCTCTCTCTTTTTTTTTCAACTTGTCACCATTATTATTCAAAACTGCAGGTAAGTACATACTTGTTTCGAATGCATTAAAAGTGACAGGTGGGTAGAGGTGACCCCGACACTGCCAAAAAGGATGTTCTGAAAACAAACATGCACAGTTAAAGTCGGACCTCAAAAACAAAAGGAAAAAAATAGATAGAAATACTATTCAGGCATGCAATTACAGTTAGGTTAGGTGAGAGAGTAAGGGTAAAGTTAAGCATGCAGGTTATCAAGTAGTCTGTTGTGTTCACTCCAATTCCTCTTGCACCATATGCGGAATGATTCCTCGATGACTCGCCGAATCACCTCCCTCTCCAGTTCACTCTTTGCCTTTGAGCTGGCATCCACCATCTGATAAAGTTGATTGAAGCTGGGGACATGGATGAAACCTCTCGGACCAACCTCAATGGTGGTGAGAGTAGCAGCAAAGCCATTCCTTCTGCATCTCTTCACGAGTTCTGCATACTTTGCTCGCTTCCGCTGTGCTGCATCCTCGATACCAGTCTCAAATGGGATGGTCAACTCCACCATGTGGATGGAGGAGTCACTCCAGACAACGATGTCTGGTCGTTCGTCAGTGGCAACAATGTTCTGGGGGAAGGTGAATGAGATGTTGGGGAGATCCGCAGTGATCCTGCTGTCCTGTGGTAGATGTGCAGAGAGGAAGGAGTGGATGCAGGCCAAAACGCTGTCGTGCCTGTCGTTGTACCGTCTCCCCTCCAGGGCCACTGTGCAGTTGTTGAGCACGTGGTGTAGGGTTTGCTCTTTGCTGCAGAGTTGGCACTGTGGGGAAGACATCTTCTTCCACAGGAAGAGGTTCCTGTTATGTGGCAGTGTGTCTGTGACGGCATTGAGGGCAAACTTGAAAGCACGCTCTGGGAGGGACTGCACTGTGGTAGACCACAGGTCAGCTGCTCTTCCCTGGAAGTCCCGCACTGTCTGGCCTTGGACAGTCAGACCTGCACTGTGGGCGAGCCGGGCTGCGGCTCTCTCTCTCTCTCTCTCTCTCTCTCTCTCTCTCAAGTTAATGTATTAGGCTGTTGTGCAAATGTTTGTCAAAATATTTTAGACTCCATTCATGTCTGCTTCAATCATTTGTCTTGAAGTGTGTTCATAAGTGTGTTGATGAATTACACAGAATGAGTTGCAATAGCTACTATATATTGATAACACAGCAGCGACCAGAAGGAGCAAGTATTTCGAGTTGGGGCGGCAGCCCCACGAGTTTTTTTAACTCGAAATACTTGTTGTTCTCATATCTGCTGATCTCACCTCTCACCTGAAAGCCATCTTTATAAAGTGTCTCTGCATAGTGCATGTAAGTAAAGGCAATAGTAGTGACGTCTTTAACTGACAATGACACGTGCTAAAAGGGGAGCTAAAATGGCACTTTGAGATATTTGTTTTAACCAAACTTGTGTGCGTGCGCATGTAATATGCTAATTGGTTGGTTATGCATTTATGTTACTAGCTGAATACCCGCCCTTCGGGCAGATTCCCAGCCTATCGCAAGCCAGCGAGTCGGTCCCTTGCCAGTTTTGAACTGTATGCACAGATAGCAACAGAGGCTGGCTGCTATAATGACGGTAGATTCTTATTCAAACTTTTGCCAACAACGAATCTCCATAACTGAAAGTCCTATAGAGACCGATAATTAAAAATGGCATCTCGGCCCACGGTAAAAGGAAGTGCTCTCTTTGGCTGCAGGGCAGCTAGGTGGCCGGCACCCCTCTAAGCTCGCGTCTCCCCACTCCCTTAACTGGCATGGTGCGTATCAAGTTCGCTAATGACCGGTAGTGGAAGGGTTGCTAATTTAAAAAAATAGTGTGGCAGCCCACAGAGAATGGACGAAGGAATCGCGATCTTCGGCCGCAAGGCAACTAGGTGAATGGCATCCTGCTAAGAACACGCCTGCCCATTCCCTCAACTGACATGGAGCTTCTCAAGCTGATTCCCTGTAAGGCGCTGATTTTATGAGGCAACGAACAAACATACAAATGGAGAAGTAAGATTATGTTGTAATCATCTGTGATGATGATGGATGCATGATTATAATGGTTGACTTGGCTATTTTGGTGAACTATCTTTTCCATAGGTCTTCCTAAGTGGTGTCATCGTTATTTGTAAATGGAATCAAAGCAAGAGGCTGACTAGTCGACTAGGGGTGAGTTGCAATGTTTTTGTCATGGGGACATGTGCGCATCTCAGATTTAGGATGTTACAATGATACGAGATTCTTGAGCAAGACACAACTGATAATGATAAATCAATCAAGGACGTTTCGACCCGAAGGTCTTTGTCAACTGCGTACAGGATGTATACAGGATCCTGTATGCAGTTGACAAAGACCTTCGGGTCGAAACATCCTGCATTTGATTGATTTATCATTATCAGTTGTGTCTTGCTCAAGAATCTCGTATCATTGTATTATCAACGCAACTATGAGCCTCTACAATATCATTTAAGATGTTACATGTTAGATGTCACTGAAGCATCTTGGAAGGTGTAGCCTACTTTAGTGATAATTAAAAGCATTTAATCTGTGGCTTGTGGCTTACATTTGATTGAGTAATGATTATATAATTAGTAATATTTAGACCGTGGGTGGCAGAGCATTAAAGCTGTTTAATCTTAGCGCTCGAGGATGATGCAATTGGTTGGTAATGGTTACTTAATGCATGAGCCGAAAGTGAGTGCATTACGCAGCTGCAACCTTTATTGGTCATCTGAGGGTGCTAACTTTAAACAATGCAATGTCTGCCAACGTGGTCTAAATGTTTTAATGCTGATCATATGACATCCATGCAATGAAATTCAGAGGCACCATGTTTGAACGTGTTGTTAGTTACATAATTATTCGCTCAATTCAGTGGAAAAGACGTAGCGCTC
Organism: Ianthella basta; assembly: GCA_964019415.1. Classification (NCBI taxonomy): domain Eukaryota; kingdom Metazoa; phylum Porifera; class Demospongiae; order Verongiida; family Ianthellidae; genus Ianthella; species Ianthella basta. The sequence continues at coordinate 6,537,283 of OZ025868.1, read as the reverse complement.
CCTCAATTCATAGTCCCATGGAGTGTAACACTGCAGACAACCATCAGACTTCTTTGGTGAACTTTCCAAGACTTTCCTAACCTTCAAGTCAAGTGTTCTACTAACTGTGCCACGTCTCCAGCCAACATCTCCAATATGGGAGCAGCAGCAAGTGCTCGGCCAGCAGCTTCGCCGTTCTGGACACAACGAAAGGCAATGCCATTCACTCCATGCACCTATCTTCAGCTTGGTGGACTTCTTCTGTTTGGTGAAAATGTGAAAAGCCAGTGGTCGGTTTTTGCCCTTTGATACATAAAGATGTGAAAAAGCTGGCACTGACTGGCTTGGTATTCGAAAGAGTGTCATTCAGTCAGAACCGAGTCAAACAGATTGTTTTCGGCTAACAAGCTGCGTGCACCTAGGCCTGGAACGTGTAGTTAAAAGTGTGCATTAAAAACGTAATGCTCACTAAAGTGTGCATTAAAGCAATTTAACCTTCAGTCATGTGAACCATTAATAAGGAACCCATTGGCTAGAGGTCCCATGATCAGCATTAATTCTAACAACAAATTGCACAATATTATGAAGCCACCTGGAGATATGTTATGGTTTCACAGGAGTTTGAAATCGACATCAGGGAATTGTCATCGGATATATAGGCTTCATGGAACCAACAAGGTATTGTAGGTTTAAGCAAACAGCTACAGGGTATGCACATATGCATGTATATAGGTACACCTTTGCTTACCAGTAGTCATTGTTGACTGTTATCATATATACATTGTAGATGTTTCTGAATTTGATTCATGAGCAGTTCAAAATGCATGTGTGTTGTTTCACAGTCGATAGTGATATTTCTCATACAGATCTGCATGAATGGTTTATACAGTACAAGTTATTATACTAGATTGAAGCCGTAAAGGAATACACCCAAAATGCGTATGGGGGCAGCAGCAAGGGATGGCCTGGCGGAAATGTGCTTGCCATGTTATTAAAGCTTTCATCATTTGGCACAGAACAAATATTCATTTTTCCTGATTAGGCCTTTGTTTCTGTGGGAGGTGGGCTGAAAGATCGCATATAAATGCCCATTGGAGAATACTGAATGTACTGTGCATTTATACTGATACATAGTGATGTATACTATTCGAAAAAAGTGCCACATACAGTCATGAACTGTAGCAGCCGTGGCCAGGCAGTCCAACTGACTTGTGTCATGGGCATGATTGTGCAACTTGGCTCATGTGGCCCAAGCTATAGACAGGCAAACAGAGAAATACTGCCTTCCTGTTTGAGTACCTGGGATGGCCTGGCAGTAAAGTGCACACCGCGATATTAAAGCGGGCTACATTTGCCGACATACATTTCTTTATTTTTTGCAGTAGGTCTAGCTATAGGCCTTAGTTCTTGTGTACAGCACGCTGAAAGAGCCCATATAAATGTACATAGGAAACACTGCATGTACTGTGCATTTAAATTGAGACATGGTCATGTGTAGTATTCCAAACAACACTGGTGCTTACAGTCATGAACTGTGGCAGCCATGCCCAGGTAGTTCAGCTCACCCATGGCGCATGGGTACGATTGCTTAATGCGCCTCAAGATGGCCGTGATAAAGGGGGTAATTTAATTATAGCACCAATCAGCACCAATTGGCGGGAAAACACCTATGCAGTAGCCCAGCCCTTAGCACAGTTGCCTGACAATCCCGATGGTGCAGTGTCCAAATCCTACTTCACCCATTCCCCCTTCTTTTTTTGCTTGACTTTATCTGCCCCTACCAGCCCCACTACCACCTCCACCACCAGCACTGGCCACCACCACCAGCAGCAGCAGCAGCACCACCACCAAAATATCCACGCACCTGTACCACCACCATCGGCCACCACTACCACCACACAGTACAAGTTACAAAATGCAGCTCCAGCATATGTGCCAGTGCTACAGAGACAACATCCACCAGTGCAACCACCATCCCCTCCACCACCAGCACTGCTGGCACCACCATGCACCACCATACAGTCCAGGTTACAATCACTGTAGCCAGTATATGCGGCAGAACATACTAGAAAAAGCACCACCAGTACAAGTTACACAGGGTCACCACCACCAGTGCATCTAGAGTAGTTGGGAACATTGCTGGAAGACCACCACCACCAGTGCATGTTGCTGATGCTCTCCAATGGTACCTATGTACGTACACTCAATGTTTGCATTGCACATATATACACTATATACCTATATATCGATTACATACCAATTATTACATACAACAGTAACAATATATACACGGGGAGAATATTGAACAATTATAAAATTATAATAAGAATTGACGTCAGTATGTCAGTGACATGAGGTGGCTATCCGTCTTATGTACAGACAATGAGCAGCAAGAACAGTGAATAAATTAGAACATGACGTTATGCCAAGAGGCAAAACTGAGTCCTAAACTCACAATGAGCGATACAAAAACTACAGGGTCTTGTAGCAGATGATAATGGAGCAGCAGCACTGCCTTTAGTAGCTGTAAGAGAGAAACAACACCAGTGATATACAAGATAGCACACTGCAAGATGTGTTACTGACATACGTAGTGTTAGCTAAATAATAATATATACTGTACATTATGTTGATCTACAATCTTATGCCTTTGGCAAGTCAGACCAGGCAACCAGTGCCTGGTGATCATGTCCTTGACCTGACAGTCAGAAAGGGCCATCTTGGCATGCTTTGGGATTCAACCTATTCACTACTTACCCCAAGGCCTACCAGTGCTGAAATATTTTTGGACCAGCGGTACACATTTTGGCCAAAATTTAAGTGAACTTTATTGGAATAATGGTCATATTCCAACATACAGTAGTTACCACATTAACAATGTACTCATCCATCAAGTATATGCATCACATTCATTGTCTCACAATAATAATTACATAGTTTTGTAGTGTCATTACATTTTGATCAAGTCATATAACGTACACATTTGACAGTGTATTCAAATTCTACTGCGCTCCAATGCTACAATTTGTTACCGAAAACTCCCTATACCTGGGGCATTTGACACATGTTTACACCCTAGCTTATCTGTTTACCTTGGTTTGGCTGTGTCACACTGGGAGGTTCAGTAGTGGGATATTGGAGGGTGACTGTGTTACTGAACACTGTCGGATGTAAGATAGTGTTACAGCAATTAACCAGCAATGTGCGTGCATGGTGTAACAATGCAAGATTTCCCTATTATGAAGGAAGTGTGTACTAGAGGAGTTGCCATAGTAACAGGTGAAAGGAGGGTATATATACTAAGGCAATGCAGTGGAACCATCTTGTAAGGAACATATTTCCTCGATGAAGGACACCTCTCTAATAAGGACAGTGCCTACTAGTGCAAAGAGAGAAAGTGCTTCTAAGTTCTTCTTCAGATCGTTAGTGCATGTTCAGTTTATTTCAGCCTTTGGGTGATGTGCATTGCTTCATGTGTAACCATTTATTTCTACCTGCAAATAGGTATGCCTTTCACTGGCATCGTAGGTATCCAAAACACATACAGTAGTCTCATATATCCATGCATACATGAGATACCACATTGCTTGCTGAGATCAGCGTAATATATAATTTTATAGCAATACATAGTTTAGTTTTTGCTTCAAGCGAATCATTTGCTATAGATGTAAGACGGTATAATTAATTTTATATATATCTTGTTGTAGACGTAGACGTGAGAAAAATGGCGGAGGGCGGCTACCCGCTGCGCTAGGAGAAACTGATCCGCTAGGACGACCTGCCAGCAATATGGGGACGCCAGGACGATTGAGCGCTGATTCGAAGAGTAGGAAAACAGATTTAAGGAGCAAGAGTATGAGTAGGAGTTGGGACGCGGGTGTTAGAGTCAGCAACAATGGGGAGAGATGTAGTGAAGAATGGGTCAGATTCGGGGCGTGGAATGTACGGTCACTAAGAGGCAGAGAATAGGAGCTGCTTGAGGAAATGGAGAAGTACAGGTTGGAGATTTTGGGAGTGAGCGAGACTAAGATGAAAGGAAATGGGTCCAAGGCGGTAGGCAAAGGAAGATGCATTTTCACGGGAATCAAGGAAGGAAGAGCAAAGGCTGGGGTCGCTATATTTATGTCGGAGCGGGTGAGTCAGTGTCTGAGAGAGTGGAAGTGTGTAAGCGAAAGGATTGTGAAGATAAGGCTGAGGATTGAGGGTGTGTGGGTATCAGTGATCCAGGTGTATGCCCCAACGGAGGATAGCAAGAATGAGGTTAAGGTTAGTTTCTATGAGCAGCTGGAAGGTACAGTGAGGGGGGTACCCAAACAGGATAAGTTAGTCGTATTGGGAGACCTCAATGCACGTGTAGGAAGGAATGTGACAGTGTGGGGTGCTGTTATTGGGAAGCATGGAGAGGCAGTGGAGAATGAAAATGGCATGAGGCTGCTGCAATTCTGTGCTGAGAATGATCTGGGGATCACAAATTCATGGTTTCAGCATAAAGAAATCCATAAGTTTACTTGGGAATGTACAGGTAGGAATCAAAGATCCATTATAGATTATTTTCTGGTGAGTAGAATGATGAAAGGCCAACTGAGGGATGTAAAAGTGGTAAGAGGGGCAGAGATATGCAGTGATCACTACCTGTTGTTAATGATAATCAAGCTTAAGATGGATGGAAAGAAGCCTAGCGAAAGCAGAACAGGTAGTTGTAACATCAGGGTTAGGAAGCTGGGGAATAGGGAAGTGAGGTGCGAATTTGAGGCCAGGCTGAGAAATAGGTACAGGGTGGATAGAAAACCAGTGGAAGATGATGTAGAAGCAGCCTGGGCAAAGCTGAAAAGAAGGGATCTTGAGATCAGCTGTGGAAGTATGTGGAGTGTCAAGGACCAGTGGGGGAGGATGCAGAACGGCTTGGTGGAGTAAGGAGGTACAAGATGCAGTTAGGGCAAAGAAAATAGCATACAGAAGATTGCTGAGTCAACAGTCTGAGGAAGCAAAGCTAGCCTACCATGAGGCCAAGAAGGAGGCGAAGTGCAGAGTCAGAAAGGCCAAGAATGAGGAGTGGATAAGGCTGGGAAAGGAAATGGAGGGGGATGCCAATGGAATGCAGAAGAGGTTTTGGTCAAAGGTGAGGGCTAAGGAGAGGGTGACAACTACACACATCAAGGGACTAGATGGAGAGTTAAGATCTGGAGAGGAGGCACTGAGCAGATGGAGGGAACATTTTGATAATCTCCTCAATGGTAATGCAGGAAGTGGAGAAGAGATTAGAATAGAGGGAAGGGAGGTGCAGGGTGAAGAGGGAGAGATCGGTGTAGAAGAAGTGAGGAGGGCAGTGAGGAAGATGAAAAGTGGGAAAGCAGGTGGTGTATGTGGTATTCAGGTAGAGATGGTGAAGGCTGGAGGTTACACAATGGTGCAGTGGTTGAAGGAGGTTTTGAATGTGGTTTGGAGAAGTGGAAAGACCCCTCAAGAGTGGAGGGAGGCTATAATCATACCTATTTACAAGAAGGGGTGTAGGACAGAGTGCAGTAACTACAGTGGAATAAGCTTATTAAGTGTGGTGGGGAAGATTTATGCTAGGATTGTCAGTGATAGATTGAAGGTATTAACAAATGCGATAGTGATGGATGAACAGGAGGGATTTAGAGCTGGCAGAGGGTGTATCGATCAAGTTTTTGCTGTGAGGCAGGTGTTTGAGAAGGTGATCGAGAAGGACAAGGTGGTATATGCAGCATTCGTAGATTTGGAGAAAGCCTATGATAGTGTAAGCAGAGAGAAGCTGTGGGTGGCTCTGAAAGATTATGGTGTAAGTAGAAAGTTGTTAGTAGCAGTTCAGAGTCTGTATGAAGATGGTTGGGCGAGAGTGAGAGTAGGAGGAAGGGAATCATCACGATTTCAGGTTAAGAGTGGAGTAAGGCAGGGCTGTCCCCTATCCCCATGGCTTTTTAACATCTTTATTGACAGAATAGTGACAGAAGCAAGAAAGAAGTTCTATGGCAGTGTACAGTTATCTACAGGGCAGTTGGAGGTATTATTATTTGCAGATGACCTGGTGATGCTGGCGGAGACTGAGAAAGCACTACAGCACAATTTGCAGGAGCTGAATGAGAGATTGGATGAATGGGGAATGAAGGCAAACTGGCAAAAGACGAGGGTTATGAGAGTCGGAAGAAAGCATGAGGTGTGTAATGTCAAAGTTAAGGGTGAGAGAGTGGAACAAGTAAAGGAGATGAAGTACTTGGGGACAATGATCAGTAGTGATGGGAGTATGGACAGTGAGGTGGAGCAGAGAATAGGAATGGCGTCGAGGATGGTGGGGGCAATTGGAAGCACAGTGCCGGGAAAGAAGGAATTGACAAAGAGGACAAAACTGAGGGTGGTGAATGCTACGGTGATTCCCACGCTGACTTACGGGTGTGAAGCATGGGCATTGCAGGCAAGACATAAGGGAAGAATACAGGCTACACAAATGAGAGTGTTAAGATGGATAGAAGGGGTATCAAGGTTAGAGAGAATAAGGAATGTGGATCTTAGGGGCAGATTGAGGCAGGAGGGAGTTTGGGATCTTGTAAGTAGACGACAGCAGAAGTGGAAGCAAAGATTAGAGATGAGCAGCAGTAGATTGACAAAGATAGTGTATGATGGTGAGGTTCCAGGAAAGCGCCCTCGAGGAAGACCTAGAATGAGGTGGACTAATAATTTTGCTTAACTTTATATATTATAAACTGAGTTGTGACATTATTTTCTAGAAACTCCTGTTGTATTAGGGCAACCTCCCACATGGGAGATAAAATCCTCATGTGCATTGATTGATTGATTGAACTTGTTGTAATGTACTTTTGTACATACCTTTAGCTGTATACAACAACTGTATACCTATGTAAAAACTAGCTGTATAAACTGCAGCTGTATATATACGTACGTAAAAACCAGTGATTAGCTATAGCCCTTTGTTTAACTGTATACATACCTGTATATCATGTTTGATTTAAAATTTTTGTATAGATTTTAGAGCCACCATAGTAATGTTCCTGTGCATCATCAGCTGCTTACACTTGTACACAGTTATATAGGGTCAGTTGTAACAAAACACATTACATGACAAATTTATATACACAGTACTGTGTAGAATAATAATAACCATTTTGGCGTTGAATACATATATAGTCAGTGTGTCAGTGACATGAGGTGGTTATTCGTCATATGTACAGACAATGAGCAGTAAGAACAGTGAATAATTTAAAACATGACGTTATGCCATGAGGCAAAACTGAATCCTAAACTTGCAATGAGTGATACAAAAACCACAAGTCTTGTAGCAGATGATAACGGAGCTGCCGCACTGCTTACATTAGCTGTAAGAGAGAAACACACAGCACCAGTGATACATTACACAGATACTGTACTGCAGACATGTTACTGACACATGTGCATAGTGATTTACTCAGCTACATACTTTATATTGATGTCAGACCAAGCTGCCACTACCGTATCAGTGGGCCATCTTATTTGACAATGCATGCTACCATACAAAACACAGTGCTTACATCATTGCACATAGTTCTTGTGTACTGGCATTACCTTCAATATGACCATTGTTTGCAATTGCATGAAAAAAGTATTCTACTATCCTCTGATGATCCCTTAATTCATTACCCAAACACTATCCTACCATAAATTGTCCAGGGGCATGTTGACACATGCTTACACCCTAGCTTATCTGTTTACCTGGGTTTTGCTGTGTCACACTGGGAGGTTCAGTAGAGGGGTCTGTAGTTGGACTAGGAGTGGTAGCGTCAGTGGTTTCAGTTGCCATGGTAACCATTGTCGTGGATGTCGACGCCATAGTTGTTGCAGTTGACGATGACGGTAATACATCTGAGGAGGTGTGAAGAGGAAGCAGTGAAGTCTAATCAACATGCACACTGCATCACTAGCTAAGTTAGTACTAGACTGTGGAGTCAATGTGATTCACATGCGAGCATGTTATATTTGTCGGCTCATGTCACAAGAGAGCGTAGGAGCAGTCCTTTGTGTATACAGTGTCTTGTACTACTGTCACTACTACAGTATGGAAATGCTACGTATACATGTTCTCTGCATACCTGTTCCTTGGAGGGTGACATTGCCACTGAACACTCTTTTGACTGTGGGATCTTCCAACACTGAACACCTGTGTAGTCAGACAGCAACAGTACTGACAATGACATACATACACAGATTACCTACAAGAAGACATGTACATACACGCACACCTGCATGCACACACACACATACGTATGGACACAAACAGAGACACATGTACACACATAGAACCTGAACGTGCACATTTCTGATGCATTGTACCAGACTACTGTAAGTGATGTTTACCTATACAGTACATACAACAACAACTACTCCATAGCAAGGGGAGCTACGCCATTAGGACAGATACAGATCAATGTGAAGTCTACATACTCAGACCGAGACAAGTAGCCTTGCGAGGTCACAACTTCAAACTCTCCTGCACACTCCCAGATGACCCACAAGCCCATAACATCTTATGAAGAGATAAAGCCAAAAGCGCCCAAATACCACTTCACTCTCTGTGCAGACAACACACGTACACACGTACAGACATACAAGTGCACAGACATTTGAGTAACAAGCAGTGGAAATATTCTGGCTTCTAGGCCTTTTAAAGATGTTACTGGCAACTAAAGATCAATTGAAGCATACTGTGCATGCTATAGTATTTTGCTTTGAATTTTTACAAAGGAGACTAAGTTTGATGTCACAAATAGCATACATGTTCCGGTGCTTGTATGTGTGTGTGGGAGGGGGGGGGGGGGAGTATGTTGCTGTAGGCATGTATTACAAGGGTGTGTATAGCTCTCTTGCTTTGTTTCACTGTACATTGCAGATGTTTACCACAGATTTGTGAGGAACAATGTCCTATGATCATGAACATCATTGTTTGTTCAATATGATTATGAACTTCTTGTGCTTATTACATATCATTGCATACCACAGGTGCACTATGAGTGCTACTAAGCAGTATTCAACAGATCATGAGCTGCATATAATATACTACAGATCATAATTAAAGCGAATGGAATGGCATACAATTATATTTATGGGACAGTATACAAGGTTTTCAGTGGCAATTGGAATTCAACTCATCCAGCGCCCCCCATCCCCCTAGCCTACGTACAGGCCTGCAATGCATGTGCATTTTATCTCACACTCTTGTACATGTAAAGTTGTAAGCACATGCAAACCTGAAGAAGGCGGCAATTCTGATTACCTGCATTCCAGAGCATTTGCAAAATATCATGCAACTGGCTAGTGACTTCTGTGAAAATGCCCAGTGATTCAACTTATATCGACAAACAATTTATAGCTACTTGAAAAACAATACATAGACATAAACTTAAAGATTTTGAACACAGTCATTGTGTCAGTGACATGAAGTGCAAGAATAATTAATAAATAAAATGATGATAATATTATTATGCCAAGAAGCGATTTCACCCTGAATCCTAAACTGGCAATGACAGATACAAAAACCACAAATCTTTATAATTATAGCAGATGATATAGCAGAGCAGCACTACCTTCAGTAGCTGTATATAGCTGTGGGGAGAAACACAAGGTTTGGAACTGGCTGCAAGAGAACTAATGCTTGTAAATTGAGTATGCATAATTATGTTCTCTGCACACCTGCTCCTTGGAAGATCACTGTGTTGCTGAACACTGCCAGATGTGGGATTTTCCTGCACTGAACACCTCATACAGAGTGCATATATATGAGATCAGCCTTAACAGTGACATATGTACAACACATAGGTGCATGCTTATATACACAAGCATAGTTTGCAATTGGAGGTACGTACAAGGAATGTGCTGGTGAACATGGACGTCAGGTATATCATGATGTCATCGGAAGAAAGTTGGTAGCCTTTGAGAGCCTCTTTGTGGCATGTAAGGGAGGCTGTAAATGTTTCAGTTATGCATAAATGAATACCATATTAAATTACAAAACATGTACATTGAATTCAAAGTTATAGACACATTGCAGCCATAGCTAAAAGCCTGCATGCAATGACATGTATTCTGGCATTGGTTGATTCAACATGAAAATAAATTCAAAGAGCATGCAACACCAGTACTACAGCTTTATCTACACGAAGGAGAGGTGGACAGGACATTATTGACTCAACAGCCTTTGTCAACTGCTTACAGAGCCTGACTGTAAACAATTGACAAAGGCTCTTAAACCGTGACATCCCCTTGTGTGAAACTGCAGAATTGCTCTTTGAATTTCACACTGAATGTGCATTAAAGGCTGCTGGCTATAGCTCAATAATTTTATGATTCATCAATACCTACATGGTAATTGTGCACAATATAGCTAGCTGCCATAGCACTACTGACCAGCTCTAGATTTGCAACTTGCCCTACTGCTCATGTACTCTACATAGCTACTTGCATAATATACAGATAGCAACGTAGAGACATACGGTAATAAAAAAATTAACTAACTTGTTGAGAGGGCACAGAGTATTGTAGTATAGCAGACAGGATTAGGTACTCGGTGGATGGAGATAAACATGTAAGTGGAGGAGCCATTTATCTAAAGCACGGGTAACATTATGTTATTTAAATAGCTAGCTAGATGATCTATAATCAGTAACTACCAGTGGCAGCTACGCAACAAGCGTACGTGTGATACTTTCGATAATATAACATCTTTACCCTCGATAGTTCTTCTTCACATGAGCACGGAGTAAAGAAGGGTCAGTCATTTATACTCAGTGAAGTCGGATTTCCGGGAGGTTCACTGACTAACGAACAGTGAGCTCTGGAGTGTTGTGTACTGTTTGCGGGCTCCGTTCGGGCGCTGATAAAGTACCTTTACCCTCGTTCAATCGCTTCCAAGCTAACACAGTGGTAAGAAGAGTTAATTATCAACACTCACTGAGGTCGGCGTTCAGGGAGGTTCAGGTTCCTGGAAATCAGTATAAAAGAGTGCCTTGCTGGAGTAGGTCGAGCGGCCATTTTTTTCAAGCTGCACGAAAAGGGAAACTCCCTGCTCCTGGCACCTTGGCCATTGAGCACAGACAAACGTTTGTCTATGAATTGAGGGAAGGAGGGGCATCGGCGTAGCAGAGAAATTCAATAGTATGTGAGTCCTGTAAATGGCAAAAAATACTTTATATACACCTTGCTACCTGGTGCAGAAAGTATAGGGGTAGCTGTAGACACCATGTTCCTTGCAGTGTAGCTAGCTAGCTAACATAGCTAGCTAGCTGTGGACGCAAGTAATTATATAGGTCTGTAGAGAATGGCTTGGCTTCAATCCATGGATTTGCACGACGTTTCAACCTGAAGACCTATGCCAATTGCCACTCAAATCACGATAGCTAGTGGCAGATGATACCTACGGTATACTCAGGCACTGCTGAGGGCACAGCAATCATGGCAACAGATGGCAACCCCTTGTAACACAGGTTACTGCATCACTACACATGCACGACACACACTGCCACCTAAACTTCATAATACCATAAGTGTACTATCATGTATTGTGAAAGTTACATGTAATCAAAGTAACAGCAATATACAATTGCTGTAATAAATTGCTGAGCACTCTTGGGCAAGCATGAGCAAGTATTGCAAACATGTGCACACACACACACCAATGCACACACACACACACACACACACACACACACACACACACACACACACACGCACGCACGCACGCACGCACGCATGCACGCACGCACGCACGCACGCACACACGCACGCACCCTTCATTCTATACCATTGACCATACATTGCAGCCCTTACAATGTGATATCAAGTTGTTGGAAGTTAGAATGGAACTGGAGTAATCCTGTTTTGCATGCATGCATGCATACCAATATTAATAGCACTTAATGCAATGGTGTAATATATTACAGAATTGACCGATCATACTCATCAGTGAATCTGTCATTAGTCTAAGTGGATTAGCACATTAGACTGTACATGTATATATATATAGCTGTAAAGTGAGTTGTCTGAGAAAACCTGTCAGTGCAATTACATAGTACACTGCATTACATGCTCAGTAATACAGATTTTCTTCTAAATAGTATTTCGAGTTAAAATTCGTATGGCCCCCAATTTGACATGCTTGCTCACATTAGTTAACTTATTACGTGTGCATTACTTGTACCTGTGCACCCACTTCATGGCTGTGAATGAACAGAAATGATTGAATTGAATATGAATTCATACATTTCACATGTAAGCAGACACCTGCAGCTGTGAAGCAGAGATACATACCTGATACACATTTTGTGCATTCTCATGAAGTTGCCACAGACACATGCATGTTCAATACATTGTCTCTCAAACACCACCCAGATTCGCACACACAAACACACATGCATTCAGATACACATACTCACATACACATCACATATACGAAACAGTAATCCCACAACAGATGCTATAAAATTATATCAAACACTTAATTTGCAACCATGTGTAATCTTAATACATTTTGGTATCATGTAGCAATGTCTTCTATTGCCATTGAATTACAGAAACTTGCTTGAGAAATTTTGTATCACCTAAGAGCCCAGGGCTAGTACTGTGACCTGTGCAATATTATCAATGTTGCACAGATCAAATTCTCATATTGCACGTCAATGGGGAGAGCTGCAGCTGTGTCAATGAGATCTAGTCTAAGACTTAACACAGGTCATCAAAGAAGACTGAAGCTGTCCACGAAAGACATGTATAATACATGTCAGCAAGCAAAGGAGAATATGCAAACATGGAAAGAGCATCTAGCAGATGTATTAAAACAAGGGCAAATGAGCATGTACACGCTTGCATTAATGTAGCCACATTCCCAGGCTGTTTGTGTTAAATAGGGACCCGCACTAATGAACGTGGACAGCATAAACGAGGATAGGTATGCAAAAGTAGGAACACTGGGACCATGTACCGTTCCTGTGCTTCGACTGATGGACTTGTATGTTTGTCAGCGAGCAACCTGGTACTGTGTCACAATAGCACCATGGAGGTTCTTCACAAGTCATGGAATGCATTCTGCACGCCCAGACATGTTTGCTGCATCCCACTTGGCAGGTCCCAGGTGGGCCATCCTGATTCAGCAGTTTCTGTGGCTTTGTGGCATGGCTGCACATCCACACATTGCTATACTGTCAACTTAACTTTCACTTTTTCGTGGAAGAAACATACTTATTTGGCATTCATTACACTGTGTATCTAATACAATTTAGCATTGTAAAACTTTGAACCATGCAATTATTTGAATGCTAAAGATTAAAAATTAATATTGAGTGTTCCAAAAGTGCTGCACTCAATAGAACTGTGAATTTACTAGCTCTTCAAACATGTATTCATATAACCTCCAATCCAAATGCCTCAACCCTACGTACCTGTGATACTATCCTCTGTGAGTTCACACCCGTGTGATTCTGCATTCCTCATTTGTTTCTGTTTTTGTTTTTGTTTCACCCTAAATAGCTCAGGATTCATGCACCTAAAATTCCTACACCTCAGCGCCGTGGTATAACTATAATATTATAATAATAATTGAAACAATATAGGGGCGCCTTTGGCGCCCCAAAAATTATATTGATGATTTGCGTACATGCATGCACATTCACTTGCATGACTTATTATACATTTTAGTCACATATAGTCATACAAACACTAATAAATGGAGGAGTCAGACTGGACAAGTGTACAATGCAACTACTAATGTTCGCAGATGATACAGTCCTCCTTGCTGAGACAGAAGAAGATCTGCAACACAATGTTAAAGAGTTCAGTAAAGCAGTGAAGTGGCATAGATTGGCAATGAACTCGGAAAAGACAACAACAATGGTTTTTAGTAGGAAGCAGGTGGATTGTAGTGTGGAGGTAGATGGCCGGAAACTGGAGAATGTAGGGAAGCAAACATATCTGGGAGTGATTCTGAATGAGGATGGGAGAATGGAATGTGAGTTGGAGAAGAGAATTGGTGCAGCTTTAAGCGCAGCGGGGGCAGTCAGAAGCCAAGTGTTTGAGAGCAGAGAATTGAGTAGAAGTGCAAAGATGCTGGTGTACAAGGCAATGATAGAGCCAACATTGACGTATGGTGCAGAATCTTGGGTGTTAAACGAGAGGGAGAAACAAAGAGTTCAGGCAGCTGAGATGAGAGTGCTAAGGAAGATAGCAGGAGTGAAGAGAATAGATCACGTAAGAAATGACGACATTAGAACACAGTTAGGGCAGGAAGGAATTGTGGAGCAGGTACGCAGAAGGAGAGAAGTCTGGAAGAAACAGGTAGAAGAACAAGTTGGATCTATAACAGAGATGGTAATGAGTGGAGTTGTACCAGGGAAAAGACCCAGGGAGGCCAAGAAAGCGATGGAGCGATGCTTACTGATTGATGTCATGATGTAGACATTCCAGTATTAGTAATCTTTAGAATACTCTATAGTATCTAACCTATGACAATATAATTATACTAAAAGCTCAATTTTCATTTGTATGTATGAACAACCCCCATGTGTTTCGGGGATTGTGTTCTAATGATCGATGACACTAATAAACAAGTATTCTCATACACACTCATGTACATACAAAATATTATGATAAAATTTATAGTTCTCACACACATAGCTGCATATTATAATAATTCATAAGTCTATACAGTACATGTACAGTCATACAAAGTCTACAGTACAATCATACTAAGTCTATAAAGTACACACAAAGTATATATATACAGTACGTACAAAGTCAATACAGTATAATACAATCATACAAAGTCTATAAAGTACATACAAAGTATAATACAGTACATACAAAGTCCATGCACAATCATACAAAGTCTATAAAGTACATACAAAGTATAATACAGTATGTGCAAAGTCCATACAGTACATGCTACATCTTTATATACAGCACACAAGGTCTATACTGTACATAAGACGTCAATACAGTTCATGATACAAAGAGTCACTGGTAGTAAAATGCATGCCTTGTGACAAGCTTATCCTTGTGCCATGCACTCTAGCTACTGTGCTGCTGCTGAGCAGTAACTGCCAATAGGTTCATAAGCAGGGTTGCGTTGCATAGGAACATCCTCAGCTGAAAGGAAATGGGAAAGTTGACAAGTCAGTGCATAACACAAGGGGCTAGTATTAATAGGACCACTGCGTGGCATATCAGACAATGCACATAATTTCTACTTGGCAAGTCTGTAGAAAAACATATGTACGCAAGTAACTCGTGTCAAGTACCATAAATGAATGCAGTCAAAGGAATGTCCATCTTTTGTTGTTATTGAATGTGATGGGCACATTTTCCAAGAGTCCCCAAGTAAAGGAATTTACGAAAGTGTACGTAATCACAGCTCTACATCATTGTACAGCATTGCATGGAAACATCACTGCAATAATATAGGAACCACCATCACATCATCACTCTACGTACTTTGCACCTCTAGAACCTCAATCCCCTCACAGTTACGTACTATTATATCAGTTTGCCACATATGCACAGCTGTGGGTGAAGCCACAGTGAAGGGGGTACAGATCTGCCAGATCAGCATAATGTTATGAAGCCACAGCCTATCCCTAGCTATAATTAACACTAACAAATGAAGGCCTGAACAAGCTTACGTAGCACTTGGTGACTTCTGACCTTGTTGTTGAAGCTACGAATGTAGCTACCTCTAGCCAGCAAGGCTATGAGGTAGGAGTGTAATACAAACAATTGGGTAGCTACAAATATCACAAGGACAAGTGAAGGTTGCAAGCAGCAGATATCCATTTGGAGAGGCTGAAGAAATCAGATGCACTATTATATACAGCTGCTACAGACAAAGACTATCTTAGGCAATACCATGTACTAACATGCATGATGCATCAGGAAATTAAAGTTTCTTGATGAAATGACTTGCCTGTTGCTTGTCTTTGGTGAGCCGATTCAATAGCGATATAAGCTGGGTTGTCCAACATTGGAACACTGTCCCTATCCACGGCATCTGCTACACAAATGGAAGGTCAGAATTACTGTGAGTGGTTGGAATTCAAAGAAGTGTATGCACTCAGAAATGTATTCCAAGAGAAATTTACTTACATGAAAATACGTAAATTGTGTGTTACAGCTACATAGGTCACATGCACAGATTAATCTACTTGATAATGTACAACAAGGCACAGGCATGCAAGAACAGCGATAGCATTCATTAAACTCAGTGAAACAATCTGGCCTTCAAGTAAGTCCTCTACATGAGCTTGAGGTCATGATGCATAACATGTGCATGATCGCATCAGGTGATGTGAGTCACTCCACTACAGGCATTTTTCATACAACCAATTTCATACCTAAAAACATGCAGTTAGAACTATGCAACAATTAATTCTACCTTTTGCTAATCAAAACTATTTTAATGGCTTATCCACTCAGGCATATTGATGTGCTTGCATATTTACCCTCATGGCCACTTCTGCTGCCGACAATGTGTCGTTGCACGTCACCATGATGGTGGCTATGATCGAGTTGAAATCTGACCATGCCATACTGGATCACATCCCCAGCAACTTGTACTGCTACATTTGAATCATCATCATCACTCGCAACTTGAGGAGACCTCAGATTTTCTGGAACACCAACTGATGATCCAGCATGAGCACCTTCAGGAAATTGGCAAAACATTGGCACAGTAGCATTCAATTGGATGTAGACCCCCAAATTAAACAATTTCTTTGCTGATCTTAAGATTATTATAGGACTTTACCCACCTGATTCCATTTCTATGCAAGAACTCGACATGGCAACACTTGACTTGTCCTGATGTTGCAAAATTTCATCTCTGTTGTCTTGCCGAGTTGTATTCGTAACAGCAGTGTTCCAACCACTAAGTCTTGCAGCTAAAACGGGTCAAGACAGGGTCATTCACTCAGTAACACTACAATATATCTGTGTGTTCTAGTGCATGCCGGAGAAAACTTCTTTGCACAGTTACATACCTTCCGTCACTGGTAAACAGTTTTCCACTGCAAGACTATCTGCATGAGTTTGTATACCGGCAAGAAACCACAACTCAATTCAGAGCAATGCAAGAGGGAACTTAGAAAGAAATGAACAGTACTTTACTCACCTGATTCTCCTTTCCTGCAGACGCTTGGGACAGGATAACCTGTTATGTCACCACTTCTGGGGTGTTCTGGGTGCTGCAACATTACACCACTGTCATGTGGCCAAGTTTTAATTTCAAAGGTAGAGCTACGATCAAGAAAACTGGATACAAAATGTGTTGAGGATATTGAGGCCTCAGTAACTCGCACACCTACAGTAAAGAAGGGAAACCACATTATGGATATGCTGTATAGAGACAGAGAAATGACATTATTGCACACACCTGGCATTACTGGTGATTCACTGTTGGCTCTAAGACCATGTACATCTGCCTGCACAGGTGATGGCAGCTTGGCTTCATCATGAAGATTGACAGAACCTAGCACAAAAACATGAAAATTTCACAAGGCAGTTTGAACTCTAATACATAATTATGTAGGCAACACTCATTTAGAGTGGGGTTGTTTTATCTTGGCAAGAGTTATGCATCAAACAAGTATCTGACCCCAACTTGTGCACCTACCATTCATATGCGCAAATGAACTACTCAATGTTATGCTCAGTTTTACTCCCCAATTTCAGTATTAGGGATCCTGATGTACAATTATTTAATGTCATTGCACAACCTACTCTAATTCAGAGCAGCTAGCACCATGATAAAAGTACACTCTTACTAAAACCATATATGTAATGCACGGCAAAATCCTGTAAAGTTGCCTTCCTTTGGTGGTCTCAGTTTGTAATAATCAAAGAATGGTACATATCTTTACGCCAAGTACAAAAGAAATTAACAATTATCCCTCTGCATGGGTCACCTAACACATGCCCTGAGTGCACAGTCTATAGCAAATGAGAAGGTAGGAATGTTACAGCTTCTATAGGTTACAAAGTAGCATGGAATGACATAGGAATGCTCTAAAATCCTGCTATGTGTATACCTGTTTTTTGTCTTCTCCAAGCAACTGCAACTACACATGTGCACCCTGCTGCAAAAGCGATGACTATAATTGGCAACACTGCAATGATCCACAGCAGGGACAACGTTGATGTGTGTCCAGAGTCATGGTGGAGGTCTGTACCTAACACAGTGTAGTGTAAGGGCATAGAGAAAGATAATACAACAGTGCATAAAATTTGATGAAAGAAATACCAGTTAAGCATAGCTGTAATTCATTCTATATAAATACCAAAGTGCAGAGGAATATGACATGCAAGTTCAACTCACTAAATTAATACACAGAGCCCAAGTTGTCTGCAAGGGCATCTTACCATTTGCTTAATTGCAGACACCCTACAACTCTACAGTGAACCTGCAGTGTGTATAATCTCACAAGCCTGCACGGTTTTGTGGTTAGATGAAGTTTGGTGGCTGTTGCCAGGTATTTTTTAGGTACTGTCAGATTGTACAGTGGTAATTATAAAATTCTTGTCATATGACTCGCCACCTATAGCTGGGTATCAATGAAATGTTCTCATGAATGCTATGTTGTAGCAATTGAGATCAAGAGAGTATGTATTTGCTGAGTTTGCAAGTCAAAAGGGCTAATTTGAGCTTCAGCCCAAGAAGGAAGAATTGATCTTGTACTTGGTATATAAGCCTCCCCACAGGAAGAGGGAGTCCAACACAGGTAGCTTTCTGTGCGTAGTATTTCAACTCCAAGTGCTATGGCAATATGTCAGCATTCCACATGCTGCAAGAACCTGGTGAAGTCATGATACATTCCTTAATTTCCTCCCCAGGCCGCAGCAATGGGGAACATTGGGTGCCCACAGTGTACATACATGCATGTAGTAGACTACAATGTCAACCACACTTCTTCATCTATATTAATTCACAGCATTTTGTCACTATCATACTAAAGGGATGAGCTACATGACAACTATCTAGGTGGTTAACAAAATGGTCTATTTAGTATTCAAGTATGTTCAGCCAGTCACCTGGTGTTGTACTGTTCTGCCCATCATGTGCACCCGGTGTTGTGGTAGTCACAATGCTAGTATTATTGCCAACTGTTTCTGTACCATTCATTTCCATACAAACCTCGGCAGCTGTACAGCAGAAAATGTAACACTCATAATAACAAGCATGCATGTGCATTAGTCAAATGATGAAGGTGATTGCATGTAAGTAACTGGTCAATGGTCAATTGCTGTCTGATTTAGAAGGTAATGTGCATGACTTTGTAAAATAATTCAGTAATTTCAATAAGATGACTGTACTTTCCAGCACATGTGCAAACATAACAGCTCTTAGCCTCGTCCCCAGGCCGTCCGCAATAATTAGCGAAGGGCCTGGGGACGAGGCTAAACAGCTCTGTGCTGACAGGGACAGACATAATATAATACGTATATGTACTTAATATTATAGCTGCACTGTTGCCCAACCTACATGATTATGCATGACTGCACAGAAGGTCATAGGGTACGCCTCTCTGGTCAAGATAACATTACTATGACATCACAGCCAGTTGGCAAGGTTGTGTGAAATCATTTAGCATAAAATAACAAAACACAACTTAAACAAACATACCACATTTTCCCAAACCCTTAGGGAGGTCCTGCCCTAGACAGGGCTGAGTCACTGCACCAACTGCCATAATTATGCATAGTTACTTGAGTTGTAAACAATCTTGTTAACCTGCAATAGCAGCTTACTTAACATGGTTGTTTGACAGAGTTGTAAGTTAACAGGCTTGCTCAACACTGTTAACCCAAGTAATGATTGTATAATCATATTATTCATGATATCGATACTGTATGTATATTTTTGAGTGCTTATAGTAGAATGAGAATATATTGTGAGGTATATAATTATATGCACACTTGTATATTGTTCTATATAACCTTATGCATTATTATTGTTGAGCTGAAGGCGAGGCAAGTAATCATGGTGTGCTGTTGTTGCATGGGTATGTATGTATGTACAGTATGTATGTATGTATGTATGTATGTATGTATGTATGTATGTATGTATGTATGTATGTATGTATGTATGTATGTATGTATGTATGTATGTATGTATAGCCACAGCTTGCACAATGGAATTCTATGCTTGCATGTATGTCCACAATGCTTGTGCAGCACAATCCTTTGCCTGCATATGTATATCCATGCCACTTGCACCATTGGGCAATGCTTGCATAACACCGAGGCCAAAATGAGCCCAGGGGGACGACTGCGAGCTGTCTAGAGGCAAGTTCGCATAGCAATTGATGATTGCAAGTAATTTGGCCTATTGCAATTGGCTGCTTATACAGCTCTCACTGCCACACTGGAGCACTATGCTAAGGACAAAGGAGCTTTCATTACCACAAGCCACAGCGAGTATGCACATGGACGCTACATGTTAACTTGCCAGGCCAGCTTCCAAGCTAGCTAGGCTAGCTATGCATAATTTTATATACATATGTACCCGTTAGGGCTGTTCACCATTTGAAAATTACGAGGCTATTTATATGTGCATTATAACTTGCACTGCCTCTACTAAAATCTTCATGTGTCAGCTTCTTACCTTCTTTCTGCACTGTGTGGGCATTCGCCAGTGAGGCTTCTTACAGTTCTATGCTGCCCTAGTATAGTATACATGGTACATGGCACGAGGAGGCAGGCATGAGAACGGAATGACAGGCATTTTGTGTACAGGAAACTGATAGGCATGACATGTACAGCAGGTACAGCCCACTTACTTTGGAATGGTTGTAAGGTAACTATTGCTACTCCGTGGTTATTACAAGTACATGAGGACTGCAAAGAACGTCTGAAACCCATAAATGGTCTTCCCCAACCTGCACATGCAAAACAACTATGGCTGCAAATATACCTTGCGACCATTCCAAAGTAAGTGGGCTCCATCCGCTGTCATGGCTTTTCACTATCAGCTTACTGTACACAAAATGCCCTCCATTCTGTTCTAATGCCTATAACTTGCTTGGATGTCACATGCATAACATAGCTAGAACAGTACTATATGCATAAGGTTATTATAACAACATACAACTGTGCATATATTATACCACACAGTTATTCTCATTCTACTATATGCACACAAAAATATACATACAGCAGTATAGTAGCTTAATTCATGAGCTTGCATGTGTGCAGTAACTGCTGCATTCTAGTTTTGTCTTCTAGTACTAGTTCTTATACTCATCCGTAGCAAGCAGAGGTCAGTAATGTACATGATTTGTGTATGCATGCACACACAGAAGCACACATGTACACCTTCCTGAAGTCTATACATGCATGCATGGTGTACATATAGGCAGCTGAATGTCCACTGTTTGATTGATGCCTGGGATTATGTGTAAATCGAAGTGTTTATTCATCTTGGAAGCCAAGATAGGAGCAATGCATGGGCAGTCCTTCATCTTGCTCCAAGGTGAAATGATTTCCAAAACATTGTGTTCCTAGCTTCATTAGGTACTGGAAAGCCTACTGTACAATTGTACAGTTTGTATTTAGCACCATGAACATCAATAATGAAAATTATTATGATTAAAAACAAGTATTTCGAGTTAAAAACTTGTGGGGCTGCCGCCCCAACTCGAAATACTTGCTCCCTTCGGTCGCAGCTCTGTCACTCACAATAGGTAAACATGACATTGTGTCATACACCTCAGTAACCTCAGTAACCTCAGTAACCTCAGCACACACACACACACATACACACACACACACACAAACACACACACACACACACACACACACACACACACACACACACACACACACACACACACATATAACACACAACGCACACAACACATGCACATATATAACACACAACACACACAACACACACACATCACACACTACAAACACACACACATACACACTACAAACACACACACACACAACACACACACACACACACACACACACACACACACACACACACACACACACACACACACACACACACACACACACACACACACACACACACACACACACACACACACACACACACACATGCAAAGAAATCTCCAGCAAAGACAGACACATGACTGCTTACAACACACCCATTTACAGTGAGCATTTACAGAAACATAATGTACCAAGGAACCCACAGTAGCGAGAGTAGCTAGTGTTCTGTGATGTCAAAGCTACATGTCATACACCTCAGTAACCTCAGTAACCTCAGTAACCTCAGCACACACACACACACACACACACACACACACACACACACACACAACACACACACACACACAAACACACACACACACACACACACACACACACACACACACACACAAACACACACACACACACAAACACACACACACACACACACACACACACACACACACACACACACACACACACACACACACACACACACACACACATATAACACACAACACACACAACACATGCACATATATAACACACAACACACACAACACACACACATCACACACTACAAACACACACACATACACACTACAAACACACACATACACAACACACACACACACACACACACACACACACACACACACACACACACACACACACACACACACACACACACACACACACACACACACACACACACACACACACACATGCAAAGAAATCTCCAGCAGAGACAGACACATGACTGCTTACAACACACCCATTTACAGTGAGCATTTACAGAAACATAATGTACCAAGGAACCCACAGTAGCGAGAGTAGCTAGTGTTCTGTGATGTCAAAGCTACGTACGTTTGCTACAGCGCAGTACGCGTGGGCCAGGTTCTGAAGGCAACCGTGCGAGCTAAGCTGTTCAACGCTAGAAACGGTTGAAGAATGTTAGCGTGTACATATCACGGCGCTCACCAGTTGCTAAGTTACTCCTGTCATGTGTTCCAGGCGGCGGAGCGAAGAAGGCGCCGAGCGAAGTCGATGACCTGTTGGGCGGTGTCTCTAAGCTGTCTCTTTGCCCGAACAGACGTGCTGTAGTAGTCTGTTCCAGGATCAGAGGCGGAAGAGAACGTCCAAAGTTTCGCTAATACGTCGTTTAGAAGCTGGTTTTCAAAGTCCCTTGGCCTCGCACACGGTCCACTTCCGGCTGAATAACAATGTAAATTCCCTATACCCAATACTTATACATTCATTACTTGGGTTAACAGTGTTGAGCAAGTCTGTTAACTTACAACTCTGTTAAATCATGTTAAGTAAGCTGCTATTGCAAGTCAACAAGATCTTTTACAACTCTGGTAACTAATATATGTAAGGCAGCTGGTGCAGTGCAGGAGACATGATCCATCACCACCAGGGGGTCAAGTACATGCAGTCACGCACATTGACTTGTGCAGGCGCAACGTAGTTGCGATCAATTCAATTGCAAGGTAGCTGATTATAACAACTACAATAAGCCCACTACAGTGCACAAGGGCATCTACAAATCCAGGCAGAGTAGTTTACAAAATCGCCCCAGTTAACATACATGCAAAACAATAGCCAGACAATGGCCGGATTAATTATCTATATAGACACACACATTTGGGTCTTACACATAGATAATGTGCGCATGCGCATCTGATATCTCAGGTCCCAGAAACCTGTGGTATTGTATAAAGTGAAACTTTATAACTAAGAGTTGTGCAGAGTTCCTAATTTGTGAAACTTTATAACTAAGAATTGTGCAGAGTTCCTAATTTGTGAAACTTTATGACTAAGAATTGTGCAGTGTTCCTTATTTGCTCGATTTCAGCAATTGAAATTGAATAGCTACAGTCAATGCTGTAT
The DNA here is from genome assembly GCA_964019415.1 of Ianthella basta. Lineage (NCBI taxonomy): Eukaryota > Metazoa > Porifera > Demospongiae > Verongiida > Ianthellidae > Ianthella > Ianthella basta. The sequence goes on along the minus strand of OZ025868.1, from coordinate 6,513,433 downwards.
TGAAATGAACTGCTACATAGTACATTATATCCACCTTTAACACGGTCATGAACAGGTCTGGTGACTGTTCAGTCAATTGCACACAGTATGGTAAGCAGACAATAGAAGCATTCATGTATGTATAGCTGTACATCATAATGTGACAGTTCACTCAGTTTGTTCTCTTGTAAATCACTCTTCTGGAGAGTGAGTGCGAACACTATGGTCGGGTATAATTTTCGGACCAAAACGGATCGACAGGACCGGACCAATACATTAGATAGGGGCCTGTGTGGTCCATCAGAAAGCTGCTACTCACACTTTCGCCCTTTGTATGGACTTGTCTGCACTATGTTGGCTTTCTCTGTGCTTGGCACGACTCTCCAGACGGGACCAGTAAGTTAGACAACCATTCAGCTAACTGACATTTATTTTATGTATTAAACATCCTGTCGCAAGCCGAACAGCGCTCTAATTTACTGGAGAGTCTTACCAAGTGCAAAGAAAACCAATGGAGAGCAAGACAAGTCAATACAAAGGGCAAAGTGTGAGTAGCAGCTTTTTGATAGACCGCACAGGCCCCTATTTAATGTATTGGTCCAGTCCGGTCGGTCCGTTCTGGTCCGTAAATTATACACGGCCAACACTATACACAACTTGACTATGACACACATTGATTTGATCTTTAGGTGCAAATTAGGTATAAAATGGCATATTAAGCCTGGAACAGATCAATAATACTTCAGGATACCTCCTTGGCAATTCATTGGTGCATAGGTGTAGGCCTAAAAGAGCTGCTTGCTTGGCATAAGTAAGTCCACGGTGAACAATATTATACTTATGTGCCTTAGAATAGTTGGTCATGGCCCCAAGCCAATTAAATCTCATCCTTGTTTTAGAAACCTAAGATGTTTTACAACAACCCTATGCTTCTAGAATGGCGATGAGAGTCAGTTCGGGACTATATCTTACCTACACATTCATATGTTAGGCAATGTACTCATCCCTGCAGACGAATTCATATGCATACTTACAGGATAATTGTAGAAATCCAGATTCGACATAGATTGCAAGCTACAAATTTTATATTGAAACACTATATATGTATATGTATTAATGATTTCAACTCTGGTACCCAGTGGAGTGTGGACTGAATACAGAAATAAAATATAATTTGCTTATTGTCACAATAACAACTGTGATGAATCTAATTAGTTGCACACATCCATCCTGAGTGAACACAAGGTAGTGTATGAACATGTGGCACTTAATTAGTCTATTAATTATGGTGTCAATACAAATACACAATTATAATTGTATATCGAGCCATACTTAATTGGTCTGCGGAGCTGAATTTTAATAACTGGTGGCACAGAGAACAAAACAAGATGAAGCCGTGACTGGCCATTGTGCAGACTCACCTGGTATTATAAGTGTCCACTCTTCGCTATGAAATACTTTAGATAAATCCGCGCTAAAGCCCTGACAGCGATATCTTGTACCATTGTACCTTTCAGCTGCAGCAATTCTCATTGTGTATATTCCATCACTTGCCATTTCCTCAAAGTCAGGATTGCGTGATATATAGGTAGTAGTCAGAGTACTAAACTGGTTGCTGTGAGTGATAAACTCTTCGATTCGCACAAAATGTACATTGCTAAAGGAACACTGCAGCACTATGAACGGCAAGCAGAGGGAACTGCTATCCACCAACAGTGAAATGGATACTGCAGGAAGTATGAAGGTAATTAACACACAAGACTGAAGAGTGCCTATAGAAATAGAAATAGGCATGGCAAAACAAGCTGGCGGAATATCTTTAGGAATAAGGAGTTAGGGCAGTCCATGCAACGAGGGAGGAGGGCCGGTCCAAGCAAAGAGGGGGCCAGCCAGTCCCAGCAACAAGGAGGGCTGTCCCATGCACCAACCCAGATCAACACTTGCTGGCTTTGAATACATTTTCACCATCCCTACATCTGGCAACATTTTGCCGCACCTCCTTCTACTGCACACCCATTCCAGCTGTTCAGCTTCCCTTCATACTACCAGGTACAGCCTTATAATTTGTTCATCTCTCTACGTTGCTGTGTTCTGTACTCCTAATGCATGTTAGTTATTTTTGTTTACCACCAGGTTTATCCCTGCAAATTGCTTGCTCTATCCACCTACACTTCTAATACATTACTTACTTGCACCTGGCATGTATCAGTTGCATGCAGGGTGCAATTCTTTGGGTTCAGCATTATGTCTACATCTTGCTCTCCCATAGTACCATGCGGAAAGCCAACAAGCTAAGCAATGGTTCATGCCCTTACTGGTTCGCTAGCTCTACACCGCAATCATAAGTACACTTCACTGTCAACTCCTGTAAGCTTCAAACACCATATTATAATTATGTATATCCAGGTAGCAAGTGGTTTTCAGCATCAGAATACACCTGTATATGCTTCATGTTCTACACAAGGCTCTCAATTGCTGGCGGTAATGCCTTTCCTTATGTACATGGGTGTATGCAGCTTGGTAGAAGAATAGCTGGAATGGGCGTGCAATAGTATATAGACGCATGTCCAATCCGCACACTCACAAATGCACAGCAATAAGCAGGCGCAGAAATAAGGGCTGGAAGTGAGACTAGCGCAGTAGTGGGTGGCACGGTAAAATGTTGCCAGATGTAGGGATGGTTAAAACGTATTCAAGGCGAAGCGAATGTTGACCTGCATTAGTCTGGGGTTGTATGGACTAGCCCTACTGCCTCGTTGCATAGACCACCCTCCCTCCTAGTTCATGAGCTTCGTTCTGCTAGTTGGTTTTGCCATGATCATCAGATACACACTGCACCATCCCTACATCATTCTGTCCTTGTTTCTTTCAAGAAAGAAGATGAAATTCAACTTTTTTAATGTGAGCGCATGCTGTGTGCTGGTTGTGGCTGTCACTGATCTCAGCCCGAATGTGCTTGCTTACTAGTTTCATAGCTACACTGGGAAGACGGCTAATCTCCCTCTGGCACGCCCCCAAGATGATGATCATCTGCCTATAACGCTCTGATATGTGTTATGCGTACCTATTCCTAGGACACCACGCTACCCTACTACCCGATAGCTATCCGGGCCCGTCAGACAAGGAAGCCTTATAAAGCTCACCTTCGCACTTAGCTGCAGTAAATTCCATCGCAAGAATTAACACGAAAATCATCACACTGACGGGGCTAAGAAAGTTCTTGTACCTGTCGTACATTGGTCTTCTGAGCCAGCATGTAACTAGTTAGCTAAGCAGCCTATTACTCCCGATCTTATTCTCGCACACTGCATTTCAATTGTAAGTTATATGCATGTGTTACGCGCATACCTCCAACCTGCGCAAATCTCCAACTATTGCCCATAGTTGGAGGTTTGCAACGTGACCGGAATGGGGTTACGTCATTTACGCAAAGCTTTAATATGCACCACCCACCTGAGAAGATGGAGGCGGGCAAACACGCAATTGAGGTGCACTTCCGCTAAACCCTTCTTGCTAACCACATTAATTCATTAGGCAAAACTAGATTTATCTATCGACTTATGCATTGTAGATGTAAGGATTGCTGCCAGTGCTGTGTTTACTCTAATTGCAGGTACATAGATAGATAGCTATGCATGATAACAAGAGCACACATGCAGCAAGGTGATTGATAAACATTTAGCTATACATGGAACTTGTAGCAGTGGAAGTGATCACTCTGATGAAAGACAATTGCAAGGGGTACTGTATAGTATCACCATCTTTTAGCTATTCTATAACTAGCATAATAATAGGAAACACACATTTATTGCACAACGGCACACACACATTCAGGAGATTCAGGAGATGTTGGAGAGTGCTGCATGGAGGAGGGTGACGTCGATGATGAAACAGGACATGGAAGACAAGCCAAAGCTGAGTATACTCAGAGAGATTATCTCAAGCTAGAAATGAGGGAGAGGACTATGAGGAGGAACAGCAGGATTTCAGATCGAGGTTGGGAGGTGGAAAGGAGTGACGAGGGATGACAGAGTTTGCAAGGAATGTCAGAGTGGAGAAGTTGAGGATGTCTGCCATTGGCTGCTACAATGCCCTGCCTGGGACCACATCAGACGGGCCCACAGCCTGGATGGACATCTGGCCACCGGGGACCACAATTAAGAAGCAGACTGCCAGCATTCTGTCCGCAGCTTGTACCAACACTAGTATTTTGAAATGCATCAGATCCATGTGGTGTGCCCGTTTTGGTCTATGACTCTATCATTCATATTATAGAAAAGATAGCTACGTGTATCAAAATTCTAATAGTATTCTACGTAAGTTAGTCTAATAGTAATTCTACGTACGCTAGATGAGGGCGTGTCAGCATCTTACATCATCATACAGGATTGTATTATAATTATTATAGCTATACACATTTTCGCTGAGTTGTCAGCGAGGGAGTGGCTGCAGTGGTTGATTTGGCAGTACTTATTCAAACTGACGAAGTCCCTGGGCAGCCTACGAGACGTCATGGGGAAAGGTGTACTGAGTTTATTGGCCGCATTATCACTACTTCTTATTGGACCAGGATATGCACCATCTGTTGTTTGCCCCGAGGAACAAAGGAACCCTGGAGTTTTTGTTAAAGGTAAGAACTTTTCATACTTTATACACGGATTAGCTGGCTAGAGAGGTTTTGGACAACTCGGCGACCCCTTTCATCATCGAGACGCCTTGTCTGTTGTCACAGTTACTGCTGCTATTCAGTCACAAGGACCGGTCAACACATCTATATATCAAAAATGGAATTTAAGTCTGGCGGAAACCTTTGTCCCGGTTGTTTTCTGGCGGCAAAGGATGGCCAGCAAACTTGCCAATGCAGCACCGCGACGCTGTGAAGTCGGGTGTTCGGATGTTTCAGCGTTCTTTATTAGCTTGCGGCCGAGGAGCAAGCGGCGAACGAGTTCTTGCGAAAACTTGTTCACCGACCCTTCCTGCGTCCGGCAACGGTTTATCCCCGAACTTTCTGAGGGGCTGCTGCATGGCCGTGCCTTAGAGCATAACCAGGGGAGAGGCGTACAGAAAGAACTTACTCTTGCTCCGTTCAGCGAGAGGGGGCTTGTGCCGCACAAGGAGGACACAATGTTCACCTATCTCCTCCATGCAGCGACTGTTGCTGGATTGCGGTCAAACTTTCCAATCATCTCAGCCGTTGTTGTACCGTGTGGCAACGGGCCTCATGTACGCATGTACACAGTTCAATTCTGAGCATCGCAAGGACGGTTCATCGCTAAACACTGGGGCCAGCTTTTATCAGTGGAAGTTGCCATGGGAGAAGTCGGGAGGCCTGTCATACGAAAAGTAGTCCAGACCAAAACTGGTTCCCCGGACCACTTTGGCAACCAAAAGTGGTTCGGTGGCAAATTTTATCAGCCTAAACTGGGCCACTCAGGACCACGTTTGGCATGTCGTGCCGATAAAGGTCCCCCCCCAAAACCGGTCCCCCCGGACCGTTTTCGGCAACGTTTCTTGCCGTTTTCGGACACCCCGGACGGTTATCGGCAAAATGGTTGTCGCCTAATCATGTCCCCCTCGACCGATAAGCGCCCCCCCCCTCACGATTTCCTTCGGGTACTACTAGGCGGAGCGATTTCTGCTCACAAGGATCTATGATGGTACACATGTTGACGTGTCACGAAAAAAATCGGTCCGAAGCTAGTCCGAAGTGATATACCAGCACTACCAGCGCGGTTCCGAATGAATCGTCTCTAAAATATTCAAGAACGAGATAGAGTTAATCAAAGTTATCTAGGAAGCAGAAAAGCCGGCGATCTAGTGCAGGATTTCTCCCAGCACCTTGCCTTGCTGTGCGGAACACGGTAAGAGGCCAATCTGAGTGAATGATGCCCATTTCCCCATGCATTTTACCAATTTCCTTTATTTTACATGCAGTGTCCGAAGCTTCGACTTCCTTATTTCGAACAGGGGGACACTTTCCTGCCATGGGGGACCGATTACGGCAAGCGCCTCTTGCCGAAAACGGTCCGGGGGGACCGTTTTCGGCGGGGGACACTTATCTGCGTGACAGGCAGCCATAAGTGGTCATAGCCATTTGTCTACATGGTTACTACACAGAACTTCCACGTACAAGCAGGCTTTCTCGTCTGTCTAAACTAGTAAAGTATATGCTCGATTACCTCACGCGGCTGTGAACGAACTGCCACCAAACGTTCCCAGCACTACGAAGCCTTGCTGTAGGGTGCACCGAAAGCTCGGCGTTCTCTGATAACCTACATTTGAGGAGGGAGCGGCGAAAGGGTTTTGGCAAAAATTTAGTCCGCCAACCGCCCGCTTACGGGAACGGCTTGCCATGCATAAAACTTTCACAGCGACACCACGTTATAGAGCGTACAGCAGTCGCACCATCTCCCCAGAAGAAGTTTTGTAACAAAGGAAGTAGCCGCAAATTCCTAGTCTCGCGATCGCATAGCCGGCAGACCGCTTTCCAGGGGGAAAGGGTCTGGTATAATGCCTATATCAATCAATCAATGATATTAGAGTGCATCATGGCACACAGGCACTAGGACACAATGTGGTTCAAAGTAGTACTTAACTACATGCATGAGTCAAGAACACATAATATAGTTATTGTTACTCATGAGCATTAACATTGGAGTTATAAATTGGCACATACATAATAATTTCAATATATAATTACAGATAATTGAGTGGAGTCAACCATGATGTATGGAGCAGAGGTATGGGGCTGCAGTAGACACTTGGAATCTATTGAGCAAGTCCAGCTGCGTGCTCTCAGAATGTTCTTTGGAGTGAGCACACTTCACCCCAAGGCGTCCTTATTGCTGGAAATCCAGTCACTACCAGTTGTGTGGGAGGCAAAGATGCGCTGTGTGAAGCTTTGGTTGAAGGTGTTGACTAGTAGGTTGTATGAGGGGAGGATACTGAAGAAGATAGCGAGACAGGCAATGGAGTGTGGCAAAGGGGTCTGGATAGGAAACATGGCTAAGTGCGTGGGAGGAGATGCAATTGCGGACCTTACTGATTCAGAGATTAATTGGAGCTATGTTGTCTAGTGCTGCATGGAGGAAGGTGAAGAGTATGCTGATGAAGGAAGTAGAGGAGAGACCAAAGCTGAGGATGATGAAAGAAATTGTAAACCTTGAATGTGAGTCGAGCTGTGCAGTGGTGAAAAGGAAGAAAGAGAGGTCAATGTTGGTGAAGTTGAGAGGGGGAACAGCACCATTTCAGATAGAGGTTGGAAGGTGGCAAGGAGTGGACAGGGAGAAGAGAGTATGCAAGGACTGCCAGTGTCAAGAGGTGGAAGACGTCTGCCACTGGCTGATACGGTGCCCTGCCTGGGACCACCTCAGGCAGCCTTTGATGACAGAAGTCAACCGTTGTGTCAGATTTAAGGAGCAGAGTCATAGTGAACAGACTGCCATTATACTGTCTTTATCATGCACTAATCCTAGTATTCAAAAACACCTTAGCTCTATGTGGTGTGTCCTTTTCGGTGTGTAAGTGCTTACTAAGCAACATGCTTTTTGGTTCACATCCCTAGCTCTGCTCTTTTCTTCTTCTGTTGAACTAGTCTTTATGCTTGTGTTCTTATGTTAGTGCTACATTGGACCTTTTGTGTACTAGCACCATTTGGTGTGGTGCACTCTAATAATGATTGAATTGAATTGAATTGAATAATAGCTACGTGTGACCAAATCTTGCTTTCCACATGATAGACAGCTGGGCAACCAGTTGGTGGCTGCGACAAGCTTGGGTTAAGATCTCATGCCTGTAGTTATGGCATCATCCTGGCCGGGTTGAATCATCTTCAGCAATGATTCTTGCTGGCTGTTCCATGTCGGACACCTCAAGAGCCAATGTACTACATCTTCAATTTCAGCGGAATTACACTCTTTGCAGATCCTCTCTTCTCGTTTCACTCCTCACCATCTTCCCATCTCCACCTGAAGGGGTGCAGTGCCTCCTCGCAACTTAAGCATCATTCTCCTCTCGCTCTTCATCTTTATCCCAGCACATCACGACTCCTCCCCTCATTCCATGATGATGGTCTGCATAGTTGACAACTTCGGTCTCCTCTCCAGTTTCTCTTTCCACTTCTCCTTTACTTTTCTCCATGCTACACTCTCCAGCATCCCTCTTAGTTCTGTCTCTGACAGATTCTGGATCTGCAGTTGCCCCACATTCTCCCAGTCGAAATCCTGGCAGCACCTGGCCATCTTCCTCACCCACGAGCCCTTGCCATGTCGTACTGACTCTGTTGCCACCCTCCTCAGTAACCTCCTGTCCTACATTGGGCAGGTGAGGACCTTGAACCAAAATATAACACATTTGAGCTTGGCCAGCCAAACCACTGGTAGGTCTCCCAGCTCCCACAGCAGGGACCCTCTTGGGTGGCGGGTGCCCACGCCAAAAAAACAAACGGGCTGCTTTGAGTTGGACCTGCTGCAGAGTTTCCATGTTCCTGTTGCATCCCCAGATCTCCACTCCATACATCATGGTGGACTCAACTAATGAACTCATTAACCTCATGAATGTTCCGATTTCTACTTCCCCCATCTTCACATTGCACCATTGGAACCAGCCCCCCAGACCTTTCTTTCCATTCACATCTTTGTCTTCAACCATATCATCTAAGTCCAAGTGCTCATGAACTGTGCATCCAAGATACTTGTAGTTACTCACGAGCAGCAATTCTTCACCATTTATAGAGTAGCTCATCTCAGTTCTCTCAACTCCCTTCTTTCTCGTGTGCAAAATGCCACACTTTGACACATTTATGCCCACTCCCCATTCCTCACACCATTCCACCAGGCAGTTTAAGCTCTTCCTGAGACTGTCTTCATCATGTGCCAGTAATGCTGTATCATCAGCAAATAGCAGTCCTGGGATGGTGTCACTGCCACATTGTATATAAGCCATATCCCTTCTCCTTCAAGGTGGTCACTACATCGTTGATGTATAACGAGAATAGAGTAGGAGACAAGACACATCCCTGTCTAAGGCCCATGTTAATGGTGAACACCTCACTAAGCCTGTCTTTCACTCGGACTCGACACAAGGACCCCTTGTAGAGAGCTTTAAGAAACTTCAAAAAAGATCAAATTTATTCCCATGTTGTGCAGGCGTGTCCAGAGCTTTTCTCTGTCAACCTTGTCATATTTATGCTTTTGAGAAGTCCAGAAACGCTTAGCCTACTAACATGCCCTCTGGGTTCTTAGCAATCTCTAGCTGGCCCAGCAACACTAATGTCAGCAGCTGGTCTCTAGCTGCATCCCATGTGCTTTCGAAAACCTGCCTGTTCATCGACAATAAGGCCTCTTCCTCCGCTAAAGTGGATAGGCGTTTGTTCAACACCGTGTAGGCGGTTGTTCAACACCACTTGTTCAACACTGTGCAAAGCACCTTGCTCACTGTAGAGGTCAATGAAATACCGCGAAAGTTGTTTGCCTCACATACACCCCTAACCTGCTTCTTTGGAACTGGTACCACCAAACTCTCATTCCACATTGAGGGGACCATCCCATATTCTCAACATACCTCAAAGAGAGACAACCTTATCTTGAACAGGGTTCAGCTAGCATCATTTGCACCTCTACACCATCCGATCCAGGAGTAGCATCTTTCTTAACCTTCATCAGGGCCCATATTGCCTCCTCACATGTAATGGGGGCACACAGGCGATCGCTAAAGTCTGTCTTTAAATCCTTCTCAGCACAGCAGCTGTCATTGCGGTTATCCTTGAGTGATTTCCCAGGACCTCCCAGACAGTTTTATCAACAGATCAACACCTCCTGACCCCCTTACAGCTTTACGAGACAAGTTCAGCCGGTTGTGACCTAATCACTTGTAGCCATCGGCATATGCAACTTCATTATTCTTGAGCCATGTTTCCACTATGCCCATTATGCCTGGCTGGTAACACTTGATGATCTTTGCTCTTATGTCATTGTCATCGACACTCCTTTCTGGTCCATTTGAGGGTCCTCTAGCCCACCCAGCTACATTCCAACAAAGCATAGACACCTTGTCTTTGGGGACAGACTTGTCATTATCTTGCCCTCCCCCCCATTGCATTCGATACCCACGCCTTACCAGGCAACTGCCCGCCCACAACTACTGGCTTTTCCGCTTTGCAAAGCCTTTTCATAGCAGTCTACTACACGCCAATCGAGTCGTAACCTTCATTGCGCAGGGTGCGAGTCAAGAAGAAGCGATTGCCATGGGTGACAAAAGAGATGTGGGACCAAATAGACAACAGGAACAAGGCACTCCAACGATTTAGAGCAACCATGTCAGTGGATGACTGGGAGGCCTACAGGAGACTTCGTAACAGAGTAACAACCCTGCTTTGATCCTCTAAAAGAGCCCACATTTCCAACCTAATATCTGGGAAAGTCAACCCAGCTACTCTATGGAAGGCCTTGAAGTCAGTTGTCCCCCTCCAACCTCTAACTGGTCCTTCTTTCCAGACAGTGTGGAGTCTCTGGCTGCTAAGTTCAACCAAAACTTCTCTTCTAGCACCACTCCCTGTGGAATCTGCTCCAGTGTTTGGAATGGTAAACTCATTAAATCATCCAACGCCTATGTCCTTGTGTACAATCCAGCCTGAAGAGTGCCAAACCAGGCTCTCAAAGTTGAACCCTTGCAAGAGCACAGGATCAGATGGCTTATCATCTTCCATGCTGAAGATTGCCAGTTCCGTCATTGCCCATCCATTGTGCTTCATCATTACCGCTTGTATAGCTTGGATCATTTCCACCTATATAGCTAGAAGCGAGCCTTTGTGAAACCCATGCACAAGGGTGTCCTCGTGATGTTTTTTCAGACTATAGGCCAATTTCCGTTCTTCCTGTGGCTAGCAAGATCCTGGAGGGAGTAGTCCAGGATCAGTTGGCAGCTCAACCTGAAGATCACAATCTTCTGTCGCCCTGGCAATCTGGGTTTTGTGCTGGACACTCCACCACAACTGCCTTACAGCAAGTAACTAATGATTGGTGCTCTGCACTTGATTAAGGCCTTGTTGTTGTGGTCATTTTCCTTGACATCTCAAAAGCTTTTGACACGGTGAACCACCAACTTCGCATGCTACTGTCACGTCTGAGGGAGTTTGGCCTTGACACTGCAACCTGTGGATGGTTCACATTCTATCTTGCTGTCAGACATCAGAAAAATTGCATCAATGCAGTATGGTCAGAAGAGGTAGCTGGGCATGGACACTGGAGTACTGCAGGACTCTGTGCTTGGTTCACTTTCATACTCACTATTTGTCAATCTCCCAGCTCAGCTCCAAGGAGTCACCACTGTTCACCAGCTAAATAATTACATAGCAGGCCATTCTACTGATGACATTTCCAACACACTAGCACATGCACTTGGTTCTGCACACAAATGGCTCTTGGACAGCGGTGTAAAGCTCAATATGGGCAAGACTAAGTGCATGTTGATCTCCTTCAACTGGCGAAAGTCATTGTCAGTCCTCAATGTGCATCTAGATGGTGTCTGCATTGAACAGGTCTGCACCCCCAGTTCCTTGGCGTGATGGTGAATCAGTCGCTTTCCTGGAGTAACCACATTGACCTGGTCTCCAGCAGAGCTTCAAAAGGACTATGCCTAACTCCTTCGGAGGATTGCATGGTTCCTGCCAAAGCATGTCTTGTGCTGCTTCTATAATGGCTATATTTTGCCACACCTGACTTATGCAGATGCTGTATGGGGATCCTGCACACATGCAGAGAGTAACCAGCTTGAACGCTTGCAGAACTATGCTGCCCGCATCATCCTCGTCAGGCGTAGGGATGCATCAGCTACTGCCATGCACCGTGAGCTTGGGTGGCCAAGGCTGGCATCAAGGCGAGCACTTGCTGAATCACAAGTTGTTTTCAGATGTGTCACAGGCTGTGCTCCACAATATCTGGTTTCTCAATTTGTGCAAAACACCAACATCCACCTACACAATACACGGTCAGCAGCAAGCATTCATGTCCCCAAGGCCAGGACTGATTTTGGGAAGAAGTCTTTTGCTTTCTGGGGGTGTCAAAGGTGGAATGCTTTGGCACCCTTCATAAGAACCATCAAGAACCCCGCAACATTTATGACTACTGCATGATCCCATTTGCTAACTTGTACAACCTGATCTAACCATTTCATGACAATTGCATATTCTTTTTCCCATGCGGTCCATTGCCTATATACCTTTATCATATCATGCCATCTGTTTTCATCCACAAGTTAATTGCCAATATTATTCATTCATCGTTCGTTATTTTGTCACCATTACATGTCTGTAGTATGATTTCAGGGTACCTTGGAAAGTAGCCATGTTTGCTAAAGATCTCCCCAGGCTAAACAAGACTTTAAATCCAAATCTAAATCCATTGCCATATGGCTTGTGAAACACCAGTAGTTGTGGGCGGGTGGTTGCCTGGTAAGGCATGGGCGTCAAATGCAATTATTACCCCCTAGTTCCGAGAGGGGTCTCTGCACAAGCGGCGCATAATTTTATAGGCATTGTACCAAACCCTTCTTCCTGGAAAGCGGTCTGGCTACATGAGACTAGCAAATTCCATAATCTACTTCGTTTTCCTCCATAAAACAAAGATGGTGTCCCATAGTAATGTATGACGAGTCGGCACAAACCTTAATTTCGCAAGCTTTCGCAGGAAAACCCTGCCGAGGACACCCTTCGAATAGCGCTTCGACATATGGACCACGTTTGCTGCAAATCCTTGGGTCAGTTTCACAGATTAGTAGGAAATAACCTGTTGCATAATTTTACCTGATTTAAAGTACAGGTGATGAAAAATGAGTAGACATCAGAGCAGTACACGACTAATTGTTATACTTATACATTGAAATAAGTCTGTCAGTGGGTGGCGCCATCTCTCAGCACCAGTGGAAACTTCACTGGAGACATCTGTGGTGCAGAGGGGCAGCTTCGGAAACCCCATAGGGCTCTGATGGCTGATCTCAGGAGCACAAAGGCTATTTGGCATCTCAGCCATGCCATGACCAGAGGGTAGCTGACCCCACGCTTGTCAGCCAGGCAGGCAGCCATTTGCAGAAGGCGGTGCTCTCTCTCACCAGTCCACGTGATGTGGACATCACCAATGGAGTGAAAGCTATCATCTTCACCTCACGAACTCTTGCACCATACTCTCGCTTTTTGGTGTTCTCATGCAACATTGTACATGGCTGACAGCTCCTTCTTGCGGTATGAAGGGGCACTAGGGTGGAATACCCTAATGTCAAAAAATGCCCCCCCCCCCCCGTGCCACAGTCCAGAAACCCTCTGCTTTGATGTCCACTCGTGCAATGTCTTCAGTGCTGGCTGTGCGTAGATCAAATGATTCCCCACTGAGTGGCTGCAAACTTGGTTGTATGCAAGTGATGGGGCACACCTCCCTGAGCAGGTTGGCTGATATGTTACGGATCTTGTTGTGGCGCAATGCAGGAACCCCCCCCCCCCCCCTGTGGCATGAAACACATAGCATGGTCTACCATCAGGGTGCCTCCGCACACACAGTGGAGTGGCAGATTTGGATCTGCTAGCCGTACCTGAGACATAGGGCATCTCTGAAGGCACCTTCATGCAGCATGAAGCCATGTTCTTTGATGGGTAGGGTGGATAGCCATGAGGAGGCACCTCTCTCTCTGGCACATCCCTGAAGTCATTGTTTAACAGTTTGTTCAAGATAGCTGCAGCCTCAGCTATCTGGTTGTCACGCTTTTCTGTTCGCACCTTGGACTTGATGGTTTTTCCTTCAATGCTTGCTGATACTGGATCTGATTCCTGCATAGCAGTCATAGCAGCAATTGGGGCTGTAATCCTCCTGGAAGCAGTGCTCAGCATCAGAGGTGGGAACCGTTAGCCCCAGTCCACCGATTCTGGCAGGGAGTGCCAGGAGGGAGCATTGCATACAGGAAACTGGAGGGCGTCAGTAATGGCTGGAATGAATTTCTCCTGGATGGCCTGCTCAAGAGGTTCCAAGAGGTGCGTGGCCAATTCCAGGAATAGTTCTGGAAATGAATGGCCACTGCTTGCCTGCTCATGGACGTAAGCTGCATAGGCTGCATGGGGATGACTTGCAGATTAATTAGAACAAAACATTGGCCTAGCTCCATTATAGTAACATATAGAATATTTCGGGCAATTCATGATTGCAGCGCTCAGGTCTTGCTTTACAAGGCTCGCAGTCATCTTTGTTTGCATTTCACCATCTAGCCATCAAACAATATATGGACATAGGTATGTGTTTGCACAGTAATGCTAGTAAGAAGCCTATTGAAAGACTCTCCTGTGAGATATAGCTCCAAATACTATGTAGGCCGAGCAACGGGCATTTAAATTGGTGGTGCTCTGGGCATGAGACGAGTCTACTTTAGTTAGTTGGTTGAAGGGGGATTACAACTGTTTGTTCATTATATATTATACCAACTCAAAGAGGTTCTTTGGATCATTTGGCATGATGGGAAACTAGCTACCCTCGTGGAGCTCAGTGTAGACAGTGGAATAGCGCTGCCTATTTTAGGAAATTATGGTTCCAAAGTGTGCAAAGGTTAGTATACTCCTAGTGGAATCGAAAGTTCACTATTTGAAGGTAATAAGAAGGTAAATGTTTCTCTATTTACAACAGACATTGCAAGCTAGCTAACGTTCTCTGTCTACCCCCTCCTCTCTCTCTATAATTTTCAGTGGTGGTGGTGGGGGGGGTCTTCAGAACCCCTGAACCCCCCTAGCCTACGGGCTTGAATGGTGCAGTACAGACATCACATACCAGTGTGTGTGTGTGTGTGTGTGTGTGTGTGTGTGTGTGTGTGTGTGTGTGTGTGTGTGTGTGTGTGTGTGTGTGTGTGTGTGTTTGTGTGTGTATACGTGTGTGTGTATGCATGAACCATGCATGGGCTAGCCCACACGCCACACCCACTGACCACAGTTCTCCAAGCTTGCGTTGCTTAATTTCATCTAACCTCTTATGCCTGCACACATGAAACAAAATCAAAGAGGTTTATAACCAAGGCCACCCAATCTACCGCGTCACCTGTGCGCAAACACCATTCATCCTTACCTCTCGCTGGCCTCCTGGTCCAGCTTGATCCCCTCCTCAAAGAAGGCTTTGCGTGCATCCACTCGTTCCTGCTCACGCTGCCTCACCTGGCGCCGCACCTCGTCCGCGTGTTGCTGGCGGCGCTGAGCTGTGCCTTGCTTCTCCTCTTCATCACGCTTGATGGCATCTTGCTGGGGGGGAGGCTTGCTGAGGGGCCCTCTCTCTCTCTCTCTCTCTCTCTGTATGTGTGTGTGTGTGTGTGTACGCTGTGTGTGTGTGTGTGTGTGTGTGTGTGTGTAGTTACATGTTCAGTGTGTGTGCTGTGTATATATATGTGAATGTGTGTTCATTTGTGTTAGTGTATGCGTGTGTGTGTTTATTTCTGTGTGCGCATGTTTCCATGTCCAGTATGCATGTTCAGTGGGTGCATGTGTGTAATTAGTTTCCTTACACTAACAGTTGGGTAAGTAGTTCGAGTTCAGGGGCGCCCCAAATGTTTTTTACTTGAAATACTTGTTACATTTGTCATGACACTTTAATTTCTGTTTACGTAGTCTTTGTGTGTGTTGTGCTTTTATCAGAATGTGTGCAATTTACTGTGCTTGCTTAAAATGAAAAACCTGTATGAAAATATGACGATGTTGTTCAGCATGTTCTCAAGTGGTTTAGTGCCCAGTTATTCTAATTCTACATATTCTGTCATCAAGCTATGGTGAATTAAAGGGTAGTTCTGCTATAAATTTAATTAAGAAAAGAGCTATCTATTAATTCACAAGAGCTTGCATAAGGACTCTGTAGCTATGCTAGTACTTACCCTTATGCTGCTATCCCACTTAACTGTTGCTGAAGTACTGCTAGCTACTTCAAGGTTATACAGTACAATTCATTTGGCAGGACCATGCATGCACTATATGTGGTTACCACTGAATGTTGTATTGTGCTGTTTTTACAGTTCAACTTACACTTACACTATGATTGACAAAAAGTGGTTGATATGTTAGGATTGATCAATCTGCATATTTGGAAACTTGATCTCCATTAATTATGTGCTCTTCATTGATCTCCTTTTGTCTTTGCTTATAGTTTGTCGTCATCCAGAAGTGAATATTACCATGCTTCGTTGTATCCATGATTTTGGAGATGTCATCCATGTCAACTATACAGTTGAACGAAGTACTCAGCCTAGGGTGCCTCCCATTTCAGTTAGCGTCTTTGGAGAAGGACTGGGCTATCAAACCGCTAGATGTGAAAATAAACGCATTTCTAACAGTGCTGGTGTAAACGTGGTAAATATTACTTTTGAACAAGGATGTATGGACCCCATTGTTACTATAAGCAGAGCTGCAACAGTTAATCTCACTTTGGACTTGGAAGTGATGGTCAGATTCACTGACATTGACATGTTGTGTAATATCATTACTGTTGGACCTCAAAGTGAGTACTCCAGCTGCATGTAATTATTGAAGGATGCTATTGGTAAAGCCATAATGCACATATGCATGTCGTGTAGGACATGTAATGGTGAGTGAGCATGTATACAATAATGGAGTAATGGACATATGCATGTATTGTATTATACCATTTTTAATTGGGCTTAACCTGCAGAATGTATGGCACGTTATTGTTCATATTTTCTATAGGACTCGAGCTGATTTCTAAAATGGACCCAAATTCTAGGCAACTTACTCCTTTCATCAAGCTACTGAACGTGACGACTTGTGATAGTGAAGGACCTGCCATTGCATTCAAACTCAACACATCAACAAATGCATCCATCATCTTATATCCTGATGGTAGCAATAAAACAGAAGGAGGCATTTCAGTGCGGCCCTTATCCTGCAGTGATAACCATACACAGGAGTATGCAGTGTCTGTAACTTCTATGGTAGATTATGCCCTTTCTGGTGAAATCCTGCTTGCCCTCTTGCCAAGGAAGTGCATCGTTGTGCACGTACAAAGTTAGTCTTCGGCAGGTTCAGCCAATGGTTTACAATGCATTGTGTTGTAATACTGTATGTGACTGCAGCTAGCTATACGTAGGTTGCCTTTATGCATTCCCATCCTCTATTATTTTTGTATCCAGGAAGTCCACATACAATCTCGCTAGCTGCAATAATTTCCATGGGAGTTGTAATTCCCTTTGTGAGTTATGGATGAATATTAATTATGTGTATAATTTATTGTGTGTATATATATTGTACAACTGGTACCTCACCAATACCACTACATCTAGCACTTGTAAACATCATAATGAAATTAATGCTAAAGCTCTGACAGTCAGGAATCATGCCTCCATGTATCAAACGACATGCAGGTTGTGGGCAGTTGTCCCTCTGTGAGGAACACCCAATGCTTGGTTCTCATTGTAGTTTGTGTAGGGTGAAGTTAGGCTAGAGTCAATGTGATAAGCCAGAGGCTTGTATCATTTCCAGAAAGCTAACTTGTCAAATATTCATCAAGGCATTTCCTGTTTGCAGTGACGACACTTCAAGCCAAATAACAATCATCACGGGTCGAGTAATGCTAGACTGCTGCACCATTACAGTGAATGTGTTGCCTCTAACCCTATTCCTGCCAAGCAACACCGTAAACAAGAATAATTGAAGGCAGTAAAAGTGGACAGCCATAGCTTATGTGCTGGGGGACACAGACAACATACCTTTGAATGTTATTCTGGTGCTACACAGGAAACCTTGTAAGGAATCTGCTATTGTGACTACGTAACAGTGGCACTAACCATTCAAAGAGGATTATAGTGTTTAAAGTATAATTATGTGTGCCATACAGCAAAGGAATTCCACTGTACGGTGCTTGGTTGTACACTGAATGTAATATAACGGGATCGAGATAAAGCCTGACGATTGTGCTACCCATATATATATTTGCAATATTGTAAATCCAACATGTAATGTGTTGGTGGGAGAACCCTCTAACAGTTGTAGCACCCACAGTCATCCACTATAACAGTGTGTCTGGAAGGGATTGGCTATATTATAAACACATGACATTGTACGTAAATAGAAATTTTCACATGTGTGCTATACAGTGTCCCTGTTGTATGAAATGACATGATCTCTCCCCCATATCCAACTGTGAGCTGCATTAGTTCCCTTACTATTCCTAGATCCTGGATTAAAGGTGTCAGTTATGCATACTCAATATATGGGAGCTGGTTAAGTTGGCATCACTGCCTGTCATCATAATTATGGCTATGGCACATATTGAAACTGCCAATTTTTGAAACTGCACATGTACATGCTTCTGCACATTTGATATTAAGACATGTGTAGCTTGCACTTCATATTGAGCAGTTACACAAACTAGGTTTAGAAGTTTTTTCCAAATTTAATATAATATTATAATGTACATGTATTCTCCCATTATTGAATTTCTGGCTGTACTGCATCATTTCTATAGGTGGTCCTTGCTGCTGTTGTTACTGCAGTAGCAGTTACTGTACCGTGTTTGTGTTGGAAATATGATTGTTACAGGAGGTGGAAAAAATGGAGTAACCGTGGAGTGAGTTGCATACAGCACTGTCTGTCTTCTGTCTGTAGCCATGGCACCAAGAAGATCTTATGTTGGTATATATCAGACACAGGTGTAAATATGACCAATAATTGATGTATAATACTATAGTATTTGTCTGAGTAGAGGCTTCTGTTTCATTCATATAATTTGGCATTTTAATGTTTTGACCAATTAGCTATCTTGGCCCTCTTTCTTGCTTAATTAATACTCCCTACTGACTGCAGCTGACCTAATGTGATGTACTAATTGTAAAGGGTACTAATCTTAGCAATTTTAGGTACTTGTAATAGCTAATGTTGCCCCGGCCAACATTTTGTACTAGCAAAGAATTTTATGCACAAATTGCTTAAAAATCACCAAAATTTAGTACCAACAAATTACAAATCCTAGATAGTTCAAAACGGTAAATTTAGTTGCCACTGAAACTTGTAGCTACACTTGCAACGTACATTGCAGCACAATGCACAATGCACAATGGGGTTTCATGCAGGAATAGTCTGAGTATTGGTAGACAGTATAGAGATATTTGAATGGACATACATTGCTAAAAATGTACAAAGAATAACATATTATTATGTTTTGTTTTCCTATGTAGAAAAACAATACTGAAGGTTCGGAACTGAGGATAAGGTGTAGAATTGTAAGCTGTTTTTTTCACATTAATTGAACTCCTTGCCCATTTAATAGGAAATATTCCTACCGCTAAAGAAGCCACTATTTTTGGGGTAAGTGGTGCTATGAAGCATTCTGTGCAATTGGATGGTGAATGCATGCAAACACACACACACATGCACACACACACACACACACACACACACACACACACACACACACACACACACACACACACACACACACACACACACACACACACACACACACACACACACACACACACACACACACACACACCACGCAATTATATACATAACACCACCAGTCAACATAAAGATACTTATTATAAATATTTTGCATGATTGTTCAAGGATACTAATGGTCGTTGGCCATACTAGTGTTTGTGTGCATGTGAACATGCTTACAAGGACTACATTGACATGGATAAGCATACATTGTATTTTGTATACCTACCTTCATACTATTGTGCATGTGCACCATGCAATGACCAACTTGCAATAAAGCTAGCTGGTTGAGATCTATGTATGCAATGTATTGGTATTATACTCATCATGATCAACAGGTTATACCTTATACAAATCCACTTATAACTTACTCCCTTTAGAGGCAGCGTGAGACAGGAGGAAGTGGACAACAAGCTCTTCATAGAGGTGAAGGTTAGCAATATTTTCAGTGTTGATTTTACATGCCTCAATGCCATTTATCTTTTGGTTGTTTATCATATTTAGGTGCTGGTAATGCAGACAGAAGTGCAAGGTAACGTTAACATTAAAAGGCATGCACAACACACATGTATGCGTTTACATATGTACACACCTACTCACTTGTACAGCTTGCATTATTACATCACATACACACCATAATACCAACTGATCGGTTGTTAAGCGTACGTGCTTACAGCACCTAATAAAGGATGTGCGCATAACTCACAAATGTGTTGAGAAAGTATAACTCTTTGTAAGCGCCATAGTAAGATGGCCGCTGTGAACCGCTATAAATGAGTTCCATTCATTATTGCGCTTTAGCCAAGCAGCTAGTCTACCCGAGGTCCAATTATGCACCGTCAAGGAAAGGGTGAGTCCCTGAAAAAATAGGTGCCTAACAAACAGGGTGAAAACCAGTAAGGAAATGTGCACTCAACAGAGGATAGGCGCTTATACAGAGGATGCATTTAGCAACCATTCAATGCTGTATTATAAGTGTATGTAACTATTTCTTCTTTGTGGTAATTGCAAATTGCTCTCTTTCGTATTAGAACCTCTACTGAGGGCACTACTTCCCATGGCAACACAACAGAGGTAAATATGTGATTATTGTACTATATGCTACAATGCAACTTCCATGAAATTGTAGCATTAATGCAGCAAGTACGTATGTAGCTAAGTACGAACTCATTTATGAAAATATATATATATGTAAATAATCACCAGCACATACGTGTATACTTACAGCCACTTACGTAGCAACTGTGTATAATTATTATACTTTTGCTAGGGCAGTGACTTTAATTCCCACTCAACAACTGGCTATACATTTTAAGTAGGTGGAGTAAAGATGATAGTATGCTGCAAATTATGGAAATGTAATATACACAAGCTAAGAGCAAGGTTTAGTTGTTAGTTGAGCCAGAAATATATTGATTGCCAATCTTCCAATATACAACTGAACCTCACACACGGTTCTACTACTCACCCATAATGTGTTTGCACAGGTCCCTACCTGCCATTAGTATATAGCTAATGTATGTCATTGATGTTTCAGAAGACTGAATATATAGTGCATGGTTTGGTAAGTACCTCATGTATAACATGATTATGATGTTTACCTTTAATTTCCTAACTGCATCCTATTAACCTTGCAGATGAGTTCATCCATTACGGCTACGGATACATGACCACTTTCGAGTGATATACAGTATACGTGCGTAGACAGCTCTATATAAGATATGTATGTAATGTGTATAGCTATGTAAACACTACACTAGTGTTATAAGTTCTACTCAGTGCTTGCTTTTGAACAAATACAAAGGTATAGTATTAGTAAAGGTATAGTGTGGCTTGTAGTTATAACATGTACATTATCATTTGCATGCTTGGCCAACTGCATATAATGCATGCATGTGGAAAAGAACATATTTATCCCTTGCTGTAGACTGGGGGTCATACATGTTGTAAAGATTATTAGCTAGGTATTCCAGAGCTTATATATTACAGTCCATGAATGAAACAAAAGGCATAATAAATTTGCGTAGAGAGTGCATAAATAATAATTGCATGCATGGCCAGTTCATAATACAATGTAGGTTGCATGTATATATGTTAATACATAGACTTGTCCTCGCAGAATTTAAAAGGAACGTAATTATTGCATAATATTTGTACATCATCACTCACCAAGTATCAAAAGGCCCAATCGCAGCTATGTCATCGCTGTGCCTTGCTTGTGGCAAGGTAACAAGGACAACAGAGAGGTGTAACCTGAGCACTCCAGCTTCAAAGCATGTTGTGCCTCTGTGGAAGCAGGTGGCTAATAGTGAGCTGGAGAAAAGGGAGAGGCAGGCCAACTTGAACAATCTCTTGTCCGGCTTTGGTGACCATAGATGAGTAGCCAAGACGCTGGACGGCTGCCATCGCAGCGTACAACACTCTCTATTCCTCGCTCTGCTCTGCTGCCATCCTGCGGACATGAGCACTATAATCACATGACACCATTCCTGCATTCTGATTGAGCCGCAACTATTGTTGCGGGCTGTACAAGTTGACGTGTTAGACTTGACCTGACCCTTTTGTGCGCAGAAGGGTCATGCAACGCCTGACTAATAATTATATTATGTGGTCACCATATGTACTGCAAAATTCTATACCAAATTCTAGTATAATTCAATTCGTATAAATAAATTACTCTTCAGTTATTATCCAGGAATTAGCTGCAATATTCCCCCCCCCCTCCCCCCCCCCCGGCCCCACACGCGCACTGGTTAGTCAGTAGCAGTTGATAGCTCATCTGACAATATGTGCAGATGCAGTGAAGACTAGATTAAGATACACCAATACTGTACACCTTAGCTACTTACTAAACACTGTTAACAGCTCTACAACGGTCATCTGCCCTTGTAGCTACTGCACACCAAGTCTATTTTTTTAGCCTCTCTCTATATATATATAATAATAATACTAATAATAATGGATAACAATAATAGGCACACATGTGCACTGCCCATTCCAAGCATAATGCAGTCATGAATACATTGAAATAAAAGGGTATGAATGTAGAGTGCAGTTTAGCTAATTGGGTGCACACCATGTAGCCAGCAAGCAAGGTACGTACGTGATTTAGTTAGTTAGACAGTGCACAGAGTACTGCAACAGAGCAGACTGGATCAGGCACTTGTTGCACAGCCATAAACATGCAAGTTAAGGCGCCGCGGCCATTAGTCCTTTTCACACGTACCATAATAAATAATCCAAATATCAATAGTAACGTTCGCGCGTAGCGATACTTCGGCTAATGAAACATCTTTACCCTCGATAGTTCTTCTTCAAACCAGCATAGAACAAAGAA